>CM060932.1:310500826-311128099 GCA_030765085.1 Allium cepa | reverse complement strand
CAAGAAACCAAAGCACATGAAAAAGATTCAACCAATGTCAAGGTAGTGCACTGCCATGAACAAGGCAGTGTGCAAGTACATGGATAAGGCCACGATGCAATAATGCGACACGTGAACAAGGCCAACAATTTGGACCAAGGCAAAGAAAAAACACGATTGCAACACACAAAGGACACACATATGGAAGTTCAAAGCAAAAACATGACAATATTTCGCACATATGTACATACATATGTATGCATGTATATACATGAAAGTATTTCACAAACCAGACTCAAAGGCCAATAACATGGTAGTAATGGTATACATGCATGATACAAGTGAAACCAGTGCAGGGGTTTCACAAGCCAGCTCATGAAATGATACAACATGTGCACATAGTAACTGAAGACAAGAACATTTAAAAGACAGTTGAACATAACAAGGTAGAGTTCAAGCCGTTCAAGGTTCAGGCAAGGCAAGGCACACTCATATGTCCATTAGAAAATTAAAAAATTAAAACCATTCAGAGTTCGAGCACACTAACATACATATGTATATACAAATATGTATATACATGTAGATATGTATATACATATGTGCGCAAGTACATGGACAAGGCCAACAATGTAATGATGCAACAAGGCAGTGCTACAAATTAAAACAAGGCAATGCTCTAAATAGCAAGTGCCACAAATTAAAACAAGGCAATGCCACAAATTATAACAAGGAAGTGCCAAAACCATTCACGCATACATACATACATACATATGTATATACGTATATACATGGAAGTTCCTAAAATCAAAATGAAGTGAAAAAATCAAAAGTGCAAGGGGCAACAAAACAAGTGAGGGGAAACCGGCGAAGCAATGAACATAAGAAAGAAAAAAATGAAGTGAACAAGGAAAGCAACTCAAAATCGAACAATGAAGTGAATAATGGGTCAAGTTTATAAGCCGCAAATAAGTGCACAAATAAGTCAGGTATGAACTGCCTTGAACAACCATTCAACGACCAGATAAGTGCTAGTGCCTTGCATAACTCTCGTATCATCAGCCAATTCAACAAATTCAAGTCAAATATACCAATTCATGTGAATAAGGCATAAAGCTCGAAATCATCACATTCAACCGAGTAAATATATATTTGGGTCTATCAGAGGACTCAACAATTGAACGAATCAAGGCCACAAAGCAAAAAATAAAAAAAGGATCAAAAATAGATGTAGAAATAAAAAATCAACATCCAATGATTAAAATTCAGAGTCAAGTCTTAATCGAAAATACATGAAATAAATTCCTATATAAACCCATCTCATCATTGGCTCTTAAAATCAAAGTCAAGATCAATATAAAATCGAAAAGGGCAGAATCATACCATATATCAATCGAAGAATACTCGACAAATTGAAGCAATCTTGGATGAACACGGCAATAAAATGAAAATCAATTTATTTATCAATCTTTTTTTGAGAGTGAGATAATATTAACAAAATGATTTCACTATCAAGCCGATTTGAAAACCGCAATTATAGAAGACGGGTCGAAGATGGGTTCTCTCCATTTGATTTTAAGAAGAGGAAATAAATTTTGAGAAGCGGGAAATTTTGAGAAGAGGGAAATATAGTTTGAGCAGATAAATGGAAATAAAGTGAAGAGGGAATAATTAAGGAATGCGCCAGAAAATACTGAGAGGGAAAATATGGAGCCAAAACTAAATTTTTTGATAACTTCAATTAGACAATAGATAAAATGTTGTCTAAGGGACAAGCATGAACATAGAGATTTTAGGGGCTATTCAAACAATAGATTATTTTATCTATATGTTATGTGAAACAGTGGGAAATAGTAGGATAATAGAAAATCTACCTTATGTTGTGTGATCACCATTGTCTGATTCACTTTGTGGCATAGTGATCTCCAACCAAGTCAACATTGGCCATGATCCCATGTTCTTATGGATCGGTATCAATACGTACATGCCGGTCCGTACAACTTGTTTGGGGGTTCATTCTGATTTGATCTACTTGGCTCCTAAGTGCATTTTCTCCAACTCCTGGCCTTTGGTTTTGTTTTGTAGCAACTCCTGCCATTCCTATTTTTTTCCATTCTCCTAAGGAAACTCTCTATAATCTCTTCCTGGCATGCTATCATCCTTTCTTTCATTACATTCATTATGGTCTCCATCTCATCCCAGGTTATGTAAATAGATGGTGGGTCGGCACCTAAGAATGCCTCTTGCCTAGACTTTGTTGATTTTCTCCACCAGCGGTCTTCCCAGTAGATTGTCTCATTTTTTTGAACTTTTTTTCAAATCTTTAATCAGCGAGTTCAAGTGTCTCTTAGTGAAAGCATCAAAATGTTTGAACCAAAAATGGCACAAACGCCCAAATGAGTATAATAGAGAAAAGAGTGAAGATACTAAATAAAAACACATAAAAATAAGACACTAGGGTTTTATAGTGGTTCGGCTAATTGTTGCATATGTCCACTTAACTTTGTTGATGGTTTATAGTGTTGTTTACGCTTTTATTCTTACGGATCATTATGGATTCGTGTGAGTATAAGAGAATTACAGAAAAGTCATAGATAAGTGAAAAAAATCCTTAGAATGAGCTTCTGCCTTTTATTATTGCTGTAGATTGCCTAAAATCTCGCCTCCACGATCTCCTCCTCGTTTTCCATGCCCAAGACCAGTTCTCCCGAGAATTAAGTGGACTCCTCATCAATTTTCCTGGAACGATACCTATCTATGGGCTTGGATCGGCACCGATCCATAAGATTGTTATATGAGTCACTTTAAATGCTTCATCCATGCTCGATTCATGGTTAGCTTCGTGATTTCCATCTTATTTGCAATATCAATAGCTTTTTTCTAAGTCCAAGTGATGGAGCGGTAGAAGAATAGAGTTATTTATTTAAAATGCTCTAGGAGATCGATAGAGAATCATAGGGAATCAATGCAAAGGAACTTGAATAGGCTTCTAGCATCATCACTTGTAAGTAGGAGGAATTAAGGCTGGATTAGATAAAAGGTTGCGGATCGATACCGATCCAAGTGCATGATCGATATCAGTCCACCACATGGATGGATTTTGAATCCTTATCTCTTAGAGTGGTTTGATCATTACCACGTGGCTCTATTTGTACATGGTTTCTGGACTCTGGGACTATCTCTCCAAGCTGCCCACCTTGGTAGCTTTTAAGTTTGACTCGTCAAGTTTGTCCATATGTTGTTTGGTCAAAAGGGTGGATAATAACTATCATCTTATAGGATCCAAGTTATGGAAAAAGGATCATGGGGGCGTTAGATATGACGGTGAATAGTTTGGAGTAACGTTGTGTGCGTTGGAGGAACTGGAAGATGAGAAAAGCAAAGTCCTTGTAATTTAAGAGTACATGGTTGTCTTCGAACTAGTAATGTGATTACCGCTAAGAATGGAAACAACACTCCGAATTGACTTGATGTTGGGGCCATAGCCTGTTTATAGACCACTTAGCAGCATTCCATCCTAGGAGATGGAGGAATTGAAGAAGTAGTTGGTGGTACTTTAGCAAGAAAGTTTCATTAGGCCGAGTAGTTCACCATGGGGAGTATTCGGTATTCGTAAAGAATTTAAATGGACCTTTACAGATATGAACTGGTTACCGAAGCTGAATGAATTAATAGTAAAGAATCATTATCCATTGCCTATGATAAACAACATGTTTGATTAGTTGAGTGGAACTAGAATATTCCTATTGCTAGATTCGGCAATGGGATTTCACCAGTAGCAAAGATAGTGTTCCACTGACCACATTCTAAATAAGACACGACTCATACGAGTGGTTAGTGATGTCGTTTGGATTAACCAATTCCCTAGCTTTCTTCTTGACTTTATGAACCGAATCTTTCACGATCAGTTGGATAGATTTGTGTTGGACCTCATCCATGATATTTTGGTGTATTCTAAGAATGAGAGAGACCGTGAAGTCTATCTTAAGTTGACGTTGGAGACATTAAGAAAACGTAAATTAAAGGCCAAAAATTTAAAATGTTGCATTTGGAAATGAAAAGCGAAGTTCCTTGACCATGTTATATCAAAAAATGGATTGGAAATGGATCTACCAAAGACAGAAACTATTAACGGTTGGAAGAGACAGAAGACAATCACAAAGGTTGGAATTTTCTTAGGATTGGTTGGATATTATTGTAGATTCATTGAGGATTTCTCATGTATAACAACAACCTTGACTAAGTTGACCAAAAAGAACGAGAAGTTTATATGGATTGATAGGTGTGAAGGGTTATTTCAGAAGTTGAAGAAGTTATTGACAAATGCTCATGTCTTGATCATACCTAAGGGGAATCAGAGATTGATAACGTATACCGATGCATGTGGAATAGGCTTGGGGCGGTAAGAATGCAAAGAGGGCAAGTGGTAACATATGTATCATGGTAGTTGAGACCACATGAAATTAAATATATGATTCACGATTTGGAGTTGGAAGAGGTAGTTTTTGCTTTGAAAATCCACAGACACTATCTTTTAGAAGGATGGTTCAAGTTATATACAAAACATAAATCTCTTCAGTATCTATTTTCTTATAAAAAGCTTAATATGAGGCAACAAAGATGACTAGAATTCTTGACGGCATATGACTTCAGTATAGAGTATACACCATGAAAGGGGAACAATGTTGTAGATGCTTTAAGTAGGAAGTGTTGGAATGGAGTACTAGTTATGGCTGAGGAACGGAGGACGTTATAGACATTGACATCTTGTGACTTGCATTATATTATAAATGTGGGATATATATGGTGTCCAGGGATGATAACAAATTTAGAGGTACATGCAATACTTGTGGAAAGGGTTGCTGTAAGGTAAAAAGATGACCATTTGATAATCGAAAGGATTAGATCACTAGAGATGGGAGTGGATATGGAAGATCTAAAATAGTTTGAGATAGACTTGAAGGGGTCGCTTAGGAAGAAAGGATGACTGTGTATTCTGAATATAGAAAATATTTGAAAGTAGGTCTTTGAAGAAAGTCATCGATCTAAGTATACTATTCACCCTGGGGGCACGAAGATGTATCATGACATAAAGAGAGTATTCTTTTGGGAAGTATGAAAAGGGATGACAATGAATGTATGAAGAGGTTATTCACTTGTCAGCATGTAAAGCTGAATAAGAGAAGTCAACCAAATTACTTCAACCTTTGTAAGTATGGACTTGAAAATGTAACTATGTCTATGGATTTCGTTAATGGGTTGCCTAGGTCTAGGATGAGAAATCATGGTATTTTGGTGATGGTCGATGGATTGACTAGGAGTGCCTATCTCATCCCCTATGAAGTCGATGAGAACAGTAACTAATTTGGCAAAATTATATATATAGAATATAGTGCGACTGTACAGGATTTCGAGTAGTATTGTATGTGATTGGGACACTTTGTTCACCATTGAGTTCCAAAGAAGTTTATTGAAAGCATTGGGTACAGATTTGAGCATGTGTATGGATTATCACCCGCAGACCGATGGTCAAAAAGAGACGGTGAATCATGTGATTGAGGATTTGCTTAGGGCATGTGTTTTAGATTTTAGAGGATTTTGGAAAGATCATATGCATCTGGTAGAGTTTGCCTATAATAACAGTTGCGAAACGAGTATTAGAACGGCCCCTTTTGAGGTGCTTTATGGTAGACCATGTAAGTCTCATATTTATTGGTTGGATATTGGGGAGATGCTCGTATTGGGACCGATCTAGTAAGAGAAGCTACCGAAAGGTTAGTTCATTCATGCTAGAATGAAAGTGGAACAATCGAGGCAGAAGAGTTGTGCCGACAAGAAGAGGAAAGAGCTTGAGTTTTTAGCAGGTAACTACGTGTTTGTGAATGTCATTCCGATGCGAAGAGTCGTGCGCTTTGGGAAAGTGGGGAAATTGACACTTAGATATGTTGGATCGTTTCCAATGATTGAGATGATTGGTAAGTTCGCTTACCAAGTCAAGTTACCAAGTAGTTTAGCGGGTGTGCATAATATTTTTCATATGCCACATTTGAGGAAATATGCGCACCACCTGGATTTGATGGTGATACACAGGGCAGTTGAAGATCTACCTGTAGAACCAAATTTGGCTTATGCTAGGCCATCGAAAGGAGTTGTAGGTCATAACATAAAAGAATAAGGGAGCAAAGTTACCTAAATTGTTCGCGTCTAGTGGAGTGATAATGTTGATGATTGCACCTGGAGGCAGATAATAGGATTAGAAACTTCTAACTTGATATGTTTTGGAATGTATGATTAGGAATGTATATTTTGATGCATAGACTAGTGGCGACATTAGTATGATATTATGAGATGATATTTGGAAGTGTTAGTAGCAGCAGTAATCCATTATGATTAATGATTGATTGGTTACATTAGTAGGAAACTAGTGTGATTGTTTATTATGTGTACATTAATTTGATGGCGATGATTTTATCCTGTCTTGAAAGAATTTTAAGGATGAAATTTTATAAAGCGCGGAGACTACCATAATATGAGAAAATTAATTGAATAAAATATTAATCAAATTAACTTATCAAATAAAACAAAATAAAGATAATTAATAGAGAGTGGATGAATGTAGTATGAGGAGTAAGAAAACAAATAAAAATACGCTAGAATGAGGTTTTAGGCTAAAGCCCAAATTACTAAACCCTTACACTCCATCTCCTCATTCATTCTCACATTTTCCCACAAAAAGAGAGTGAAAGCCAAGAGCTTAGGCCAACCATAACTTAAAGGGAAGAAAAGAGGAAAATCTAACTGAAAAGGAGGGAGCATTCATTTCTTAAGCAAACTAATCAAGTTTAATCTAACCAAAGGTAAGCATTCTCTCTCTACAACTAACCAAACTCATATGGGTTAAGATTGTATGCATGCTTGATGTTTTCGATGATGTGGAACGGATATATTAATTTTAAATAATATTTGTTCATGTTTGGAAATTTAGAGACAATGGTTTATTATGAGTTGAGATAAAAACTTAAATCAAACCTCGTTCAAATCAATTGAAATTTTTATACGATGTGTGAAATAATATTTTGGAGATGAATTTTTAATTTTATATTTTTCAGAATTAGTATGAAATTTATATGAATTTTCAACCTATTAAAAAGCCTAAATTAAGAAATTAGTTACTTAAATTATTAAAAATAATTATTTAAGCTTGGAAATTTATATGCGACAACATATGATGATTTGAATTTTTGATGATTTTTTTTAGATTTTTCTCATATATTTTCAAATTTATACGGGTAATTGATAAGAATAAGTGAAAATTACATAAGGATAATTAATAAATTAATTAAAGAATGAATTAATAAAATATGAAAAGAAAACTATAAGATGAATTAATTAAAGAATGAATTAATAAAATATGAAAAGAAAACTATAAAAACTTGTTTGAACCTATTATAGTTCGACATATATCAAGGTTAGGTGAAAAATAATTCCTTTAGATGGAAATAAAACCGTTTTCAAGATAATTACTAAAATGCCATATAACCAGCTATAACCAATGTCAAATTGAGAGTTTATGTGAAATAATAAAACCACGAGTCAAACATAAAGCCTGGTATGAGTAATACTTTACCATAAATAAATAAACAAATAAAATATGAAAAGAAAACTGTAAAAGCTTGTGTGAACCTATGATAGTTCGACATATATCATGGTTAGGTGCAAAATAATTCCTTTAGATGGAAATAAAACTATTTTCAAGATAATTACTGAAATGCCATATAACCAGCGATAACCAATGTCAACTTGTGACAACTATGGAAAGCTCAATCTACGGCAGTCAATATATTTCAACTTAAAATAGCTATGAAGAACATCAACTTGCGACAATACCTAGGAAGTCAACTTGCAATTGCCACTTGGTGCTCAACGTGCGATAGCCGAGGAAGTTATCAACTTGTGATAGCTCATAAGGGCTTAACTTGCAATAGCTAATTAAAATATTAACCATTGATGGTAAAGTTGAAGTCAACATGCTATGCTACGTAAGGACCAAATCGTGATAGCTAGGTTGAAGTCAAGGTGAGATAATTACATTTAGATCAACTTGGAATGACTCTAATACATATCAACCTAAGTAGGTCTAAGGTCAACTAACAATGACTAATTAAACTTCAACGTGCGACAGCCTAGGATCGACATGTGATGGCTTGGTAATGTGGATATGAGATAGCTAACAATGCTAAGGATTACTAAGTAAGTAGAGAACATTTTGTAGCATTTTGGAAGTCATCTTCAAAGTGATGGTTGTGACTTTCATGGGAATGAATGACCATAAAAAATAAAATAAGAAACAATTAAAGTGTATATATAAGGCCTTAGTGGCAACAACATATTTAAGCACGACATTACTTTTGGTAATTTTGGTGGAAGACCTTAGTGTAACCTAATGTCTAGACATGATAACATATATAGTGACGTTGACGGTAGGCTTTAGTTCCAAACAAAAGACTATTCACAACAATATATTGGATTGATGGAGTAAGGCTTTAGTACCATCCAGTTGTCTATTCACGACATTATATTTGATGACTGTTGGTGTAAGGCTTATGTGGCCACCGTATGTCTAAACATGACATAATAAATGACGATCTTTGGTATAAGGCCTGTATGAAAAACATTTGTCTTAATATAACACAATAAGTAATGAATATTGGTTTAAGGCCTATGTGGCAACCGTTTATCTAAATGTGACATGATAAATGAAGATTGTTGGTGCAAGGCCAGTCTAGCAACCGTTTGTCTAAACACAACCTAATAAACAATGATTGTTGATGTAAGGCTCATGTGGCGAACGTTTGTCTAAACATGACTAATAAAGAATGATTGTTGCTGTAAGGCCTATGTGGCAAACGTTTGTCTAAATGTGATATAAAAAATGATGGAAAATAGAGTAAGGCCATGTTGGCAACCTAATTATTTGTATACGGTAAAATTGAGAGAATATAAGATAAAATGCCCAAGTGGAAATCTTAAGCGTCTGGCATAATTATCAATTAGGTAAGAGTAAGACACAAGTGACAATTTAAAATAAATCAACTATAGAATCTAGTTAAAACTGTCTAAAGGGAATCTCGCTCTTATGATGGATTGACGATTTATGTTTGTTTATGACACGATGTTATTACATAATATTATTTAATTGACGATTATTGGGAAAGCGAGGGGAAAACTCGTTCCGTGCTTTAGCGGCATGGTCTGACTATATGATTTTTTATTTAGGGTAAAGTATTACTCATACTAGGCTTTATTTTTGACTCGTGGTTTTATTATTTCACATAAACTCATGAGTAGGCGAACATTATGATTTACAAAGATATCTCTTGGGAAGATGAATACGACATCTTTTGGTAAGGCGAACAAAGGTTCTGAAGATGTAGTGTGGAGATTATATAGCATATAAAAGTTAACTTTAAATTCCACGATGTAAAACCAAGAATTATAACAGGTTATGTGCCGCGTGGGAATCTTCATATGTTGCGCATGGCAAAATATTTATTTTTATTATATTTACTCATGCATAGAAACGAGATGGGTTAATAATGATGTAATGAATCATGTAAAATAATCGATGTAATGAAACTTTATTTAGCTGCTATGTTTACTTAATTTTGTAAAAAATTAAACATTGGACTTACTTTGCCGCTTGAAAATTATTCTAACGATGAATAGTTAATAATCTACTTCTATTTTCGAATCTCAAAGTAGGGGACCGTATAATAGTGAATGTTTTATTGGACATAATTGATAGACAAATTTTTGTCTTTGCTTTACATGAAAAAATGAATAAGTTATCATGGAATAAAATATAGACTTAACAAATTTTAGATCACAATAAAATGAATTAATTTTAGATATATGTTTTGTTCACTACTCCTATTTTAGTATTTGTTGCTTTTATGCGTCATTATATATATTATATAAAATATTTGTTATTCTTTATGATACAGCTAATTTAGTTTATCATTTCACAAAATTAATGATATAACAAATTTATTTATTCTTTCACAAAATGAATACATCTGGCTATTGTTAGACTCACTATTATACAATAATTTACTTTAGCAACAAGAATAATAAATTTCTTAGATTCGCTTTGCTGACTATGGTTTGCTATACCATGTGGTCCTATAGTTACCATTAATGAAATGTCATTCAAAATATATTTTTTAAATGAATTCAACAATATTTTGTATTATGGTGATGGTTACTTTACTCCAAATTAGGTTAATTGTTGCATTGTTTGAATTATTATCTTGCATCAACGATCGAAGTAAAGGAAATTTAGTTTGGTTATTTCAACAATTAGATGTGCATTATTGATATTTACGTGTATTCCTCACAAAATATAATCATTGTTTTATTAGAATATATGATGCTTCAAAGCTATTGGTTTTTTTTCAAATGCAGTTAGTATTGGAAATGTCAAAAAATATTCCGATGCAAATATTGGAATTTTATTTGTTTGAACTAAATTTGAAATTTTATTTCACTCTTGACGCTATTCTAAATGAAGTTTGGAACATTATAATCAGAAAAATATGTACATTTGTAAATTATACATTGAATATAGAATACAATCATGTTGAACTTATGCATTCCTTATATTTAAAAATTAATATGCTGAATCAATAATGCAATGCATACCAAGTTAGGAGTAATTGGTTTCAATGTTAACATTTTTCTGTAAATCTATTATGCCTTAAATTGAATTGTTATCCTTGATTTTTTTATACTTTATTCACCTCAAGGTTACCTTACAAGTTTATCAACAAAGAATTGGCAGTGGAGTTCAAGAATAAAGAGTCAAAGACTAATATAAAAATTTTATAATCCACATACGTATGTTTTTATATTCATATAAATCACAAAAATTATTAAAATATAAGATGCTAAGTTATTTGACGAAACTCATGTGCATAACATGGGTTCACACTAGTTAGTTAGGGTTACACAGTTCAAAAAAATTAGAAAACTCTACTTACAGTCAAAGTTGATAACAACTTAATCTTAATAAAATTAGTTGGATTTGTGTGTATTGATAAAGCGTTAGATGAAAAAATATTGATTTGTGGGAAATAGATGGAGAAATTTTGGATTTGTTGTTAGAAGATAGAGAAATTAGAAATCCATTTTGCTTTTTGAGAAAATAAAAAAGTAACGAAGAGGTGGTTATGAGTGGACGAGTGTAGTATTTGATTGAATGAGATGATAAATAAGTGGGAGGCAATATTTAGGTGAATGTAAGTAGTATCAACAACGGCATAGTAACAGTCAGAGAAGCGTACTTGAGTACTTATATTTTGTTTGTTGCATAAATGTCGATATTTTTTAACTCACAGAGTAATTATGACTATTGTAAAGCGCCCATGCCTTTTTCATTTCATTCCTCTTAAACTCCTATCAAAACAACACATTCTAAGCAAAAATACTAACTTCTTACTTCATCTTCCAAATAACAACAATAACCTCGATAAATTTGTTTATATGTTATTGTAGATAATTGTTGTCTGTAGAAAGTTCTTTGCTATATTTTGGAGGTATATCTCCATCATTTCTTAAGCACTCTCTCTACTGAATAATAACAAAATAGAAGAATTTCTAGCTCTCTTATTGATTCTAAGAGTTCTCTCTCCTCTCATTTATCCTCTCTTGTTATTTATCATTTTACACTTATTTTACTAAACCTTTCCCATCATTTTACATTTTGGTGCATGCATTTGAAAATCTATAAAAAAAATTACGAATAGTTCTGTTAACTCTTAACATTTTATATTTAAGTTCATATATTTATGTTCATTACATAATCGAGAATTTAAACAATATAAATAAATCCAGATAACTAATGGTTATTAATATTTCTAATTAATACTAAATAATGACCGACCACCATTTCATCAGAAAACACTACGTAATGACAGTTTCAATATGTACACGACTATTGTACGAGCCAAAATGGTGAAACAATTTTTTTATTAGATTACAATATGTAAATCACATAAAAGAGTAATATAAATTTAATTTGCAATTCATTTATCTCGATAAATTTATCATGCACTATATTGTAAAATTCTACTTTTAACATCAAATACCTACATCTAAAATTACCAGGGTTATTTACAAAACTCAATTTTGTGCTTCAGTACATATATTTAAATTAATTATGCAATTTGGAATTTAAAATAATTAGATAAATACAATTAAATGATATTCATTAGTTCATGTACCAAATATGAAGATATAAAATTGTAACGACCACCCTTCGTAATATCCTGAATCGATGTCCAATGAAACGTCTGACTCTTGAATACCACAAGTGTTAGTCCATTGGGATAAATATTAAAAAAAAACACCATAGAAAGGATCATCGATAGAATGTCATAATGGAATGATAATATATAATATACTAGATTTACATGAACATAATAGGATAAACATTATATAAGAGACTGTACTGGTGGGAGTAACTGATAAACACATATCACCGTAAAAATTCAGAATACAATATCTGATACGACAAGTCTTATATATAAATAGCATATCTATCATGTACTACTACGGCATCTAGAGTATATCCAAAGTATCGACTTTGCCTCCAAAGTTCTCCAACTGACCTAAAAGTGTATCTCTAAAAGCACTTGGCTCTCAAACTACTCAATCAAGTACCCAAAAGTTGTTATGACATAAACAAACAAGGACAAAATGCGGGTAAGACATAAAGTCTGGTATGAGGGGATTATCTCAGAATACTCTTTATCAAAACCATATACAAATAAATAGGAAACTACAGAAGTACATCCGGCCCTCTCCATAAACACGGCACAGGAAATGTGCGGACTGCCCGTAAACAAAAAAGTCAACCCAACTCAAAGGTAGGAAATCATACCATAATATGCTCTTCTCTAGTTATCAACGAGCCACAACTAATATAATGTGACTGATACGTAACATTATACCAGGATAATGGTAACCCAATATACAAATGCAGCGGTAATATAGATAGAAAAATGACAAATAGAGAATATATTGATACCCATTGGGGGATTTTGCTATGGACACCCCTCGCGAATTCCGCTACGGACACCGGTCACTTCATTGATCCTTATTGAAGCATCTGAAATGCAAAAAAATACAGCGGTATAACAATGCTACTAATATAGCATCTCTATGCCCAAAACCAAAATACAGATATTTATAACTGCTATCCATCCGAATTGTCATTAACTACAAAAAGATCTATCAAGAGTCACAACTAACTTGTGGTCTTATGTGGAAACCAACACCTCAGAAGAAGTTGGCCCGTAGGTCCCTTTGCAACACAAATTGTATTACCAAATAGCATATGACTACTCCAGATAGAAATTTCAATCTCTCTTCACCCTTGCTTCGGGATCACGTCTGCAAGTCATCCCCGTATGGATCGTGATTCATCTTGTAGTGCCTCACACCACTCGGTCGCCTAAAGTCAGGCATACCAAACCAATATATATAAATCGCCCATACTGTACAAATATAATTATATATATATATATATATATAACTTGAACCCCATATTTATACATATGCATAACACACTGTATACAAATTTATTATCCCCAAGTGGGCATATAAATACGCTCAAATTACAAATCGATAAATCACGTCAAATTTCCATAAGCTACCAAACAAACCTTTCGAGAGCCACAACTATATTATGGATTCTCCATAAAATAAAAACCTCAAAAAGTTTGGCTTGTAGGTCCTACCGCTGCTCCCATGAGTACGATGGAACATTATATAGCCTAGTCTAGGCAAATGCCCCAATCTCTCTCCACCTCCGCTCTGGGACCATGTCTACGGGTCGTGCACCTCAATAATAGATTCCATGGATCAATCGACATCCCCAAGTTGGACATACCAAAACTATATATAAAAGCTTGAAACAGCATATCAATACGTACGTATATAATATTTTATGCATCTCCCTACATCCCTAAGTCGGACTTACCAGAACTATATTTATATATATAGACAAATATAAATCACATAAACTATATACAACATATATATACACGCACACTTATAATATATAACCAATCCAACTATAAGGAACTAATAAACACATATCTTGGACATTTACATACACAAAGGCAGTGCACAACCAAAGTAATAAATCTACCATCTCAATGTCAATTACAATTCATATATAAAATCATATAAACAGTTTAACAAAAATGCATCTTACTTAATTAACCAATCAAATAATTATATCTTCTTCATATTATTTTATATAAGTCCCAAACTTATTTATAAAATAATGAGCTTGATTACCAATCATACTATAACTTATTTTCACTTACTTCTTGTATTAAATTAAGTTATATTATATAGCTCATGTACATAATTTCTATATATGTATGTATGTATGTATGTATGTATGTATGTATGTATGTATATGCATATACCACAAACCATTTCGTAGGGTCTAAAGTAAATAAATCATTTTATAACCTTAATCAAACCCTATTAAATAATACAATATTTCTTTTGTAATTTCTACCTTTTTAAATCACCTTTATAAAAATTCATTAGTTAGTTAATTATTGAATTGCAAAGTAAAAAACTAATACCAAGGCCAGATAAACTTCAAAGTCAATTTTATATCAGTTTACCTTGTGTAAATAATTATTTTAGCCTCACAACTTATTTTAAAGGCTTTTAACTTCCATTAGTAGTAAAGTATACAACAATATCGTTATCACTAATATAACCACAATCAGAGCTTAATTAATTTATAACCCAGCTATAAATTTATACTAGATTATGTAACTTTGTTCAATATGAATAGATCATAATATTTATATATACACATAATCTTAACTAGTTATCCTGAATATAAGTAATAAAATATATAATAATATGTCTATCATTGATCAAACTACAAACTGGACATTAATTTATTCATTAATCTATTACATATTAAGATCAACTCCATCTAACTCTATTCAATATGAATAGAACACTATCCACACACACATATAGATATGGATTCTTAATCAATTATCCCCAATTTCTACTCAAAACAATCCAATCAAACGGGGCAATAATTATATATCTATATATTATTCTACCTCTTTTAGGTAATATTCTTCAATATATATAATTATGGTGATTTATATCGAAATATAAATTCAAAGTTATAATTCTGCTCACCTGAGCTGTAATTTCTCAAGTGCCTAAATCCTATCCAAACCTCTAGCATGTTGTAGATAACCTCACTATGAGTGCAACTACGAAGATCGCCTCTTGATTGGAACTCGTATGCAAGAGATGTAAATTTCAAAAGAATTCAAAATATAAATATTGACTAATTAACTTAATTATCGACTAATCAAGATTAATCACCTAATCTCTCTTTATGAATTTCTTTAATGTACACATCCGTACATCCAATGCCACCGCCGTCTTCGCCAAAAGCAACTAGAGCATGGTCAAGCGCCATAAACATACTTCTATTGCAGCCTCGAATCTTATGAACCTCGCCACGTCACCGCAGACCTCCCATATAAAATCGCAATATTGCCTTTTTGCCCTTGACCAAAGTCAGACTATTTCTCCCCCTCACTTCGACTACTTCTACTCATCAAACTCGTCACTGAGCTACTCTCTTGGCCAAGGCACACATAGCACGGGCTTGCCTTCACCTACGGCTCTCCATGCCTAAAATCGACGTTGAGCCTATCCCCCTCTTCGTGCCAGTTCCTAAGCATCATCGCCTTCTAACAAGCTCCACTCATTATGGACATGAACGATTGGGAGAGCAAGTTTGATTTTAAGGGGTAGAGGTTGATATTTTGGTGTGGGGAGGTTGAGCGATTGTTTACAAGTTGAGGGGGAGAAGAAAAGTAAGAGAAAGGAGAAAAATTCTCATATTCTTAGACATGTACAAACTAATTTATGCATATTTTATTAATTTTCATAAATAAATTGCAAGACGGTTTTATCTCGTACAATCATATAGTATATCAGATTATCACAAAACACATCGACGCACATCGCCTTCTTTTTATGGTCCCAATGGTATAAATTTTATCGCCAACCAAGACAGTGCTCTGAGATGATAATTTCATGCATTTTGAGGTTGTTTTGGCCATTAGATTACCTGATTCAAAAAATTTGCAACACTCCGTAAATTAAATGGTATTTAGTTACAAAAATTAATAAATAATTATTAAAGTTCAAAAATGAAGTTTCACAAATGATAGTGTTTGGCTACAGAAAATTCACCTTGTGTTCATAGCGATTTTCTAATCAACTTTCATATATAAAGTTTTGCTATTGGAGTTTAAACGAAAAAGTTATTAACGTTTGAATATTTCGGATCAGAAATAACTAAATATATATTAAGTAATAAATATTTTTAATCTATTATTAAATTAATTTTAGATGGAGACTTAACATTGAAGTAACATTACAGTCAATTAAATGAAATTAAATCGAGCACACAAGGAAACAAACAAAACAAAATCTACAATTGACAAAAAACAGCGACTGGCAGACCTCTTATTGAGACCTATCGACTACTAGCGGTTGATCGGTGGAGGTAGAGTTGTAATGACCCGTATATTATTTATCCGAGGATCGTAAAATATTTTCATTTTATTCATAGGAGGTCGTTTGATTCTATAATTTTGGAATAAGACTCTTAGGGACATTATACACACCTATATTTTTCCTAAATTTCCATGTGACCGTTTTGACCCTGAAAACCATATTTGAGCTATAACCTTTGATAGCCATCGAATTAGGGTCTCAAACCAATTCCATTGCTTAAGGATGATTGTTTCCCATTTCGCAAAGTGACATAATAGAAAAATGGACTTACATTAAGAAGTTGTGGCTGTTTTAAGTTTTAACAACTACTGGCTAGAATTAGTGTGTAATTAATTTAGCCCATTAGTTGGCCCATTAGTCTAATTAGAAATTACAATAAATAGAGCAGTAGGAGTCAAATTGAAACTTTTCACTCTCATCCAAATCAGGTCGTCATAAGAGTGGTCGACCGATGGCAAGTTGTCGGATGGCAATAGCCCTAGGCCAAATGGCCTAGGATTAATTCAATCTAATGGATGAAATTGATTCGAGCATCAATAAATACAGGCCTAGCCCCTCAATTATGTTCTCATATCTTCTGAATCAAGGAGCGAATTTCTGTTATTTTCTCTTCTCCCTAAATGATAATTTTTTTGAAAAGTAAAGAATATTGCTATATATATAATTCGAAAATAGCAAAAATCAAAATAGATGAAATATATATGTGTACTCTTAAAAATTGTAAATATGTATATACTTTTGATATGTATAAATTGTAAATATAAATTCAAATATACGTTTAATTAAAATCTCTTTTCAAATCTATAATTCTAATAAATATGTACATACTTTTGATACATACTTTTATAGAAAGAAAGGGAGTCAATCAAGAATTACAGATTTAGGATTTGGATATTTGGAAGCTTAGCGGAGATTTTCTTATATATTCTGGGAATTATTAACTCTGATTAAAAGTTGTATATACCTTTATTTTGAATGTAAAGGTGAAAGTAGTCTTTAAAAGTTATGAGATAATTCATTAATAAGATTTGTATAAATTCCAAATTTGTTATCCGAATATTGTAAGTTATTAAAAGTAAATTGAAGATAGTTACATATCTGAGTGGGGTTTAAGTTAACGTTTTAATTCATTGGTATAAAGAATTTTTCTATGTAAGTTTCTACAAATTATCCAACTTTATAATTATGTATGAAGGTGTATTGTTTGAAATAACAAGTAAAATGCTTAAAAGAAAGAGATGCACAAAATAAGGATATTAAAAATATTTTATATTGTCCATATCAATATTAACAAAAATGATAATTCTTTGCAATTTCAAACACAACATAAATCCTCTTTTAGATAATTTATGTAAAATCATAGTATTAACATTTTTTTTTGGGAAGATATAATTTTAATGCATTAAAATATAGAAATTTCGATATGTAAAACCATAGTGTTGTAAATAGAAATAATAACAATAATTCCATTTTCAATTTTATATACATGATTTGAGGTAAGTTAGGAAAGTTATAGTAATCAAAAAAGGTAGTTATTAATTTAAAGAATCGATCAATTATACTTAATTGTAATAGTTGAAAAGGAGCAGTATATTATATCAAATTGTATTAACTTGAAATCAAGTAGTATAAGGTATTCAATCTAGTAAATCGAAAAGAAGGGGTAAATGACATCTAATGGCATTAATGAAATAAGAAGTTCATGTACAAGTAAATATATAATGACAATAGAACTTAGAAGGCGTAATAATTCTCTATCTAAAATTATATAGTCTCAAGAATACGATTACGACGGTGTGAATAACTGGATCTAGCCAATATTTAGATTTAGTATAAACAATGCAATCATTAAGGGTTGTAATGCGATGTCAATGACGTTGCATAATAAAAGTATGTCCTCCGAAAGTGACTGCCAGCAGTTGTGCATACATTGTACGGATGTAAGACATCTCCAATTGGATGACTCGTGGGAAAATACGTTCGTGTATAGGTGTAGGAAATATATTAAAACGGTTTCGCCTTGGTCTGAAGACTTAAGTGGCCAATTAATGTCTGCTTTAATCCCTACACGGGGTACAAAGTAACCAAGCAGTCAATTCCTTGATTTTCATTAGGTAATATAAATGGGACAGTGGGCAAAAGCTCGGTGCTACGTTAGTAAGGTGGGTACCATATATTTGAGGAGAAGGGTTGTAGATATAAGTCGAGAGCGCCATCGGTCCTTGAGCGGTCAGAAAGACTATGGTTCACCTAAAGACGAACTACACCAACTAATATAGGTTCCATAATGGATATACATAAGAGGCTGGTTAGATAATCCCTAGATGAGTCTTTAAGATGAATTCAAAACGGCAAAATATTTGTAATACCGTTATTAGGCACTAATGGGAGGTTCCTCGGTGTAAGTAGGCAATCTGTCCTAGACACTATTGGTGGATACTTGATGCCGTGCAGAGTGACTAATACTAACGAGGAATGTATCATGGTTCATAGAGAAATGTGATACTTATATATATATATATATGTATGTATATATATATATATGTATGTATGTATGTATGTAAATAGCTATTGTATACCTCGAGTAGGTTAGGCATATCGTAAATGTACATGAAATTAAAATGACTAAGCATCAAATAATAGACATAAAACGTAATAGAAAACAATCGACATAAACTATTGTTATTGTTAAAATATATAATTTACCCGTCCCTAGAACGTTGTTCTAACCTCCTCTTTATTGCAACCCATACAATAGAATTAAAGGGACATGTATTGATACAAGGCGAAAACGGTGGGAGGTCGGATTTCCTCATGCATGCTCTGCATCGACAGGGATGCTAGATACCTAGAGATATCAGCCTTGGTTAGTGTGTGTGCGTGTCTATAGATATCATACATTATTATTCCTCTATGAGTTCTTATCGATAGCTCACCGGTATACTTTTGTTTTATTACAGTATACCAATGCCAACGATCCATACCATAGTGGATTAGGGTTTTCAATTTAGCAACAAATTCGGGTCCATTGAGGTATGGGTTATTACACCACATGTAATAAAAAGAGTATGTTCAACCTACATACACTTATATCCAAACAAATTTTACTTTAATCAAATCTAGACCGAACAGGGATCATATTCATATACATTAAATTTTTATTAGTTTCCCATTTTTTACAGTTACTAGATAAACACTATCTCTGATTAAATTTAACCAATTCTAGATCAAATTGGGTATAGACAAACTCAATTACATATAAATCACCTTAATTAACAACGTACCTACTTGCCTTTCGTAAGCTATTCCCTTTTTTATCTATTTAGAATCGTCTCCGCTTTATTCATCGATCTCTACATCCTCAATTGATTTGATTATCTCCTTCTTCTCTAATCTGTAATTTTACTTTTTAGTTTTGTTTAAGAAGAACATATAGTTTTAAAGAGAAACATAGATTTATAGGAAAGACAGAGCTTTGGAGTGATCAGATAGGGTTTGCTAGGCCGAAGACCTGGATATTGCATAACTTATTAAACATGCATTGAAGAATGTTACAAATTTGATTGTGGTTGAAGTTAATATTTTAGTTCATTGGAATGAAGAATGTTTCTACATAACTTTCTATAAATTATCCAATTTAATAATTATGTATGAAAGTGTATTATCTGAAATAACAAGGAATATGTCTAAAAGAAAAGGATGTGCAAAATAGGGATGTTTACTATAACAACCTGAATTCCAGTGGGTCCGGATTTTTCATAAAAATGCTAAAATCCAAGCCCACTGAAGTCCGAGTTGGGTATTTGGTATCTTGCAAATAGGAAAAGATAAATATACCAGAGCTCAAATATTTGTCTTAAAGCGAAACTGACTAAAATATAATAGTAAGTAAATACTTACCAAGATAATAACACTTTCTAAACAGGTGTCTCAAAGCTGGAAGATCTCTGCCATCTATGTAACCTGTGGGATGTTATGAGGATTGGTCAAAACTAACGCTCTGGTGAATAGACAAATTATACACTTCTAACAATAATTCTACATATACCGTTCTATTTCCATTTTCTGTAACAATAGGTTTATTGGGTTTATAATACTCTCGCCTCTGTGCGTGAATCGTACCCATCTACTCCTTAGTAGATTAAGACCTAATAACCAATATATATGTAGCAACATGCCCAAAGACAGCATCGGTCCTAGGTACTACCTATAGTACCTTCCGCATCCTCCTCGAAAAGGACATCATCATCTTACTTCTAGAGCGTAGTGTAACTACATCTGTAAAGGACAGCTTCATCGGGCCTACAATACAGATGTTCCATCGTCTGCTATGAAAATGTGAAACTACATCCACACTAGCTTATACTAGTTTATACTAGTGCTCGGACATCCGCACTAGCTTTCACTAAATTGGACGTGCTCTTTCTATACTAAAATCTATGATGAACTGCTTCATTAGGCTCTTTATCCAGATTCTCTTTTAGGCTGCTACAAATGCACCTTACCATTTTATTAGATCCTATGTCTAATCTTTTACTATGCGTTTAGTTTACTTTTCTTATTCAGTTTGCTACTTATTAGCCCTAATCAGTAAGCCCAGCCCCACCTATATGTGAGACCATGAGTCCTAGACTTGAAAGAAAATGCTGCCACTATGGGCCGCTTCTATTATTTTGCTTATTAACTTAATCCAATATTTAAGTCTGATAAAATAAGCCTCTTCTATTTCTTTCTTCTTAATTATAACATTCCTGTTACAATTATACTTGCAATTGTCATTTTCATCTTCTTTTCTTCCATTATAACCTACATGTTATAAATGCAATTCCAAGTGTCCCTTTTCTATTCTAGTCTGTCTTCTTTTATTATGATACTAAATTCTCTTATATTATATGATAGTCTTAGCTTGGAACTACGTCCAAACTGTCATAATTACTTACCATAATAACTGCTTTACTTTTTTATTCTACTATCCATGTAGTAAACGAAAATCTAGTCACATTTACTTTTTATTGTTTCTAGTCCTTTCATATAATTAACTTGATTATTTCCTCTTCTTTAAATTTTTTAACGCTTCACGTTATTCTTTTTTATTCTAAGAAGTAGTTCTATTCTATTTGGTTGGCTACAAAAACTATGCAAAAAATCCATTTCCATATTTTAATATTAAATAATGTTATAAACAATAACTCGTAACTGCAAGATATTTCTTTTATTGTTTCTCTAATTATTTGGTAATGCAAAATACAGAGTGTCTCTATTTTGCACTAATTCCATTTTTCTTGCTTTTATTCTTGCAATTACGTTTATCGTTATTCTTACAATATTAAACTATGGAAATGCGTTCCCTTTTCTAAACCAACCAACTAATCTATCACTAACTTCCAAATGAAGTTATTAGATTTTCTCCTTTTTAATTCATTTCTCCCGTTTTAACAAGTTTACTGTAAATTTCTCACTTTTAGACTTATGCCTTTCTCTACAACTTTTAAGCCTAATATTACTTATATTTAATTGGATTCCTTTCTTTATCTATATAAATAACATTTAAATATAAGTACACTTCTCCTATGAAATTTATAGTTTTGACATAACTGATTGGTAAAACTAATTACTGAAATAAATGCTGAATTAAATATTTAACGGGAATCTAACGATATTATATATCGTAAACATAAAAGAGATATAATTTAAATCCACTCACCTATCGTCCTTAGCTTTACTCCATGGCCTTCCTGGATCCCTTTTTAAGGCGTCTACTATTTTTTATTAAAAGGATATTCTCCTTAGAAATATTTTTTTATTTAGGGTTCAGCCTCTGGCAATGAACCACAAAATTTGATTGTGAGAAAATAGCTAAGCCTAGGGTTCTATTTATAGTGGAGTTTGGGAATCTTAGACCGTTGGATTTTTGGATCGAATCTGGTGCAACCACGTCACAGGCTCGCTGCGAATCATTGGATCAAGAAAACAATGCTTCAGATCGCACAAAAATAATATTATATAACTTTTGTCATGTCCCTGGATGATTTCTCGTTCGGGACAAAATGCGAGTCGACCTACTGGTTAACCTGTGTGTTTTGCGGGTCGACATATAGGTCGACCCGCGTGCTTTACGGTTCGACATGTTGGTCGACCCGTAGGGTCTTACTTTTTTTCTTTTAATTTATATGATTCTAATTTCTTGTTTCTCTCGTAACTTCTTCATATTAACTCGGATTTTGACAAGTTATATATAGAAATTGATCAAAAAATCACCACAAACACATTAGTATAAGTTTCAACGCCATATTTTGACAATTCCAAAAATGCTTATTTTCACTGCTTAATAATTATTTTATTATTTAATTATCTAAAAATGCGGGGTGTCATATTTACCAATTTTTTTAATGCCTATTGCAATAAAAAAGGATCATTCTTCCTAATTACAATCACAATGCAAATCCTCTTTTAGATAATTTATAGTAAATTACAGTGTTAAACTTTCCATTTAGGAAGATATAGTTTCAATGTATTAAAATATAGAAATCCCTAAATGTAAAACCAAAGTATTGTAAATGGAATAATAACAATAATTCAGTTGCCGATTTAATATATGTGTTTTAAGGAAAGTGAGGAAAGCTAAAGTAAACAGAAAGGGTAGCTATTAATTTGAAGAAATCGATGAATTATCCTTAATTGTAAAAGTTGAAAATGAGTAGTAAATTATATCTAATTGTATTAAATGAAAATCAAGCTGTAAAATGTATTTAATATATTAAATTAGAAAGAAGCAGTAAATGACATTTAATGGCATTAATGATAAGAAGCAAGTTCGTGTAAATAAATACTAACAAATTGAACTTAGGAAGCATAATAATTCTTGAACTAAAATTATATAGCCTCAAAATTACATTTATAACAGGTCAGAATTATCAGATCTAGTCAAATATTTAAATAACTATAAACGACGTGGTCATTAGTAAGGGTTAGTGTGCAAGATCGAAAGTGTCGCACAACAAAAGCCTGTCTCCTAAAGGGGCTACTTGCAGTAGTGTATTCATGACAATGATGTGAGATATCTCCAATTGTAGGATCCATAGGGATATATGTTTACGTATAGGTGTAGGGAGAATACCAAAGTGGGTTTGCCACGAATTTGAAGTCTTAAATCACCAATTATGGTCTACTTAATGCCAATAAGAGATATAAAGCAGCAAGGTAGCCATTTCTTTGATTTGATTTAGGCAATCTACATGGGACAGTGGATGAAAGCTTGGTGCTATATCAACAATGTTGGTATCATATATTTGAGGAGTAGGGCTGTACACATAGGTCGAGAGCGCCATCGGTCCTGGAGTGTTTAGAAAGACTTAGGTTGCACCTAGAGACAGACTATGACTCATAGTAACGTAGGTTCCGTATGGGATATACAACCGCCATAAAATTTTGTTTTGTTGGTTTGTTTGTCGTTAGGATGCTGGTCTTTAAGACGAATAAGAATATGGCTAAATAGTTGTAATGTTGTTATTAGGCTTCAGTTGGAGGTTCCTTGGTGTACGCGAGCAATTCAACCTAGACATTGTTATGGTGTACGTGGGGAATTCGACATGGACACTGTTGGTAGAAGCCTAATGCGGTGTAGGGTAAAGATACTAGTAGTAAATTATCTTGGTCCATGGGGGGGACTGTGACACTTTTATAAACACACATATTTATATATATGTATGTATATATGTGGCACCCCTGTTTTGCAGTACCCTTGTACCCCTCTGTTTTCCACCACACAATCTAAATTAAACAATATGGCTGGTAGAAAGAAAGAGAAATCCATACTACTGTATGGTGGAAATCAAAGGGTTACAAGGGTGCCGCACTATTTAGGGTGCCATTGAACATTCCTCGTACACACAGGTATATAGCTATTGTATACCTCGAGTAGGTTGGGCGTATTGTAGCGTACATGAAATCAAAATGGTTAAGCTTTAAATAATAGGCATAACATGTAATGGAAAACAACCGGTATAAATTAGTATTATAGGAAAAGTATGTAATTTATCAGTCATGCGAATGTTGTTATGACCCGTCCTCATTACAACCCACATGATGGACATAGAGAGACATGTACCGGCACAAGGTGGGAATGATGGAAGGGCAGATTTCTTTATGCATGCTCTGCACTGATAATGGCACTAGATACTAGGGGTATTAGCTTTGGTCAGTACACACACACATATATATGTTTTATTATACTTTATTATTCAGCGATGAGTTCTTACCGATAGCCTTTTGACTTTTATTTACCATAGGATACCAACATCAATGATTCATACTCCAATGGATTTGGATTTTCAAATTTAGCGAAAATTAGGACCACCAAGGTGTAGGAAAAAAGAATGGTGGGGTGAGAACACCTTGGTACAGAAGAGGAAAAATATTCTCATATAAGGATAATACATAGAAAAACATATGAAATAGGTTTATACATAAAAGAGAAATATAAGGATGCGCCGTTTAAGTAAGAACAATTCAGGTAGAATAAATTTAAATAGTATCAACATTAGGAAATTTGAATAGAAATAGTATTAGGAATTGGTAATAAAATAATGCTAGTAATCTTATTAGAAACGACATAGGAGATTAAATGCAAAACAAAGGAAAATGGATATTTTCCATAATTGTATGCATTGATTGCATGAATCTTTTAAAAGTCTCTCTCATATGCTATCAGAATCTCCGCTAAGATTGAAAGTGGAAATAGCATAAGTGAGAAGAAATTATAGAATGGAAGTTGTGCTTGTCTATTCCTATTTTATTGTTTAAAGTTATAAAAGATGTTTTAGAAACGCTGTAAAGTGCATTTTTGAAAAAAAAATGGTTTGGTATAAAAATTAGTTTTTGGAATACAAAACTTAAAAATGATTTGAGTTAAGAACTGTAATTTTTAAGAAGTAAAATCTTTTTTGTGTGAAAAGGCTTTAAAGGAAAGGATCTTTTTAAATTGCTAACATTGAGTTTTGAAACTTAACAAATAAACTTTCTTCATAATTCCTAAAATATAGTTTTAAAAGTTATAAGTTTAAATTTTTAATAACAAAAGTTTTAGCTTTAAGTACTTCATGACTATGAGGTTAATAATTTTTGTATAGAGTAGTAAAAATCAAACCAACTTTGATATGGATTAGATATAAATAACTACCTAGGTAGTACGGGGTAAAAGTTAAGGCTATAACGGAAATAGCTGAATGCTCATAAAGTAGCAACAAGGAATCCACGTAAAATATAAGGAATATTGGATGAACCTAGAAATGTTTTATTTGGTATGTCTGAAAGCTATAAGGAAATGTAACAACCCTAGTTTTGGAGATTACTTGTTAATATTAAAGTATAACGGTAGTCGTACTTTAACATTGTAAATTAAAATAAAATTGAAAATTTTAATTGTTTATTTGGAATAAACAATGAATTTTGAAAATAAAATGAGAAAAATAAAGTTTGAAACTTTATTTTATTTATTTGGGATAATATTGATTGGGAAATAGGTTTTATTTGGAAAGAATACAATAATTATATTGAGTATTGCCAATTACTTCATTTAATAATTTTTAAAGGAAGTATGAGATTTTTTTAAAGGTTGTTTATTTAAATAAAAAAATAGAAATTAGTTTAAAAATAAGTTTTGGCTATAAATAATATTTTGAAATGGTTTAAAATATTTTTCTATGTGAGAAAAGTGTTTTTGTGGAATTTTAGAAGTTAAAAATATAGTTTTATCCATTTAATTGAGTAAATAGCATATTTTTGAAAAAATAAAGGATAATAATAATAATGTTTTAAACATAAAATCCTTTTTATATTGTAAAATTATTTATGTCATGTGTGTGTAAGTTTACAATTTTATTTGTGTGAAAATTTGAAAGAAAATGGCATTTGTTAACGACATATGGGTAAATATACGTATTTTACTTTAAGTATGAAATAGAACTTAGGCTTATTTGATTTCTTTTAATCTTTGGGTCCAAAATCCCATTAGACTAAAACTAGAAATAGGAAAAGAGATGAGATATTAACTAGTACATACAATCTACAACTCATTCTTTCTTCCTCCTTACCTGAAAATAGAAGTAGCAAACAAATTTCTCCATTTTTCAAAAATATAGGCTTTTAAATCTCCAAATACCCTTCAATAAATTGATGTTCTTATCAAATATAAAGAGAATTGAAAGGTAATCTCATTCCAAAACATTGTTATTTCATCAAAATTCTTATTTGAGAAGAAGGTTTTCTGATTCATTGTGTATTTCTCATTGCATGTGTTGTTATCAGTTCCTATAAGTTATTGGAAGTTTTCTTCTCCTCAAAGCGTCAAACTTTTTGCATAAATTCAAGTTTTTTGCTTTGCAACGGCAGGTGAGTTGATTAACTCACAAAATCTAGTAAAATCAAGGCTTCAAAATGCAAAAACTGTGAATAAATTTGCTTCAGTAGATAGATTTTTAAACTTTTTTTCTTCCTGTTCAAAACTGCTCTGTAATGCTTATTTGGAGTCCTGTATCTTTAGATTCCAGCATTGAAATGCTATCGGACTTCTATCAAATGATAGATTCCATGTTATATTTTGACTCTGTAAAAATCCAATGCAAAATAAAGTCATATGCTAAGTCGAAGTGTTGTTTGAAAATCAGGTCAAAGCTGTAGAAATTAACTGGGCAAAGCCAGTGCCCTAGGTCGATATGCATGTAGACCTAAGGGTTGACCTTCAAGCCCAATAGGTCGACCGTATAGTCGACCTAGAGGGGAGTGAGGTCGACCTTGAGGTTAATCTACATGTCAAACTCCGAGGCAATTTTTCCTGGGGCATTTCCTCTTCTGTTGTGTGTATCCTGATGCTTGTTCTAACTTGGTTTGTTCTCTATTTTGCTTGATTTTGATGTTGTTTTGCTAATGGTTTTGATTGTAATTGAAAACCATGATGTCTATCAATAGACTATCCAAATTTTGGAGATTTTGAAATTCAAATTTTGGCTTAAACTTGGATTGAATTCGAATATTGGTTTGAGTGATTGCTTGGATTTTTATTTGTTTTTTACCACGGATTTTTCCAAATACTTTGAATTTTTTTTAAATAAATGGCATTTTAAATAATTATTAAATGATATTTTCGAAGTATTTTGTAGTTAGAAAATCTATTTATTCTCTACAATAAGGGAATTTCAAATATTATTTTCAATAATCGTTTTCGGAAGATGGTTTTAAAAGCTTGTTTTCTCAAGTAAATTATTTTATATATAAAACACTCATTTTTGCACTATTCGAGCGAATGAGAAGGAGAATTAAATGATTTTTTAAACCATGTGGTATGGGACATGTGCGTTTATCTTATCGGTTAATTATCAACTTGTCCGTTTGATTGTTTTGACCTTCGGGTCGAGTTTACCGATGAGATGAAGTAAACTTTTTACTGATTTGAGTATGAAACTAACTTGCGCTTAGTAAACCATTTAGTGTGAGCGTGTGGTATGGAACACACGTTAACACTGTTTGGGTTCCTATCTGAAAATTTGTGACATATTTGTCCAAGTGACGTAAAAGCTAGTAGTGGACCTTTGGGTCATTTGTCCTTCGGGATGTTTTATTAAGAGACGTTTGTCATTGCGACGTATTTTTCCTTCGATATGTTGTCCTTCGGGATTTTTGTCTAAGAGACGTATTTATTTGTCCTTCGAGGCGTTTGTCTAAGAGACGTGGCGCCTTATTTTGAGAGCAGTACTTGGCAAGCTTCGGCATATGCATGTGCTATATCTTTGAGATGATTTCATTGATGTTTGTGATTTCCCTAGTGTGTCGCCCTTTTTCTAAATTGGTCCTTTGAACAATTCAAATATGTTGTGGTAATTAACTTTCAGGAATTTTAACTCTAGCGAGTTCTATCTTTGTGATTTTGAGTTGCCTACACTGGCATTATATGAGATTTGCCTTTTGGCATTTACTTGAGATTTTATTCTCCTCTTTGGAGATATATTTGCTTTATGGCGTGTTTGAGATGAGATCTCTTTGTGCCTGTTTTGGGTTTTCCGATGTGGCGGGTTTAGTATTTTCCCTAAACCACACTTGATGTTTTATGAAATGCCGATGATATGAGGCTCGCTCATTTAGCTTTTTATGGGTTATTCTACCTCTTTTGAGACTATATGTTGTGTAGTGATACCATTTATCACATGAAGTAACCATACCACACTTGCACTCATGCTTATACTCAGTATTGTTACTTCTTGTTTAAGAAGAACATTATCCTTATCTGTATGCATCTATTACCGCTTATCCTTATACACTAATATGTTTAGCTAAATTGACCTGTGTATTTTATACTCGGGTCAGATTGAGACGTTTTAGGTCAAGTACTTACTTTCAGACTTTACTTGATGCTTCTGCCTTGAACTTCAGCTTGTCTCTTCCTGTAGTAGTCTTATAGTTGTTCTATATAACTCTGATATTCATTGTTTTGAGTCATGTGTATATTATGATCGTCATACCACTTATGATGTATTAGTTGTAGTGTATTGGGATGTATCGGTATATATGTTTGTGTGTGTTTATATCTGTTTGCTGTTCGGCAATGTGCTATACATTTGAGTTGTTGTATTTTGTTCTGATAGATCCTACAACCACCTATGACTTTGTGTTAAGTATTAATTGGATATGTCGATCAACTTGAGAATTAGAAAAAAAAAATGGCATTCGTCGATGTATTCAATAGATATTTAAGACAAGGCTATAGATGGTCGCTCCTAACCAGCCCTATTCTCCGCATTTGCAGATGGTGTTACCCAGTAATACTTATTGTTAATGTGGTCATGGGGTGAGGCACCACAGCTTGGTATCTGAGCTGAATTCAAAACAAAATAGGATAAATACAGAATAGAAGCATATATTATGATATATCCAAGTATAGTACAAACATTAGAGATCCCTTAATTGTTGTGTCCTTTATCTTATCGAGTCCTTTGAGATTGAAGTTTGGGATATGTCTAGTAATATTTTTATTCCACGGTATTCCAAAAATAGAATTGATGACATTTTATCTTAGGAGTAATCCTAATCGTGATTGTTTTATTTGAGTCCTCTTCAATAAGGGTACTTGACACCCATCCATATTGGAGGATTTTGTTGATGCTTTCGGATGTCCATGTCTTGTTCTTTTGTGAGGATTTCGAATCCTATTGAGTGGATCCACAATATTTAGCATTATGTATGAGGATTTAGGATTGTTGCTTATGGCTTATCTTTTCGTGCTAATTAGCACGCCATTTTCTATCTAGAGTTTAGAGTGTTTGAGATGAACTGGCTTGCCTATTATCAAGCCACAGTTTGTGATTCGAATAATCCTATATTAGGTATCCTAGTTCGGTTGATTCGTTGTTTCTTGTTCTTTGGAATGTTAATGATAATTCTAAAGTCTCTTTATTTACATTTGATTTTCGGGATGTTGATGATATATCCCGAATTCCAATCATTGTGAATCTGTTGGTTTCTGTAAGTCCATTCGGGTATGACATCCAGTCGGGAAATCTAGTATTGTATTGACCTCTTTTCCTACTCTAAACCTTTATGTAATCCTCCATGAGGATGTCACAAAGGAATGAGGTGAATCGTTGAATTCATTTGATATTTCCGATCTCACCCTTTTTGAAATATCCTCTTTGGATACTCGATTGTTGATATACTTTGTCGTATTACTTCACCCGAAGTAATGATTTGTTGTTAATGTTACTTCTTCTCATCCGAGAAGATATTTACCCTTACTTTTATTTCTCATTTCTCTCTTTTAACCTATTGAGTGGTGTAAGGGTCATTCCTCAGCTTAACTTTACACCGATTTTTCATGAGCTACGAATCGCAGAGGATAGCATTACTCTTACCGCATTTCGCATTCTTTAAAAGTCTTGTGAGTGGTTTGTTACACCGTTCGGAATAATGAACGCTCCAATCTAATCCATCAATCTTGTGAATCGAGTATTCCGGTAATATCTCAATGCGTTCTTCTTATGTCTTTGATTTTTGAGAATAAATTATAATTGAATTTCAAATCTTTCAAATTGAAGATAAACTTTAAAGAGAAATTAGATTTTATTTTTGGGAAAAACAAAGAATATTTTAAGTATTATATACGAGGTATTTCTTTTTAAAGAAAATGAATTATTATGTTGGAAAATTAAAGTTTGGTAAATTAAGTTTAATAAGTAAAGTTTGAAAATAATTAACATAGTGAATAAACTTGCTTCAGCAGGTACATTTCTAAACTTGCTTCAACAGGTAGATTTCTAAACTTGTTTTCTTCTTGTTCAAAACTGATCTATAATGCTTCTTTGGAGGCTTGTATCTTTAGAGTCCGACAATGAAATGCTGCCAAACATCTTTTAGATGATAGATCGCATGTTATACTTTGTCTCTGCCAAAATTCACTGCAAAATATGGTCATATGCTTTGTCGAAATGTTGTTTAAAAATCAAGTTGAAGCTGCAGAAATTGACTGGGCAAAGTCTGTGCCCTAAGTCGACATGCATGTCAACCTTGGGGTCGACCTTCAAGCCCAATAGGTCAACCATATGGTTGACCTAAAGAGAAGTGAGGTCGACCTTGAGGTCGACCTGCATGTCGACCTCCAAGGCATTTTTACCTAGGGCATTTCCTCTTGTGTTGTGTATATCCTAATGCATGTTCTAACTTGGTTTGTTCTCTATTTTTCTTGATTCTGATGTTGTTTTTATGATGGTTTAATTTTACTTAAGGCCATGATGCATATCAATAGACTAGCCAAATTATGGAGATATTAAAGTTCAACTTTTGGATTAAATTTGGATTAAATTCGAATTGAATTCGAATATCGGTTTGAGTGATTCCTTGGATTTTTATTCGTTTTCGAGCATGGATTTTTCCTTGTAGCTTTGAAATAATTTTTAAAATAAACGGGCATTTTAAATAATTTTTAAATGATATTTTTAAAGTATTTCTAGTTATAAAATCTATTTATTCTCTACAATAAAGGAATTTCAAATATTATTTTCAATAATCGTTTTCGAAAGATGGTTTTCAAAGCTTGTTTTAACAAGTAAATTATTTTATATATAAAACACTCGTTTTCTCATTATTCAAGCGAATGAGAAGGAGAACTAAATGATTTGGTAAAACACGTGGTAGGTGACATGTGCGTTTATCTTATCGGTTAACTCCCAACTTATCCGTTTGATCGTTTTGACCTTCGGGTCGAGTTTACTGATGAGATAGGGTAAACTTTTTACTGATTTGGGTGTGAAATTTACAGGCGGTTAGTAAACCGTTTAGGGCAAGCGTGTGGTATGGGACACATGTTAACACTGTTTGGGTTCCTTTCTGAAAGTTTGTGACACATTTGTCTAGGAGACGTATAAGCCAGTAGACCTTTGGGTCATTTTTCCTTCGGAATGTTTGTCTAAGAGACGTTTGACATTGCGACGTATTTGTTCTTCGGGATGTTTTTGTAAGAGATGTATTTATTTGTCCTTCGGGACATTTTTCTAAGAGACATGGCGCCTTATTTTGAGGGCAGTACTTGGCAGGCTTTCGGCCATATGCATGTCCCATATCTTTGAGATGAGATGACTTCATTGATGTTTGTGAATTCTCTAGTGTATCGTCCTTTCCTGGAATTGGTCCTTTGAACCATTCGATATATACTATGGCGATTACCTTTCGGGAATTTGAACTCTTGTGAGTTCTATCTTTGAGATTTGGAGTTGCCAACATTGGCATTATATGAGATTTTCCTTTTGATGTTTACTTAAGATTTTATTCTCCTCTATGGAGATATATTTTCCTTATGGCATATTTGAGATGGGATCTCTTTGCGCATGCTTCGGGTTTGTCGATATGGCGGGTTTAGAATTTCCGTAAACCATATTTGATGTTTTTTGAAATGCCGATGATATGACTCATGTGTATGTTGTGGTTGTCGTACCACTTATGATGTATTATTTGTAGTTTACGGAATGTATCAGTATATATGTGTATATATATATATTGTTTATTGTTCTATGATGTGTTATGCATTTGAGTTGTTGTACTTTGTAGTGATAGATCCTACAGCCACCTATTACTTTATGTTAAGTAATTATTGGATATGTTGAACCACTTGAGAATTAGAAAAAAAAAATGGCATTCGTCGATGTATTCAATAGATATTTAAGACAAGGCTATATATGGTCGCTCCTAACCAGCCCTATTCTCCGCATTAGTAGACAGTATTATCCAACGATAGCCTTTGTTAATGTGGGTCTCAGGATGGGGTATCACAGATACATAAAAGAATGATGAATGGTATCAAGCTACATTTCTTCAAGTTCTAGAGTATACTTGCAAGAAAAATCAAGGATAAAGAAAGTAAAAACCAAAATTTTTTAATACTATAAAGAGATTAAACTAAAAGAAGATAGTAATAGTGGGTAATGAGTAGGAAAATACACATGGAAGACGTTCGCAAACTCAAGATTAAGGAAGGCAAAATAGATGGTCGAAAGTTATTCCACCAAGCCATTTTTCCAATGAGTTATTCAAAATGTGCATAATTAGTATTTCATACCCACTGCAATGTAGGTATGCACGGTTTATTCCATAATGTGGTGTTAACCTAGTTCTTAACAAAGCAGAATTAAATCTGAAGTAGAAGGTCACATCGAAGACGAAATGACCTGGGAGCCTGGAAAAACGCCTAGAAGGGATATAGAATTGGATTTAGAAAAAATCATGAAGCCCGAAGCAAGTGAAAGCTCTCGGTATCGAGAGGTTTATATTGGCCTTTAGGTCCCTGTTTCTTCTTGTACTCCAAGTACACCTCAAACCATTTGTCATCTAGCGCTCCTTTTGGAGATTGGACAAGCAACTTCAAGGATTGATGAGAAGAAAGCTATGAAAGCACGATAGTTCAAGTATTATCAAGAGAATCATAAGAATCAACCTAAAGTATATGGAAAAGGGTTTAGAAAACATCGGATAGAAGATAGAAGGATGGGACAGGTGAAAAAAGGACTTTGCACATTTCAAAATCAATTGGTGCCAAGAGCTTTCTCTCAATACTGAGAGGTTTATTTGGCCTCTAGGCCTCACCTATTCACTAGTACATCAATGGGACTGCCATTTGGACTTTAATGCATGCAGGCTCTTGTACATGTACACGTGGTCCTTTATAAATTTTAGCCTAACTGTAACTAAAGGAGGATCTTCACTCTTTTGGTTCATTATCTCTTATCTCTGTCATTCATAAGTCGCCTAGGAAGCTATTGTTGGAAACTCTAGGCAACAGTACATGTCAAACCCTTGTACCAGTGACTTCTAATTTTCTCTAAACTCTCCTAAATAAACAATCAATAAAAATATAACGTGGATGAAGGCCGGAGACTGCCGAACCGCTATAAAAATCTTAGATAATGTTATTTTTCCTGTATTTTATTATTTGTTAGATCTAGGGCTCATGGATTCCTTATAGTGTATCTTTGGGTGTTGATTCAATTTTCGCATCAACATTTTTGGTGCTTTCACTGAGAAAAATGAATCCAGACTTGGATCTAGCTCTTTAATTTGGATTGGAAAGATCCAAAAGTTAGATCCAGAAAACTTGCTTAAAAAACTTAAAGGTTTACTAATAGAAAGTCATGGCATCAAGAAGATCTGAAGTCATGAGGAGCTTTGGCTGGTGGTGATGAAGGGAATATTCACCAAGTTGAAGTTAACAATCAACAGGTAATATTAGAATCCTCTACATAGTGGAAAGTAGTTACCAGAGGAGACATTGATAAGATGCTATAGGAGTTGAATCAAAAAATTGTAGATTGTTAGAAAGCTTTGATGGATAAGATGGATGCTTTTCTAACCTTTCAACCAACAAGAGGCATATATTGATTAATTAAGTATGGAACAACCGACCTTAAACAACGATTAATTAAGTACAAATGAATATGGATGGAGCTAGAGCTATCGATGATGTTCGTTAAAGATGTTTCCCTATCTTCTTGGTTGGAGTCGCTTCTATTTTGTTCATTGGCTCGTGCCAAGTTCCACATCTACTTTTAATGAATTAGCCAAGAAGTTTTTGGAGCAATTAAGGCTCCATGCTACCTGACCAAAGGATATGATGTCCCATCTAGCTTGTCTCAAGGACCCAAGGATTCATCAAAGGGTTTCTTGAACCGATTCAACGTCGCTATTATGGTGGTTAGTAATCTTAAGGAATATCTTGTATTCATGGCATAGGTCTAGGGAATTTACTCAAATATGGATTTTGGTAGGTGTATAAAGATTAAAGACCAACTAATATGGAAGAATTCCATCAAAAGACAAACCAATTTTTACTTAAGTAAGATTGGTTTTAGGAAAGGTTAGAGATGGACAATCATGGGAGGTAATGCAAAGCAATATTGTAGTTAAACAGGATGAGAAAACTCTAGTGGAGTTGCAGGAAATGCTGGAAATTCTAGGAATTATAAAAGAGGAACCAGAACTCTGGTAGAAGGCATAGCGAGAATAGGAAGCGACCTAGGAATATACGACTAGAAGATTATACGCTTATGAATGATACACTGAAAAATATCTATCTTGTTACTCAAGGACATGAGTAATATAAGAATCTACCCAGGTATGAGGGATTGGAGAAATAGAAGTATTGTAGAAAGTTATGTCGTTTCCATGAAACTCATGGGCGCAACACGAATGAATGCCATCACTTTAAGGACTAGATTGAGGAGCCGATATGGAAAAACAGACTCCAGCAGTATGTTAAGCAACAATAGAACACTGATCAAGCTACAGGTGGCAAGGGACCCCCGGCTCAAGGAAAACCCCTAGACCCAATTGTAAAGGGCCTAGACGTACGGATGGAAGATTGCTAATCAATACCATAAGCGGGGAACCTCACCCAACGAAGAAAAGCCGGGATAAGATGGAGAGGTTTGCGAGTTCACTGAAGTATGCACCGTAGGAAGGTTGCTACACCATTGAAAATAGAGCTCTGGCTAAGAAATAGAAGATGGTAATGGATGACACCGTGTTCAGAAACCAAGACTCCGATGGATTTGAAGTACCAACCCTTGATCCCGTGGTAGGAATTCAGCCATCAACTACGCGTCGAGTTTTGGTGGATAATAGAAGCACCGTTAAACATTCTATTCAAAAAGACTTTCGACTAGATGAAAATCAATATGAAGGATATGACTGCCTGCAAGACGAAAATTCAAGGATTTACTGATAAATCTAAATAGCCGATTGGAATGATCAACTTGCCACAGAACTTGGTGAACGAGAATGTAGGGTGGTTTACATTCATATGTTCATTATTGTCGATGAATTCTCAGCATATAATGCTTTCTTAGGCCAACCAGCCTTAGGCGGCTTCAGAATTGCTATGGATCCATGGTGTTTGACAATGAAGTTACCTGTGGAGAATGGGATTGGAGTGGTGCAAGGAGACCAAAGCATGGTAAGAGAATGCTATGTTGTAGAACTGCAAGAAGCACTGGAAGAAGAAAAAGAGAATGTTGGGAAGGCTCTCCATATTCAAGACTGGCAAGCATAACAACCAAAGTTGGACCCTGGCTCAGGAACCATGGCTGATTCAACAAGGCTATGGATCCTAGGAAGCAGTCAGGAAAAGGATGACTAGCATCGGTTGAGCTGATGGTGAATGTTCCAATCGATATGGATGATCCTATTGGAGTCTTGAAAATTGGATCTCAGCTTAACGCTCACTTAAGAAAGGAATTCGATGAATTTCCTTCGTAGAAACCTAGATGTGTTCTCCACGACACATTTAGATATGTGCAGGGTATCACCGGAGATATCGTGTACCATACTAAATATTAACCCAAAGTTCACACCAGTAAAGCATAAAAGGTGCAATCTAGGTTCGGAACAATCCACCACGTTGATGGAAGAAGTGGATAAGTTGTTAGCCAATGACTTCATCTGCAATGCTTTATATCTCGATTAGGTACCCAACCCTGTGTTGGTCAAGAAGTAAAGTAGAAAATGGCGTCGACTATTCAGATTTGAATAAGGCATGTTTGAAGGACAGCTTTCCTTCATCCAGAATTGACCACCTAGTGGATGAAACCATAGGACGTTAATTACTCTCATTTATGGACACCTATTTGGGCTATAACTAGATTTCGATGCATATATTAGATCTGGAGAACACAAGTTTATAACAAATATAGGATTATACTACGATCAAGTGATGTCGTTCAGTTTGAAGAATGTTGGAGCCACATACCAAAGACTAGTGAATTATATGTTCAAAAATCAAATCCGGTGGAAAATGGAAGCATAATGGACGACATGCTCACGGAATCATAAGTTTCAAGAAACCATTTGTATGACCTTTAAGAGATGTTTGAAGTTCTATTGAAATAAGGAATGAAGTAAATATATTAAAATGCTGTTTTGGAGTGGCATTGGGAAATTTTTGGGGATCTATTGCCAATGCATGGGGGCATCAAGGCTAATATGGAGCAGATAAATGCCTTGAGCTAAGTTACCGCCCTAACTATAAGAAATAACCATAGAGATTAAATGGAAAGATCGCTGCTTTGAGTCGTTTCATCTCTAGGGCAATGGACAAGTGCATACCTTTCTTCGATGACCACAAGAAAGGTAAGAAAAATTATGAATGGCACCAGGATTTCCAGAATGCCTTCAAGAAACTATTAAAGCACATAGAAATGCCACTAGTCTTATTTTAACCGTTGGATGGGGAGGATTTATTCGTTTTCCTAATAATGTCTGCTCATACACTAAGTGCATCATTAGTGAGCGAGGAGGCAAGGGTTTAGAGACCGGTGTACTATATTAGCAAGCGTTCACTGGAGCTGAAAAGAACTACCTAATGCAAGATAAACTCGCTTACTGCTTGCTGATTGCATCAAGGAAATTACGACCATATTTCCAGGCTTATCCAATCAAAGTATTGACTGATCAGCCTTTAAACCAGGTATTATACCGACCCAAGACTTTTGGTAGGTTACTCAAATGGAATATCAAGTTGAGTTAGTATGATATCACTTACCATCCAAAGAGAGCAATAAACGGACATGCATTGGCAGACTTTATTGCTGAATTTACTACATGGGATTGTACAGAAGAGGAGGAGGATGCTGCAGTCACAGTCTCTTGTTGGAAGTTATTTGTCGATGGTGCTTCGAATGGATTTAGCTCGGGGGCAGGAGTAATATTTGAAACACTAGTGGGACGATCGAACTACTACACACTGAAGCTTGAATTTCTTACGACTAATAATGAAGTGGAGTATGAGGCATTAATAGCAAGATTGAGAATGAAAAGGAACCGAGGACAAAGACGCTGCACATATTTAGTGATTCCCAACTGGTGGTTTTCCAAATAAAGAATGAATACCATGCCAAAGGCATAAGATTAACCTTTTACCTGTCAAAAGCACAGGAACTACAACATTATACCATAACGCACATCCCCGAAGAGGAAAACATGAAGGCTAATTCACTAGCTAAGCTGGCAGCTCTGCGGAAGCGTAGTTAATGGGATTGGTTTCGGTAGAAGTTTTGATGGCTCTTAGTATCAATCGGATGGATGTTGAATGGATTCTAGAAACTATGGAAGAGGAGGAGTCATGGATGACTCTAGCCAAAGGCTATCTGATCAGTGGTATCTCCTAAGAGAGAGGAAAGAATGGAAATTTTTTGCTGAAAAGCATCATTATTTGTAGTGCAAGATAGAGTGTTATATATGATAGGATTCTCAACTCCCCTACTTTGGCCTGTAGCCAAGGATGAGGCTAGGAAGATCCTCATGGAAATCCATTAAGGCAACTATGGTGACCATATTGAGGGCCAAATACTGGCAAAGAAGATACTTCGCTATAGTATTTCTGGCTGACAATAAACCGAGATGCTACTGACTGCTCCAGACAAGTTGACCGATGCCAGAGGCTCGCAAAGATTTCAAGCACCCCATCAAGGGAACTAACGCAATGGTCAGTCCATGGACATTCGCATTTTCGGGAATAAACATCATCGTTATGCTACCAATAGCAAAGGGAGTAGCCAAATATGCTATCGTTGTTGTGGATCACTTTACAAAATGGCCTGAAGCGAAATCGCTTGCCATGATTACAATGAAAAAGGTAACCAATTTTGTAAGGAAGAATATTATTTATAGGTTTGGAGTACCCTAGAGGATCATCACGGATAACGGACTCGGTTCGGGAGTGCTAAGTTCAAGGATTTTTGCAATTGGTATATAATTAAGAAGAGTTTCTCCACGGTGGCATACCTGCGCGAAAATGAAAAAGTGAATAAGATCATCACATCCACCTAGAAAAAGCGATGGACTAGAGCAAAAGGCAACTAGGTTGATGAGCTTCCACTAGCACTATGGGAATATAGGATTACACATAAGTCTGTAAATGGGCACTCGTTGTTTGCATTTGGTTATGGATCGAAAGTAATGATCCCGATAGAAGTGGATGTCCCATCTCATCGAAAAAGGTATTTTGACCTAAAAGTGAACGAGGATCTCCTGCTTGATTCTATAGATTTGGTGTGTAGTTTATATTTCATACCCACTACACTATAGGAATGCATAGCTCATCCCATAATTAGTTGTCAAATCGGTTCTTAACCTTGCAGAATTAAACTTGAAGTAGAAGGTCAAACCGAAGACGACACGAACTAGGAGCCTAGAAACACGCCTAGAAGGGATAGAGAATTGGACTTAGAAAAATTCATGAAATTTGAAGCAAGCGAGAGTTCTTGGAGTCTCGGTACCAAGAGGTTTATGTCCCAATTTCTTCTTGTACTCCAAGTACACCTCAAACCATTCGTCATCTAGTGCTCCTTTAGGAGATTGGACAAGAAACTTCAGGGATTGATGAGAAGAAAGCCAAGAAAGTAAGATGGTTCAAGTGTTATCAAGAGAATCATCAAAATCAACTCAAAGTATATTGAAAAGTTTTGTAAAAATCAATAAGAAGATAGAAGGATGGGACAAGTGAAAGAAGAGACTTAGCATAAGTCAAAACCATTCGGTACCAAGAGCTTTATTCGCCGTCTAGGCCCCACCTATTCACTGGTACGTTAATAGGCCTATTTTTTGGACTTTACTGCAAGCAGGCTCCTATACATATACACGTGTTTCTCTATAAATATCATCCAAACTACAACTAAAGGAGGATCTTTACTCTGTTGCTTCATCATCTCTTACCTCTCTCTTTCATAAGTCGCCTAGGAAATTACTGTTGGTAGCTCTAAGCAAAAAGAACTGTCAAATCCTTGTACTAGCGACTTCTAATTTTCTCTAAACTCTCTCAAGTTTGTAATCAATAAAAATATAAAGTGGGCATAGGCCAGAGATTGTCGAACCACTATCAAATCTTGTGCCTTGATGCTATTTTCTACTATTTTATTATTATCTACTAGATCTACGTCTCATAGGTTCCCCACAACGTTTCTTTAGGTGTTAATCTAATTTGGTTTCAATATTGGGTGTAGTAATTAAGGTAATAAACGGACCTTATTTATTATAAGCTAAAAAATAAGTTAATACACGTAGGTTATAGTGGAATGACATACTAGAGATGTTCATCTTAATTAAGTAAGAAGTAATAGGGCTACTACATGATTAATATGAGTTGACGTTAAATGGAAGCTTCCAGCAATTGTTTCTTTTATGCTTTGAGTTATAATAATTAGTTGTATTTTTTACATAAAATGCATATGATGTTTTGAGAAATGTTCCTTTTTATTACTGTGTTGATTTTTTGGATTGACAGCTATATATATTGGAAAACAATATAAAAAAGGAAATCTCATAAAGGCACTTAACTATTGCCAGGTAAGACTGGAAGTTTATAAAATTAAAAAATTTATTAAATTAGCTAATAAAAGAAAATAAATTTAAGTTTCAAAAGGTATTAAAATTTTGGGATGATAAATTTTAGCGAACAATGGACGGAAAGTTTTTATAGAACCACGAGTCACTATTCCTATGGCTTACAGGCTGAAATTTATAAATGTACTTCTATGTCGATTGTTGTTACAAAATAAATTAAAATGTTTTCAAAATTTCAAAATTTGCTGTATAATGGGCTAAGCTCAATCATAGATGTTAATCCGTTGACTGACTGAATTACGTTAGGATGTGACCTGATTTGTTTAGAAAAATAAAAAACAAATATTTTTGAAAAATTTTGTTCAAAAATATCTTATTTTTAAAATATAAAATATTTTTGACAGTTTGGAAAAGTGAATTTTATTTTAATGAATTTCCATCTGTTTCTCAAATTTAATTGAAAATGATTTTGTATGGAAAAAGGGAAATTTTCAAATTTTACAAATGTCACATGCTTTGCATAGGTGTGACAACCCACACATCTCGACACACCAATCCAAAGCCTAGAGCGATTTCTGGACTTGCGTCGGTGCCAAAAAAATATGATCTGTCGGGATTATTAAAACAATTTCGAGACTAAAGATATACAAATATAATCTAAGATATACTACACTTTCGTAACTCACAGCATAAGGAAACAAAATATAAATATAGAAAATAACCATCTCAAAAGCATAGTCTTAGAAAAACAATATGTAATCAAATACAAAGTAAATAGAAATAAAAATCATAGTCTGATAAAATATTAAGTACTTGATAGGGTAAAAATTTACATGGAGAGTAAAATAAAATGATAAGCAACTCCAGTGATGAGCTCGCCTCTCCATGTAGTGAACTCGGATCTATCACCTGATACCCTGTCCTCCTGTGGCGAGGGTCAAAAAAAAGGAAAAGGGGAGGGCAGACAAAAGTCTAGTGAATGAGTTCTATTAATATACGGTGATCATATGCAGTTGACTTTACTACTACTCTATGTCCGTGTATTACTAGGGTTCCTTACTTGAGGGTTTTCACTCGATACGCATCCACACTAACAACTTATGCGTGCTCCTATAAGGATAGAATTACAGATTGAATCTAAATTACTAACCATCAACTAATAGCTACTAGAGCTTCTCCAACATAGGATCGCCCTATAACTCTCCCATATTGGACTGCATCTCACATATTACGACTACCGTAACTGTCTTACATAGGTTTTCGTACAATTTCGTCATGGGAATAAATTTTCCACAACTACGACCGCACGTACCCCAAATATGCATTGAGGGGAGCCCACAATGCCGACCCATCGAAGTGCCTCATCATCTACATCTGTGACCACCTCTCAGTCGTAGTATATGCCTCTTATTGCTTGTGTCGGGATCCATCAACAGCACAACATCACGTCGCATTGGGTATCTGTGAATGCCAAGAAACTCTTGTTGTGCCAATCCCACACACTTCATCAGACATCAGTCAGTATTGTACGTCTACTATAGAACCTCCTGTGAGTGCCATCTGAGATAGAATCGCCCTAGTCGAATAATCGACCCCCGTTGGACAAATAACATTTGCTGAATCTGCAACATTACAACGTTATCTCACAGGAAACTAGCTTCCCTACGATTTCTACCATCCATACACATACACGTATATAATATACAAACAAGTATCTATTATTTATAACTTGGGCCTTAGGTTGAGGTTCAACCTACGTTGGAAAGACGCTAATCGATCGACCGTCTGCACCTAGATCAATCTACCGCTTGTTTTGACTACTCCAGATCATGCGGTCTACTAGTCATCATAAATTTAGGGTTTTTATTACTTATTTTAGATCATGTTTGTTTGATTAAGTATCTTGTTCTCCGAATAAATTATAAGGCAATAAAGTGATCCAATTTTCCAAGTTTCTTATTCAAATTCAATTTATGGATTTAGCCAAGTTTACGACAAAATAAATTAAATCTAGGGCTACCATTAACATCTTGGGTTATCACAATTTTTATAAGTTTGCAGATTAGGTTTAAAGATCTAGGTTAGAAAAGAGGAATAATGTTCATATACAACAATTAAACTTCCAATTTAATAATAAAATGTTTACAATTTGATTTCTAACAACCTAGATCAAACAGTTATAATAAAATTAACTACAAATAATGATCTTACTAAAAGTGTTCCCATTCGCCTCAGATACAAGCTTTGGCGCTAATCTCCACTCAGAAATGAACCCTTGTTCAATTACCCCTTTCTTGATCAGATGTTCTTAAGGTCTTTTATTTTATTTTATAGAATACATAAGTGGAGGAGAAGAATATTTAACAGAGTTTTGGTATACTAATGAATTTATATTGAATTGGGTTTTATGTTTACTCTGCATTTTAAAGGGTTTTAGATTAGTCCTAACCGTTTGATTAACCTCAGAGAATCTTAGGTTTCATCTAGAATATCTAACAATTACTTCACAGCTAAGGAAAAATATTTTGTTCAATCTTGATCGTTTGTCACTTAAAATTCACCGATTTTTAACATCGACCGATCAACTGCTTATGGGGACCGATTGACCTGCACCTATCAACTGGTGAACCCCAAGGTATCAACTAGTGGATTATTTTAATTAAGGAAGTTTTATTGTTTAATAAATTTTTTTCAAATTTTAAAATATTCTTAATTGCTCCTTACTAGCTCTGATTTCAATGTGTTATATATGAAATTTGTTCACAAAATCGCTACGAATGCAACGTTCAAGGTTCGTAGCCGAATTTGGACGTTTGCAAAAATTATGTTTTTGTTGTTGTTATGTTTTAATCTATTTCTTTATTTAATTTCTCTACTTAAATTTTTAGGGTGTTACATTCTCCCTTCCTTAAAGAGGATTTCAACCCCCAAATCTCCAAGGGCGGAGAAATGTAACTCGTGTGTACAACAATCAATAACTACAAACATCTACTCATCCATCATCTACGGGCATTCATTATCCATGGTAAATATTCTAAAGCAACATATATGCAAATCTTGGAATGCATATGAACCTATACTGATGCAAAGAGTGGGCGATCTCCTGATTTAGTCGACCTCTTATCATGCAATTGCTTATGCCACGTATCCAAGATTTATGCAACCTCCAAAGTAAATATACTTGCAATTCTATATGTTTTTGCGATCACTCAATCCATATGCATCATTTATATGCATATAACTAAATAAGACAAAACAAATAAAGAAAGTAGTAATGTGAGTGTGTGTACCATCTAGAGGAAATACTTATCTAAGACTGCAAAAACTAATCTGATCAATACATCCACCAGCATCCATCATCTAAAACATGTTCTAAGGATACATTGATATGTTCACAACCATTCCTACCATCCAATGGTCTTTACCAAAAGAGGTATACTTCTAGGCTAAGTCCTAACATATAAATAGTCCATATTTATTTGATTAAATTGGAAATGTAGCAAAAAAAAGGTTATGGGTGGATTGCTCATATCTTCTCCTCAAGCTCCCATGTATTCTCCACTAGGTCTTCTCCCTGCTAAACTTTAACAAGCTTGATTACTTTGTTGTGGAGTCGCTTTGAACCATGCTCGAGAATACAAGTAGGTGCACGGAAGTTGCTCCCGCTCTACATCCACCTCCTCTAGTTGATTCGGCTCGACTACATCAAATGTATCATGCAAGCACTTTAACAAGTGAGACACATGGAAAACATCATGTACTCCCGCTAACTTCTCAAGAAGCTCCCTCTACAAGCCAACTTCCCTATCCTACCAGTAATCGGGAAAGGTCCTACAAACTTCGGTGCAAGCTTCCCTAAACTACCAAATCTCATAATTTACCTAAGCGACAAGACCTTTAAAAACAGCATGTTGCCCACTACGAACTCTAACTCCATACGTCTCATGTCAGTATAAGATTTATTCCTATTCTGCTTGGTTTTCATTCTCTTATGAATCAAGTCTACTTTCTCAGATGTCTCCCACACCATATATAGCCTCAGAATAATCCTACCCGTGGTGTCCATCTAACACGACGGTGATCTACATGGTCTTCCATATAATGCCTCAAATAGTGTCATCCCAATAATCGCCTGACAGTTGTTATTACAAGTAAACTCCACTGTTGGTAAGTGATCCTCCTAAGAGCCTCCAAAATCCAATATGCACATCCGAAGTAAATCCTCCTTTACCCTATTCACCCTCTCGTCCGTCCACCTGCGGATGATAAGCGGTACTCAAGCTCAATTTGGTGCCTAAAGCCTCATGTAGACTCCTCCAAAACCAGCTAGTGAAAAATGGATCTCAGTCACTAACAACGCTAGAAGGAACTCCATGTAACCTAATAATCTCCCTCATGTATAACGCCGCCAACGACACTGCGGACCTCATGCTCCTTACCATAATAAAATGAGTGCATTTGATCAGCCAATCAACTATGACCCTAATACTCTCATTCCCTCTCCTACACCTCGGTAAACCATCGATGAAGTACATAGAAATACTTTCCCACATCCATTGAGGAATATATAATGGCCGCAACAATTCTTCCGGCTTCGTTAGCTCCGCCTTTACCTTTTGACAAGTCATACATCGAGCTATATACTGTACCACATGCTTCTTCATTCTAGGCCAATAAAAGACTCTCTTCATGTCACGGTACATTTTGTCTCCACCGGGATAAATGGTCATCTCGAATGATGAGACTCGGCTAGTACTACATCAAATAAATCTGTAATGAGAGGAACACAAAATCTACCACCTCTCCATAACCATCCTTCGAGTCAATGGTATAGCTTCTCAAATTTCTCAACTCCTCTCCCGAACCAAGATTCTCAAAAATATCAACTAGCTCTGTATCTTGTTTCTGACTGGACCCAATACGTTACATAAGTGTAGGCTGCACATCCAGAGCTGCTAGCAATCCTAGAGTAATGTCTGATGATAGTCAGAAATCGAATGTAGAAATGAACTCCAAATGCTTCTACTTTAAAAAAAATGAATGAATACCGCAAGATGTTTACTTAAATCATTGGCCACTATATTTCCCTTGCCTAGAGTATATATGAGATATTAAAATCATACGTAGCTAAAAACTCCATTCACCTTTACTACCTTAAATTCAAGTCATTCTGAAAGAATAAATATTTCAAAGACTTGTGATTCGTATACAACTCAAACCACCTCGTAGTAGATAATGTCCCCATTACTTGAACGCAAAGGAAATGGCTGCTAACACAAGATCATGGGTAGAGTAGTTTCCCTTATGGACCTTTAATTGTTGATTAGCATAGCTCATCACTCTCCCTTCTTTCATCATGCCCAACCCTTTACCATAAGCATCGGTATATACCGTGAATGCCTTCATACCATCAGGTAATACCGAAATAGGCGCACTAGTCAACGCCTCCTTTAGCCTAATAAAATCATCCACATATTTTGCCTCCAACAAGAAAACTAAATTCTTCTAGGTGAGGTGGAGATATTCATTGTGTCCTTAATGAACTTCCTATGATAGCCTGCCAAACCAAGAATACTCTGCAGTTCTATAGTATTCTTCGACATATGCCAATCCTAAACTACAACAACTTTACTTGGATCGACCGCCAATCCACATTCCAGGAAAATGTCTCCTAAAAATCATACCTCCTCATGTCAAAAGTGGCACTTATAAAATTCCACCTTCAACTTATGTTCATGGAGTGTATTGAGCACTTGTTCTAAATGCAACATGTGCTCCTCTTTACTCTTCGAATAGATCAAAATGTCGCCAACAAATACCATAACGAACTTGTTAAGCAACCTTTTGAAAACTCAGCTTCTCGGATTAACAAATTAGACGGGTTCATTGGTTAGTTCAAAGGACATGACTAACTACTCATAAAGCCCATCGAGTGTACGAAAAGCAATCTTGTGAATACTATCCTCAACTACATGCAACTGGTGAAATTTGGTAGCCAAATCAAGTTATGAGAACACCTTCACTCCAATCAACTGATCAAAGAGATTATCTAAATAAGGCAACGATTCTTCTTTTTTGGCTTATTTAGCTCCCTATAATTGACACAAAGCCTAAGAAAACCATCTGCCTTGTTGGCAAATATGACTAGTGCTCTATATTTCGAATAACTCCTCCTAATGAAGCCATTCTCTAACAGCTCATTCGTCTGCTTATTCAACTTGGGTCTTTCCTTTGAAGCCATATGCCTCAAGGTAAGACAACAGGTCTAGCGTTCTCCACAAGATGAATTCAGATTTGATCTCTCGCTGAGGTGCGATACCGGTAACCTCGAAAAAGACATCTTGGTAATCTTCAACTACATGCACCAAATCTAGCTTTCATATGATAGGTCCAATGAATACAGGAAGCTCAACAAAATCGATCGTCGGGGATCACAATAAACCTCTTAAGCTATGTACACTACACGTACTCAACCTAACATCCTTCCTATTACAATCTTGGATAGCTCCATACATCGTCATCCTATCCATGCACAATATTAACCTAAACCCATAAAATCCTAGTACTAAAGTATCGCAATAAAACTCAACCCCCAAAATGAATAATTTTAAACCCCATAAATATCTTAAACAAGTAAGCTGATCATCCTACAAGGTTTGACATAACTACAGGGTTGTATTATGCTAGTATCTAAGTATAACTCATTCATAAGTTTATTAAAAATGAAAGAATGTGATGCCTCCGTGCTAAATAAAATGCGAATGGATAAATAAGATAGAGTTAATACACCTTCAATCAAGTCCTTCTTCCCCTTATCTATAACTAGTGGCATACTCGAGCTTGGTATAGCGTCTAGTGCATAAGCTAGGACCACCTGGGTAAAGGTCGGTGTTGTACACTACCGTCTTATGTGGCTGAACCGATTGCAATTGCAACACTTGACCTTCAAATCATTTGTCTTGCAATCCTTCGCAAAATGTTCCTTCTTGCCGCACTTCCTGCAATGCACATCCGATTTCTTGATTTTTCCCTTAGGTCTAAAGCCTCACTTGCATTGATTATGCTGCAACGCTATTCCTCTAGTCTTCTTAGGATCTTTCTTTAGTTCGTCCTTTAAGATGGTATTCAACAAGGTCATCTCCACTAAATCCTCATATGTAATAACAATGTGAATATGACTTAGAGCTAAACCTCGATATGTTTGGTTCAGCCATTTAGCAAACTTTAAAGCCTTTTTATGTGGGGTATTGATCAGCTTCATCCCAAACCTAGCCAACTCTTTGAATCAATTGACATACTCCTTTACTGACATGTCTCCTTACTTCAGATAAATAAACTTCTCTAACTATTTTCCTTCCTCTACTTTGGAAAAAAACTTCATCTCAAGACATCTCCAAGACTCCCCTTAAGTGATCTCTCCTCCATCAGTCTCTGGCTCACCTAAACTACCTTCAACCAACTCAGAGTCTCCCTTTGTAAATGCCAAGTAGCCATCTATCTCATTACCTTATCGGCACGACCCATCAATCCAATGACCCTATCACATGTATGAATTTACATCCACGGATCTACATATGACTTATCCTTTATGTACGGCTTTCCTCTAAGAGGCTCGCAAAATCCTTACACAGCTTACCAAAATCGACCGTAGGAGGGTAGGCAGGAACTGCGCCTAGTGGTCGCTCCATGGGTCCTCTATTAGGATTAAGCTCGGCTTATCTGCTTGCTTAAAGGTACCAATGAAACCAAATCGGGATGTCCGCGCCTAGAATCTCAGCCGTGTTGCTTGAGCTTGAATCGCTTATTTTCTATATGTGATTTTTATGAAGTTATTTGCAACTTTCCACAAATAGCTTAGGCAATACTAAGGTGATGATATTTACGTTGTACTTGTATAAGTAAAACCTTTGAAAAGATTATATATATATGAATGTGTGTGTGTATACACACACGCCTCTTTAGAAACTCATTTTGAAAACCTTTTCTTTTCAAAAAGCTTTTTCAAGTACATGCGCCCCTCGACACACACTCGCTTCGATGCCAAGAAATAAGTACCGTCGAAGTTTTTTAAATAATTCAAAAACTAATGATATACAAGTATGATCTAAGATATACTACACTTTCGTAACTCACAATAAAAGGAAATAAAATATTGAAATGGAAAATAACCACCTCAGAAAATATATCAAAAACATAATCTTAAAAAACAATACATAGTCAAATACAGAGTACACAAAAATACAACTCATATTCTGATACTAAGTACCAGATAAGATAAATAGTTGCATGGAGAGTAAAATAAAATGATAGGAAACTCTAGTGATGAGCTCGCCTATCCATACACTAAACTTGGAACTATCATCTGCTGTAAGGTCCTTCTATAGTGGGGAAAAGAAAGGAAATTGGGTGGGTCAAACAAAAGTTTGGTGAATGAGTACACTATTAATATATGATGATCATATGCAGTTGGCTTTATTACTATTTTATATAACCCAGAGTGTTTTATAAGTTCCCGTGTATTACTAGGATTTCTTACTTAAGGGTTTTCGCTTAAGACAAACCCACGACAGCAAGATAACCTCAATAATTAACGATCGGCTAATAGCTACTAAAGCTTCTCCAATATAGGATCGTCCTACAACTTTCCCATATGGGACCACATCTCACACATTATGACGGTGTGAAACTGTCTCACCTAGGTTTACCCAAAATTTCCTCATGGAAATAAATTTTCCACAACTACGATTACATGTACCCTAACTACACATTGAGGAGAAGTCCACCGACTCTTTGAACTGTCTCATCATTTGCATATGTGTCCACCTCTTAATCATAGCATGCGCCTCTTATTGCATGCGTTGAAATCTATTAACAACACAACATCATGTCGCGTTAAGATTTCATGAATGCCAAGGAACTCCCATTGTGTCAGGTCTTCACACTTCATCAAGCATCAGTCAGTGCTACGCGTCCACTATAGAACCTTCTACGAGTGCCATTTGCGATAGGATCGCCCCTAGTCGAGTAGTCGACACTCAATGGATAAATAGCATTTACCCAATCCGCAACTTCCTAGCGTCATCCCATAGGGAACTAGCTTCCCTATTATTTATAACATCCATATAACATATATATATATATAAGTATATATTATTTATAACTTAGACTTTAGGCCGAGGTTCAACCAGTGCTGGAAAGACGCCAACCGGTCGATCGCCTGCTCCTGGAGGGGTCAACTACTCCAGATCATGCGGTCGACCGGTCATCGTAAACTTAGGGTTTTCTTTTCTTATTTTAGTTCATATTTGTTAGATTAGTTATCTTATTATCTAGATAACTTATATGGCAATATAGTCAACCAACTTTACAATTTTACAAGTTTCTTATTCAAATTCAATTTATGAATTTATACAAGTTTACAACAAAATAGTTTAAATCTAGGGTTACTATTAGCATCTCATATTATCTCAATTTTTATAAGTTTGCAGATTAAATTTACAGAATTATGTTAGAAAAGAGGAATTATGTTCATATGCAACAGTTAAACTTTCAATTTAATAATAAATATTTTACATTTTGATTTCTAGCTACTTAGATCGAATAGTGTATATCAAAATTAACTACAAATAACCATCTTACTAAAAGTGTTTCCACTCACCTCGGATTCAAGCTTTGCTCCTAATCTTCGCTCAAAAATCTACCCTCGTTCGCTTGCGTCATCCTTTATCCGATGCTCTTGAGTTCTTTTGTTTTACTTTTATTTCATTTTGGAGAATTTATAAGTGGACAAGAAGAGTATTTCACAAAGTTTTGGTATACTGAGAAATTTCTAATGAATTAGGGTTTATGTTAGCTTTGTATTTATAAGGGTTTTAGATTAGTCCTGACTATTAGATTAACCTAGAGAATCTTAGTTTCATCCGAACATGTAACAACTACTTCATGACCAAGGAAAAATATTTCGTTCAATCTAGACCGTTCATCGCTTCAAATTTACCGATTTTAACATCAACCAGTTAACCGATCGACTGCTAGAGGGACCGGTCGACCACTACTCATTTGCCGGTGAACTCCAAGATGTCGACTGGTGGAGTTGTTTAATTAAGAAAAGTTTTTTATTTAATTAATTTTATTTTCAAATTTTAAAACATTCTTAACTTTTCCATACTAGCTCCGATTTCAAAATGTTATATATAAAATTATCCAAAAAATTACTACATACTCAATGGTATAAGTTTCAAAGACAAATTTAAATGTCTGCAAAAATTTCATTTTGCCCTTGTTATATTTAAATATGCTTCTTAATTCAATTTCTCTACTTAAATTTTCGAGGTTTTACATTCCGGAAAGTCGAGGGGTTAGCAAATATAAATTTTACTATTCGGTAGAGTGAAAGCATGTAAAATATAGTTAATGATGAGGAAAAAACGTGTTTTATTTTTGGATCTTCTTTCCCAGAATCTCAATGATAACGTAATAAAACTTATTTTGGAATAAATCTGTTTTAAAATTCTAAAAATGGATTTCCTTATACTGACTATATTTGGAAAAGTTGGAAAAGATTCGAGGGTAAAAAGAGAAGGTTCCAAGGTACAGTGGAATGAGCACACAAGAGAAGGTTGAAAATATGGAATTATCCATTTAAATCCCTTTTTGGCATAAGAATATAAGTTTAGAAAAACAGATTTTCAAAATTTTGGAATGTTAGAAATTCCATTCTAGGTATTTGTTGGAAAATTGGTTGAACCATACTCCTATTCGTAGAAGGGTGAGAAATTGTTGTATGAAAAAAGATTTTTTATTTTTGTAAATTGGCATACATATATAATTATATGTTATTTGCATCATATTTTCAAAATTATTTTAAAGAAATACATTTATATGGGGGTGCAGATTTAATATTCTTCAACACACGTGTCATATGTTTTGTGATATATCATGCACTTTTACACTATTGGCCGTAAAATTGGTTGTAAACTAATTGGTTGAATAGATTAGAATGGTTGCACATTATATTACATGATTCGGTTCTTGAGGTATTTTAGGGATGAAATTCTTTTAAGGGGAAAGAATGTAACACCATGGAAATTAAACTACGATTAATTAAAAAGAATTAATTAATATATAATTATTAAATGCCAAAGATGGAATTTTTAGAAAAGTCGAAATTTGGCTACAAAACTTACACCATTGTGTTTGTGCCAATATTGTGATCAACTTTCATATATAAATTTTTAAGATCGGGGTCCAAACAAAAAGTTATTAACTTTTGAAGATTTCGGATCAAAAACAATTAAAAATATATTAAGAAAATAAATAATATTAATTTGACGTTAGACGGAGACTTAACGTTAAAGTAACGTGACGGTTAAATAAGTCAAATTAAATCAGTCACACAAGGAAACAAACCGAACAAAATCAACAAGTAACGTAAAGTAGCGACGGTCAACAACTCATTTGGAGCTGCCGACCAGTGGAGGTTGACCAATGGTAGGTTGTCATCTAACAACAACCTTAGGTTGAAGACCCGGATTTAATATAATCTATTCTAACAGATGGAATTGGTTCATGCGCTTATAAATACAGGCCTAACTCCTCACTTTCCTTCTCATATTTTCTAAATCAAGGGGCAAAGCTCTACCATTTTCTCTTCTCTACAAATTATAAGGATTGTTAAACATAAAAAATGTTATATATAAGTAAAGAGTAGCAGAATTAACAGGGAAGAAAAATAGGGTCGAATCGGTTCACTAAAGCAAAAGGAAAATTATAAGTATAAATCTGAATTTAAATGCCCTCTCCAATCTAAAATTCTAATATATATGCATACACTTTTGGTACATATTTTAGTAGAAAGTAAAGGAGTCAATCAGGAATAATGGATTTACATCTGCAGATTTGGAAGCTTAGAGGCGAGTGAAAAATTATATATTTTTACATAATATTAGATTTATATCGTCATGGATCTGTTTCTTTTATGCTTAAGTATAAATTTTGCAATTGTAGGCTTAAATACACACACACACGAAATAAAATTGAAAATCTTGCTTACATATTCTATAAGTTGTTAAATTTGATTAAATGTTGTATATACGTAAACCAGAAATGTAAGGGTGAAAGTAATCTCTAAAATTGTGAGATAATTCATTAAGACTTTATGTAAATTCCAGATTTGTTATTTGAATAATATTTGTTAGTAAACATGAATTAAAGATCTGCACAAATTTGATTGGTGGTTAAGTTAATATTTTAATTCATTGGAATGGAGAATATTTCTATGTAAATTTCTGTAAATTATCCAACTTTATAATTATGTATGAGGTGTATTGTTTGAAATAACAAGGAACATGCCTAAAAGAAAGAGGTATACAAAAAAGAAATGTTTATTGTATTTGTACCATCTATTTAAATTATAACAAAAATGATAATTTTTTATAATTCCGGACACAACATAAATCCTTTTATAGATAATTTATGGAAAATTATAGTATTAACATTTTCTTTGAGAAGATATAGCTCCAATGCATTAAAATATACAAAACCCTTCAATGTAAAACAAAAGTATTGTATATCGAAATAACAACAATAATTCCATTGTCAATTTAACAAACATAATTTAAGGTAAGTTAGAAAAGTTATCGTAATCAAGAAAGGTAGTTATTAGTCTAAAGGAACCAGTGAATTATACTTAATTGTAATAGTTGAAAAGGAGCATTAAATTATATCTAATTGTATTAATTGGAAATCAAGCAGTAAATTTATTTAATTAGAAAGAAGCGTAAATGACATTTAATAACATTAATGTAATAAGAAGTAAGTTCATGTAAAAGTAAACGGATACTAATAATAGGTGGCATGCTAATTCCCTATCTAAACTTATATGGCCTCATGAATAATTTTATGACGGGTGTGAATTACTTGATCCGGCCAATATTCAGATTAAATATAAATGATATAGTCATTAGAAAGGGGTGGAATGCGTGGTCAGTAATATTGCAAAACATAAGTTTGTTCTTCGTAAGTGGCTACTAATAGCTGTGTATACATTGTACTGATGTGAGACAACTCCAACTGTAGGACCTGTTGGAATATACGTTCATGTATAGGTGTATTGAATATACCAAAGGGGGTTCGCCTTGGATTTAAAGTCTTGACTGGAAAATTAGGATCTGCTTCAATCCCAACATGGGTACTAAGTAACCAGGTTGGAATTTCCTTGATTTGCATTAGGCAATCTAAATGGGATGGTGGGCGAAAGCCCGGTGCTATGTTAGCAAGGTTAGCGCCTCAAAGTTTTATTGTTAGTTAGTTTATCGTTAGGAGGCTGGCTGGATAATCGCTAGATGTGTCTTTGAGAGACAAATTCGAATACAGTTAAATAGTTGTAATGTCGTTAATAGACAGTAATGGAAGGTTCCTTGATGCACAGAGGCAATTTGGCCTAGACACTATTGGTGGATGCCCTGCGCGGTGCAGAGTTATGTATACTAGTGATGAATGTATCTTGGTCCATGAGGAACCGTGATAATTTTGTGTGTGTGTCCATATATATAATATATCAATTGTATACCTCGAGTAGGTTGGGTGTATCTTACGCATACGAGAAGTCAAAATGACTATGCTTTAAATAATAAACATAACACATAATGGAAAACAATCGCTATAAACAATTGTTATGGACAAATTAGTTAATTTGCCAGTCACGAAAACATGTTCTAGCCCCCTTCACATTATTACCTACGTGATAGATTTAGAGGGACACGTGCCGGTACATGGCGGAAATGATGGAAGAACAGATTTTCTCATGCATGCCCTACACTGACAAAGGTGCTAGATACCCAGAGGTACTGGCCTTGGTTAGTGGGTGTGTGTGTATATATATTATATTTTATTATTCCACTGTGAGTTCTTACCGAAAAATCTCTGATATACTTTTATTTTGTTACAGGATGACAACATTGATAATTCGTACCCTACGGGACTTGGGTTTTAGATTTAGCGAAAACTTGGGCATATTATGGTGCAAATTATTACAAAATACTTTAACCATACGTCACATAACAAAGTCCTTACCCAGAATCATAAGCAACCAATCAACATACTGGACTCAACTACACACGTATTGTTAAAAAATACGTGTAACAATACGTAAATCGTAAAAATACCATGACTCCAAATATTGCGATATTTATGCTCATTTTGATTTGCAACGTAGATCTGGATTCAACCAAAGTGGTCTAGAGTCCCAATGCATTGTATGCGAAAAGTCAAATCTAGACCTTTAAGTAGCTAACGATTCAATATTTAAATTAATTATTTAAATATCCAGTTGTTAAAATTTTGGGTTATTACATCCTTTCCTCCTTAAAAATTTTGTCCTCAAAATTCCTACGAGTATGACATTGCAACCCGATTGGCTACAATTTCCAAAGCATAGAATATACCTCCTAACACTTAGATTTCAAAACTCTTCTTAATTTGGAAAAATTTGGTAACACATCCTTTGTGTGGCTAGCTACGAAGAATTCCTAAAACAACACACACATCTCATATCTTAGGCTTCCCATATTCAAGGCATCTCATTTCTGAGACATACAAGCATATATATATATATATATATGTATGTATGTATGTATGTATGTATGTATGTATGTATGTATGTACGTATGTATATGTATGTACGTATGTATATGTATGTATGTATGTATGTATGTATGTATGTATGTATGTATGTATGTATGTATACACACACACATCCACACCATCTACAATATAGATCTTATACATCTCTTCACGGCAAGGGCATGCCATTTAAACGCGAATTTGAACGAATAAGCATCCCAATAGTGCATGAGTACTTCCATGTACCTAATCATGTTCTCAACATAGAGGACTAAACACAATTGCAACATTAAACTAGGGATTTAAACATGCTAAGTCACGCCTAAAAATTATCTTAAATAAACATCCTATATCAAACCATGCAACAAGCATATCAAATAAATATGTTACAGCTAACTGTGCAACAAACAGATCTAATGCAATAAGCAACACCAATGCAATAAACATCTCAAATAAACATGCTACAAGACATTCCTAATGCAACAAGAATCTTTAATGTAATGGGAATCTCTGATAAATATGTTACCATCGAAAACAATAAGCATACTTGCAAAGTACAAACAACAACAAAGCAAGCTCTAAATTATGCTTTCTTGTCTTTTAACAAAACAAAAATTTCCTTAGTTATTGAATGCATGCCAATACAAAGCTCTATTGAACAAGGACAAGCTTAACCCAATCAATCCAAAACCGTATAGCCCTATTCTCTAAAATGAATAGGCTATCGAGGTCTAAACCACATCCGGTTTATTCTATTTTCTCTAGTCAATTATCTCGACGACGTCACTAGAAATATACTCTTATATGAATAGATTTCATGAAATACATCATGCACTCCTTTTACGAAAAAGTAAAATTAACATAATATGCTAGAAATAACAATCAACAACGAGCAATCAATAAACAACAAAAGTCAATCAATAAAAATAAATAATCAATCAATAATCAAGCAACAGCAAGCAATCGATAAGAAAAAAAATTAATAAACAAGAATAAGCAATCAATCAATAATCAAGCAATAGTAAGCATTCAATAAGAAACAAAAACCAACAAACAGTAAAAAAAAATTAATCAATAACCAAGCAAAAACAAGCAACCAATAAGCAACAGCAAAAAATAGAAAATAGACAATAACAATTACCATACAAACAACTAATTATTCAAAATGAATCTATGATAACCCGCACGATAAACAATAATAGTCATAGTAAGCATGGCAAGCTGTAAACTCTCACGTGTCTGTTTGACATATAAGATGACCCAAATGCTTATGTGCTGCAACTCCCTTTCATGAGTACAATACATGAAATATTATAATAGCTCCTACTCTAAAAGGAAAACTTATGTGATATGTTGGATCATCAATCCTCAAATCTTTAGAATAAACCCAGTAATCTAAATCTTAACTTTCCTTTCTTTCCAAATAATATCCATTCTCCAAAGGAGAAAACTTCACTAATTAAATCATTATTGAATGACAATTTAAAAATGCTTGGTCTTGCTCAGGTTCAAACTCAGCTCAACCACACAAAGATAATAAAGATAAAATACTAAGCATATTGCGATGCTTGCCCTAGCAATTATCATATCATCACTTCGAAGATTATCCGAACTGATACAAAACTAGTCGAGAAGTCCTTCGTTGAACTATCCTAAGCTGTCTTAATTATACTCTACAAAAGGTAATTTTACAATAAGTAAAGATCATCCAGAATAAATATACGATGCAAGATCCAAATCTTTATTTGCTTGCAAGATTTCCTTTAAACTAGAGTCGGCCACCCGATTCCTCTTACGTGAATTCTAATCCATTTCCTTCGCTCGACCTCTAAAATTTCCTTACACGACTATAGTTGCACTCCAAAAATCTCTAAGTTTCCCCAAGTATCCGACTCAAGTGCTGGCCTTCAAAAATTGAGTGAAATACTCTTTTCTAACTGATCCTAATCACCTAGAAATCCCAATCTAAAACTAAGGATTAAGAACTGGTACGTATTATAAAGCACCAATGTAGTTCATAGGATTAGTCCCATCACTTAAGGTTTGCTAACAATAGGTCAAACACTACTAACACGAATTACTCAATACAAAATGTATATGTCATCTGCTTGGTCCTTGCTCATTTCTAGGAAACTAAAAGATCCTATTTGAATATAAAATCCAAGTCACACTTCACCGAACAATCCCACTCTACTCGAAAGCTCGGGCTTCAAATTCGAATGCAGTACTCCCGGTCATCGTATCTTAGCTTAACGGCCAAGATTGCCTACATAATATTAACAAATACAAAAGAATTTGCCAACGATATGAGGGGTCAAGAATTGGAAATGACCGAGCAGTATATACCAAATCATGCATAAAGACCCTAGATAGGCTTCCTTGCCTACATTAAAGGAGTAATAACAATCCACTTTGCATTTAGCCAAAAGGTTAAATTGGCTAACATACCCCTTCACAGATAAGATACCCTGCTATAAATGGATGAAACGCTCGAGCTGCATGTCCCTTTTGATCTCAGAATTAAACCAAGACATGGAGCGATGTCTAGAATCAATCCAAGTTATGGCATGCTAGTAAATCATTTTTACTACTATGCCCCAAGGGCTATACAGCCTCCAATACCTACCATAGCTGTTGGAATGGTTATGGACAGGGCAACATCCCTCATGGTATTCTAATTATCTCTAAACCAATCAGGCATCTCAGACTACCAATCCATAGTCCCCCATGCACACCGTTAGCTTATATAGATAGCCTTAGACGAAGATACCTTACAAAATAGCGACTGAATAAATTTAAGCTTAAGGGACAAGTGGTGTATGCAGTATTATCTAGTTGAAAAATACAAGAACGTTCACTAAATATATCTCTATCTATCAGGTTTTTTAACTCAAACTAGTCTATTGGCCTTGAGTGTTGAACCTCGCTCTAATAACAATTGTAACAACGGACCCTACGTAATACCCTGTATCAACGTCAAATGACATCGTTTGACTCCTGAATACCACAAAAGATAGTCCATTGGTGAAAATTTAAACAAACCCATAATAAGGCACATCAATAGACTCTCACCATGGAATGATAATATATAATATACTAAACATACATGAACATAATAGAATAAACAACATATAAGGAACTGTATTAACATGAGTAACTAATTAATAAATATCACTAAAGGAAGTCAAAATATAATATCCGATAAAAAAATTCTCATATATAAATAGCATATCTGTCATGTACTACTACAATATCAAGAATATGTCCACTGTGCTCCAACTGACTTGAAAGCATATACCCTGGATTCCAAACTACTCAATCGAGTATCCAAGAGTTGTAATGATATAAACAGACAAAAAATGCAGGTCAGACATAAAGCTTGGTATGAGGGGAACTATCTCAAAATACTGTATATCAAAACCATATATAAATAAACAAGAAAGTACCATAGTACATCCTGTCCTCTCCACAAATGTGGCTCAGGGATAATCCGGACTGCTCATAAACAAGAAAGTAAATTCTACTCAAAGGTAAGGAATCATACCATAGACTGCTCTTCTCATGTTATCAGCGAGTTAGCACAACTAATATAGTGTGACTTATACGTAACATTGTACCATGATAATGCTAATACAATATACAAATGCAGGGTATATAAATTACAATAATACTTATAGCCGACTAATATGCTACATACAACATAATGGTAAATGACAAATAAGGAATAAATTGATACCCATCATTACAGATGGGTGGAGTCCACTAAGGACACCAATCACTTCAATGATTCATATCGAAGCATCTGAAATGAAAAATAAATACGGTGATATAATAACGCTACTAACATAGCATCTCCATGCCTAAAACCAAAAAACGGATATCTTTAACCGATACTCGTTCGGATTGTCGTTAGCTACAATAGAAACCTAACGAGAGCCACAACTAACTTATGGACTCCTTTGGAAACCAACACCTAAAAAGTAATTTGCTTATAGGTCCTATGCAGCACCCAATCGTACTTGGGAACATTATGTGACACACCCTAGATTGGTGTTCCAATCTCTCTCCACCCCTGCTCTAGGACCACGTCTGCAGGTTATGCTTCTCAATGGTACAATAGATTTCCTCACTAGCATCCTTTCCGTATGGATTTCTATGTTAATTTACCAAAAGCTAATGTAATGCTAAACCCCCACGTACATCCTTGTCACATGTATACACAACACCGAAGTATGGTTATCCCCGGGTGGATCGTGATTCAATCTTGAAGTGACTCGCACTACCCAATTGCCCCAAGTCAGGCATACCAAACCAATATATAAATCGCCCAAACAGTATATCTATAATTATATATATATATATAAATCACTTGAACCCCATATTTATACGTCTACGTAATATACTTAGTCCACTATTCGATAACCCTAAGTCGAGCATACCGAATTAGCCACATGCTTACTTAAATTGCATATCGATCAATCATGTCAAACTGCTATTAGCTACCAAATAGACATATGGAGAGCTACAGCTATATTGTGAACTCCCTTGAAAACCAATACCTGAAAATAAATCGGCTGGCAGGTCCTGACGCAGCTCCCAAGAGTATTATGGAATGGTATATTATCCACACTAGATTGGAGTCCCAATCTCTCTCCACCCCTGCTCCGGGATGACGTCTGCAAGTCATGCGCCTTAATACTAAAATGGATTCCATGCACCAAATGGTAGCCCCAAGTAGAACATACCCAAAACTATATATAAATGCTTTAAATCGATTATCAATAAATATGTATTTAATATTCCATGCATCTCCTAATAGCCCCAAGTCGAACATGCCAGAACTATATTTACACATATAGACATATATAAATTACATAAACTATATACAATATATATAGTCCTATATATAATCGATCCAACTATATAGAACTAATAAACACATACCGTACGCATTTATATATGCAAAGGTCGTACACAACCAAAGTAATAAATCTACTATCCAATATCAATAACATTTCGCACATACAATCATATAAACAATTTAACAAAATGCATCTTACTTAAGTAACCAATCTAACAATGATATCTTCTTCGTATTATCTTACAGATGTCTAAAAATTATTTATAAAATAATGCACTCGCCTACCAATCATACAATAGCTTATTTTCACTTAATTCCTTTATTTAAATTAAGTCTAGTTATCAGAATGCCTCAAAAATATTATATGGCTCAAATATACAGATACACGCACATCACAAACCATTTCTTAAGGTCTAATGTTAATAAATCATTTTATAACCTTACTCGAGCCCTATTAAATAATACAATACTTATTTTTTAATTTCTAGCTTTTCAAATCACTTTTATAAAAATTAACTAGTTAGTTAATTGTTGAATTATGCCATAATAAACTAATAACATGGTCCGATTAACTTCAAAGCCATTTTAATATAAGTTTAACTCCCCGAACAATTATTTTTGCCTTACAGCTTATTTTAAAAGTCTTACTTTTAACTTTTGATTATTAATAAAAAATATAACAATATTTCTTCCACTAATATAACTACAAATTAGAGATTAATTAATTTTTAACCATGCAATAAATTAATAAGAGCTGCATCTAATTTTATTCAATACGAATAGATCATAATATAGGTGCATGCACACACGGGATCTTAATCAATTTTCCCTAATATGTGTAATAAAATATATAACAATATTTCTATCACTAATCTAACAAAAAATTGGAGTTTGATTACACCCCACCCGGAGACCCACCTTAACGAAGAGAATTACTAAGTAATTTTGTCTGCTAATGCGGAGAATATGGCTGGTTAAGGGCGACTATCATAGTCTTGCAATAGATACGATTTGGTATTCATTGAATAAGGAATACTATGGAATTTAAAATAACATTCCTAGACATATTCCTTTCCACCTACCCCCAAAGGGCTCAAAAGATTAAGGACAAGGTTGGGTTGAACTATGATTTAGGGGTGATATTTACACTTGTATTATACTTGAACATGTTATAAGTTAATATCTACTCCATCTAATTATATTCAACATGAATTGAACACACAATTGTATATATATGATATAAGATGTTAACCAATTATCCTGAATTTCTACTCAAACAAATCCAATCAAATGGGACAATAATTACTTATATATATATATATATATATATATATATATATTATTCCACTTGTTTTAGGTAATATTTTATAATATATATAATTATGGAAATTTATACTTAAATTCAGTGTTATAATTCCACTCACCTGAACTGTAATTTCTTAGGTGCCCGAATCCAATCCAAACCTTTACCATGTTGTAGATAATCTCATTACGAGCACAACAATGAAGACCGCATCTTGATTGGACCTCGTATGCAAAAGATATGAATTTTATAAGAATTTGAAATATAAATATTGACTAATTAACTTAGTTATCAACTAATCAAGATTAATTAGCTAATCTCTTTCCTCGATTTCTTTACCGTCTACACATGCACACCCAAAGTCGTCGATGTCATGCCATCATCGCCTTTGCTTGAGGCCACTAGAGCATGGCCAATCATCACCAATGCACTCCTCTTGTTTCCTCAAGTCTAACGAACCTCACTTCGTCACCGCCGACCTCCGTATAAAATCGTGACACTGCCTCATTTTCCCTTGACCAAAGTTTGACCTTTTCTCCCCCTCGCTCTGACTGCTTTTGGCCACCAAACTCGTCATCAAGCTACTCTCCTGGCCAAGGCACACACAACCACGGGCTTCCCTTCACCTATGGGTTTCTATCCCAAAAATCAACGTCGAGCCTATCCACCCCTTCTTTGCTAGTCCCTAACCGTTGTCACCTCATAACAAGCTCCACTCTTTTCTGGACATGAGTAATGGAGAGAGCAAGATTGATTTTAAGGGGTGGAGGTTGACATTATGGTGTGGGGAGATTGAGTGAGTGTTAACAAAGTGAGGGGGAAGAAAATGAAGAGAGAGAAGAGGGACAAGTCTCATGTGTTTATATATACATGTGTGTACACTGATATATACATATTTAATTTATTTTCAGAAATAAATCACTACACATTTTGAGTTTTTTTGATCACACATTATATCATATCGTCACGAAACTTGTCGGCGCACGTCATCTCATTTTTCTTTTATCGATGGTATAAATTTCGCCGCTATCCAAGGCAACGCTCCGAGGCGATAATTTCACGTATTTCAAGGTCATTTTGCCATTGGATCGCTCGTTTCAAAAAATTCTTCAACTGTATGTCTCGTAACGAAGTCCTCATCCCAAAATCAAAAGCCATCAATCGAGATCCCACTGGACTCGATCATGCACTTATTTTTACAAAGCACGTGAAACAATATGTAAAAAATACCGTGACTCCGATTGTAGCGATATTTATATTCATTTTGATTCACAACGTCTATTTGGACTTAACCGAAGTGGTTTAGACTCCTAATTCGCCCATACACAAAAATTCAAATGTGGACCTTCGATTAACTAACCATTCATATTTAAATTTATTATTTAAACATATAGTCGCCAAAAATGCTGGTTATTAAAGAGAATTTCTATATATACACCATACTCATATTAAAAAAATGTTTAAATTACATTTTCATTAAATTAAGGTACACAAGGCACATGCAGTATATACATAAACAATGATAACAGATTCAATTTATTTCAATAAATTCATGATATAATGCATTATGAAATTATGTTTTTTTACTTTAAATTCTTTCATTTTAAAGTTTCTATAACCATTTACAGAACCCTCCTCGTTTCCTTTCTAATATTTTGCTTTTAACTCCATATATTAGAATTGATCACGCAATCTTAAAATTATTTCAATGATTCAATAAACTATTATTCATTGATTTGTCATAAATCATAAAAAATCTCAATATTTATACCATGATTGTATTAGAAAAAGGGTATAAAAGTCATTTAGATATAAAAATATATCAATTACACAATGTTAATTAATTATGTAATCTTAAATCTAAACTATTTGAGTAAATTCAATTAACAAGTATTTGTTAATTCATTCGACAAATCTTAAAATTTGTCTGTTTCAATATGTATACCATATTTATGTCAACATACATGGTAGACTTACTCTTTTTACAGTAAATAACAAAGTGGTAGACTTATTCTATAGATTTATGCAATGTAGAAAAATAAATAACACCAGTATTTATAGAGGTTCCACTGCCGCAAGGCAGTGTACGTCCACTTAGGGAGAGGAGATCTTATTAATCACTGAAAGAATAGAGTTACAAGATTGATTCACTTTAGAAGGCTATACATAAAAAGAATTTACAATACAGACAAAATTCTGCAGAGTTTCGGCTCTCTAGGATGCTTGCAATTATTGTACAGAAGCTCCACTATTTATAATGAAGAAGTGAAGAGGGGTAGCTGCTATATAGCAGCCTTAGGGTTTGGTTCAGCATTTATAGTCTGGCATAATTTGGTTTGGCAAAACGTCGAGCGAAAATATTTGGGACTGGTATCTCCAAAATATTGAACGAAATATTTCATTCGGCAAATCACCGAATGAAATATTTCATTCGGCAATTTTCTTTTCTCTTTTCTCCTTTATTTTACCGAACGAAGAATTTGGTTCAGCAATCTTCATTTCTCCGTCACCAAATCATTGAACAACTTCCGCACCAAATCACCGAACAACCTCACGTATCATCTCGGGGGCTTTATCTTCCTCATCACCAAACGACTTCATCACCACTAGACAAGAATGTCGTCCGGTCCTCCGTTCTCCTCCTAGGGTTTCGCCTCTTCCTTCAAGTTGGAATTTAGGTAACAAATTCAATAATCTCTACCGTGACACCAAATTCCAAATAAGCCTTGCAACTTAATCTACACCTTTGTGCTCCAGGCAAAGGATACTTACCTATTGAGCTTCGGCGATGCCATCACCCATTACACTCTGTCAACGAACTCCGGCAAGGCCATCGTCCATTAAAAAAGTATTCGAAGTATCCAGTCCGCGTAGAACCTATCAATATCCACCATGAAAACGAACATCTCCATGAACCATCTCAACTCTCTCCCCATGCCAACTTGTGGCACTAAGCACTTCATTAAGCGAATCAAGTCCAAGCAATGCTCGAACCCAGCAACAGGAAATGACTTGGTAAACATGTCTACTGCATTCTCCTTTGTGTGAACTTTATGAAGACGAACTAGCTTCTCTTCACTCATCGAGACAAGGAACGAACTCTCTCACCTCAATATGCTTCATCCTCGAGCTAAATCCAGAATTTCGGCTAAGTGAATCGCACTCTAACTATCACAGTATACATCCACGCCTTCATATACGAAGCCCAAATCATACAACAATCGCCTCAAATACAACGCTTTCTTAGATGCTTCAGCCGAAACTATGAGCTCTGCCTCTGTAGTAGACAAAACCACAATCATCTACAACCTCGCTTTCCAAGTGATCGCTGTCCCACCGATGGTGAACACATATCCGGAGGTTGACTTCCTTTGATCTTTATCACCGACACAGTCAGAGTCTCAAAATCTAACCAACGTGAAATCTTTTCCTCTGCTGCCAAAGACAAGTCCATGGTTTGGAGTTCCTCTAAGGTATTTTAAGATACACTTCACTGCTTCCCAATGTGTCTTTCCTGGATTCTTTCCTGGATTCTCCATGTATCTACTCACTAATCCAATAGCCTGTGTAATGTCAGGCCTAGTACAGATCATGGCATATATCAAGCTGCCGACTGCACTTTCATATGGGACCTTTATCATGTAAGCTTTGTCCTTTTTCTCGATTGGAGAGCCTTTACTAGAAATATGTATGTGCAAAGGCATGGGTGTGCTAATTGCCTTTGTCTCTTCCATGCTAAATCGAGCAAGCACCTTTTGAATGTGCTCCTTTTAAGTGAGGCTCAAAATTCCTAGCTTTCTATCCCTATGGATTTCCATATCCAATTTTTTTTTGCTTCTTCAAGGTCTTTCATTTCGAATTCCACTTTTAGTTTTAGCTTCAAATTATCGATTTCATCTTTATCCTTGGAAGCAATCAAAATATCATCCACGTATAAGAGTAGGTACATGCATCTACCATTATTTAAATGCTTGAAGTACACACAAGCATCTTTGATGCTACAATCAAAACCAAGTGGAAGCATAAAAAGAGTCAAACCTCTTGTACCATTGTCTAGGTGATTGCTTAAGTCCATGCAAAGACTTCTTCAATTTGCAAACCCAATTTTCTTTCCCATATACAATAAATCCTTCTGGTTGCTTCATGTAGATGGTCTCATTCAAGTCTCCGTGTAAGAAGCGGTTTTCAAGTCCACTTGCTCCAGCTCCAAGTCATGAGCTACGACGATAGCGAGCAAAATGAAGATGAACGTATGCCTCACCACTAGAGAGAATATCTCATCATAATCCAATCGCTTTTTTTGTGAAAACTCTTTAGCAACTAGGCTATCCTTGTATCTCCTATCATCCTTCACCTTGAACTCCCATTTCTAACCTATGGCTCGACTTCCTTGAGGAGATGGTACCAGATCCCAACTCTTGTTCTTCTTCAATAACTCTAACTCATCTTCTATAGCGCACATCCACTTCGATCTGTCACAAGACTTCAAAACTTCATCAAAGTCAAACAGCTTCTTACGAACCATATGTAGGGCATAGTCAAACTACCAAGGCTAAGGTTCGCCAACTGCCAATCATCATACCTTTTGGGCGGCCTAATGGCCGTACGACTGACGCAGATATGTACTACTTCGCCTTAACTTCTTTCAGCTTCACCTTGAACTGAACTTACTCTAGATTCATACACATCAACGACACTGCTAGAAGGTATCTATGTACTATCCTTTGATGTTTGATCAACTATGTTTTCCTCCTCAACAACAACAACTCTACTATTTGGCTGGAACACGGGAACTTCTTTCATCTCCTTCGGCCTATCAGAACCTTCTGATGTCTTAGGTAGGTTCTCCTTCGGATTGAACATAGCAGACTCATCAAAACTAACATGTCTGGAATGAACAACCTTCCTATCAACTGGGTTCCAAATTCGATACCCTTTGATACCATCGGTGTATCCCATTAGTATGCCCGTGTATGCTCTAGCCTCCAACTTGTCATCACCTGTATGGTGAACGTACACAGGACAACAAAAAATTCGAAAGTAACCAAGATACACTGCTTTACCTCTCCACTTCTCCTCTGGAATCTTTCCATCTATGGTTGAGCACGGAATTCGATTTATGATATGCGCCGCAGTTGATAATGCTTCAGCCCAAAAGCCTCTAAAAAACCCACCGTCAATCTCAAGCAACGAGCCTTCTCCAGTAGAATCATGTTCATCCTTTCTGCAACCCTATTGGATTGCGAATCGTTGGGTGTGGTGAGATATCTCTGGCCAAGTTGTCTATGATAGTCGAAGAACTCCCTAGAGACAAATTCATCGCCATTATCAGATCTCAGCACCTTCAACCTAAAACCAGATTGGTTCTCAACAAGCACTTTCCAGTCTTTGAACTTCTCAAAACTCTTTGATTTGGCCTTCATCACATATACCCATACTTTCTGAAATAATTATCAATGAAAGAGATGAAATACTTTTCTCCTCCATGAGAAGGAGTAGCAAACAGTTTCTAAAATTTGTATGCACGTACTCAAGTACTCGCCTCGATTTATGGAGTCCATCTCCAAAAGATACTTCAGTTTGCTTGCCTAACAAAAATGCCTGCCAAAAGTCCATCTTGTCGAAGCTTTCTCCTTTGATCATCATCCATCTTCGAAGCAACTCTAAGTCCTCTGAAATATGACCCAACTTGAGATGCCAAAGCTTTATGGCATCTAATGCACGAGAACTATCTACTACAACACACGACTCTCCAAGAATTGTGGTTCCTTTCAACAAATACGGATTTTGGAACACATCTCCTTTCATAAGAACTAGTGCACCTTTCGAAACCTTCAGACTATCCTTCTCGATAGTTACCTTGCATCCCAAAGATGCCAATTGTCCTAAAGAAATTAAGGACTTCCAAAGACCTAGAACATACCGAACACCTGTCAAAGTGCATATCACTCCGTCAATTATCCTGATCCTCACTGAACCTTCATCCATTGCTCTACAGCTAGCATCATTGCCCATAAGAATAGAGCTTCCCTCTTATGCAACGAAAGAACTGAAGTAGTTCTTATTAGGCGTCATATGGAAAGATGCCCCCGAGTCTAGTACCTAATGGTCTGAGACATCCGATACTACTGCATACAACACGTCGTCAGATACAGACTTCTCCACCGCAAATGATGAATATCCGCCTTCTTCCTTCTTCTTTAGATCTGGACAATCTTTTTTCCAATGACCAGGTTTCTTGTAGATAAAACACTTCCCATCCTTAGACTTTCCTCTCCTGCCATTATCGGGCTTCTTGGACTTGGAATGCACTCTAGAGTGTCAATTCTTCTTATCTTTTCTGCCTCTTTCAAAAAACAGGCCGTGGATACTACATCCACCTCTACTTCCTTCACTAATCTCCTTCATCTGATCTCTCAAGCCCTCAGATACAAGGCTTAACTTCACATCTTCCACTGTCAATGTGTCTCTGGCGAAGATAAGGCTGTTAGTGAAACCCTGTAATGCTCCGGAAGAGAACACAAAAGAATCATTGACATTTGCTCCTCATCCATCTTCAAGTCAACAGTCTTCATCTTCATCGCGAGATCATCAAAGAAATTAAGGTGTTCCTTCACTGAAGTACCCTCTCTCATCCGCATGGTGAAAAATGTCTTCAGCAATATCAGACGGTTAGTTAGAGATTTCTTCAAATAGAGATTCTCTAGCTTGGTCCAAATGCCCCTAGCAGCGGTCTCACTGCTAATCTGTAAGATAACATTCTCTTCCATAACTAGTTGTAAAGTAGTAAACACTCATTTCTCCATCTCCTTCCTTTCCACGACTGAGATGTCAGCCGTCAACTCTTCACGGGCAAACACTACTGGATGGACTTCATTCCTCATTAGAATAGCCTTCATTCTCCATTGCCACTTCTCGAAGTCTTTATCCCCATTCTATTTCTCAATTACCAATTGTGATCCTAACGGATATTCATCCCTCTAGTATAGGTCTTGTAACAACTGGAGTCGCTTTATCTCCTGTCATTGCGTTTAACACTCCTCAATCGACCTTGTAGCTCTGATACCAGACTGTTGGGGAAAATCTCTTCAGATGATCAATTTAAGGGAATAAAAAAACCCAAAGAAGAGGAAAAACGACGAACTGGATCGTGATTGTAGCGAGACGGAACAAACAGAGATAAACAGCAGAACAGACAGTCACAGAGCAATGCAATGCAGAAAAATAAATAACACCAGTAGTTATAGTGGTTCCACTACCACGAGGCGGTGTATTTCTATTTGGGAAGACGAGATTTTATTAATCACTGAAAGATTAGAGTTACAAGATTAATACACTTGAGAAAACTGTACAGAAGAAGAATTTACAATACAGACAAAATTCTGCAGAGTTTTAGCTCTCTAGGATGGCTGCCGTTGTTGTACAGAAGCTTCACTATTTATAGGTGCCGAGCGAAAAAAATTTGGACCAGCATCTCCAAAATACCGAACGAAATATTTTGTTCAGCAAATCACCGAACGAATTATTTTGTTCGACAATTTTTCTATTCTCTCTGCTCCTTTATTTTACTGAATGAAGAATTTGGTTCGGCAATCTTAATTTCTCCTTCACCAAATCATCGAACAATTTCCTCACCAAATCACTGAACAAACTAACATATCATTTCTAGGGTTTCTTCTTCTTCATCACCGAATGACTTCATCACTAGCAGACAAGAATCTTGTCCGGTCCTCCGTTCTTTTAGGGTTTTGCCTCTTCTTTCACGTTAGAATTCAGGTATCAAATTCAACATAATTGCCTAAAATAACATTTTACCAATGTACTTTGGAGAAACAAGCTGATTATTCCACAAATCCTTAATATACATCAGCATCAATAAAGTTATTTCACCCATTTATGAAAAGCGTAATAAAAACATGTGCTAGTCTCGTAACTGCAACTAAATATTCATCTAGATGGTTGAAATTTTAAACAGAGTTTCAAAGCAGCAAATTCGTATTGAAATTGTGCCGCATCAACCATGAAATATAAATAACAAATAAAGTCCAAATACACGTAATAATCGGTACAAAAGTTGAAGATATTGCGTTGAAACCTTGGATAAAAAGTATACATTCGAGGTTTTACAAGCTCCAAGTTAATGGTACAAGTTTTGGCATTAAAAGGAGCAGCTGCCACTCAGAAAAGTGAAAAATAACGCGTCAGGCTTCTGCCCTCTCTCTCTCTCCCACTGTGAGTTCTGATGCTATTCTGGGCTTATTGTGTCTCGCAATTTGTGTACCCTGCTCACCCTCTGCAACACACATTATTATTCTAACTCTGTATTCATATTCTACAGAAGAAATTTGGTCGGTAATAGCGCACTTATATTTGTTTAATCTTTGAAAGCGAAATCCTTTCTAGTCAAATTAATATGTCATGCGAATCCTTTAAAGTAGATTGGATTCGGCATGTGATGTTCTTGTATTTCATCTAAGACCGGCTGACGCGTTCTTTCCTTTAATCCTATTTAATATTTTATCTAAATAGTTGTTGATGCCACCCACACCCAACATAGCCACGATAGCTCCAAGATTCTACGAATAACGTTAATCCAACATTAGATTAATATGGTCTCTGATATTGTATTTCTATTTCTATTACAAAAACCAAAATCTTTAATAGCCTATTTGTTTGTATATAAATATCATGCTATTGGAATTGCTACCAAGATACTTTGACGGTTCAGACACTTTCTTTTATTTTTAATATATTTGTTTTTTCAATGAAAAAAAAAAAAAAATCATAGATCCTTCTTCAAACCATATCAACCTTTGAAATTAGATTTCATATGGATACGAATAACAATGATGTGTTCGTGGACAAATTGAATTAAAATTTAAAAAATAAAAGTTAAAAGACTGATTGTTGTAGCATTCATGAAAAAAATTGATTGAAGATTGAAAGGGAATTAATTATGTAAGGTATAATGTTCATTTTTTATTTGCAATAAATAACTAATAATTAATAATCATTAACTAGTAAATTTAACGAATAAATATTTTGTATTTAATATTTATTAAACAGTAGAAATTAAAATTCAAACTATGTCAAATTTAATCTTTTACGAAAAGGTAAAAGTAACGTCCTGTGTATCCGTTGTATTTCTAGAGTCCAAACGCTTTAGATTAAAATGTGACGTAAAAACTGCGTCTAGCCTATCTTATTAAATGAAGCATGATTTCCATTAGTGCTATTTTTAAATATATTTTTTGTCCACGAACGTATCCTAAAAACTATAATCGAGGTTCTAGCCACATTGATTGCGTTATTCGTTTGAACATACCCAACGAATGCGATAGAGGCACAATGCAGATTTTCTCAAAGTACAAAAGGAAAACCTTATTTCAGAATTTAGAGAAGAAAAAAGCACGTAGTTACAAATAAATTTGTATAGCTGCAAACGAACTGTAGTGTTAAAATAGTTATTTCTTGGTTAATGAATAAAATTCGTTGGTTATGAAAGTCTAGTTGCATCAGCAAGTTCAAGTGTTCGTTCCACCCATGCTGCATTATCCATATAATTTAAGATGGTTATGGCAGCTTGATGAGTACACCAGGATTGTTTTTCTACAAATTATTGCTTTTTTAACACGTTAAAAAAAAATGATTTACATAAATATTTAGCTATATTTTTGTGTTGAATCATCAAACCAAGTGTTAGGAAGGTTTATTTACTGTCACTTGTTAAAATCAATTTTTTCGAAGCAAAAAAAACGTGGATCTTGTCTCATCGCGGTTTCCCTAAAAACGTGGATCTTGTCCCATCGTGTTTTCCCTAAACTTGCTCCTTTTATTTCGCGCATCAAAGATTTCAAATTCAAATGTATTATGATTTTCAAATTCTAAATTTCAAATCGACAATTTTGAATGCTTTGATTAATATTTAAATTTGAAATTCATATTTTCAGGTTCAAATCTCAATTTATTCTTTTCCAACATATTATCACTTAATGTTTAAGTAATATTAACAAAAATTTTAAATGTATATTTCTTTTCAAAATTATACAATCGAACGGTCGGTTTCTCCACCGTTATACGGTTATACTAATATGTTGTTAATTTGAATTTTATTTGCAAGTTGCAATATTTAATTTTTTGTTAGTTTAAATTTTATTTATATTATTAATTAACAAGAAAAACGAATTTAAAAAGTAGTTTATTTGTTAGATCCTATTTTTAAGTGATATTAAGACTTGTTTAATATTTATGGAGAAAAATTTTAATCTGTAAAAGAAGCTTAATTGTCAGATTCTATTTTTAAGTGATACTAAATTTTCATAATATCTTTAGAGAAACATTTTTGGTATTTCATGCTGACGCTAAAAGAGCGTGACAACAAATGTATTACAACTATTGATAAAAAAATACATATAAAAGTATTTTTGGAACTTCATGATCGGACAAAAATTTATGTTTCTATTGCACCTATTACTATTAATAAAGATACAGAGCATGCAGAGCATGATGGATATTTACCTTGAGTTTACAAGAAATAGTATGGCTCTTTGAGTAAAAAAAAAAGTAAAATTTGCCACTAAACTGCTTATAAATAAGCAAAAATAACATAAATATATTTAGGTTTGTCAACAAATTATTCCAATGTGGATAGTTTCACATCTGCAATTGTATCTATGGATGGATATCAGATAATTATCTCATACGTTAGCAATTGATCGGTTAAAATTGTAAATATAGTTCGGATTGAACCAACACTCTTATAAAATTACAATCAAATTGACTTAATTGTTCTTTTTTTAATTTACCATCATTTCCCCCAATCATCATTTATCTTTTATCCAAAATCATTAATCAAAATAATGAGTAATTCAAACTCGCTTTTAGATGGAATTGCAAACGAAAAAGAAACAATGTTGATTCTTATTCAAGAAAGCATTTAGCACTGTAATTTTAAACCCTAACTTTTATCGTAGTAAAAAATACGCACAATAAATTGTGTTAAGAAATTACCTTTTAATCGGGTTTTCAGCAAAGTTTAGATCTAGTTGTAAAGATTGAAATGAATTTACCGTTCTCTCCATTTTATTTCTAAAGAAAGAAGAACGAAGAGAATAAATTTTTATGTTTTAAGTACGGGTAAAAAGGGAAAAAAAAGAAGCGTTTTATTACTAGAACGCATACAACTCATAGCAATTTAAGCTTGTAGGTAATGTTTATAAAATTTGGCTTGTCCATATCCAAAGTGGAGTATGACTAATAATGCCCCTTTTATCGACATGCTTTGGAAAAAATTAATTTAGACAACTAGTTTGAAGTAGAAGTCATATTTACTCTTCCAACTTGGAAAACTTGAACATGCGGATTGACTAATACCCATTAAAAGCTTAGATATGATCATGAGAAATGAGATGAGTCGCAACTTGTCCAAGCTGCCTTATCCATGGCTTTAGGCAGCGACACTTAAGGAGAAGAGGATTGTTCAGATAAAGAGAACTTGATGGTTCTCTGAATTGAGATGAAGAGCCTAAGGCATGTTTCTCATCTTTCTTCAGGTTCTTGCATGCCTTGGTTAAGCAAACTCAACTTTCAGAAGTTGTTATCATCTGGTTTGAACCGATAAATCCAAGGTAGCAAAGCTTCACATCTGTGACTCCTCCCTCTTCTTTCAAATCAAATAGGAATATGATCTCCTCGTTGGATGGTTGCTTTGGAAGAGATTTATAGAGAGAGAGAGAGAAAAAAGGTTTAAACCGGCTAAGATAAGGTAAAAGTTGGGCGCGAGCTACATGGGGGCAAGTTTTGCTTCGTTGAGAAGATTCCTATCGTAAGCTGCCAAAGAAGTAAACGCCACTCCACTATAATGTGCGCGATTCCAAGCAAGGTAACATGCGCGAGGTTTGTGTACCCTCTTATTGGATAGACGGGTCCTAATAAGTGAAAAAGGCAGTCCATGACTCGCAACAACCCTACTAAGTTTTTTCCTTTTCCAACTTACTAACCACGTAAGCGGGATGGCCATCAACTTCCGAATGAAAATGACGCTAGCATTTATGAGGAATGCATTTACCACTGATCATGAGAAATTGATATCTTTTGTGGTTTCACTACCGAGGATTCAACTACGTCCAAACCTTGTGTGAACCTAAAGAACTTGGTTTCCCTGACATTAGTCTAAGTAAAACATAGGAACCTGAGTCATTCTGGTCTATAAAGTAACTTTTAATACCAAGGGCAATAATAGCAAAAGTCATTGGTTATGTAACCATAGTTTTGATGATCGAATCGTATTGGTTCAATGTCAAAAGTTCTAATTGTTCAATTGGATAGACCATAAAAACCACGTTAACGATATTTTATTTTTCATCTAAATGTAAATTTTTTACATTACAGTTAAATTTTAATCAATTATAATTAATATATTGACATTTAAAATGGTTATTTTTGAAAACATTCAATAAAAAATATTAACTAAAACAATTCAATAACAATCTTTTTACCGCAAAGTACAAACTATTTTTTTAAATTAAAAGAGATTCAATTCAATAATGGTTCATAAAATATGCACTAATAATGTCATGTCGTTCAAAATTATTTGTTAAATTGATTATGTGGAAAAGAAAGAATGAGTGGAAGTCATAGTTTTTTTTATTCAAATTTGAAGAATCGTGTAGTTCAAAGAAGGTTGATTTATAGTTTTTTTTTTTTCAAAGTTTTGAGGTTGAACCATGAAATCATTCATGTAAAGGGTTATTTCATTTTTAGAATCGTATCACTCCAAGGTCGAACGGTAACCTGGTTGGATCGGGTCACTAAAACATCGAATGTAACGATCCACATTTTTACACACTTTATTGATGGTATAAGCATTAATTTATCATGATTACTAAAATGTTAGGGCAATATGGGTTGGATGTTGTGTTAAATCGAGATTTTTTTTAAATGAAGGTTGCATATTTTTATTACTTTGCTTTGTAAAATGATACGTATAATAAAGGTCTAAAGCAACAATTACAGAAATAAATGTACAAAACGAGCCCCATAATCGCAATTATTATTAACAACATGAGATCAGTTGATTCATTCAATTAAGTCATCTACTTTTCTTTTTCGAAAGTTGGGTTTCCTTTGTGGATTTCATTACAATTTTTTGCCTAAAATCAGCGTTTCTTTCTGATTTTTTTTCTTATCACGATTGATGTTGCAAGTATCACTATAGCTAAAATTACTTCTTTATCTTCTTTTGCTTCCAAGTTCGTATTTAATCCAATACAACACCTGCAAAATTAATAAGACATGGAAAAATTAATAAAAAAAAAACGAATGACAACTTACGAGGATCTCCACCATCAATTTATCAAAAGCAACCCATGATTTCTTTTAGATCTAGCCAAGCATGTATTCCTTTTTAGTGTAGATGTGTTGGTGGGATTCAGTTGACATGTATATTCCCTTTTTTTTAACAGATCAATGTTAACTTGCTGCGATGTTGGAGATTTCTTAGATTTTGACACGACATTATTACGTAGACTAAAATTTCATCTTTTTTTGCTTTGTTGTTGCTATCGAAAATCCTAGCATTTTATTTTTTTTCCACAGTGCACATACACAAATAGGTAAAACTGCTTTTGATGAGTATCTTGCTTTGTTTCCAACTTTGAAAGTAGTTAAAATGATAGTTGTGACGACCCGCAAATCCGTTCCGTAGAAAGCTGACAAGAACCGCACATGTCCAGCTCTAAACCAAAGGGAAATACGAATAATCATATAATATCATATTAATTAAACATTACAAAACAGAAACTGTAATATAATATACATACATCTACCAGAGTACAACAATCAATCACTAATCATCAGCCTTGATTGTTATAATAACCTGTCCTTAAAATTGCTGATAATTTAAACAACAAAGCAGTGGAAAATAAACATATACATGGAATATGACCAGCAGACTTGCAGCTCTCCTGTTGAAGCTCCAAAGCATCCAAATCTACATCTGTAAATATACTCGGTCTGACCTGAGCTTTGAAGGGGAAGACCGTCCAGATCAGTCCGGTAAACAAGCGTGAGAAAACACATCTCAACTGAATTTATTTTAAAGTTTTACAAACTTTTCTTTATCAAAACAAAGGTATATCATAAGACCCCACCAACACATAAACACAGACAGGTTTTTACCTTACGGTAAGCAAAACATTTGATATCAAATTTTGTTATATTATACTAGTGTCTAGTATAAAAATAATATGAATCATAGCCGAAATTGTTACATTATTAAATTCCAGCATACCATCTTGTAACACAAGGCTTTCTACAAACAAAATGGCAGGCACATAGTGTAAAACAGATTTCCATACAAATGACCAGGTGAAGGGACTAACTTCCGACAGTGCATCTCTAGAGAAATGTACCAAGGCCCAACAGATGGTCCTCTACTAACACAAGAACCTACCTTTTCCTATATAGTACCTAATATGTCACCACCTCGGTCGTTACCGACCTATCCGAGGGCCTCATATAATACATCCACAATAATTTACATCCCAAACGTCATAGCGGGAAGAAATATATCTAGAAGGGGATAATCATATCCTAATAGTTGCGAACCACATAGCCTTGCTGCATCTATCTTGTTCCGGTCATTTCAGTGTGTGAGGCCAAAGGTCACGATTACCTTTCACATAGCACATCATCTTTAAATGCCACACTACCATTCCATCGATCACTATTGACTTTCACAAACATACAACCACTGAGTTCGTATGTCTCAGAGAAGGGTGCTAAGCTAAGAGAAGTTTCCTTCTCCGCCACCAAACAGATGTATGTTTATAAAAATCAACAATGTAATCTCAAAAATGCAATGTCAGACATCCATCCATACGAGTTGTCTAGGAACAAGACAAGCCGAAGACACTCTCCTACCACATCCTGTCGGGAATCACTCCTAGAATTAGTAGCGAACGAAGAGACTATTGCTACTATATGTATATTGGGAGTTTATCCCCGAACTATCAAAAAGTAGTCCTCCATTACGAAAATCCTAAGTATTAGTATCTTCCAAACCTGCTCATTCGAACACATATACATTGGTCTGAAGTGGTTATCGGATAAATCCGACTCAGGTCTCTCTAAACCAACAACGATAAAGAGGTCAATATGTTTGATAGTCGGTTATTTAGCTATCAATGCAAACAAACAATATCCAATACCAAAAGGAATTAGTAGGCCCATTTAATTAATCTTTATTAACTAAATCAAATCTCCAAATAATTATTTCAAATTATCTTTAAAAAAGATATATCCTCAAACCATTTCAATCTTCTATATTGAAAAACATTTTCATTTACTTATATCTTCAGCATAAGTATATTCACAAATCACTTCATCTTCAACACTTAGAAAATATTTCAATATACTTATATCAACGTTATACGTATATTTACCAACACTACCATTTGGAGATATGCCAAATAGATTTCTATAACCTTACAACTCCAGAGTTCGTACTCCTCTAGACGGGTGTTAAGTATAGGAAACAATGCTCCTACACCACCAAGCTTTAGTACGATCATAAGAACTGTTTCGTGTATTTCACGATGGAACGTCAACACATAATTTATTGGGTCAAAACGAATGTTGCATAAAACATTGTTACGACAACCCGAAAACATTAGTACAAGGATTCGATAAATAAATAAATAGATAAATCCCAAATACAATATAAAACATTTATTTTCGAAAATTATTTACTATAACAAAAATGTTATAGTCCATGCCTTCCATACTCCCCCGAAAACGTCTATTTCAACAGTAAAGGTTGAAATCTATATTTTCGATACTTATCACATTTTAAAACAATTTCAATCCATTAGAAACCATTCTTCCCAAAACCTTTACTTCCAAAAGATAATTTATTTTTAAAACATTTAACTCCATCAAAATATTCACTTTCAATACTCCTTAAATACAAATCCATGTTTACATCTCAACATAAAACATCTCCATATTTATAAAACTATCATTTTATAAAACTAATTTTATTTATAAGTTCCATTTACAAAATCGATTTACCAAATCAACTTCAAATCCTTTTACAAACATTTATAAATTCCGATTATAAATCTATTTCTTTATTTATAAAATTATCACCTTTATAAATCTTTTATATAAGCTTATTTAAAAATCTTAAATCAAAGCATTTCTCAAAACTATATTTTTATAACATCAAAAATCGTATTTTTATTTATTAACAAATCACTTTCTTTTAATAATTTAAAAATCATAAAAACATATATACACTTCCAAAACCATTTCAAAATCTTTTTAGGCCAAAATCATCATTTCAATATTTCAAAATATCCAAAAATAAGGCTCGGTGCTACCATAGCACTAAATAAGTCAAATCACATAAAAAAATCCTCATGTCATCCATCACATCATTATCAGCATATATATGAAAATAAAATCAATAGTGAGGAGGAATCCTATTGGATCCCTCCAACCTGTCCCTCTGCATCGCAGACAACATATAATCATAAAATTATAATCAACCGCTTCGAGCCGGGATTCGTATACAAATGGTCATCTGCTCTTATATGAGAACGCATTAGGTTCTCATCCGCTCTAATAAGTGGGAATATATCCAAACCAACTAAAATATATCATCCTAACAAGCGTTAAACATCATAAATAAATTTATTTCCACTTATATAAAAATATAAGCAGACCAGAGAGGTGAGCTAACCCATAAAAAGCCCAAAAATCGCCTAAGAGCTACGGATTGAATTAAAATTGAATAGTCGTCCAATTTAAATCAAAATTCCTATAAGCTCCAAATTGGTCCAATCTAACCCCGTAGCATAGTGCTCGCTGATACGAACGCAATGCAACTTGTCATACTTGAAACAGACCTCGTACGAAAAAAGTTATGCATAAATGAACATTTGATAATTAAAATTTAAATAGCTTAAACGGAAAACTTAATTAAATTTTAAACTTTCATTACCCTTCACTGTCCCCCCTTTTATGCGCTTCCCTCCTGGCCTAAAGCTTACAGGCCGTGCTTCGTCTATTTTTTTTATTTTAAACGTGTGCGCCCCACCTAGATCGACCACCGTCGAAGCCAGCCGAACGCACCACGCCCCACGCCACGCCATCTCCCTCTGCCTCGCCAACGACCAGCATGTGCCTACTCCGTGAAAAATAACGCCGATGAACCCATTTTGCTTACTCGCAGTCGAAGAGGATTTGCTGCCACCTCGAGCCACTTCGAGCCACCTTGTCTCCATCCAACCGTTGAATAAGTTCGTGTGGTCGTGCTCTACAATTTCCTAGTTGAAGTCATTGGCTAATTTTGCCTCTAGCGGCTTTGATTGATGTTAGCCATTGAATGGAGGTTTAGAAATGAGGGTTGTGAATTAGGGTTTGCAAATGAGAAGAGTTGAGGGCTATTTATAGAAGATTTCGCTTGGCACTATTCATCCGTGAAAATTTCAAACTCCAATCGAAGCGTGCCTCCTGGTATTCTATATGTTATACCCCTATTCCGAACGCAATGGAATATGTATCGGAAGCCAATTCCATCATATAGAAGATAGCTTTTCAAAATCAAATTATTTTAGTTAAATTCCTTTAATTAATTTCTACACGTTTCGAACTCGCACGATTAAACGATAAGTCCGATCGCTACGAAACTTGAAATCCTATAATAACTCACTATTACAGATCCAATAAAATTGGTTTCATCAAAATCCAAGATAGTTTCATAAATGACTATTTTTACACGTTAATTAAAATATAAAATTTTCAATTTTTGTTAAATCAGTTTTAATTCAAATTTAAAAATTTATCAACACCATTCTAATCCAAATAGAATTTAAATTAACTTTATAAATCATTTTCATCCATACTAAATTCAAGATTCAATTATTTAAACAATTTCAAATATAAATCTGACAACTTAATTATCAAATAAATCAATGTATTTGAAATATAAGTTATTCGACTTATAAAATTTAACTTTTAAATATTTAAAATCAATTAAATATTTCAAATTCGAATGACTGAAATTCTGGGTCATTACATTTTCCTCTCCTTAAAAGAATTTCATCCTCGGAATTACCAAGTAAGAAAATTCCTCAAAACCCTATTAACTTTTCAAAAAAAAATCAGTTGAAATAGATTACAAATTCATTTAAACCTTTTAACTTTCGAAATCAATTAGTTAGACTTCTCATAAAAACTTTTTCTAAGTTTTCAAATTCATTCGTAGTTATTTACTAATGCTCTTCAAAAAATCAACTAATATCATTTCAACTTATTACTCAAAATCAAAATTTTAGTTCTAAAAACATTTCCAAAATTCACAGAAAATTTCTAACGCCTTAAGGTTACGAAAAATTTCGCCAGCGTCTCCTTTATGCGGTTCAATCGTGGTAGAATAATAATACATACATATATATATATATATATCACAAATATACATCTCATCTTAAAGGATGAGGCATCCCGTAGAGAAAAAATATAAAAGTACGATATGTAATCCAAGATACGTATATTTTATTATATTAGTGAGCATATACAACTAATATAGCACGAAAGCGAGCTCTAAATGCGAAGCATACGTCATCGGCACCTACTAATCACTTAACAAAAAAATGTGAATATGCATATAGAAAGTAATATCAATATATAACACATACAAATACAACAACTATATGCAAATGTAGCAAATGCAATAAAAGAAACCATCGAACAGTTAACATTCATCCATTTAATTCATAACTATGTCAATTTACATTTTCTAATGTCTACATTCAATTTATTAAACACCGTACGATGTACATATAGTCATCCGTATGCAAAACCATACCGATTACTCGCTCGATCACACAATTCCACTTTCGAACTAGTATCATTCACACGACCACTCTAGTACGGACTCAGATCCGGTTCCTTGATTAGAAAACCATCATTCTCCTTACATAGCCATATACGATGATAGAAAATATTAGAATCCATCAAAAATCCATATTCACTATTCGCCTTCAAGAAATCGAGTAAAAAATCTCAACTCGGATCCGTGTAAATCACCTCGAAATCATATATTCGAATCTGGGTCAAATAGTTATGCAAATAAAAAAAAATATGTATAGCTTACGTAATTAGTCCAATTGATTTCTTATTATATCTCATTCTTATTCCCAATTTCAATTTATTTACATTCAATTCCAATTTCACATTCATTTGATTCATATTCACTTTAAATCAAATTCCATTTTTTGTATTAATTCCACTTCATTCAATTCATTAATATTCACTTACCAATCTTTACTTTAATTTCAATTTATGTTTAGCAACGTTTCATTCTATATTCAATTTACTTAGCATATCTTCTTTAATACTAACAACACTTAATAACCATTCTATAAAACTATTTAGTCAAGTTTATAAAAAATTTACACAACACTTTTTATTTTTATTTCACTTAAATACTTAAGTTAACTACCATTTCTTAGTTCCATTACCAAATTTTCTGTCCTTAACATTCATATGCATTTCAAAAGTCAAATTCTAATTTATTTAACTCGTTCCATCCCACTTTACTTAACTTTAAGTTAAATTTCATTTCGTTTACAATTCATTTTCCTTTAACTTTCCTTAGGATAATTTCATTATATTAACTTCATTTATTTAACTTTACCTAAGTTAATTCTTTTATTTCATATATCTAAATTTCAAATTTCCATTTTTTTGCTTAACCAAAATGTTCAACAATTTTAAATTTTAGTTTTACTTTCCTTTTCAAATTCATAAGTTGCAACTTATTTCTTATTTATACTATTTTCAATTATAAGTTTAAAAATTATTTATTTTATTTCATATATTTATCAAATCATACTTGGAATTTTCAATCAAAACATGTTTTATCAAAACAAAACTTTAATAGTAAATTATTAATGGTAACAATTCATCACTTAGAGACTCGAAAATAAATACTGATAATGCTGCTGTCATCACTAGCATTATTTCCAAGTGACTAAAGTGAGTTTATTGCTTTTTATTTCTTTTAAATTCTTATTTTTTTAATTATAAATCACATTTATAAATTCATACTTATATATATTCACTTATTTCATCGTTGGTTATATAAAACCATTTCTTATTTGTTTATCTTTGTTTATATTTATAATAGCAACAACTTCTTTAGAAAACAAACAACAAAGGATAATAATCAAATATTATCATTCATTAGCAACCAAATAATCCATATATAACTTATAATAATATTTGAAAAATTATTCCTTCGTATGTAAAATATATTTTTGGTAAGATTGTTTCATTTACCCACTTTCAAAACAATACTGTGTTGGTTTGCCTTGTTCAAGCGTTCAGAAATCCCTACCGATAACATGGCGTCTCACATATCAACTAGAACTCATAAGCTACTTAAACAGATAAAGTAACACAATATAAGACATCTTAATAATCACTAAAAAATATGCGCTCATATATATAATACACTCAACTCAATCTAGGGTATTACTAACCCTATCTATAATGAGTACCCAAACAAAACCTAGGTGTTAGCAAAATCCTAAGCTCTGATAACAGCTGTGATGACCCGCAAATCCATCCCATTTAGAGCTGACAATAACCGTACATGTCCAGCCTCAAACCAAAGGGAAATACGAAAAAAATGAGAAAGAAAGAAAGAAGAGAGAAGAAGAGAAGAGCATAGAAGAGGAGAGAAGAAGAATGAAGAAGAAGAAGAAAAAGAAGAAGAAACTAGAACAATTATATAATCTCACAATCACGGCAGAAAAACATATTATATCATATCAATGATATTTACAAAATAGAAACTATAATATAAATACATACATCCATCAGAGTACACTTATTAATCACTATTCATCAGCTTGGACAGTTATAATAACATGTCCTTACAATTACTGATAATTTAAACAACAAAGCAGCGGAAAATAAACATATACGTGGAATACAACCAGAAGATTTCCAGCTCTCGTGCTGAGGCTTCAAAGCATCTAAATCTACATTTGTAAATATAATCGGTCTGACTAGAGATTGAAAGGGAAGAACGTCTCGATCAGTCTGGTAAACCAGCGTGAGAAAACACATCTCAACTGAATTTATTTAAAAGTTATAAAAACTTTTCTTTATGAAAATAAAGGTATCTCGTAAGACCACGACCATACATAAACATAGATGGGTTTTTACCTTACGATAATCAAAAAAATTCATATCAAATTATGTTATATTATACTACTGTCTAGTATACAAATAATATGAATCATAGCCGAAATTGTTACATTATTAAATTCCAGCATACCACCTTATAATACAAGGCTTTCTACAAACAAAATGACAGGCACATAGTGTATAACGGATTTCCATACAAATGACCAGGTGAAGAGACTACCTCCTGGTAGTACATCTATAGAGGAATGTACCGAGACCCAACAGAAGGTCCTCTACCAATACAAGATGGCCTGCCTCTTTCAAGATAGTACCGAATATGTCATTACCTCGGTCGTTGACGACTTATCCATGGGCCCTCATAGCATACGTCCATAATAATTTACATCCCGAACGTCATACCGGGAAGAAATATATCTCGAAAGAGATTATCTTATCATAATGGTTGCGAACCGCATAGCCTTCTCCATTTACCATGTTTCGGTCATTTTTGGGTATGAGGCCAAAGATCACGATTACCTTTCACATAACACGTCATCAATGAATTCTACACTGCCATTCCATCGATCACTGTTGACTTTGACAAATATACAACCTCTAAGCTAATACGTCTCAGAGAAGGGTGTTAAGCTAAGAGAAGTTTCCTTCTCTTCCACCAAATAAATGAACGTTTATAAAAGTCAACGATGTAATCTCAAAAATGCACTGTCAGACATCCATCCCTACAAGTTGTCCAGGAACAGGACAAAGCGAATGCACTCTTCTACCGCATCCTGTCGGGAATTACCCCTAGGATTAGCAACAATTAGTCCTTGAATTAGATGTTTCATAACGAATAGACTACTTTACCAAACCTGCACATTCGAACACATATATATTGATCCACAGTAGTCCTTTGATAAATCCAACCCCCGTCTCTCCACACTAACAATGATAAAGAGGCCAATATGTTTAATTGTCGGTTATTTAACTATCAAAGCAAACAATCAATAGCCAGCACCATAAGCAATCACTAGGTCCATTTAGTTAATCTTTATTAATTAAATCAATTCTTCAGATAATTACTTCATATTATCTTTAAAATGATATATCCTTAAAACCGTTTCAATCTTTTATATTGGAAAACATTTCCATATACTTATATCATCAATATAAGCATATTCACAAATCACTTCATCTTTAATACTTAGAAATTATTTCAATATACTTATATCAACGGTATAACTATATTTAATAACATTATCATTTGGAGACACGCCAAATAGAATTTTGTAACCGTATAACTCCAGAGTTCGTACGCTTATGAATGGGTGTTAAGTATAGGAAGCAATTCTCTTACATCACAAAGCCTTTAGTACGACCATAAGAACCGATTCGTGTATTTTACGGTGGAAGGTCAAAACATAATTTATTGGGTCAAAACGAATGTTGCGCAAAACATTGTTATGACAACCTAAATACATTAGTATAGAGATTCAATAAATAAATATAGATAAATCCCATATACTATATAAAACATTTTCTTTCAAAAATCATTTACTATAACAACTATGTTATAGTCCTTGCCTTCCATACTCTCCGAAAACGTCTATCTCAACAATAAATGTTGAAATCTATGTTTCTGATACTTATCACATTTTAAAACATTTTCAATCCATTAGATCGATTTAAAACCATTCTTCCCAAAACTTTTACTTCCAAAAGATAATTTACGATTAAAACATTTAACTCCATCAAAATATTCACTTTCAACATTCCTTGAATAAAAATCCATGTTTATTTCTTAACATAAAACACTCCATATTTATAAAACTGTCCTTTTATAAAACTAATTTTATTTATATGATCCATTTATAAAATCCATTTATAAAATCCATTTACCAAATCAACTTCAAATCCTTTTACTAACATTTATAATAAATCTATTTTTTATTTATAAAAATATCACCTATATATCTTTTATGTAAACTTATTTAAAAATCTCAAATCAAAGTATTTCTCAAAACAATATTTTTATAACATCAAAAATCATACTTTTATTAAAAAAAAATCCCTTTGTTTTAATAATTTAAAAATCATAAAAACATATATACACTTTCTAAACCATTTTGAAATCCTTTTTAAATCAAAGTCATCATTTCAATACTTCAAAGTATCCAAAAATTAAGCCTGGTGCTACCATAACACTAAATAAGTCAAATTTCATCAAAACATTATCATGTCATCCATAACATCATATATTAGCATATATATGAAAATAAAATCAACAGTGGTAAGGAATTCTATTGGATCCCTCCAACATGTCCCCCTGCATCACAGACAGCATTTAAGCACAAAAATAAAATCAACTGCTTCGCGGGATTCGTATACAAACGGTCATCTACTCTTATATGGGAATGCAATAGGTCTCATCGGCTCCAATATGCAGGAATATATCCAAACCAACTAATATATAAAACATATCATCCAAATAAACATCATAAATAAATTTATTCCCGCTTATATAAAAATATAAGCAGGTCAGAGAGGTGAGTTAACTCAAAAAAATGACGGAAATCGCCTAAGCACTCCGTATTGAAATAAAATTGAACGGTCGTCCAATTTAACTCAAAATTCCTACAAGCTTCGAATTCGTTTAATCCAACTCGATAGCGTAGTGCTCGCTGATATGAACACAGCGCAACTTGTCGCGGTTGAAGCGGACCTCATACGAGAAAGTTATGCATAAATGAACATTCGATAACTAAAATTTAAGTTATTTAAATTAAAAACTTAATTAAATTTTTAACTTTCTTTACCCTTCATTAATTCCCCCCTTTCTTCATGCGCTTCCCTCTAAGCCTAAACCTTCTAGGCCGTGCTTCGTCTTGTTTTATTTATTTTAAATGCGTGCACGCCTCACCCAGAAAGACCACCGACAACGCCTGTCGAACGCCCCACATCGCGCCACCTCCCTCCACCTGCGCCAACGACTAGCGCATGCCTACGCCGTGAAAAAACAACGCCGACGAACCATTATTCCTACTCGCGGTCAGAGGTAATTTTCCGCCACCTCGATCTACCTCGTCTCCATCCAACCGTTGAATAAGTTCGTGTGGTCATGCTCTACATTTTCCTAGTTGAAGTTGTTGGCTAATTTTGCCTTTAGCGGCTCCGATCAGTATTAGCCATTGGATGAATGTTTCTAAATGGGGAAGAGAATTAGGATTTGCAAATGAGAAGAGCTGAGGGCTATTTATAGAATATTTCGCTTGGCACTATTCATCCATGAAAATTCCAAACTTCAAACGAAGCGTGCCACCTGACGTTCTATATGTTATACTCCTATTTCGAACACAATGGAATATGTATCGAAGGCAAGTTCCATCATATATAAAAGATAGCTTTTTAAAATCAGATTATATTAATTTAATTTCTTTTATTAATTTCTAGGCGTTTCGAACTCGCACGATCAAATGATAAGTCCAATCGCTACGAAACTTGAAATCCAATAATAACTCACTATTATGGATCCGATGAAACTGGTTTCGTTGAAATCCTAGACAGTGCCAAAAATGACTATTTTTACACGTTAATTAAAATATCAAATTTCCAATTTCCGTTAAATCACTTTTGTTCAAATTTAAAAATTTAATAACTCCATTCTAATCTAAATAGAATTTAAATCACCTTTATAAATCATTTTCATTCATATTAAATTCAAGAATCGATTATTCAAACAATTTGAAATATTAAATCTAACAATTTAACTATCAAATAAATCATCATTTTTAGTTACTCAGCTTATAAAATTTAGCTTTTAAATATTTAAAATCAATTAAATATACCAAATTCAAATGGATGAGATTCTAGATCGTTACAACAGTGATTTCATTGCAGCTACCATATTCAAATTTTCTCTACACCATCTCCATACATATGAAGTAAATGAACTCTCAAAAAATAAGCGTGCATTAGTCTCTTCATGACTGTAACAGAAAATGCAATAACTATGAATGGTCATGCTTCTTGTTGTAGTTTGTCCACTATTGATAGTTATTTGACTGTTGCTTTATGTAATCAAAGTGCCATTTTTGGACAGTTACATTTGCCCTAAACAATTTTATGCCAATTAACATGCATGTATTTCTTTCTAGTTTCATTCCAAGCTGTTTTGGAATAATATTGTCTTTGTTTTGTATGCCACCTGTGCCAATAGTCTTAAGTTATATCATTAAAAAAATGAATGTTTTCAATTTCTTGCTTAAACTGTCTCAAATAGCCAAGTCTATCTACTTTTCAACCATCAGTTCAATGATAGAACCAACAAGAAGATGTTCACCATTTAATATATTTAAACTCCATGTAACTAAGTCTGTCTGCCCCTTTGTAGTCATGGTTCAAACCATAGTTTCGTTCTCTTACCATTTACAATTATTTTTGCCATGCATGGCAATGCCTTATTTCTTAAAAGTAGCAAGTGTTTCCGTATACCTGATTGTTGAGTTCTAATTTCCATGTCCCAAAACGAGGCACTTTTAATGTATTTCGTTGCATTCATTTTTCCCACAAACTTTGCCTATCCATCAATTTTCACATAAGTTTTATGAAAATTGCATCATCATTTTCAGTAAGACCTTTTAGTCCTAAACCCTCCTCTTTTTTGGTTGAACACATTATTTGTCAAGAAATTTTACTGAATTTTCCTTTCTACAAAAATAAAACAACTTGAGTTATTTTACCAATGGCATTAGCTGGCAATTTAATACTTTGCATGCAAAATAAGATCGTGGAACATATTTTAGATTTGATTAGTTCAATCCTTCCAACTAGACTTAGCAATATGTGTTTTCCAACCTTCAATTTTCCGTTTAATGTTATTAAATGGTGCTTCACAACATACTTCTTTGGTATAAATTGGTGATAAAGATAACCCAAGATATGTACCTGGCAATATCATTGCATTAACTGGAAATAAATTTGTATTATTTCTTCTATTCCCAAGATAATACAAATCTTGGATTTTTCATTGCATCATTTGCTGAATTTTTTTTATTTCTCTAAGTCGTTTTTAAACCCGTCACCTCAATAGAGTTTTGAATATGTCTTTGATGGCTTTTGCTGCATTTTTATCAGCTTTGAGAAAGACTAGAACTCAACTACATATATTAAATGGGTAATTTTGATGTTTGTGTGCATTAATGGACTGATTTCTCCAACTATCAACAGTTTATCCATTAGTATAGTAAAATATTCCATTGCCATTGTGAAAAGATAGGGAGATGAAGGATCTCCTTATCCAATCCCATTTTTACTACTGAAATTATAATAAGAGTTGCCCAGAATTTTTTTAAAAAAAAGTTGGCATGGTGATTATTCTCCAACTATTCACAGCCACTTTTCTGGAAAATTAAGATATCTCACTATTTGTATTAAAATGACTCTTTGTATGGTACCATATGCTTTGCTTAGATCAATTTTAATACACATAATATCACTTTTTTTTGCAATTGAAACATTTGACAGTTTCATGAACAATTAAAATTCTTTCACTGATATCTCTATTTGGCACATAAGGATATCGATTTTATAAGATTAAATTCTCAAGAACAGACTTTAGCCTATTGCGTAACACCATGGATATTATTTTGTAAATAAAATTGCAATAGGAAATTTGCCGATAATCTGAAATAAAAAATGGTTGTTTTCTGACTTTTGGCACTAAAGAAATTAATATATCATTACTCTCTTTAAGAATTTTATCGAAGTCAAAAACACTTAGAATGGCTTCTAGCAAGTAAAATTAGAGCTTCTCCCACTAAAATTTAGAAAATGCAGCGTTGAATCCATCTATGGAGCTATATTGTTTTTGACATTAAAAATAACGTTTTTTTAACTCATACATATCAAAAACACGGTTAAGATAATTTTGAATAAATTCAAATATTATCATTTTACAAGTGATGTTTGGTAATTCTTTCTTCACAAGTTCCATGTTGAATAATTTATGGAATGTTTGATGGCTTTTTCACTAAAATCCTCAATTTTATTTATAACATTGCCATTCGTGCTAATTAAATTGCCAAATGTGTTAATATTTTTCGTGCTTGACATTTTAGCATAAAAGAACTCTGTTGCATCATCTGTTTGGGTTAACCAATCATATTTTCCCATCTGTTGTAAATTTATAACTTACAACTTCATTTAGTTTGATTTGACAAAATGTAAGCAGTTGTGCATTGCCTTTGTTGTGATTAATTTTATAGTTTCTTTGCATTTTTGCACATTTGGTTCTAAGATGATGAACTTGTTTTCTAGTATCATTTTTATTGAGATTCCATTCTTTTAATTTTTGCTTTGGTTCCTTTAGCATATAAAGTGTGTTGAACGGGGGGTGTAGCTCACTTTTCCATTTTCGAGGCATGGTTCAACCAACTCATTGTAATCTTGATGCAATAGCTAATGATCGATGAATTTAAATAGCCTAATTCCTGGTATGTATGTTAAATTGAGAATATTAATCAAATAAGCCATATTCAATTAGTTGTATCATGATAAATGTTTTTTTTTTAAACTGGTACTTTATATACAACAAATCATTGGGACAACATATCCCATGTCAAATAAACGTTCGAAAGCAAGTTTCGAACTTGTGACATACTACACCAAAGCCGAATCAATTAACCACTTGGACAAAGGTGCTTGTCTGTATCATGATAAGTTGAGAGTGACAAGTATGCGCATGAGACAAGTAATTTAAAGGGTCAAAGTACCCATATTTTTCATTAGACCTTCATTCACTTACTCATTTTCTAATCAAAACAAAGAAAAAACATCCATTGGTTCTCTTTATTTTTCCATAAGTTGAACTTTTTCATTAAGATAAAAAGAAACCAATTTTGAGAAGAAATAAGGTAGAAAAACTTAGGGATGTTTTTATCTTTTGATTTTCATAAGTAATATTATCTCAATATGAATCTAATAATTCAGATTTAATTATGTACAATAATTTACAAGCTGACTTCTATGTTGGGTCTGTGATATGACGTCGTTAGAATGATTTTACATAATTATAACTTCTTAAATGGCTAAGAAAGGCAAGTTAGACTCTAAAACTCTTGAATTATGCTTAGAAATGTTTGAGGCATAATTATAATGATAGAGAAAATAACTTTTAGGAAAAGGAGTATATGAATTTTAAAAAGCTATACAGATATACGAGGGTGAAAAATGATTTTTAAAGAGTGTTATAAATTAAAAATATGGAAATTATCGCCATTACATCCAATGTTGAATTACATCAAAAAACGATTTTACGAATTATGAATTTTTTTAAATTGTCCCAATAGTTTCCTAATATTAATGTTCAAAACTAATTTTGGTATAATTAAGAAAGAAGATTAATTGATTAGTGAAGGTATAATTGAAATTATGTATATACCCTTATTTGGGGGAAAAAGTCCCTTACATGTTTCTTTGAATTGAAGCACAAATGATAACTAAGTTAACCGATGAGAAATCAACAAATTACATGTTAAGTACATAATAAGACATGGTGTAAGATAAAATTCCTGGAATAAACGGCTAGGTAAAATCATCAAGCACTAGTGCATCCTATTTTTAAGGCCCTATAAGGTCACAAGCGCCATGGGTCGGAGGGGACGTAATGAAGAGATGGTACATGGCAAGGATAAAGTATTTTGTAAATGACTGAAGACATGATACTTGGCTAAGATGTAAAGTTGTAGAGAACAACATGAACTAAGAAAGATTGGGTATTATTACCAAGGGTCATACAATAAGCATGGTATCAAGTTATATAGGTTAATACTTTCATTGGATGTGATACCTTTGGTACCCTAGATTAGGCTGGGTAGAGATAATTTATTCTTAGTAACTAAACATCGAAGGACTTTCAGTATAACACGGAGTAGGCTAGTACATTATAAAGTTGTATACTTAGGAAATTTTGAAGCACTCGAACAATTCTAGACTATAAATGTTTCAGTGTTTAAAGAGTAACCCAAAAACCGAAGGAATGGTTGACTTAACACAACGCTTGGTTGTTTCTTATGTGCAACACACACATACATACATACATGCGTCTGTACATACATGTACATATACATACATACATACATACATACGTACGTACATATATATAACATATATTATTACACGCAATATAAATTATATGATGTCCTATGCATATATAATACATATGTAATAAATTAAGTAAAAACCAACAATTAAATTTGAATTCGCTTTTAGAAAATCTTCAGCAAATACTAAATATGATTTAATAATCCAAATAATATTCAAAATAACACATGTTAACGATCATGTGCAAAATTAAAACAAAGAATTTTTATGAATTTGCCTCTTTCACCCTTCCGCTCGACGCACAGTATCCAATAATGGTTGCAAAACTTGAATTATGTTATCATGAAAATTAACCAACATGTAAGGGCACCCTTAAGAATATTCATTAGATGGATATTTGGGCTAGAGTTTTGAAGGACAAGGGTTATCAGATCAAGAAACATTTCTATAAACGAACCCCTCCTTCTTCTGTCCCTTAATAGGTTCATAAAGTGGTCTTTTTCTAGGCTAGTCCTTTAGTTAAAGGCTCAAAATGTTTGTAAATTAATCCGATTCAAATAAATGTATTTTAATATTAAAAAAAAATTCCTTATAAAGGTTATAAATAATAATGCAAAAATGTTTTAAATTAAAATTTCAAAGTAGAAAAGTCATGATTCAAATAAACGTGTTTGTTGACTGCCTTCGCCTATCCATTTTCTTATGGGTGGGAGACGAGGAGAAGCATTTCTTAATTTCATTCGTTCACAAAATTTAGGCATTCGAAATTAGATATTGTTGTCAGTACTAATCTTCTTCGGTTTCCTAAAGTACAGGATGATATTCTTAATAACGAAGGCGAGGATTGTTGGCGTGATAACCCTAATGAGGGATTCCTCTTTGACCCATATGATAAAATAGTTGATGATGATTATGGAATGCTTGTATTATCCCTTAGCATTCTGGGGCTTCACGGTTAGATTAATTCCTTTGTATTCGGGGTCTTAAAATAAATGCATGGTTGGGTCTAGGAGAGGATTCTACCTTCTTATAGGTGGAAGAACTAGCCGGAAGTCGGTTCGATTAATTTGGAGGGGAACACGAAATACTTAGCATTGCTGGGGAGTTGGCTGGATCGAGTAATAGAGTTAAAATCTATAACATTGCCAGAAGGATCAACACTTCTATAGTACTTCTCAATAAGAGACAAATCAGACCTTTGGTGGATATAATTTCTTAACATCTCTTCCAAGAATGGCTCACCGTTCTCATTTTCGGAGAGGTTCTCACCGCTTTTCTGTCTAATATGGTTCTGAGGTGTTTGTTGTATATCCAATACCATTACCTCTTTAAGAACCGTATCTGCCTCCTATGGACGATGCATGACCCTTGCTAGGATGAGGATCCTTTTATTCTTCACAGAAGATGGAGACCTATGATGGAAGGAAATTGCAAGTGGAAGCAAGGAATGAGGGGTGGTGACCTTCTACTCCTATTGACAGAAGGAGACTTGGATTAGTTGACCCTTATTTCGTGAGAGCGAGGTATTGGGACTTCCCATTAGGGTTAGGAGCGAACAGAAAATTTCCTACGCTCATTATTCCTTGCTCTTCCTTCACCACTAAGATAGTCGAAGCATAGGTTGTGTCCCTTTTATGCTACCCGAAGTTGTTCGAAGGTAGAGAGTCTTTAATGGGAGGAAGAGTAGTAAGCAACATGAGTTCCTTGGTGTGGGATAGGTTCATGCATGAGGATGCTATAGGCAAAGTCTTGAGCACGAGTAGCATGCGCATCCTTACTATGGGCGGAAGCGATCTCCATAGGAGTTCCAAGCATGAACCTCTCTGGCATCATGATGGATGTTGAAAAAAACACTAAGACTGTAGGTGAATGGGGGTCATATCCACAATTGCTATGAATCGTAGACCATAACCAGCAGTTTCTTGAGCATCCACCGAGCTCGAAATTTGTCCATAGCATGGGCGATTTGCCAAGTATTAGTGATCTCATCGGACCGAGCCACATATCATTCCACATGCTAGGAGTGGGACTAACAAACCAGCTTCGATGCCACCGTTCGTATTATGGCCTTTTGGGTTGTCAGCCTCATTTTCACCATTAATTTTCATGGTGATTTTTCCTGAGTAGAATAAATGTTTTGAAGAGGAGAAAAGTGATGAAAATTGAGAGCATTTTTGGAGGCCCCCCTTCTATCATCAAAATATTATCTAGATTTCTAACCAACGTCGAAATTATGACTAAGAGTAAGCTTTAACGATGGTAATTCACTAAAGCCATGTAAAAGTTGTATAAATGGTGGATGATTGAGAGTCTAATGCAAGTAAAGTAAATAACAGAAGATATAAAGTGGTTCGATAATGGCAATGGTCTACGTCCATTACAGTTGGTTATTCTGTTATTTGGTATTTTAATTACAAGATCAATATTGATAGGGATTACAAGAGCTTTCAACTGAATAACCATGCTCGTATGTGTGTAAAAATTGATACTTGTACGAGTGCATAGGGATCTCTATTTATAGTCGTATAGACCATGCTTTGGAGGGAAAAATTTGATGTCTTTGATGCTGAGTTTTCCCATGACTGTTGATTGTAATACATTGTCCAGATTACGAGAAACTTGGATGCCGCATGGAAAAAGTGTACTAGATGTGGAAAAGTTAACGGACTGAACTACGACATGCCTATGTCAGAAATATGGTGCAACAGCCCACCCCAGAACATGCCTAAATTTCGATCCAAAATGGCCCATCAAATTTAGATCCATTCTAAGGTAAGCTGGAAGCTGTTGGTAGAGCTAAGAAAATAACAGCATAGAGCCATAGCTAAAATTTCAGAACACATAGTGGATGGAACAAAATATAATAGCAAAGTGTACCCATTTATTTCAAAACCATAAAAATGTCATAATACAAAATTCTATAAAAAAACGTAACATAATATCTGTTGCAACAGTTGTCTAAATACATTAGTACATATAAAAGCAAGCAATAACAACAAATTCTTCCACAAGCCAAGCTTCTCCACCTCTAAGCATTGTCACCGCCATCATCTCCTCCGTAATCTGTGTTGTAATAAGGAGGGAGTCATAACAACAAGTGTTTGGTGAATAAAAATCTCGAGTCTTACCTTTTTATTACTTGGGCAGTATACTCAAAATAAGAATATGTCTACGAAAATAGACCATTAAACCATGTAATACTTCTTTATAAGGATAGGAGGCAAGTCCTACCACTTAATACTTTCCATTATAGAAGTAGATTTCCAAAATCCCATATCCCAATCATACATCACAAATCGCTAATAATGTGAGAGACGGTGCCTAAGCCACTTAATATCTTTTATTGGAAAATAAGCAGACTCTGGTTGTTAAATACCTTGATTAAGGGACACCTTCTCATTTAATACCTATTTCCAAGGTGTGCTCCTCAATGGTACTATCTAGCTGATGTCTTATGGAATCTCTTAGGCCACTTAATACTTTCTCGTGGAAAATAAGCAGACTTTGGTTATTTAATACCTTAATTAAGGCAGACCCTATGATTTAATACTTATTTCCAGAAGTGGACTCCCTCATTGAGATACTACCTAACGTAACCCCTTGGCCATTTTAATACTTCATTTGGGAAAAGAAACGGGTCCAACCATTTAATACCTCAAAACCCCGAAGCAGGCCCTTCGTCTTATGGCCCATACTCATAATGACATCTCATATTAGTTTGACTATTCATAGGAATTGGTAGCAGGATTAGCTGGACAGATTTTTCCTAGGGAATCGAAGACCAACCTCATGTAAGTAAAATATTTATCATAAGGATATGCCACATCAATCAAAGTATACACAAATTCTGGTAGCCTCAAAGTAAAGGGTAGACTTCCGTTATGTAACTCTATTGACCTCGCATCCCTATGACTTAGCCATACATCAATTACTCTCCATAGATACAAACACACTCATTTCATCGTTTCATAAATAAGGCCTTATAAGGAATTTTCCTTATTATGTCTCAAAATAATAATTATGATATATATGAGTTTCCTTTTATTTTCTTCTAGTGATCAATTACCTTCCTAATAGGGTAAATAAATGAAAATAAATGCCTAACTAACTATGCCATATACGCAGTAATTAGACCTTAATTACATAAATAGAGACAAATAAATATTCGCACCTAATAAGTTCTTAATGCATGGATTTTATGCTCTAAACTAGCGTTAAATGTCAATTCCCTAATCAAATATTATTACAAGTCATTTTCCTTCAAATTCCTAAGATTTCAAAATACCAAAGTAAGGGATTTTAATATCTCAAACAGGGAATAAATATTCATAACCAAAACTGCAATAACAAGACTTGTAAATAAAATAGAAACTTAATTTATTACACCAATCAAATGGAATTTCCTAAACTATAAGAATTGCAATCTAAATATCGTTTTTTGTCCAACTCCTTATTTACAAAGAAAAAGACAAGTGCTATAAACTATGAATAGAATTCGTAATCTAAACCCCTTACTATTAAAAAATAACAATTTAACTCAAAAGAGAAGGAGAAGTGGAATAGACTATGAAAATATCAAAAGTTGCATAAATGAAACAAATTCCATCAAATTAATGTAAATAATTGAGAATCTCAACATAGAATTGACATATTGAATTAAAAAGGAATTTTAGAGAATTTTATCTACCATATTTTCGAAATCCCAAAATCCCTATAGCATATTCAAATCCATGAAGAAATACACTAAACAATTGTTGAAAAAAAATACTAAGTTTTCACTCACAGATTAGCTTTAGCTTTACTTTAATGGATTTGTAACTTCCATTCTCTTCCAAAATCTCTCTCTTTTGATATATAAACACAGTAGGGAAGATGTATATATATTCATTAGACTTAGAATAATTGAAGAAGAATATGATTAGAATAAATTGGAGGACGAAGAAACAAATAAGAAATAAATCAAATTCTTACCTGAATTCTCTATGGAGTTTTTAAATCTTATTAGAGAGATAGCAATGGCATAATTTCGTCGTATTCTCCAAAATAATATGAATAAGAAATGGAGAGGACCAGGTTCTATTTATAGGGGTTGAAACAAACCAGAACCAGGATTAAAATAGTTTAAAACAGAGAAATCTGGACGATTCAAAACCTCAAACCCTATCTGCCACTACCATTTTTCAGGCACGACCAGTCCATACGCCTTAAACCGGTCGACCACTAGGATCAACCAGTACGTTTGTTTTGGGAATGTTTTTATTTCCATTTCTTTGAATTGATTTCTTTCCCCTTATCAATTTTAACGTTAAACGTTAACCAAACGTCAATTAACGTTTACTTAGCCTCCAAGAAATTTTTTAAAATTCAAACCCTAAAATTAAATTCTCATTTTTTTTGAATTCCAATTAAATTAATTTAAATCTGAAAACTTAAAACGCTCATAACTTCTTCGTTTGAGCTTCGTTTTAAGCATATTACATATGAAAACAGATCGGAATTTCACCATGAACGCAACAGAATATCTTTCGTGGTCAAATTCCAGCTTTTATAAAATTTTCGTATTTAACCATTATCATATTTTATTCAATTTACTTCATTTATTTTTGATTCATTTTATAGGGTGTTACATTCTCACCCCCTTAAAAGGGATTTTGACCCGAAATCTTCCAAGGGACGAACAACATAATATGAAATAACATTCATATTATACAACCAAGTTCTCTACACAATACTCAACCAGTAGCGTAATGTGATTATGTATTGTAGACATGCTAAAATGAGCTCAATGCTAGCGTGAGTATGTAGTCATGTCATGAAAACATGTATGCATATATCCTGAACATGCACAAAAATTTCTATATAAATGTAAAGTGATTGTGAAAAAGTGCAATAATCATCTCCTACCATACAATCTAGCGACCACGATGCAACTAAAATCCTAATTTTGGAGAGAAAAATTACCGTGAAAAGAACTCGGTGAACGCTCTTCATTTTCTCCTCGGTCTCCCATGTGCTTTCCGCTAGATTGTCACTCCTTTATACTCGGGCCAACCTAATTATTTTATTGCGGAGTCTCCTAGTACCTTGCTCAACAACGCGTGTGGTGGCACGAGATTCTGTCGGCTTCATCTCAAAATCCCCCAACTGATCAAGGTCTGTTTTGTTAGCGGTGTCATGAAAGCATTTCCTAATGTGAGAAACGTGGAAAACATTACGTACTCTTGCCAACTCGTCAGGTAGCTCCACACGATATGCCAATTTTCCTATTCTTTCTAGAATTTCGAATGGCCCAACAAATCTAGGCACCAATTTCCAGACTTTCCAAAACTACAACTTTTCTAAGAAGGGAGATTTTAACAAATACCATATCTCTAACCTCAAATTCAAGCCATTTCCTTCATCCATCCGCACAAGATTTCTGACGGTCTTGCGCTATCTTCATCCTTTGCCTGATCAACTCTACTTTTCCCGTGGTACCACGGATCAAATCGGGTCTGAGTAATACTTTATCAGTGGTTTTCCACCAACAACTAGGAGATGGCCACCCATAAAGTGTTTCAAAAGGGGCCATACTAATCACCACTTAATAGCTATTATTATACGCAAACTCAACCAAAGGTTAATGCTGCTCCCAATGTGCTTCGAACTCCAAGACGCAAGCTCCCAACAAGTCCTTCAAAATCCTATCCGCCCTCTCTATTTGTGGGTGATACGCCATGCTAAGGTTCAAAGAAGTTTACAAAGTTGTTTGTAGGCTCCTCCAAAACTTGCCAGTGAACAAGGGGTCCCTATCACTCATAATGCTTAAAAGAATTCCATGTAGAAGAATAACCTCAGGCGCTAATCCTATTTCTTATAATTGAAACAAGACGAGCACTCTTAGTGAGTCTATCTACAACAACCCAAGAGGCCTCATTGCCTTTCTGACTTTTTAGGCAATCCTTCCACAAAATCCATTGAAATATGTTCCCACTTTCAAGTCGGAATTTCCAAAGGTAATAATAATCCACCAAGCTTCCCTTGCTCACCTTTTATTTTTTGACTTATCAAACACCTAGCCACAAACTCAGCTATTCCTCTCTTCATTCCGTTCCAAAAGAAAATTCTCTTTATGTCCTTATACATCTAATCTCCTCCGGGGAAAATGATCATCCGGGAAAAATTCTCTTTATGAGTTTTGGGAGTGTTTTTATTTCCATTGCTTTGAATTGATTTCTTTCCCCTGATCAATTTTAACGTTAAACGTTAACCAAACGTCAATTAACATTTACTTAGCCTCCAAGAATTTTTTTAAAATTCAAACCCTAAAATTAAATTCTCATTTGTTTTGAATTCTAATTAAATTAATTTAAATCTGAAAACTTAAAACGCTCATAACTTCTTCATTTGATATTATATATAGAAACAGATCAGAATTTTACCATGAACGCAACAGTATATCTTTCGTAGTCAAATTCCAACTTTTATAAAATTTTCGTATTCAACCATTATCATATTTTATTTAATTTACTTCATTTATTTATGATTCATTTATAGGGTGTTACATTCTCACCCCCTTAAAAGGGATTTTGACCTGAAATCTTCGAAGGGACGAACAACATAATATGAAATAACATCCATATTATACAACCAAGTTCTCTACACAATACTCAATCAATTGCGCAATGTTATTATGTATTATAGACATGCTAAAATGACCTCAATGCTAGCGTGAGTATGTAGTCATGTCATGAAAGCATGTATGCATATATCCTGAACATGCATAAAAATTTCTATATAAATGTAAAGTGATTGTGAAAAAGTGCAATAATCATCTGCTACCATCCAATCTAGCGACCACGATGCAACTAAAATCCTAATTTTGGAGAGAAAAATTACTAGTGAAAAGCACTCGGTTAATGCTCTTCATTTTCTTCTTGGTCTCCCATGTGCTTTCCGCTAGATTGTCACCCCTTTATACTCGGACCAACCTAATTATTTTATTGTGGAGTCTCCTAGTACCTTGCTCACAACGCGTGTGGTGGCACGAGATTCTATCGACGTCATCTCAAAATCCCCCAACCGATCAAGGTCTATTTTGTTAGCGGTGTCATGAAAGCATTTCCTAAGGTGAGAAACGTGGAAAACATTATGTACTCTTGCCAACTCGTCAGGAAGCTCCACACGATATGCCAATTTTCCTATTCTTCCCAGAATTTCGAATGGCCCAACAAATCTAAGCGCCAATTTCCAGACTTTCCAAAACTACCAACTTTTCTAAGAAGGGAGATTTTAAAAAATACCAATCTCTAACCTCAAATTCAAGCTGTTTCCTTCATCCATCCGCACAAGATTTCTGACGGTCTTGCGCTATCTTCATCCTTTGCCTGATCAACTCTACTTTTTTCATGGTACCACGAATCAAATAAGGTCTGAGTAATACTTTATTGGTGGTTTTCCACCAACAACTAGGAGATGGCCACCCATAAAGTGTTTCAAAAGAGGCCAGACCAATCACCGCTTAATAGCTATTATTATACGCAAACTCAACCAAAGGTTAATGCTGCTCCCAATATGCTTCAAAATCCAAGACACAAGCTCTCAACAAGTCCTTTAAAATCCTATCCGCTCTCTCTATTTGTGGGTGATATGCCATGCTATGGTTCAAAGAAGTTCGCAAAGTTGTTTGTAGGCTCCTCCAAAACTTGCCAGTGAACAAGGGGTCCCTATCACTGATTATGCTTAAAAGAATTCCATGTAGAAGAACAACCTCCTTAATATAAATTTGTGCGAGAGAGGCGCTAATCCTATTTCTTATAATTGAAATAAGACGAGCACTCTTAGTGAGTCTATCTACAACAACCCAAGAGGCCTCATTGCCTTTCTGACTTTTTAGGCATTCCTTCCATAAAATCCATTGAAATATGTTCCCACTTTCAAGTCGGAATTTCCAAAGGTAATAATAATCCACCAAGCTTCCCTTGCTCAGCTTTTATTTTTTGACTTGTCAAACACCTAGCAACAAACTCAGCTATTCCCCTCTTCATTCCATTCCAAAAGAAAATTCTCTTTATGTCCTTATACATCTTATCTCCTCTGGGAAAAATGATCATCCATGAGTGGTGACACTCCATAAGCACATCTCTCATCAAATCATCAATCATTGGAATACAAAAACGTCCTTCTCTTCTCAAACATCACTTCTCATCAACTGAATATTTTTAGAATGGAAAAAGTGCTTTCCTTTTATCAATTTTTCCAAAATCTAAACTAAATTCTCATCCTTCACTTGCTCATGCCCTATACGACCATCAAGGCTGCTCTAATCTCCATAACTGCTAGAAAACCATTGATGGGTTCTTTTGACATTTGGAGGTTAAAATTTGAAAGAAAATCCAACTGTTTTCATTCATATATAGCACCTAGGGTAGCGTGTATTCGACCAAAGGCATCGACGACTAAGTTCCTTTTTCAAGGGTATATTGCATATTAAAGTCAAAGGATGCTACATACTCCATCCACCTCTGATACCTAAGATTCAAATATTTTTGGAAAATAGGTATTTGAGTGATTTATGATCAGTAAATAACTCAAACATTTCCCTCAAAAGATAATGCCTCCACATTTTTAAGGCAAAAACAATAGCTCCTAATATAAAATCATGCACATGATACCTCTTCTCATGGTCCTTCAGTTGTCTACTAGCATAATCGACTACCTTCCCTTCTTGCATAAGAACTACCTCTAATCCGATGCCATATGCATTTTTGAAAATTGTAAACGGCTTGGTTCCTTCTGGAAGAGTGAGAGCAGGTGCACTAGTAAATAACTCCTTAAGTTTCTCTAATGCCTTGGTGCATCTATTATCCCAAACAAAAACTAGATTCTTCTCGATCAACCGAATTAAAATGGTGGCTATTTCTACAAAGTTCTTGATGAACATTCTGTAGTAGCCTGCCAACCCAAGAAAACTTCTAACCTCTGATGCATTGCTAGGAGTCTTCCATCCTTGGGTAGCTTTCACGTTACAGGGTCCACCGCCAATTCTTGTTTCGAAAAAATATGCCTAGGGAAGCTAACTTTATTTTTTTCAAAAGTGGCATTTAAAAACTTGGTTTTGATTTGGTTCTTCTCAAGGTCTCCAATACCTCTCTAAGGTGGTTCTCATTCTCCTTCTTACCATTGGAGAAAACCAAGATATCATCAAAAAACACCGTGCAAATTTATTAAGTTGCCCTCTAAATTATCTACTCATCAAATCCACAAAGTATGCTGGGGCATTCGTCGGTCCAAAAGCCATTACTTCCCACTCATAGAGCCCATTTAGAGTTCTGAATGCAACCTTCAGTTTTCTTTCCTCTGTAATCCTCGATTGATGGAATCCCGTTGCTATGTCTAATTGGAAAAAGACATTAGTCCCTACAAGTTGGTCGAACAAGTCATCTATTCCAGGTAGAGGGTATATATTCTTCCTTGTCAACTTGTTTATCTCCTATAATCGACGCAAAGTCTCAAAGAACCATCTGCAATAGTAGTAAAAAAAAGAGGGGCTCCGCATTTAGAAGTACTTCTACGGTTGAATCCTTTCTTCAATAGCTATGAGAATTTCTTATCCAATTCCTTTCTTTCTTTGGGAACCATATGTCCCAAAGGCAGAGCAATGGATATTGCGTCCTTCTCCAAATCAATTCGAAACTCAATATCCCTTTGGGGTGGGAGACTCAAAACCTTCTCAAACTTCAAGAAATTCACAAACTGCAGGTACAGATGATGACCTCCAACAACAGATAGATTTAGTGAGTATAAGTGGCTTAACTTAACTAAAGCTTTGGGTGTGCAAAGAACTTTTAGGTCACGACCTTCATAACTCCTTAATCGTACTACCCTCTGATCACAGTCAAGAATGGCTCCATAATATGACAACTAATCCATACCCAAGATAAGGCCATACCCTTCGTAGTTTAGAACGTACGCGGTACATATGAAATGAACGTTGCATATGTCTAACACTAAGTCTTTACAACTAAGAGAAAGATGGGTCGAACACTCAATGAAATTGGAAACCTCCATTGGGCTATTGACCATCTGAGTTTGAATTTTTAAGGAATTTACTACATCCTTAGCTATAAAGGAATATGATGCCCCTGAATCAAATAGGGCACGAATAATAACCCCAAAAATAAGAGTTATACATTCTAGAGCAGCTTTTCCTTGATCTCTTAAGGGCATACTGGCAACAGAGACTCCTGCAATAACATAGATCTATCTTCTTGATCCTTCCTTAGCCATCTTGGGACACTGATTCTTATGATGCCCTTCCTCGTGGCAGTTAAAGAACCTTCCTTTAAAGGCTTCCTCCATCAGACTCACCCTACAATCTTTAGCACCATGACCCTTCCTTTGACATTTCTTACACATCTTCCCATCCTTCTTAAACTTCCTCTTCGACTTCTTGTTTGCCTAAAAGCTTGCCTTCTTGGACCCTCCTTTCTTTTGGATTGGTGCAGACTTCTCCTTCATTATTCCCCTATCTTCCTCATTGGACACATGTAGCATTGCCATTTCTACTAACATCTCATACTGGCCCCAATAGGTACTTGGATCAACAATATTTCTCTTAGTGTGGAATTTAAGCTCTTCATGAAACTTCATGACATTTTTCATAGGTGTATCTATTAGGATCATCCTGAATTTAGCCAATTCAATAAACTTAGCTATGTACTCCTTAAGGGTAGAATCTTCTTATCTCAGCTGAATGAACTTTTACAATTGCAAGCCAACCTCTGCTCTAAACATGAATCTCATCTCAAATCAGTCCTTGAATTCATCCCAAGAGAATATACTTCTAGGGTGCTCATTAGTCACAAAGTTCCACCAATCCAAGGCTTCTTTCCTAAGGTGCCAAGCTGCTATTCTTCTTCACAACTGATCATCCAACCAAGCTCTCTAAATATCTTCTCGCAGTTACTAATCCAAGCTTTAGCTTTCGAATATCCACTACAAGAAAATATGTTATTGATAATGCAATTTAATAGCGCATTATTCTAACCGTTATTATTTAATGTTTTGATTTTTTTATACTTGGTTAATTTGTACTGTAGCTATGTAATGTTGGTCCCAAAATTTTCGAGTCCCTCCAAATTTTTTTAACCATTTCGTCTCCTTCGTGAACACTTTTCGTCTCCCTCCCAAAACGAAGAAAGTCCTAATCCACGTACGAATCTATTTCTATCTCCATTTCATCTCCCTCTCTCAGCAGTTGAGAAGTCAACGACGTCAACAACCCTAATTTCCAATTACCGACTTCAATTTCGCTCAAGTACAAACTCGAAGGTATATTATCAAATGTGTTAACTTATAAACGATTTTGCTCTTCATCAATATCTGAACTAATTGATTCTTCTTTATTCATACGATTGTTAGTTGAACCAGTTTGTTGAGTTTGAATTCATAATTTAACCAGTTTGTTGAGTTTGAATTCAAGGTTTAAGGAATTCATAATTTTTTTAATTCAAAATTAAACTAGTTTGTTGACTAAATGATTATTAGTTGAACCAGTTTGTTGAGTTTGAATTCAAGGTTTAAGGAATTCATAATTTTTTTTAATACTGCAAGAGCGCTTAAAGATATTGTTTTTGTCCCATATATTTTACTTTCTATGTTTTATTTTTAATCTTGGTATATTTTGTTATGGTAAATGATATCACTTAAAATCACTATTGCTGATTCTTAATTTTATTACATCCATCTGTCCTCTATTTTTTTAGCTTATCAAGTTTGAACAATTCAAGCATAATACATGTTCGAACTTTATTTATGAGTCTTTAATCATAATGTATATAAGTACATCATAGGTTGTACCCATCCAAGATATAAGTACGACATCTGCTTAATGGCATGTTTCAAAGCTAGTGCGTAGATAAAAATGGATCCATTTTCTAGCTGGAGTTGGTAGGCACAGTGACTTTGGGTTTTTATTTTTTAGTGTTTTTACTAGTTAGTATGGCATGTGCTCAATGGTATTATTATGTTAATGTTTTTGTTTCTAGTGTTTTACTACTAGACATGTTTTATGAAAGCCTAAAACAATACAAACGCATGCAAAGTTGTGTTATTTAACCAGTATTCATGTTCCATCAGCAACGATATTGTTTCATCAGCAAAAAAATTCATATTTCAGCTTTCATGTTTCAGTTTGTGATGTTCACAAAAACTCAATGATTAGGTTCATGACTCTGTTTGAATTACGCAATTTTGAATTAAGTTCCTATGTAAAATTATAGGCTTAGCTGTCCGAATGGCACGAGGCCATCTTGCATTCAATACTATTCTGGATCATTTGAAACTGAGACATCAGGCATTGTTTTACATAGGATTTGCTGCACATTACGCATTCATGGACATAGTTAATAGATTATTGATTTTGATCAAGTTACGAAATCAATAGAAAATTGAAACTGATACTAACGTGAATGCATTTCAATTTACCTAACTTCTTAATCAAATATATCACCAATACTCATTTCGATCTATAATACATAGTTAATAGAAAATTGACAAGTTGTATTAGTCTGAAGACAACTACTATAATGACATTATATTGCATTCTCTTCCCTTTTGGAATATTGCTTTAGCTTGTCTTTGCTATTAGATTGATGTTATTCCTACATAATTCATAAAGTCCACGTGTATATCAATTTGATGTTTGTTTTCCTACAAAATATATAATTTTCATATTGTTTATTTATCAAATTTTATACACTTGGTGTTGATAATTTAGCGATATATATGTTATTTGAAAATTTTCTATTGCCAGGATGATATATTTATATGCCAAGGAATATGTATCAGATCCGAGGAATGAAAGCTGATGTTGATTTTTGTTCTTGTTCAAAAAAATTCATCATCTTTTTGTTTGTAATTTTGTATGTTATATCATATGGTATAGACCATACTTGTTTTCCACTTATTGTACGACCACATGAGGATGTCCATACTCACGTCCTTCTCACAAAAATCCACTATCTTGGCCTGTCATTACTTACTCCCACATGCACTCTTCATAATTTTTGTCCACGAAATCATTCAAAATCCATGCGCTATAGCATATTTGCATAGAAAATTTGAGCCATCACCTTCCACATCAAACAAGGGAAAGAGTGTTAATATCAGAACTAATATTGCTAAAGATGTAAAGAACTCACTAGTTCCTGTGACTTGGTTATCAATGTATTATAAATTTATATAAACCATGTGAAAAAATAGTTTTTGACCGCCTTGTCAGTTTACGTATCATTGGATTTTTGCAATAGCAACAGTACAACAACATAAGTGAGAATTGCTATGAAAATGTTATGATTACACATAACATTCATTTTCTATTAGATCATATTTCAAAACGTGTATCATTTTTGCATGATAGAGGATGAACTATGATTCGACCATATGAGTGAGAAAGTTTGGTTGTTTTTTATGTGATTTAACTGTTTCTATATCCCTCATAAAGTCAGAATATTAGGCATATCACTAGTTCATAAGAACAAAGAATTACACTTTCCTACGGAAATTAAGTATGTATGATGATTCCAATTAGTCACTTGTAAGGTCGTAATTCAAGACTCATTCGCCGTAGCATTATGATTGAAATTTGAGTTATTTTATACTAAGTGAAATTTTGAATCTGCAAGCTTTCATTTATCTACTAATTTTAGCAATAATGCTTAATCTATAATCAAGTTTTAATTAATTGCATGAACTATTGTATTTTGTTTCCGAAAGAATATTTATGCAATCACTTTGGTGATGCAACCTTATACTTTTGGTTTCATAATTTTAAAAAAATGGTAGGGCTATTGAAAGCATATTACACAATTTTTCTAAAATATTTTCTTCCACCGTGGAGGATGGTCCACGGAGTAGAAACCTCCTATGTGTTCGTATGCTAAAAAATAGTGTGTGGTTGTTGGTGTATGGTTTTAATTGTTAATTAATAATTATATATCACTTAATCTCAGCAGGAAATCAGATCGAGATGATATATTAAATTATGTGATATATTTAACAATCTAGACCCATGTAAATTCAATGCAGATGCATTATTGAAACCACCATGATGCTGGATCATCAATGGTTGCAATATAATTATATTAGTCAATACAATGAAATAATAAGTCTTGTAGTTGGGATTGTGTCATATTCCTCGTCTCTTTTAGAGTTTACAAGTCAATATCTTTCATCATGTACTAACATTTTAACTCACTAATAATTTCAATACCTGTTTCTTTATTTCAACAACTAGTCCCTATATATATATATATGTATGTATATATATATATATATGATGTTGTATCCTTTAATTAGGCTTTAGATATTTTCTTGAAACGTATTGGTATAAACGGTCAAGCAACACATGGTATTTTCTTCTTCTCTAAGACCTTTTAGACGGCCATTTTTTCCATTACATTGAAACGTTCTTTGTTTTCAAATTGAAAATTATAGTCAATTTTCGTTACTAAGTATATACATATGTATTAAAGGTGAATCAGGCATTTCAATCTATAATACATATATCAATGCATTCTAAAAGAAATGAGTATTGATGATATATTTGTCTATAGAAAACCATATTTTGTCATGTCTAAATTGATAATTTATACGTTACCATCATATTTTATATTTAATTATTAATGCATATGCTTTGTATTCTAGAAATTTGCGTTTTTGTTTTGTTTCTGTTTGTGTGGTTCCTTTGGTTGTAGGTAGTTGACGTAAGAAGATATGATGAAGTTTGGGTTGATGTAAGAATTTTTTTTCCTTATATGCAAATAAATGTGTTCTTAATGCTAGCCGTAAAGTTTCTTAAAGCTCACATATGAAATTTCTACACTGTTAGTTGTATATGCTATTTCTAGAGTGGTGGTGTCCCATGCATGTTTCTTCACTTTTCTTTTGTTTTACTACTGTATATTTAATTTATTTATGAACTATTCATTGCAATATTTTCCTATGAGATTTATCTTTCGTACAGTGAATGAATGTGCAAGCACTACTGCATTTACTTTTGCCTCCATTTGGCTCCTCCTTTGCATTCTTCGACTGCTGCTTTGATAGCAATGTATGTTTTTTTTCTTCTGTTAGTGAGTGTTAATAAGTTCAAATGTTGTAGACACCTGGAAATTTCGCCTTAATCTGAATGCTCTTATCCAATTGCTGTCTGCTCAAACTGGCAGCTGAATGTGTAGATTTATGTTGGGTATCATAGTTCTAATAATTTAGTGTATTAACATTGCCATTGCAGCAACAGTACCATAATTTGTTTTAAGTAGCATGCTTTGAACGGAGGGTTAAGAAAGAAAAGCGGAAACTACCTAGCATTATATACGTCGATGGAAAAAGATCGGGTTCATTTACACAGGTAAATAGATAATACAATATTTCAAATCATGTTTAAATTCAAAAATAAAAATTTGATAGTAAATATTAATATTATGCCGTTTTTATATTTTTATTTATTAAAGAGCAACTAAGGAGTACGAGTAAGGGGCTAGGTGTCTTGTTGATACTGCAAGGAGAAAAAGTTTAAGAAATGTAGAGAAACTTTTATTCCCTTTGATTATAAGAGGGATGGATCTTAAGTACATGAGCAGTAGATGGTCTAATCATGGCGAACAAATCAATGTAGGCAACGAAATCAAGTTTGATAATACATATGACTTACTTAAAGCAATTCTGTACGAAGATGAAGATTTTTTGAATACTAGTTTTTTTTCCGATGATAAAGAAAAGAAGGATGTGAAAAAGCAGGAGGATGATTTAGTTTAAAATTTGGAAGATGCAGAAACCCCCTGTATCCTGATTGTATAGATCAAACTAAGCTATCTGCCAAAACTGCTTTGTACAATCTAAAATGTGAGACTGGATTATCCGATAATGGTTTTGATAAGCTTTTGGCCTTGCTACAATTGTTGTTGCCAAAGAATAATGTACTTCCTTAGACTTTATATGATGTAAAGAAATTCCTTTAAAGTAGTTGACACGGGATTCGAAAAGATTCATGCTTGTAAGAATGATTGTTGTCTTTTCAGAAATCAGTACCAAGATTTAGATGGTTGTCCAAAATGTAACTCTTCAAGATGGAAGATAAATGAAGACTCAAAGGAGATTATGCATGAAGTTCCAGATAAAGTGTTGAGATACTTTCCAATCATTCCAAGATTTAGGAGAATTTATAGATCTCAAAAAATGCCGGAAGACCAAAGGTTGCATTTCAATATAAAAGTATTGATGAAAAAATGCATCACTCTGTAGATTCTGTAACATGGTATGCAGTGGATGAGAGGTGGAAATCATTTTCATCCGGTCCATGCAACCTCAGACTTGGTCTTGCTACAGATGGTGTCAATCCATTTGGTTCGATGAGCTCCGAATATAGTTGTTGGCCGGTCATGCTTGTAACATATAATCTCTCACCTATGTTGTGTATGAAGAAGGAAAATATTATGCTAACATTACTAATCCCTGGTCCAAAGCAATCTGGAAACGATATTGATGTATATTTTGCGTCATTGATAGAAGACTTAAATCATTTGTGGAATAATGGAATTGATAATTATAATGCGTTTAGTAGAGCCATTTTCAATTTAAGAGCAATTTTACTATGGACAATAAATGATTTTCCGGCTTACGAAAATCTGCAGGATGTTGTGTAAAAGGTAAAAAAACTTGTCCATTATGTGGTGTCAAAACGCATCATCGATGGTTAAAACATAGTCAAAAGATTGTTTATATGGGACATAGAAGATATCTAGATCCTTCACATCCATGGAGGAAACAGAAAACTTGGTTTGATAACACCGTAGAGAAAGGCAACAAGCCTAGAATTTTAACTAGAAGAAACATTTCTACAATTTTGAAAGGCTTTCCAAATGTTTTTGGAAAAAATAAGAATAAAGAAACCAAAAAGTGGGAGATCAAAAAGAAGTTAAATGTGAAGTTGAGTATGAAGATAACAAGTAAAAAAGGAAGAGTAAATACAATAAAAAAGATGAAGATGATGAGCAAAATGAGCTGCTAAGGTGGAAAAAAAGACCAATCTTCTTTGATTTTCCATATTAGGAGGTTTGTATTTGAATTATACTTTTTTCTCATTGGCCTAACAATAAAAAAATTATTCCATTGAACCGTTATATTATTGATATTTGTAGGAACTTCCCTTGCGGCATAATTTAGATGTAATGCACGTGGAGAAAAATGTTGCTGAAAGCCTATTAGGCACAATGTTGCATGGTAATAAATCGAAAGATGGTACTAATTCCAGGAAGGATTTTGAGGATTGGAGGATTCGACAAAGTCTTTATGTGCAACCTCATGGAAATATAACATATCCTCCACCGGCTCCGTGTACATTGTCTTTATCTGGAAAAAAAATTATTTTGTAAAAGATTATATGATTTTAAGTGTCCTAATGGTTATTACTCAAATTTTAAAAGATTTTATCTTTAGAAGACTGCAAAGTTAGTGGTTTGATGACTCGTGATTATCATGTTATAATGCAACAGTTCCTTACCGTTGCAACTAGAGGATTACTGCCAAAGAAGGTCAGAACAACAATAATTCATCTATGTTCTTTTTTCAATAAAATATGTCAACGTGTTCTTAAACAAGAGAAGTTGCGGCAACTTGATGATGAGATTATTGGAATTTTGTGACATCTTGAACGATATTTTCCACCATCTTTTTTTGTTATAATGATACATTTAACAATTCATCTTGGAAGAGAAGCGCAATTGTGTGGTCCGGTTTATTTTCGTTGGATGCACCCATTTGAAAGATACATGAAAACACATAAAGATTACGTAAGGAATTATGCATGACCTGAAGGGTGTATTGCATAATCTTATCTTGTAGAAGAGTCAATGAGATTTTTTACTGAATTTCTAAAAAAGAAAGTACAAATAGAGGAAATACAAGTTCGAAACGAAGATTATGAGAACAATTTGATACTCGAAGGACGTCCAATTTTAAAGCCGAAGACAATTGAATTGTCATCTAATGAAAAAGATATTGCTCGTTTGGCCGTGTTAATGAGTATGGCTATGGTGAAACCATATGTAAAGTAAGTACATATCATGTTTTGGTTCTATTTTTTGGTGGAATCATTAAATATTGCTTAACAAATTTTTTGGAAAACCAGTGTGCATTTTTAGGAGTTACGAAATTTAAATAAACGCATGGAAAAAATGCAATGTTGCTTTGGAAAAAACATACATATAATTTCTTCGATTGGATTAAAAAGAAGGCTAGTTTAATTTTAATTTATCTTTTCATTGGCAAGAATACATTTTTTCAAAATTTATGTACACTGAATTTTTCATAGATAATTATTCACTCAAGGAATGATGAAATGTTAAAATGGATTGCCTTTGGTCTGAGTTGTAGTGCATTGTCCTATAAATGGTATGTAATTAACAGACAACGTTTTCACACAAAAGACGTCGAGTGGGAAACTCAAAATTATGGGGTGTCTTATGATGCGACTACCATATGTAGAGCAAGTGCAAAAGATATTTCTCAAAGATTTGATGTGGTCACTTATTATGGGATAGTGGCTAACATAATCTTGTTAAACTATCATGTTTTTTTATATTCCCTTATTCTAGTATCATTGGGCAAATATAGAAAATGAGGTGAAGGCCGAAGACGGATCCACTCTTGCTAATTTACATCAAAATCACGCTTCATTTGTAAAAGATCCATATATTCTTGCATCTTAAGCGAAATAAGTTTTTTTATTCAAGAAAGAATGATCATTCTAAATGGTATGTTGTAATGAAGGCACCACCAAGAGGTTTTCATGAATTGGAGATCGATGATCATGTTATGGAAGTTAGCTTTGTTAGGACAGAATATGAAGAAACTGATACGGATAATGATTTCATGGAGAATGTTATTTATGTTAGAGAGGATTATGAAAGCATATTTGAGTAGATTTTCAACCTTATTTGCTTGTGAGGCTTGTTATGAGTGTTTGGCTTGTTTATTCTTGTTATGAGTAGATTTTCAACTTCTCAAACTTCTTAATTATGTTGATTGTCTGCATCATTTTGAATTTGCTGAGCTGTAACAGATGTTATTTGTTATGTTTATGCTTTTTTTGTTAATATATAGATATGACACTGAAACCTGATTTCACTTAATTTGCACTTTCCCTCTATGTATCATTGCTAGCAATCTTATTGGCTGATTATTTCATTTTTTTCTTTCTGTTTCATTGAACTTGTTGAAGCATGATTGGTAGTATCGTTTTTAGATGTAAATATTAAATTAGTGATTTGTATACTGTGGATTGGAATCACAAATATAACTCATGCTCTCAGACAATGAGATTAAGCATGATTGGTAGTATCGTTAGCATCCTTCAATTTTCTGATTATAAGTATGCTTCAAAGTTGTTTGTTAATTTACTATAACAGTTTCATGCCACCTCAATGAGATTTGATTACAAGAATTATGTTTCTCTTGACTTATCTCTCGGACCTATGTAATCTTTTTGGTTTGCTTATTTATGCGAATGACTTTATACATTTAACTCCCTGGACCTAAGATTGTTCTTTTTTGTTTTTTTTTTATGTGAATGACTTTATACATTTAACTGCAAAATTAGAAAGCAACATCCATTTTTTGTAATAGAAAATGGGTAACAGATCAATTTTTAACAGTATGCTGCAGAATTAGAAAGCAACATCCATTTGACTTTATTCATTTAGCATGATCAACTTTTGTAACAGAAAATGGAGGGACTGTGAAAAAGAGAAAGCATACTGACAGGCAAAAAGATGTCGAGCCCAAATCTACACCCAACAAACACATTGTAAGCGATGAGCAGTTTGAGGTAGACAATGAGATTCGTAAACACAACCCACAAGAATTAGACAAAGATCAGTTTCAAAACGAAAAAAACAACAATGTTCAACTACAAGACAACTCACAAATAGATGAAGACAATGCAATTATTCAATTGGAAGAAAATTCAAAAGGTTCAATGAATGGCGAGAGATATATGCATGGTGGTAGTGCATGTCTAAATGTGGGAAAAAAAGTAAAGGGCCGACTAAAGCCAGAAGGCTTCCATTAAACTCTCTAAAGGCAATCTTAGTTGAATTTAATGGTGAACCAATAGGCGATGGTTCCATCAAGTTATCTTCCATTTTAGGGCCGCTTGTACGAGAAGTGGTTTCGGTCACATTAAATGATTGGAGGCACCTTAGTGATGATTTGAGAGATGTTTTGTGGGAAAGCATTCAAGTGACATATCTTTCTTACCAACCTAATATTAATTCTTACATAATAAAATTTAGTGAATTCTTACTTTAGTTTTATCACCAAGTTTGTTGTTAATTGAATTAGCTATATCAGCATAATATGAGTTTATGATATATTGTAATTTAATTGTTGTTATACCGACCATATTGGATTAAAATTTGTTGCATAAGATTTTTTTCCCTTATATCGAGATGCATATGTGCTGCAACTAAAATAAATCCTCTGCTTATTATGCATAATTTAGATCATGACATCACATATGCATAACATAAATGGAAAGAAGGAATATCCGTAAAAAAAAGCAAGAATGAACTTCCTTTGGCATATTGTGAAAGTTTGATTTTCTGGGGGTTCAAAAAAGACACAACAAATGTCTAACAAGCAACTCATAATTCATCTTTAAAGTGGACTGAAATTAGTGTATCAGGTGTTTATTATATCAGGTAGATCAAATATTTTAAAGTAGAAAAGGATAGTTATTCCCGTGAGATACTTCTAAATTTTGTATGATAAATATCAGTTCTATTCTGATATTACTTAAGTTCTCAAATTTTTTATCGTTCAATATATCAAATTGTATATGATTTAATATTCAAACCGAGTATTATTTGCAATGGTTGGTTTCACAACCACTACACTTTCTGGTAAATAAATTTTTCATCAAGTACCATATATAAACATGGATATAATTATTTATATTTTTTGTATGCAAACTTGCTTTCTTTTTAAATTGCAGTTCCTATAAATTTTTCCATTCTTTACATCAAGGGTGTATATTTCACTTTTTTTAAAATATAGCTTTTGTTAGATAATGCTATGGCATTTCTTCCTCAAATAATTTTACTATCTCACTCACATTTTCCTTCATTTCAACACCATCTTCATAGATACATTTGGTTTTCCCATAGTTCAGTGTTAGGAAATGTTGATAACCATTATTGATATAGGAACGTGCATCAGCTTTGTTTGGGATTTGTGTTTGAATTCTCTAAAAGTGACTGATGTGTTACTGTTTATTAGTGGAATAGTTTAGCTGGTAAAATGTAGTGCATTGTCCAGTAATTAGGCACTGTTGTTGTTATGGAGTTGATAATTGCTAGTCATCCTACTTGTGAGCTGGTTTTGCCAAGTGCATAGTTTCTTAGTTGCCTTTTCATACATAGCACGTACTGTATTTTAGTGATTCTAGATGTGGTCAGTGACTCACATTTCTTAATCGTATCACCAAAGTATCATTTATTAATATTAATGCGTCACTTGTACATATTCATATAATTAGATGGCATAGTACTATTTTGAACTGTACACGTTATTCTTACCAACCTAGAGAAATAAGTGAGGACCGAGTATCTTGCGCGATTAATTTATTTAGCCATATATTTCCGAATTAAATAGTCAATAACTCAATTTCCTTAAAAGAGAAATCAAAAGTTTGTAGAAAGTTATAGGTTTATTAGAAAAGTTCATTTTTTAACGAAATTTTTAAAAAAAATAAGTTAGAAAACTTAGAACTTATGCAAAAAATTCAGATTTCTTTCCAAACAATTGAAAAAAGAACAAAAAAAATCTGAAAATTTTCAATAGCGTTCAATAGCCTAATTTTCATTTTGTTCTAAAAAAATAGAATAAAAAAAATTGCAATGCAATCTATTGGAATTCAAATACCCAAATTTTTTAATTTTTGGAATGCATTAAATTAAATAACAAAAAAGAATCATAGATCAGTTTTCTACCCCTTAGTATTACGATAAAATTTGATTTATTACTCAAGCATGTAAACAAAGCTATTTCTTTACATCTATTTTTACATAATGTATAACTGAGCAGATAAATGCAAGATTGGTTTACTACCTCTGTTGCTATAGATAAGTGGCCTTTCCTTCCAGTCTGGTCACCCTTCTACTTCATCTGTATAGTAACCACATTGTAAATTTATAACAAATACAGAAATTTCTGAATCATTACACAAGAACTAGGTAATATATGACAAGCACCATTGTCCAAGTGGTTAATTGATTCGGCTTGGTGCAAGAGGTCACAAGTTCGAAACTTGCTTTTGAACGTTTATTGACATGGGATATGTTGTCCCAATGATTTGTTGTATATAAAGTACCATTTTCAAAAAAAAAAAAAAAAACTTGGTAATATATTTTAAAACACCATTTTCATTTTTAGAAGTACATGATTTGCAGATAAATTACGTTCATATGTCATTGTTCTACTAAATTATTTATGTAGCTCTGGGTAACCCACAAAACATTGAAGCAATCTTTTGATTTTTAATATGCACCTTATAGTTATGTTTCTGCACATTAAATCCCTAAGGTTTAGCGGTTAAATATTAATCATGGTTTTAACTTGCAAATACCATTATATGTAGATTATTTGTGGATTACCACTTTGATTGTTATCTGGTTGTGCATCTACAGATGATGGTCATTCAACTTATTTGCCTAAGTTTACTCAGTAATTTTTGAAATAACATTACGTAACCTTAGTTGGGTCATGGGTAGCTTGTATGAATGTATTTAATAGTTAGATAAAAGGTAGTTACTTGATACAGGTCTTGAAACCAATCTAATTGACACTTGTTATGAAAAATGTTGCAGACGAGGTTTAAACTGGATGCAGATTGGCAAAAAACAATAATATTTAAGCAAATGGGAGGTATTTGGCACACATCAAAATGTAGACTAGTTTGCCAAATAGTTAAATCAAAGTCCATGGAGGAAAAGCTTCAGTTGAAGCCAAGTAACATCAAAAGTATAAATGAGTGGAAGAAATTTATAAAGTCAAAAACAAGTTCGGAATTTCAAGTAATTTTTTATTATTGCTGTTTAATTCTTTGTATAAAATATAAGATCATAAAGGATATAAATAATGTATTTAAATCTCTTATTTTAGGTATTAAGTGTGAAGAACAAAGCTATTAGAGACAAACAATTGGCACATACACGCAGTCGTAAAGGAATGGCTCGACTAGCTAAAGATATGGCAAGAAAAGTGTAATTTTATCTATTGTAATATTTATGAACTTAGTACTTGATACAATTTGTAATTTAATGTTCTTTTGAACGTAGAAAAAGCAAAATGGTGATTATTCTTTCGTCGCTAGAAGTCAAGTTTGGATTAAATCTCGGACATGAAAAAATGGTGAACCAGTAAATATGACAGTTGCAGATACTAAAGTAAGTTGATCAAAATTTGTTTTTCCTTCTAAAATTACAATAAATTGATTTTGACCAGTAAGTTTACAAAAATTAATTTTGAGCAATATGATGGATAACGACATATGATTTGGAGGCAAGATTCTAGTCTGTTCTAAGAGGAACGGAAACTGTACAATAAAATGATTTTCCTATAAATTCTACTTGAAAAGCTTGTTGTAACTATTATGTAATTTAAAGATAAAGCATTCTAGATTATAGACCGTATTATGAACCTAAATTCCCCAAACTTTGTTTACATGGCTCATTAATTGATCAACAATATGCATAAGGTAAGTTTTTCTACACAGTTTGCACAAATTATAAAAAACTTCAACATTTTTTAAAAGACGCTGACTTACCATGTTGATGAATATTTTTAAATTTCTCTTCTTAAAAGTACGAATTATGCATGTCTAGAATCTCCATAACGTACCTCAAGTATATTTATAGTTTGAAGCTACATCAATATTGTTTAGATAAAAAGCAATAGTATTAAGTGCAAAAAAATATGAATTAATGAACCACAAAGTTGATATTGAATTTATCAATAAAATAAGGATGTATAGTAAACCGAGGCTGAGCATCAATTATGGCTCTGAAAATGTGCACTATCATTGTTTGGTTAGGCATGTACCTCCTCACATGATCCTATAAGGTTAATTGCAGGAACCACATGTTACTGTTGTGAAACCTAAAATATAGATAATTTATGCATTGATTTGAACACGGATGTGATAAATACTTAAGGTTAAAAGTATTCAAGGAAGTGATGTACATCGGTTTTTCTCCATTAATAAAATGAGATGAAAAGGTAACAGAGGGTGATATCCTAAAGCACGATTTCATTAGTGAAACATAATCAGAAATCATTTCGTGTAATTTAATGTATTGTTTGTTTATGAATGGATAAACAACTTTTATTCTTATTAATATTCAATGCAATCATGGAATTTTACTTCTTTCAATTTCAGATACATCACTTTCTTAGTATATAAATTTATCATTATATAATATATGTACATTAACTTTTGTAGACAAAGACAAAACAAGTTGAATGTATTCCACAATCAAACTCGACAATCAATTACAAAGAAGATGCAATTTCCTACTGGGACAAGATAGACCGGGTCGATTAAGAGCAATGGGAAGGAACATGAACATCACTAGGGAAACATTTAGACAAGTTAAGGATAAGCAAACAATGCAACTTGAAAGGAAATTTTTAGAGTTAGAGCAAAAATTTCTCGTGATGATAAAAAATCAAGTAAAATATTTCTCGTCTATTGAGGATCGATGCCAATATTTGCTAGTTGTTCTCATAATTGTACTCGTGTTATTATAATTGAGTGTTGAAGGGTAAACTTATGTTATAACAATTTATGTTGCCGGTTTTAAAGGGTAGAAACAGTTGGACGGATGTAAACGCACCTCATGTATTTTGTATTATTGGTTTCACATCATTTTTATTTTTATTTTTCCAGTAATTAATATATCATACCTTTGATTAATTGTAGTGCAAGTATGATAACAACCTCCAAAAATGTGATATATTGGATTGGCGAGAGAAAGAAGAAATTGTTGCTGAAGGAATAGTTGTGTCGAAGGATCCAAACAAGCTTGTCAATAATATTCCTTTAGGACCGGATGCGATGGTAATTCTAGTAGACTTACCAATAAAGTCTGATGTTTTTTATGAGGGCTTACATCTAGTTTCACACTTATTGGGGAAGCAAAAGATGATCCAGTGGCATGGCTAGCGAATAGAGTTGTTTTACATCCAAGTAATCACCCTGAAGAAGAAGACGACGTGGTAAACATTTATCTTTCGCAATTGACATACTATTTTAAAATATTTAACTTTTACTAATAAATATTTTTTGTCTCGAAAGAGTAAAAGTGGCAACTTAGAATGCAAATGCAAGATTTATGATTGGGAAGGGAGCAAATAATTAGTGGCTGAAGGGCGATTACACTCGAGTGACTCAAATTAAAGTATTAATGATCTTCCTCTTGGACCATGCACCATGATTGTTTGGGTAGATAATCCAATAAAAAAAGATGCTTTTTATGGAGGCTAATCCCTGCTGTGATACGTGTTGAAGAAGCTGTCGGTAGGAAGGTATCAAGGCTTGAGTCTCAAGTAGTTGTTGAGATGGTTAATGTTCCAGCATCTCCTATGCCTCGGACCATAGTGCAAACATTTATTGTACTTGATTTTTATGCACTGGCGCATCTTTTAAATTATGATTTTACAGTGATTAATCAATATATTTTATCAACATAAACCAACTACATCATATCCTTTTTGTTAATTTAGAGAAGGTAAATTCAAGAACGAATAGTAAATGCAAGCTGATGGATTTATCGGAAAAGGGAAAAATAGTTGTTGTAGGATGTGTAGAGTCAACTGATCCAAAAGCATTGGTCCATTTTAAACCACCAGGACCAAATGCAGTTAAAGTTTGGATAGAGGCTTTCAAAGATCCATCTGCGGTGCTATGGAAACAAACATCTAAATTACAATACATTGAAGATGCTATTTGTTCTATAATAATTTGGCCTGCAGCGCACATTGAAATGACATGAATTTTCAGTAAGTATAATCTACCTTGTTTATAAACATATTAATTTTGCATCATCTTATAAAATTAGATCTCATGTAGTTATGCAATCTAAAAAACTCTATTTCCATGTCTACGAGGATGCTTGAAGCATGTAGCCTGAGAATGAGACAAGGTTTAATACTAGTAATTAATAAACAATAGCCTAATCCTATTAATTGTTTATCTTATATGCGGCCAGTCGACTCTAGATATTTCAATGTTAATCTCCAAAATGGAACAACATGATTGATTTTTAGAACTATTAAAATATATATTTTGTCAGAACAGAAAATGGGTAGCCCTATTTGTAATAAATGTTCCAAGATTTTGTTAGAGGAGAAAATATTACAATTAAACCATCAAAATACTTCAGATGTCATAAATTTATGAAAAAGAAAGGGTGCTTGCGATCAAGATAACGGGTTTGAATACTAGAGCTTTGGCATGTGGTGCAGGTTAATGAACCTACACCGTCACAGTTAACACATTTTGATACTTCTGTCTCCCTAGGTCCTCGAACTACTGTAACGTTCCCTGACCCTATGCAGAACCTGCATTTCTCTATACAAATTATACTTTCTTTATTAAGTTCTTCATTTTTATTTTTTATATATGGGTTTTAAATAAAGCTACTCAAGAATTAAAATGAAGAAGCCTGTTTGTAATTTAAATAAACAAGAATTTAAACTGCTAGACTAACAGCGCCAACAGAGATTGCAACTATCTATAATTTAATTTCATAAAAAAGTGCATGTCTGATGTACCAAAACAAAAGAATTTAAATGAAGAAGACTGCAGTGAGTAATTCAGGTTTACAGTGTCTTGGTCAAGTTCTAGAGCTCTAATGCGTGGTATGACAATTGATTGCCATTGATAGTAATTGAATCTAGAACTTGGATGATTTTTTGTTTTTGTTTTAATTTGGAAGAAGAAGAAGAAGAAAATGTTAATTTGGTAGTGGATACTAAGAGGGTGTGTGTGTATGTAATTTCTGAGATGATATATTAATTACTCAAATATATGTCGTAAGTGACATAGTGGAATATTTAACATGAGTAGTTAGGTGTATGTTTGCGACAGTGGGAGGGATTGTGAAGTGTGGTAGGGTGCAGTTTGGTGGTTCTGTTTATGTTGTTGGTGACGGAAGTTTGTGGTTTTAGCGGTTGAGTGTATTGTTAGCTCTTCTTTGTTTTCCTTTTCCTGTTTTCTAGGCTACACGTAAGTCACAAGAGAAACTTCAATAAATAATTAGCGTTCCATGCACAGTGAAAATATAACTAAGCGAATGGATTTTGTTATCTGAGTAGAAACTTCAATAAAAAAAATAGACTGGACTTTGTTATCTAAGTAGAAAATTCAATATAAAAAAAGAATTGCGTGTTTGTTTTGATATAACTCCTATATCCCAAGCACTTGAAAATTTAAATATGATAGATGGGCAACCATTATCAGTACAACAACTGCAAAGATTGATAGAATAAAGATGCATTTTATTGTAAGTAGAACGAGACTTAGATAGTTTCCTACATTTTTTCTTTCACAATTGTAGAGTAATAGACTAAGCACATAGATGTAGACTGTTTAAACACACAAATCAATAATTAAGTTGGAAACATATAAATAATTCTATACCTATAGAAAATGAAAAATAACAACCGGTAGGTGAAGACGAAAGTTATATATTGAGATTTGATATATTGTAAGCGTGGCACATTGAATTCATCAAGCTTCCTTCATATTCGTTCCTAACGTAAATATTTATCTTATTGGTAGGTGTGTGAAATTAGAAGGATGCGAAAGTAGTCGTCTTCTTTTTAATGCAAACAAGTAAATATGTACTTGTTTTTCCATTTAACTTTGCTACCATTTTTTGGGGTGTACTTAAAACATTTACGACTATATTTTGATATATGTGGATTAAGCTATAAGATATTATGTGTATGAATATTTGATATGTTTATTATAATGTGTTACATCTCTATATTTAGTATATTTTACGATTCCTGTGTTATTTAGACGATTTTATGTTTAAAATGATTATTATTGTGCATTTTGATATTGGTATTCAATATTGTAGCTTATGAATAGGATATAGAAAACATTTGAATTGTGAACCTAAACTACAGCACTTGAAAACCGCCATAGATATTTAACAGCGCCAAATGACCACTATTAAATCTGTCAGCATTAAAGATGCACAAATGAAAAACTGCTATGGTGTTTTAAAAAGCGCTATAAAAGAACATATCATAACAAAGTATAAGTGCTATTGTAGCTAAATCTTTATAGCGGCATAATGGTGTTGTGATAAGTCAACATCTACAATAACGTGTCCATATATAACGCTAGTAATCCTCTATTAATATTTTTTATAGCGAATAATTAGTGCTATCTTAGAAAAACGAAAAATATTTTGTGGTTAATAATGAATTTCATAGCGGAAAAGTAGCACTATTATAGTGATCAATAATACAGAATACGCCGCTATAAAATGTTTAAAATAGCGGACTTCTTGCGCTATAATATTAGAAATTTTTATAGCGCTTTTTATTCACTATAAATTGTTCACTGTTTTTAATAACACGTCGTTATATAGCATTTATTTAACTGCTATTATAGTATTTAATAGCGTTTATTGGCGCTATCTTAGAAAAAAAATATTTTGTGGCTTATAACGAATTTCATAGCGGAAACATAGCGCTATTATAGTAATCAATAAAACATAATTTGCCGCTATAAATTTTTTAAAATACCGGATAATTTGCGCTATGATAATAAAACTTTTTATAGCGCTTTTTATGCATTATAAATTGTTCCCTGTTTTTAATTACATGTAATTATACAGCATTTATTAAACTGCTACTATAGGCTTTAATAGCGTTTTTTTGGCGGTATCGTAGGGTATTTTTGCTGTAGTAATCATTTAGTTTCAGACTATGTCTTACCTCCCATATTGAGAAAGTCCATACACGACTTAGGAAAGTCGACAGGACAAGGTACTGCATTGGCGGGCGGGGCGGTGGGTGCTACCGGTGCAGCCGAAGGAATAAGAATCTACTCGATAGTCCTAAGATATTATTTAAACCATTTGGGCATTCCACGAGTAGGTGTTCTTCCATGGGTAGGGTTCCCTTGTTCGGAAGAAGATTGATTATCTGCCATATCAACTATATGTAGGTTAAACCTTTAGTGGAAATTCCTAAGATAGTATTTATATTCTGAAAGAAAAAGGTTGCTTAGTGTATATGCGTATGTTCAAGATGATAGGGTATACATATAATAAGAAATCTTTGAAAATTCTTTTTGAAAAACTTTTTTCAAAATAACAAACACGTCTCTCATACGTATAGTTTTACTCCGTTGATCAGGTAACCAAGGCTCTAATACCAAATGTAATAACCTAACCCAGAAAAGGCCTAAATTTCGACCCAAAAAAGCCCATTGAAACTTAGATCCATTCTGAGGAAGCTGTTGGTAGAACTAAGAAAATAACAGTATAGAGACATAACTAAACTTTCAAAACTCACAGCAGATGGAACAAAATATAATAGCAAAGTGTATCCATTTACTTCAAAACCATAAAAATGTAATAGTGCAAAATTTCATAAAAATTATAACATAATATCTGTTTCAATAGTTGTCTAAATACATGGGTACACATAAAAGCAAGTAATAAAAACAAATACCGCCAAAAGCCAAGCTTCTCCATCCCTAAGCATCGCAACACCATCACTTCATCCTTAAATTGTGTTGTAATAAGGAGGGAGTCAGAACAACCAATGTTTGGTGAATGAAAACCTCAAGTCATACATTTTCAGTACTTGGGCAGTATATATCTTAAAATAAGAATATGTCTACGAAAATAGACCATTAAACCATTTAATACTTCTTCATAAAGAAAGAAGGCGGGTTCAACCAATTAATACCTTCCATTCTAGAGGTAGGTTTCTAGAATCTCATATCTCAATCATACGTCATAAATAGCCAATAATGTGAGAGACGATACCCAGGCCACTTAATACATTTTATTGGAAAATATGCAGATTCTAGTCATTTAATACCTTAATTAAGGCAGACCCCATCATTTAATATCTATTTCCAAGACATGCTCCTCAATGGTATTATCTATTGACCTCACATCATATAACTCTATTGACCTCACATCCCTATAATTTAGCTATACATCAAATCAATTACTCTCCATACACACACATATCTTACCTTTTCACAAATAAGGCCTTGCAGGGAATCTTCCTTGTTACGCCTTAAAATAAAAATTAGGCTATATAAGAGTTTCCTCTTTTTTCACCTGACAGTCAGTTTCCTTTCTAATTGGGGAAATAAATGAAAATAAATACGTAATTAACCACGCTATATGCGCAGTAACTATACGTTAACTATGCAAATATAGATAAATAAATATTCGCGTCCAATAAGTTCTAAACGCATAAATTTTGCACTCTAAACTAGCGTCAAATATCAACTCCATAGCCAAATGTTATTGCAAGTCTTTTTTGTTTAAATTCCCTAGATTTCAACGTACCAAAATAATGGATTCTAATCCAAAATAGGGAATAAATATTCATAACCAAAACTACAATAATAAGACTTGTAAATAAAATAGAAACATAATTTATTACACCAATTCAGTGGAATACCCTAACCAATAAGAATTGCAATCTAAACCCCATATTCTATTCAACTTCTCTTTTACAAAGAAATAAATAAGGATAAGAGGTGTAAACTACGAATATAATTTGTAATCTAAACCCCTTTATTGAAAAATCATAATTTGACCCAAAGAAGAAGGAGAAGTGGAATAGACTATGAAGTATCAAAAATTGCATAAACGAAACAAATTTCATCAAATTAATGTAAATAATTGAGAATCTCAACATAGAATTGACATTCGACATAAAAAGGAATTTTGGGGGACTTTATTTATCATATTTTCAAAAATCCCAAAATCCCTAGAGCATATTCAAATCCAAGATGAAATACACTAAATAATTACTGAAAAGAAATACAAAGGTTTCCAATCGCAGATTAGTCTTAGCACTTAAATGGATTTGTAGTCTTCCAGTCTCTCTCTTTTGATATATATATATATATATATATATATATATATGTATATATGTATATATGTATATATATGTATGTATGTATATATACATGTACACACATAATAGAGAAGAGGTATATATGTGTATATACATATTCATTAGATTTAGAATAATTGAAGAAGAATGAGATAAGAATAGATTGGCGAAAGAAGAAATAAATTGAATTCTTACCTGAATTCTCTACGAAGTTTCTAATTCTTATTAGAGCGATAGCAATGATAGAATTTCATCATATTCCTCAAAATAGTACGAACGAAAAGTGGACAGGATAAAGTTCTATTTATAGGGTTTGAAATGCACCAGGCTCGTATGATGAAAATAGTTTGAAATGGAAAAATCTGGCCCATTATACGCTCAAACCTTAGCCACCAGTACCCTTTTTCAGCACGACCGCTCGAGCGCCATGGTCGACCAGTCCCAATAAAGGGGTCGACCCGTACGTTTTTTAGGGAATTTTTTTTTATTTCTATTGCTTTTTATTGATTTCTTTCCCATAATCAACTTTAACGTTAAACGTTAATCGAACATTAATTAAAGTTTACTTAGCCCCCAAGCAAAATTTTAAAATTCATATCCTTAATTTAAACTCTCATTTGTATTTGAATTCCAATTAAATTAATTTAAATCTGAAAATTTAAAACGCTCATAACTTCTTTATTTGAGCTTCGTTTTCAGCATATTATATATGAGAACAGATAAAAATTTCACCACAAACGCAACAGAATAACTTCCGTGGTCAAATTTCAATTTTTGTAAAATTTTCATATTCCACCCTTATCATATTTTTATCAATTCACTTCATTTATTTATGGTTCATTTTACGGGATGTTACATGCCGCTTGTGATAAGGGGTGCTTGACGATCATTGATGACTTTCCTAGGTGCGCTGCGAAGTACAAAGACGTGTTGCTGCATAGGGAATCTTTTATCACATGAATAATGTCGTTTTATGCTTTACTAAGGGAAACGAAATTGTTTATCATCTTTTTATGCAAAGAGCGACCGAGAGCTTTTGTTGAATGTGTAATGAGTCATGATAAAGCGAAACAGACAAAAGGTGTGGACGACTTGGAGAGTAACAAGGCGCCCTTGTTGTGATTTGGTCATCTGATGCCAGGATGAGGGGTAGTTATTCATGAAGTTTCAATCTCTCTATTGATAGTGGTGATTCGATGGGCAAACGCTAACATCCAAGAGGTGGTAGAGTGACCATGTCTTTGAGGATTGAGGCGTTGAAGGCAGAAGGGCAGTTAAAGGACAAAATGGATGTTTGACGGGCCGGGCTGCTCGGGCTTATGTTTTTTAGCTTTGAATTAATGGACTTACTTAACTTCTTACGAGAAAATCGAACAATGGGCTTATTGTAGTAACCTACACACAACTATGAAATAAAGCTTTCCTCACATTGGACGTATATCTACATATCAAACCCTATAAATATGAATATCAATTACGTTAATTAACAGAAAATTCTAGTGGGTCTGATTGATGTACATGCAAATTTCCCAACTTGTAAGTATGTGGATTTCTCTTGAAGCGTAAACCAATTGGTGTCAACAAATAGATAGTCTCATCTACACAACAACTTTTTAATAAAAGTTGAGTAAATCCCGCTTATAATTTGAATGAATTAAGAATTCCCAGTAAAATTTAATTCCTAGATGGTCCTTGTGCCAAATTGAACATCATGTATAACAACTTTCAGTTTGAAACCCTGTTAAATCACACTCCCCATTAGAAGGTTCGTAAAATGTGTATTATTGGATGATAATATCAAACTTGTAAACTAAAATTGATTTATCAATATGCTTCATGGAGTAATAGTCAAATCGATGAATAAAATATTATCTTACCACTGTTAACTTTTATTGTTTGCAATCATAATAAATATTGAGGAAATATTTAGTCAGATATTGTTGTCTCTTTTTGATTGGATGATTGTCACTTAAGGATGATGTAGTTATTTGATCTAATTTATTTAATTTTGATCAAATATTATTGTGTGAAATAATGTTAATAGATATCACATAGAGAAAGACATGCATGGAGATGAAACAAACTTGTACCATGACGTATCACTTCGGGTAATGGTAAAGCAGACGCCAACCACGATGATCTTGTTTTATCAGAAACTATACCTAAAAAACTGAAGAGAAAAAGCTTTCCAGCCTTCGAATTTCACTTGAAGATAGTTTTTGGATGTATAAACTTACGATCAACATGTTTAGTGTTTTGTCAGTTGTAAGACTGACATTTATAATAACATTTCAAAGTGAACCGTTCAAGCAGAACTCAATTGACCATAGATCATAGCATTTATGCCAATGCAATGCTTTGTTCAATCACATTGTTCAAACACATATTAATTGGCTATAGATTTTACTCTAAGACCACATATCTTATATTGAAGGTAAATTGTCTCAAATCGATTGAGTGATGTGTTTAACTCATTGAAAGACGAAGCTTGGTTAATGTATTGAAAGATGAAGCTTGATAGATTATATAGAACACGATTTAATATGTTGTGACTATTTTATTTAGTCTCACTGGTTTATTATAGAATCATGACACATTAATATTTACATGTTACACACGGGTGAATGCAACAATTGGTTGAATGGCTATAGAGGTTCGAGTCAATATTAGCATGTAAAACAAATAATTCAATTACTGTTTCTTCTTCATGTTTTTTTTTTTAAATTAAATAAACGTGGAAATAAATATTACCGTCAATCCAAAATGGGAAATATCAAAACATACCAAGTTAAACAGGGAAAAATATGAACTAAAAAAAAGCGAAGGTGGAATGAGTAAATAGTATGTAAACGATTCAAGGAGAAGGCGAAGGTAGAAAAAGCTTCTTGACGTTGAGGTTGGGTGGTGCAACAGCAGAGGGATATTAGGTAACAGAGGAAAGAACGAGGCGACCTGCAGAGTGCGGGGACATAGAGCCACATTGGCAACACGTGTACGGTCCGTGTGGGGCCCAGTTTAGAATAAGGTTAGACGGCCACCGGTTTCGATGTGATGCCCTATTTCTTGCGTTTTTCCTGTATCACTCGGTCCCTGGCCTATCTTTGCCTATTAATAATTGATGTTCTTTGGAGTACAGTAATTGAATCCTCTGTCCTCGTCCTCCGAAGCGAGAAATATTTTAAGCGGGACCCCTCTTTCCACACTTTACCCACGTGATTATCGGGTCCACGTTATTTCAAAGAAACAACTGCATTCTCTGCTTACCAATTCTACAACCACGATACTGTTAAGTTTTAATACAGAATTAGTGAATTCCCCTATACAAGTTTGCAGTCGAATGATGTAAATCATCCAAAGTTTACCGATGGACCTAACCACGTTACATTCAGTTCCATATTTTTCTGGGAAAACTCTGCTGCCTGCCACATATATCATCATTTGCTGCAGATTCCGAGCATCATCATTATTTTCATACAACTATTTCAAAGTCAAAAAAGTATAAACAGAAGAGATATTAAAAAAACTGTGGTTTTGTATTTTGCTTTATCGTGCTTGCTATGGCAAATATTGACGTATGATTCATGCTGAATGGATTTCTGTTTTAAAAGCCGTTGCTCGATTTCAGTTTCCTTGAACAAGCGAGATGCATATTAAGGCCCAAATTAAGGACAAAGGGCCAGATTTTGAAACATCGGTCATGCAAATAAAGGACCAATGTAAAGTAGCATGACGTACCAACCTCCATGCAGCAAAACAAATCTAAGGTTTGGTTGACGTGAAGCATGTTAGCAAGCTTATCCTTTCTTCCGTGCTATAATAAAACAATCCTTCGACAAAGACATGGTAATACATTTCTTCAACTCTTTATTATGTCACCTTCTTTGGAAAACACATTTTAACTATGGCCACGAAAGAGGTGGTTTGAATTTGTTCCTTTTTGAGCTACAATTTGCTGAACCCAAATACCGTATTTGGAAGATGATCAGCCAGCTCCCATTAATTTTTAATACGAATCAAACCATAAGCACCAATATTGATTATACGATAAACTTTGAACAAAATTCAATCTAATTCAAAGGAACTCGCCTTTTTACCTCCTGCATCAAACTTTCTTCCCAATTTCCCTAGGAAACCTATTTTCAACTCCAATGACAAGCTGCATTGCTACTTCTGTATAACCTTTTATGTATTAGGCTTGTATCACACAATTGACAAATGAAAGTACGCTATAGAATTGAAATAGTCAACGTCGCTAAATAATTTGAAGACCCGAGACATAAATATACGAGATTTTTTTTTTATTTTATAGATTCTTATAATTAAAAAACAATTTAAAATAAGTTTTGTGTTTTCATTTTTCAACGTTAATTATAAAATATTAGAGACGTGGAGGGACGACGGATGGAATGAAAGGAAGATTAAAAGGCCACTGAGGGGATGAGGAAACATTGTGAAAATGAATTGTTTTTCGTGCTTCTCTTATTTTTCGATAACGCGGAAAATAAAAAAAAATTGTTTCTATTTCGTATGTTAACTTTGTTTTCTAAATTATTCTTTTTTCACAATATAGATACGTCGTGCGCATTTTTGTATGAACTAAACCCCAAACTAAAAAAGGTAAATCAAACACTACCCGGGTTTTTTATATCTTTCAATTTCCATTTACAAAATGCATACCTACTTTCAAAGAAAAAAAAATAACAACTAGAAATGGCCAAAATAACGATGGGCAATTCCGACAGCTTCGACATGGCCATTTCGCGACTATTAACTATTTAAGTATTTTAATTTATTATGTTATCAATTATAGAAATTCGAATTTTTTTTAAAAATACTAATTTAATTCCTAAGCCCCGTCTGACAAATATTGTATATGATCATTATATAGATATTAGTTTTTACTATAAAACAGACATCATTATTCATCTAATATATTATTTGTTGGGTTTGTCCTCATATTGGACAAGTTACAAACGCAATATACTAATTATATTTTGTAATCATTTCATCTTAAAAGGTTTACAAAATTACGGCAGCACTTCTTTTTGGTTCCCTATATATATGCGCATTTATGTACGATACGAGTAATAAAGGGTAAGTGCTGCAGAAATTTTGTTGAATTGTTTAAAATAAAATGATTTGCAAAATGTAATTATTATCGTGTTTGTAATGAAAAGTAGGATGACCGACTATCAAAAGTAAAAAAATAATAATGTGCAAATATAATATTATATTTATAATTTGTTAAAATTGAAAACAAGATTTTATAAAAAAAAGTAAAAAGAATAATGTATGATATAATTAATAAAAGAATGTATAAATGAATTGGAAAATAAAACGTTAATCCAAAAAATTCATATTTTTTCGAATCTTACTATAATTTTTTTAAATTTCTATTATATTTTTTAAAATAGAAAAACATGATCGATTATTTTGTTGATCGGAGGGGCTAGATGTATGAATGAAAGGGAGTTAAAGGCTCGATAAAAGAACGTTTTTATAATGGTGTACATGAATTAATTAAATTCGCTTTAAGTAAGAATGAAAACGATGAAGAAGTTCATTGCCCTTGTACTATCTACAAACAATTGAAGCCTTGTAATACCATATATGGCTGTAGTACATTTGTTTCAAAACGGTTTTGTGCCAGATTATTATGTGTGGGATCGTCATTGAGAACTTGTTGCATCTAATCATGTAGCGCCGGATGAGAATGTGGATAACGATAATTTTACGGCAAATCCTATAGAAGATATGATTGAAGATGCAACATGATTAACATTTCATACGGTTCAAGTTGATGATGAAGATGTAAATGTCAAAGAACAACCAAATATTCGAGCACAGAAAATCTACGATTTATTTGATGCTGCTAAGAAACTCCTTTGGGATGGCTGTAAAAGCGGCAACCGATTATCAGTAGCTGTCGAATGCATTAATATGAAATCTAAATCCAACTTTATAGAAGCCGGATTTATAGTATTTGTACAAGCCACAAAACGACATATGCCACCAGATAATTAATGTGCAAAAATCAATATGAAGTGAAAAACTTATGTCTGCTCTTGGTTTGCCGTACCAAAAGGTAGATACATGTTTAAAGGGCTGCATGTTATTTTGAAAAGAGGACATCAGTCTTAGAAAGTATAGAATATGTTACGAGGAAAGATACAAACCAAGAAAAAAGAAGGGAAATGATGTTTCATTCGAGAGAACGTATAGCTTATTCATCACTCATAGACTTTAAACGTTATATGCATCTTCTATTACCGCATCTCATATGAGATGACACAGTGTGAGAACATAAAAACAATATACCATATTTCATCAGCTGATGGAGAAGCATGTAAACATTTTAATTAGACATATCCCGCTTTTGTTGCAGAGAGCTGTAATGTTAGAGTTGGTTTGTGTGCGGATGGATTCTCATCTTTATCTCAGTTTGGTTCTAAATATTCATCTTGGCCTATTATCGTTACATGTAACATCACTTATTTTAAGGCTCGAAGCAAAGCGCTACAGATGTTGCAGTAATCTATAGTATTAATTTACAGTGATAAAGTACGGTAATGTTAATGATATCCATAATATTAAAAGCACATGAATATGAAATAAAATCAACATGGATTTTAAAAACATCTTTTCAGATTACATTTCAAATAAATATTTCATATTCAATTACATAATCATAAAACAATTCCCAAGTTTTTGATCAAATATAATTATTACAAAATACGCCAAGGGCGACATATAAAGATGTCCTCTTGGATAATCAGAGTACTAGATAGATATATCAATCATAAATACATCACAACGGAAATACTATTAAATAGCTCCTACATTGCTAACTTTACCTCCTGCATGTCTTCGGAAGCTTATTCGTCCAACCTACTAAACCTGAAAAGTCCTTAACTTTCAATCTACTCAAATTTAGTTTTCAGCACCTGAGAGTTTAAGAAAAAAATATAAACTTCAAGTTAGACATAAATTTGGTGTGAATAATGCTATTACATCCCGATTTACCGATATTGAGTGAGACCACGCCGCTTAGCGGAAAGGGTTTCATCTAACTAACTTTTAACCACTGGCTAACTCGGGCCTACCAGACATGAATAATATTCTAACTTCTGTTAGATACAATACTGGATGATATGTCCTTAACTTACTTTTCCAAGAGTCAACCGATCCTAATGGTTTTCCAAGCTCACCAATAACCAACTTCTACTCTGTATATTTCTTTCTGTGTGTAACATCATTTTAGTCTTAGTTATGACAAAGCCTTACACACTGAAATTTAGAAATTATATTAGCTAGGGGCTACAAGCTAAAGTAGGGCACGACCCCATACCATTCCCATCTGGTCGTCTAAAATCTAAGTCATATACTTAGGGTTAACCAACCTATTCAAATTTCATTTCCTTGAAAACAATCTATACAAATGATTTACCCTTGAAATCATATTTTTATAAGACAAGAAAATCATACTCTTTGCTTTACTCAAAATACTTATGCCATGATATATGCTTTACAAAACAATGTTGATGAAAACCTAAAATCAATAGGGTTATCTATCCCTTTGAAAAAGTTAATGCCATTTTCTAACTTAGAAAACATTACGCTATAAAGCCAAAACAATACATTTGAAACCATTGTTTAAAATCTTAAACAATCCCATCTGAAATCATAGAAAGCATTCCTTTCTAAATCATTGAAAGCATCTCTTTCGAAATCATTGCTTAAAACCTTAGACATCCTCTTTCGAAACCATTAAACATATCTTTCGAAAGCATTGAAAACATTCATTTAGAAACATTTAAAAACATACCTTTCGAAACACTGAAATCATACCTTCCAAATGCATTGAAACATACCTTCCAAAGGCATTGGATTCAAGTAAGAAATTAAAGAAGTATAGCGTCAAACCAATTAAAAGTATTACTTTCGAAACCATAGTCTGAAAACAAAACAAACTACAAAGTATAAAAAGGGCACATTCGAAAGCCATCCTTTCAAAACCATTGCCTTCGAAACAATTGGTAAAAGCGGCTAAGACACCCTTTTCGAAAACATTAGGAAGGCGACTTCAATACTAAGAAGACGAAAGCCTTACATTTGAATACATTGTTTTAAGGTTATAAAGAAAATCATCCTTTAACTAATGCGAAAGGTATAAATGCGGCAGGTATGATATCGATAGGGTTCAAAAGTGACAGCCTTTTCGAAAGCTTCTTTTAAAAACAAAGGCAAGTTAATAGATTTGAAAGCTAATAAAATTGGCTTCAACCCTTTTGAAAGCATATTTTCGACACCCTCCATTCTTTCAGCCTTTCTCCAGTACACTGTATACCAATTGTTTGATACCATGTGCATTAGTTTCGAATGGATACGAAAGGTTTACTGGGTATGTTGACGGAAGCATGCAATGGAAGTGGCGAAGTTGTAATTTGAAACAAAACCGATTTTATGCTTTTTAAATTAATTCCTTTTCACCCAACTTGCATAGTTTGTCAAAATATGATTGGTTTTCAATTCTTTACCAAAATTCTTTTCAAAAAAAGCTGCCAAATTCAGCATTTAACAATTGAAACATTTTAAAAAAAACCATTCTCCTTAATAAAACATTTAAAACATTTTAGTCCTCTAACTTAAATAATTTAATAACCATAGTAAAACATTTAGGAGAAATCCCTAAAAATCATAATAACTCGGTTTAAAATATTTTCTAACATATATAAATTTCAGACCCGAAAATATTATTTAATTGCCTTAAATAATTTAAATCCAAAAATAAATATTTTTTCTGATAGAAAATTCATAATAAGTCCACAATCACTTAGAAGATTATGAAACTTGAAACCCACTTCTAAAATAATGTTTTCGACCATATATCAAAAACAACACATTTGGATGTCATTTGATAGGTTTTCTAATCCAAGCATATCATAAAATCTATAATAAACCATATAAATAATCAACAAGTATATATGTGTGTGTGTGTATATATATATCCATTTTATCAAACATAACATGACATATTATTTGCAAACATAGTTCGGATCTGACTTGAAACCAACTTCATTGTCAAAAGTGAGATGTAAACCAATTATTCACCTTAGCTTTGTGTTAAGAAGGTTGAGATTTGCCCTTAAATTTGATTTCTTCAAGCTTTCTACTTGAATCCGAGCTTTTCTTCGCCTTGAATCCTCTTATGATGGCCGGCCGAGTTCTTTTGGGTTTGTTTCTTAAAGTTAAAATGAATGAGGAATGAAGAATGAAATGGCTTAGGGTATATGAACAAAGACTATTCGCATTTTACCCTTACCATGTTTCTTATACTTACTTATTTTTGGATCTCTTTTACTAATACATTCATTATGGCACGACTACTTATTAATTAACAAATCTCAATCGCTTAACCATCTTATTTGATTTAATTCATCCAATTGAATATTCTAAATAATGTTAATCAAAATTAGGGCCATTACAGACTCCCCTTCTTAAAGAATTTCATCCTCGAAATTACAATAAGGAACACACAATAATCAAACATAATGGTACAACATACCATCAAACATGGCAGGACAAGCATCTCTAATCCTGCTCTCGATTTTCTAAGTGCAGTCTCTCTCGTCGTCACCCCATGAGACTTTACTAATTTGACTGTCTTATTCCTTAGTATCTTCTCTTCTTTCGCAACTATACGAACTATTTTTCTAACTATGATCATATTTGGCTCCACTACTAGATCTTCTAACACAGTCGGTGTAATAGTAATCTCTAGATCTCGAATAAACTTTCTTATATGAGAAATATGGAAAACATTGTGGACTCCTATCAAACAATTCGGTAACCCTACTCTATACGTGAGTTTCTCAATCTTTTCTATAATAGGAAATGGTCCAACGAATCTTGGTGCCAATTTTCCTGATTTTTCAAATCTGATCACACCTTTTATCGATGACACTTTTACGAAAATATGATCTCCTACTATAAACTCTAAGTCTTTCCGTCTCTTATCGGCATAACTCTTCTAGCTAGACCAAGCTTCCTTACTTCTAGCTCGAATTAACTCAGTCTTTTCTGTAGCTTCTTTAACCAAATCCGAACCAAGAATTAACCTATCCCTGGTCTCTAACCAACAAAAGGGGGGATTTGCATGGCCATCCATACAAAGCTTCAAACTATGCCATTCTTATACTAGTCTGATAACTATTGTTATACGAAAAATTGACTAAGTGTCGATGGTCTTCCCACGATCCTCTGAAATCTAGCACATAGGCTCTTAACAAATCCTATAAGACTTTGTTTACTCTATCTATTTGATCATCTGTCTATGGATGGTAAGCAGTACTCATCTTGAGCTTGGTACCTAAAGTCTCCTGTAGGTTCTTCCAGAACTTACTAGTAAATAAGGAATCTCTATTGCTTACTATACCACTAGAAATTCTATGTAGTCTAACTATATTCTTTATGAATAACTAGTGCTATTCTGGTCAACTCAATGGGTATAAAGTTGCACTCTTAGTCAGTCTGCCCAATATAACTCAGATACTCTTATTTCCTCAATTCGACCTTGGCAACCCATATATGAAATCCGTTGAGATAGAATCCCATTTCTAGACCGGAACATCCAAAGGCTGAAGTAACCCACTTGGTTTCTAATGTTCACCTTTTACCTATTGACAGTTCAAACACTGTCTCACCCATACGCCTACATCTCGTTTTATACCATCCCATAAGAAACTCCTTTTCATAACTTGATACATCTTAGTCCCTCCAGGATGAAATGTAAATTTTGATCGATGACATTCTTTAAGGACCTCCTTCCTTAGGTTTTCCACATTCGGAACACACAATCGTCCTCTCTTTCTTAACCACCCTCTTTAGTCAAGACTAAAATATTTGGGTCATCAATCGCTCCAGCCTCCAACCTTCTAATCTTCTGAGTTAACACTGGGTCATCTCTCTGCTTAGATGCAGTCCTTTCGATCGTCATCGGTTGAACTTGTAAACATGATAACATGGCAGTTTCTTGACTAGAGCTAGCCTCAGATCTCCATTTTACTCTGCATGTAGTCATTACTTCTAAATCTTTCCACTCAACTATCATTGCCAGTACTACTGTTAGCATCAAAATTTGTCACTAACACCCTTAAATAGAGTTATGTAGAGAGATTAGTGAAGAAAGTAAATTTAAACGGAGAACTATGCAATTGACTGCGAAAAGAACAACAAAAAACGAGAACACCAGATTTATAGTGGTTCGACGTAATTGCCTACGTCCACTTTGAATACGATCTTCAGTAATTTTCCAATCACTCGAGTACAAACACAATTCGTAAACAAACAAATTGAATACAAGTTTGAACAGAAAAGAAGCGAGTACAGAAATGGTAGAGTCTCCCTGGAGTTCTAAAAAAGGTCCATTCAACTATACCACTGCCTCTCCATTTATATATGAAGGTAGGGTGGACTCCCTATGCAGGCCCAAGACCAAGGTAGCTCGGCCCATAGATGGAGGTGAGGTGGACCGAACGAGCCATGCTAACCCACGTCTACCGAACCACCCATGCTGATCCAGATATGCTGAATCTCCAAGGCCGAACGGTGGTCATCGACCCACTTTGGCTGAGCTTGGGTTTCCTTATGAGTGATTCGGGGTAAGTGATGGTTTGAGCCGAATTGAAAGGATGCCGATCGTATTTCCCTAACTTGACAGCTAAGGCCGAACCACTTCTTCTTCATGCACCTTGGCCGACCCACCAAGGCCGAACCATCCAAACTGAACCTTCTAAAGATGCCAACCACATCAAGATCGACCCCCCTGTAGTCTTTCATTATAGCCGACCTACTTCGACTAAATCATTGTTGCTGACTCGACCTAGTGCATATAGCCGATCGAGAATAACCGATCGAGAACAGCCGAACCGCACTCCAATCACCAACCCATCATCCATCACACATCTACCCCTACTCATCGAGGCCGATTTAGAATAATCGCCATTATAATTCGAAGTGGACCAGTCCTTAACGTTACGCTCACTTATGTTCAATTTTAACTTCTACAACCTTCGTTTTGTAGCCAGGCCAAGGTGCCAGGTAACAGCTGTATTTTGATATTTTCTGCTAAGTGCATCTACAACCTTATTTCCTTTTCCTAGTGTGTACTCAATACCAAAGTCGTATGTGGCAATGAACTCTACCCATCCCTAATGTATTATGTCAACTCCTTCTGAGAGAATACATATCTTAGTGACTTATGATCCATAAACAACTCGAATCTTTCTCCCAAAAGTTAATGCCTTCACACCTTCAATGCGAAAGTTACTGCAGCTAATTCCAAATTGTGAGTTGGATATTTAACTTCATGCAGTCTGAACTGTGGAGAAGCATAGGCAATCACTTTACCTCTCTGCATTAACACAACTCCTAATCCTTTTCCGCATGCATCTATGTACACCATTAAGTCCCGATTCCCTTTTGGAATAACTAACACAGGTGCATTAGTCAATAAATGTTTCAGTTTCTGGTATGCCTCCTCACACTTATCAGTCCAAACAAACTTCACATCTTTCTGAGTTGGCTTAGTCATCGGTGTTGCTATCCATGAGAAATCCTTAATGAATCTCTGGTAGTAGCCAGTTTACTGAAGGAAACTCTTTATCTTTAGTCATTATCTTGGGTCTCTTCTAGTTATTCGCTACATCGATCTTAGCCGAATCAATTGAAAATCCTTTTTCCTAGACTCATGACCAAGAAACTTAACTTCTTTCTTCTAGAAATGACACTTTGAAAGCTTCTCTTTCAACTGATGCTGCCTCTGTGTCTCAAGCACTATCTTAAGATGAACTTCATGTTCTTTTTCATCCTTGGAATATATCAATATGTCGTCTATGAATACTAATACGAATCTGTCGAGATGTTCTCGGAAGATTCTATTCATCAAGTCCACGAAGAATGCTAGCGCATTAGTTAGACCAAACGGCAACACCAATCATTCATACGATCCATATCTAGTTCTAAACGCTGTTAAAGGAATACCATCCTCGGCTACTCTAAGTTGATGGAACCATGTTGCCAAATCCAACTGAGAAAATACTTTGGCTCCACTCAACTGGTCGAACAAATCTTCAATCCTAGGTAATGGATATCTTTCTTTATCATCTTTTCATTCAGCTTACGATAATCTATACACAACCACAATGATCCGTCTGTTTCGTAACAAATACCGCGGCTGCTTCTAAAGGAGAACTGCTTGGTTTGATCAAATCCTTACCTTCTAGATCCACCCACTGTACCTTTAGCTCCATCATCTCGGTAAGTGTTATTCTATTTGGCGGTTATTCTATTTGGCGGTCTACTCACATGTTCAGATCCTAGTACTAAATCTATCTGAAACTCAATGGCTCGTTTCGATTATAGGCCTATGAAAGGCTCAAAGCGATCTACAAATTTTTTAACAACGAAAACTCGATTTAATTCGTCTTCTGCCTCCATAACATCCAACAAAGCATTAACTTCAATACTACGGTTTTCTATAGAGTATATAATCAGATCACTATAATAGGGTGTCTAAGTGATATTTTCCTATTATGGAAAAATATCATAGCACCGTACTTGCTTAACCAATCCATACCTAAAATAATTTTGAAACCTACGAAACACATGCAATCTGCAAGAAAATATATGACCTAATGATTCAAACTCTAACTAGTCGCATCTCGTCCCAAGCATCGTGTACCCTACTATTGGATTCGCAACCCTTAAGGATGTACCTAGGTATGAAGGTTCTAGGTTAAGCTTATCTACCAAATAATAAGATATAAAAGAATGCGATGCACCAGTATCAAATAGAACTCGAACTGACACACCTTGAATCAAAAGCGTATCTTCCAAAACATCTTTTCCTTTCTCCTCTGCCATTGGTCTTGAGGTAGCTGGATCCAATGCAAACACTTTGCCCTTTCCATCCTTGGCTGGTTCTCTACACTGGTTCTTATAATGTCCAATCCGATCATAGATGAATCATTTCACTCCTTTCCTTCCAGCCACCTTCTTTGCTTTGCCCGTCCTACATTCATGAGCAAAACGTCCCTTGTCGCACTTGTAGAAAACTACATCGACCTTCCTTTTCTTGGCTGCTCCTCCTTTTTGAGCTCCTTTCTTATGGTAAAACTTTCTCTTCTAGTTCTGCCCACCTTGAATTTCCTTTGCTTTGTTACTATTAAAGAAAGCGAGCAACTCCTCATTCCTTGAAGCCATCTCAACAACTACATCACACAGATCCTTAATATGTTGTAAAGTTGCTTTAGCAAGCTCGGCTCTCAATCCGTGGATGAAGTTCTCATTCCTTTTGCTAACTGTATAAACCGTCGCATATCTGTATCTCGATCATTCCTCAAATCTAATAGCATACTCAAGCACTGTCATGTCTCTTTGCACCAACTCAGCAAATTTCTTGAGTAGGGTTGATGTGGTAATCTTTGACATGAATCTTTCTTCAAACCTCCTTCTGAATTCTGCCCAAGTCATAGCCTCTTCAGCTACTCCTACAGCAGCATTATTCCACCAATATGGTGCTGCTCCTTGCAACTGTCTAGATGCCAATCTCCTTTTCTTTTCATCTTTAAGTCCAAATCAGCAAAAATCCTTTCGCAATGAAGCAACCAATTCTCCACTTCATTTGCATCCTCGATCCCGATAAATGGCTTCCCTCCAAGCCTAGCATAGTCTCTGCCCAATACTGCATAGTTATTGACCACCCGAGCTCTATAATTTCCTTCTCCAACATTCCCTCCAACTAATGCCGCAGCGGCTCTATCTTGCATCATGTTGACGAAGAACTAATACATAGCTCCCATATCAACTTGTGGCACTGCAGCACCCACGTTAGCAGCTTGTGCCTGACCTAGATTACTTCTAGTTTTTGGTCTAATATTTCCATTGATTGTGGTCTTCCTCCACAAAGGTTAACTTTTCTATTCCTAGCATCCATATCTTACTTCCTTAAAATCTGCATTCTAGTCTTTGTAAGATATAGAAGAATAGCCTAAGTGAGATGGGAGAACAAAGATAAAGCGTATACTTATATATAGAAAATACAAGTACGTTACTATAATGTTATCCCATACCCCAATTTTTTCTCTAATTCCCTAGGATTATGATTTCAAAAATCATTTTAAATTTTAAATTTCTTTTAAGTTTTCATATACATATGCTCTGATACCAAGTTGTAACATCCCCTATTTTGAGGACTGAAGCTAAGCACTACAGATGCTACAATCATCTATAGAATTAACTTCTGGTGACAAAATAAGGTAACGTTAATGGTATCCATAATATTAATTGCTAAAATTTTAAATCTTGCTGATCTCGGTCGAGATCACGGCCGAGATCTCATATTTAAGTCCGTGCGATTCGAAATCGGCTATTTCTTTTGAATCTCATCTGACCCAAATCTCGGATGATATTTCAGTATCTCATCCGTTATCTCAGACGAGATTTAACAGCAATATATCGGTCGATTGTTGAATTTTGTAAAAAATCAACTCTTTTTTTGTGTAACTCTTATTTCTTATATAAATCTCATTTAATCTTCGTCTCTTATTTTACGGCAGTGATGAGTGTAAGAAGATGATAAAATTTGCATCGATTATGGTAAGTATTTCACTTTATGGTTTTCATTTAGGTTTCTGATCCAAATTAATTTACATCCAATTTCATTTTCTTTACCAATACTTTCTTGAGTTTTTTTCCCTAACCGTATTATTTTACGGCTATAAATTTTGGGCTTGACTTATTTAACTTTATGTTCAGAATGGATTCCCAATTTGATTTCGTTTAATTTTCTTGCTATAATTTTTTTTCCTAAAGGCTTATTTTTAAGCAATAAAGGAATTCTCTTTTATCTATATTTTATTTGATGATTACATGTTCATTTTTACATCATTTTTTTTCTTTTCTTATAATATTACTAAATGTTTGAAAATTGTTGTACTCTGTATGCTATTTTCTACGTTTGTTTGAAATATCTATGCTATTATTTGCTTAATGTGATTTTGTTTGCTAATAATTTAATACTATAATCAGACATAGAATATCTTAATTTTGCTTGTAGACTTTTGTATTTGAAGTTATAAAACTAAGATTTCTCTTGCAGCACCATAAATCATAAAAGGTAGAAATGCGACATTACATTGTGTATGAAAGTTTAGTGAATGATGAAACAAAGTAAAGGTGCATATGTTATGGTTTGTTTCTTATCTACTTTATCTCATATTATATTATATTGAACATTATTCATGAAATCTAGTTATTTGTTTATTTTACATGATACAAGTGATATTTTTCCATACTAAATTATTAATGATAAGCGTGTGATATATTCAAGGTAAGTGCATAGTGTTTTCCTTAAGGTAGTGACTAGTATTATAAATTTAGGTGTATAAAAAATAATTTTCGACATGACATATACTTCGAGATAACTCCAAAATGAATTTTAGAAACCGAGATGTAAATCCGAGATGGACAACCGAGATATACTCATCTCGTTCGAGATCTCACCCGATATGAGATAAGCACTCCAAATTCTTCGAGACGAGATCGAAATCCAAGATTTAAAACCTTGTCAGTAGCATATGAATATGAAATAAAATCAACACTGATTTTAAAAACAGCTTTTCTGATTACATTTCAAATTGATATATCATATTCAATTACATAATCCCAAAATGATTCTCAAGTTTTGATCCAATATAATTATTACAAAATACGCCAAGAGCAACATATTAAGATGCCCACTTGGAAGATCAGAGTACTAGATAGATAGACATATCAGTTATAAATACACCACAACGGAAATACTACTAAATAACTCTTACATAGCTAGCTTTACCTCCTGTATGTTTTTTGGAAGCTTATTCATCCAACCTACTAAACCTAAAAAGTCCTTAATTCTAAATCTACTCAAATTAAATTTTGAGCACCTGAGAGTTTAAAGAGAAAGCATAAACTTTGAGTTAAACATAAAGCCTGGTGTGAATAATGCTATTACATCTCAGTTTACTGATATTAAGTGAGACCACACCACTTAGCGGAACGGGTTTCCCCTTGCTAATATCCTTTTAAAATCATATCTTTTGCAAATCAAATCCTGCAATCAAACTGATTATAACAACAATAGCAATAACTTGTATGCATATAAATTAGGCAATTAGTGGACTAGCTATCCGAACATTATAGTTTTATCTGTTAACTATTAACCACTGGTTGACTCGGGCCTGCCAGACATAATAAATATTCTAACGGCTCTATGATACAATACTCGACAATCATTCCTTAACTTATTTTTCCAAGGATCAACTGATCCTAATGGTTTTGCAGGCTCACCAATAACCTACCTCTACTCTATATATGCCCTTCTGTGTGTAACATCATTTTAGTCTTACTTATGATAAAGCCATACACACTATAATTTTGGACTTATTTTAGGTAGGGGCTACCAGCTAAAGTATAGAGCGCGACCCCACACAAGTCCCATCTGGTCTTCTTTTATCTGATTTGTATACTTAGGGTTAACCGCCCTATTTAAATTTCATTTCCTTGAAAATAATTTTTACAAATTATTTACCTTTGAAATCATATCTTCATAAAATAAGGAAAACATACTCTTTACTTTACTCAAAATACTTATGCCATGATATACGCTTTACAAAACAATGTTGATGAAAACCTAAAATCAATAGGGTTATCCATCCCTTTGAAATAATTTAAAGCCCTTTTTAACTTAGAAAACATTAGGCTATGAAGGAAAAACAATACCTTTTAAAACATTGTTTAAATCCTTAAACAATCCCTTTTGAAATCATAGAAAGCATTCCGTTCGAAATCATTGAGAGCATCCCTTTTGAAATCATTGCTTAAAACCTTAGACATCCTCTTTTGAAACAATTAAACATATCTCTCGGAAGCATTGGAAGCATTCCTTTAGAAACACTTGAAAACATACCTTTTGAATTGAAAACATACCTTTCAAAGGCATTGAAAACATACCTTTCGAAGGCATTTGTTTCAGGTAAGAAGTTACAGAAGTATAGGTTCAAAACTAATTAAAAGTATTACTTTCAAAACCATAGTTTGAAAACAAAACAAACTACAAAGTATAAAAACGACATATTCGAAAGCTATCTTTTCAAAACCGTTGCCTCCGAAAAAATTGGTAGGAGCGGCTAAGACACCCCTTTCGAAAGCATTGGGATGGCGGCTCCAATATTAAGAAGACGAAAGCCTTCCTTTCGAATACATTATTTTAAGATTATAAAGAAAAGTGGCCTCTAGCTAATGCGAAAGGTACAAATGCGACGGCTAGGGTATCGAAGGGGTTCAAAAGTAGCAACCCTTTCGAAAGTTTCTTTTAAAAACAAAGGAAAGTTAATGGATTCGAAAGCTAATAAAAGTGGCTTCAACCCTTTTGAAAGCACACTTTCATCACCGTCCATTCCTTGCGCCTTTCTCCAATACATTACGTGGAATTACTTGATACCATGTGCATTGGTTTCGAACGGGTACGAAAGGTTTATTGGGTATGGTGACGGAAACAAGCAACGGAAGTAGCGAAGTTGTAATTTGATGCAAAAGTGATTTTATGTTTTTTGAAGTTATTCCTTTCGCCTAACTTGCACAATTTGCCAAAATATGGTTGGTTGCCAATTCTTTACCAAAATTCTTTTCACAAAAAGCTACCGAATTTAACATTTAACAATTGAAACATTTTAAACAAATAAGCCCTTCTTCTTAATAAAACATTTAAGTCCTCTAACTTAAATAACTTAATAACCATAGTAAAACACTTAGGAAAAATCCCCAAAAATCACAATAGTTCACACTTAAAAATATTATTTAATTGCCTTAAATAATTTAAACCCAAAATAAACTATTTTCTCTCATAGAAATTCATAATAAATCCACAATCACTTTTATAAAACTTGAAATCCACTTATAAAATAATGTTTTTGACCATGTATCAAAAATGCAACTCATTTGGATGTCACTTGATAGGTTTTCTAATCCAAACACATCGTAAATTCTATATTGGACCATATAAATCACCAACAAACATAATATATATATATATATATATATATATATATATATATATATATATATACACATCCATTTTAACAAACACAACATGGCATATTATTTAAAAATGTAGTATGGATCTAACTTGAAACTGAAATCATTATCAAAAGTGAGATATAAACTAATTATTTACCTTGGCTTTTTATTAAGATGGTTGAGATTTGCCCTTAGATTTGATTTCTTCAAGATTTCTTTCTGCTTGAGTCCTAGCTTTTCTTCTCCTTGAGTCCTTTTAATGGTGGCCGGTCGAGTTTTTTAGGGTTTTAATTTTGTTTGTAAAAGTTAAAATGAATGAGGAATGAAGAATGGAAAAACTTAGTGTAACGATCCGGATTTTTCTGTCATTTAATTTTGAATATTTAAATGGTTTTAAATATTGGATTTGGAATTATAATTGAGTTAGTAAGTTCTCAAATCTGAAATTTTAAGCGATTTCATATATTTTTGAAATCGTCAATTTAACTGACGCGTAAAAATAGCGATCCTGACAGTCTTGAAATTCGACGAAACTGGTTCTATTGGGTCCGTAATAGAGTATGTTTATTGGATTTCAAATTTCGTAGTATTTGGATTTACCGTTTGGTCAAACGGGATGTAAACACGTTGAAATTAATATCGAAATTTAATATAATAATTAGATCCAAAAAGTTATCTTCTCCATACGATCGAATTTGAACTCAAATTTTTCCATTGCATTCGGAATAGGGGTATAACATTATAAATGCCTAGCGGCATGCCTCAATAAGGGTTCGAGATTTTGAGTTGTGTGAATCAAGATGTTTGAAAATTTATATTATATATATATATTTATTTATTTGACTTTAACCTTTGGTTCATATCAGCTGTTTTTCTGCTCACCTCAGAATACTGTAGCCTCTCCTCTACATGCCAACATCACATCCTCATCCCTTTAAAAATTCACGCGGCCTTGTAGAGGAAGTTTTAAAAAAAAACGAGCGACGCTTTCAAGTTAAACACTCGTTCTTCTCTTCTGTACTCTATTGAAACCATGCCCTTCCTCCTCTCTTCTTCATTTGCAAATTGAAATGGAAATCAAATCACATGCACTCAATCCTTCCTCTTCAATTCAAAATAAAATAAAATCAATTCGTTAGTAAAAAATAAAATGTAAAAGGAACTATGCACAATTGGCTACCATCGAATCGCACGGGAAGGGAGGCAACACGCGCGGCAACAGTTTTGTTACAAGCACGAGTAGAGGCGAGTGCTTTGGGAGGGTTGCAAGCAAGGTTGGTGATGGTAACAGTGGAGCGCGAGGTAGGCGTCGATGTAGAAGCAGTCGCGATTTTAGGCTATTAGTTTGGGCGCAACACGGAAGCGGCTGCGGTGGTGAACTAGAGGCACGATGGTGAATGTCATACACGACAAAAGGAAATGCGAGGGATGGTCGAGGATGGATGCTTTTTGCTGGCGATGATCGAGTGCAGTTTGTTCGTCTTTGGTCTGGGTTGATTAAATACCATATATATATATATATATATATATCTATTTTAAATTTTTAAAAATAATTAAAGGGAGATTTTAATGTAAAAATCTATATATTGGAATTTGGGTTATTTGATAGAGAGATTGATTTGAATAAGCAAAAAATTGGTTTTTGATCGTGCTAAATAATGTAGAAAAAAAATACTTAAAAGGGGTTTTATAATAAGATATATAGAGAAGTTTTTAGCGTTAGATTTTAAAATGATATTTGGGAAATATAGAAAGAAGTTGAAATCAATACTAAAAATAGACTGGCAAAAACAAATGGAATTTATAAGAAATTGAATTTATATAAAAAAGTAATTTTATATATAAGATTATTTTTGGTGAAACTCAAAGGTCTTATAACAATTTATAAACAATGTTTATAAATAAAGAAAATTGATATCTAATGATAAATTGGAAATATAAATTTACAGGAAGAATTTACATTCAATATGGAAATAGGGTGAGAGGAAAATAGTGGATACTATTTTTGGAGTGAAAATGGTTAAGAAGACCAAAATAGAAGTGATGTGATAGAAATCAAGATGGATTATAAATTGAAATTTGGTTATTGAGATTTAAAAATATTTTTTTATTAATAAGAAATTTCTTATTTTTTTTAAAGAAATTTATTTATTGAAGTATGTAATTTAAGTCAGTCATTATTTTAATACTTCAAATGTGACTTTTTCCAAATACTTAATATTTATTTTAAATAAATCCTAAATTTTAAACCTGCTTTGAAAGTGATGTTATAAAAAGTGTCTCAATATTTTAAATAATTATTTGAACATGCCCAAAAAATATATCATTATTTTTTTTCTTTTAATACTTATTTTTATTTACGTATATATGTATATAGCGTTTCGTAATGGTTTATATTTATTTAAAAAAATTCTCGAGAGTCGGGAAAGGGTTATTTAGTATAAGAGAATTCTCCAAAATGTAATTGGGAAGGAAAGTAAGAAATTTCTCGAAGTGGTTAAATAAAGGTGAACTTCAAAAAATGAAATAGAATTCATAAAGAAGTATAAAGGGAAATTGAAATTATAAGCGAGTATAATTGGCTTTGGAAATATTAAAGGGAATTAAATAAGGAATTCCGGAATTTATAGAATTCGTTATAAACCAGTCAAGGAATTTACACATAAAATTGTAACTGATTTTTGAGAATTAGGACGTAGGAAATTGAAGGAATACTTCCAAAGTGTGAATATGAAATGAAATGAAAAAAATATTCTAAGTGTTGGAAAAGTGATGGAAATATTCCTTTGAAGATATAAGGATTTGAAAAATGTTTTCAAATATTGAAGAACTGGAAGTAATATCTTATAAAGATATTTTTAAATAAATTTAGTAAATTTATAATAAGGCCTGATGATTGCTTATGATGTGTATTGATAGTTAAATAACTGACTATTAATTTTGGAAATTTTTTATTAAGCGTTTCGAAGAGACTGGGATTGGATTTAATTATCCGAAAACCACTTCGATCCGGTTTGATCGTAATGAATGAATACCGTGAAGATAATGATCACGGTGATTTGGTTTTTCCAGACTCAGGACAACTTGTATGGACGATGCTACTAGAAGATAGTCATTGGAGGACGATGAGCATTCTAAGTAAAATTTTGTTCTTGAAAGGTAACGCTTAGCCTCGAGTCCCATCAACTAGGAATGACTAAAACAGGGGAGATGCTGCATGGCTAAGTGGTTCGCACCCAATTGGGTTATGTTATCACTTTTCTAGATGTCCTTGAAAACCTATATATATTATGGATATGGTTATGCATGAAAGAAGGGGCACTCGATGGTAAGGGTGGGAACACCCGAGGTGATAACATATTCGGTCTATCCAGGTTAGGGGTAGGCCGGTATTGTGTAGCAGGGATCCCGACGATGGTCCTTGGTACAGTCTTCTAGAGGTGTACTGTTGTGGGTGGTACCTCAGTAGCCCAGTCATTCGATGGAATCCATTCTCCAATAAGTGCCGTATGGTTTTGATTATGCCCAACTATGATGGAACGTGAGATGCAAGCATTTCAACTATTTTCTAATTACTTTCTATAGATACAATTATAATATCAGACGGATTTGATAAAAATGTTTTGGTTATCGTAAGGTAAAGCCCGTCATATTTATGTGTGGCGTGGTCTTACGAGATACCTTTGTTTTTCAAAGATTTGATAAAAGTTAATAATTCAATTTGAGTGTGTTTTTTCACTCTAGTTTTTCAGACTGACTCGGGTGTAATTTTATTATAATGCTCGGGTCAGACCGAGTATTACAGAGTCAGGTTAAATGATATGGAGCTCAGGATACGAGCATGACGAGTTCAGACGTATATCACATACTTGGTTATTTCCGCCGTGTGAGGACAATTTATTATAGTTGTCCATTTGATGTATTAAATTGCTGCATTCTAATAGTGGTATGTATATTAACAATACAGTTCTTGTATTTAAGATATGTTATTATATATTATATTTTGTTCCGCTGCAATTGTGAGGTTCTGTGTTGTTGTTTATTTTCTTCTACCTTTTATTCTTCACCCCTAATGAACTGGTATTTCCGGCACTGGACTACTCGGCATTATACATAGTGAACGTATTAATGTCGATTTTCGAAGGTCGAAAATCCCCATTCGTTACACTTAGGGTATAGGAACAAAGGCTTTTCCTATTTTACCCTTACCATATTCCTCCCACTTACTTATTTTTAATTCTCTTTTACTAATACATTCTTTAAGGCATGACTACTTTGTAATTAACAAATCTTGATCTCTTAACTATCTACATTATTTTATTTTATTTATCCAATTAAATATTGTAAATAATGTTAGTCAAAATTAGGGTCGTTACATTAGACTTTATAATTTGCCTTCGTGGATGTGTATGAAAATTTTATATATGTTTCTCACTATTGTCGTCCTTGACCTTCAAGATTCGACACAAGCAGTTGATGTTTATTTACAACCATTAATTGAAAAATTGAAAACACTATGGCATAAAAGAGTTGGAACATATGAAGTTTCGAAAAAAAGAATTTTCATATGTTCTCTTCTTTGTTATGGACTATTGGTTATTTTTTTTGCTTATATAATGCTTTCAAGTTGGGGTATGGCGGTCTTCTATCTTGTCTTTATTGCATGAATGAAATACGAGCATTTTCTTTACCATATGGAAAGAAAATTATATAGTTTGATTGTTATCGGTGTTTTGTCCATGTTAATCATACTTTTAGAAGAGACAAAAAGTTTATAGCAGAGTAGAGGCTAGACAACCACCAATGATTTGGTCAAACGAAGAAAATATGAACTTGCAAAAGAATATCCAAAGATACATGAAACTAAAGTATAAATCGAAATTGCAGGTAAGTCAACGGTTCATAATTGGTGCAAACAAGTATATTTTGGGAGCTACCTTATTGTAAAGATCGCTTACTTTGCCATAATATTGACATGATGTACAATGAAAAAAACGTGTTTGATAATGTATTTAATGTAATTTTGAATGTTAAGGAAAGACTAAGGAAGATGTGAAATCAAGATGTGATATAGAGGAATTATGTAAGCATCTAGAGCTTCATATCAAGCCAAATGATACTAAAACACCCAAAGCATGCTTTGAGTTAGATAATAACCAAGTAAAACTTATGTTAAAATGGGTGGGAGGGTTAAGATTTCTTGATGGGATTTCTTCTAATCTTCGTAGATGTGTCTACTTTAAACAATAAACCGAGTGTGATGAAAAGTCACGATTGACACATAATGATGGAAAATTTATTACCCATGGTTTTCAAAGAATTGTTAACCACAAAAGTTTGGACGGTTATAAGGAAATTAGTTTGTTTTATAAAGAGCTTTATTTGACTACGTTAAAGTTTTTAGGTATTGTTAAATGTGAATTTTGAAATTTATATTTATTTCAATCAAAATGAAGAATATGTGCAGTATATAATATTTACAGTATTTATGAATCACAACATCCACGTAGAAATCTCAATAAAGAATTTGCAAATTAGTTTAAAAAACTATGTTTATGATCCAAGAAATTGTGTAGTCGACGAAAATTTGAAACATCTTGCGATGAGACCAAAAGAAATGTCAAAACATATCCAATATTCTCCGTCAATGGATTTAAATTCAACACCAAATAATACGGTGCTGAAAAATTTATAAACAATATCAGTGTATTTGTTAAAGGTAGTGATGTTCTAGATGATCATATAAAAGATTTTTACGGCATCTTAACCCAAGTTTTGGATTTGACATATTTTATAAGAATAGTAGAGAAATTTTTTATTTCGATGCAATTGGTTCAGCAATGTTCCAGGTTCTGGAATCAATGTGCATAAAGATTATAATCTTATTGAAATAAAGCATTGCTCGCATTACCATTAATATGATCCTATTGTATTAAACAAACATGCACTGCAAGTTTATTTTGCTTCGTATCCATCTCTAAAAGAGATAAAGCAAATTGGTCGATACTTTTTTAAACCAAGGCAAGATTTATGTTTTATGGAAAGAATATTCTAGAGGAATAAGCTTATCAGGCAAATCTCAGGAAATAATAACCGATGATCATATAGATTTTGGGTATCTAAACGATGAATCAAATGGTATAGCAGATGCATTTGAGACTACAGAGGAAAACAATATATAGTATGAGACCGATTCTACATCAGAAAATGACGAAGAATAATTATTTATGTATGTTTTGATAGAAGGTAATTTATGTGATTATTAATGCTACATGATTTCTCATTAAAAAGATATGTTTTCCCATAGTAAAATGATATGTTCTTCCATAATAAAATGATATGTCCATGATAGATATTTTATTCCACATCGAAGATCTTTCCATTCGTCATATTCCTACTTTTCTAGTCAGATAGGGACTTACGCAGGAGGCGACGGCGACGACCCAACACATGTAGATCATCTCATAGTTAGATTAGCAAGTAAAGCGAGTAGGTATGTATCAAATTTCTTGCAACATCATAAATGTACTATGTATGACATATTATTGATGATGTATAAAATGTTTATATCATTATTTAATACGCGGGCTTTGAATTGGAGTCCTTGGATATTGTTCTTTATATTTCTAAGGTTGCTTATAAGAGCAGAATGACCGGTTACCGGTCCAAATGGTAGAATATCCCGCCCCATGTTGTTGAGTGTATTTTGTAGGATTTCTAGGTAAGTGTAAATGTGTATTTCCTTTTATATATAACCGCTTTGCAAATACGTATTTACTCCAACCCTTATCAACTTCTGGTAACGGTTAAAAAAATGGCTTCCTCCTTCTACAATTACTCCAAACCTAATCATTTGACTCGCGAGCTTTCTTTAAACATCCACCGCCGCACTTCCTCTTCTTTGACGAGATCGGCAAATCCAATCTTCCGCTACAATTTACAAGTGCATAACCCTAATCTTTCTCTGAACCTTAACCCTAATCTGTTGCCTTTACAGGTAACCTCGACAACTATCAGCTCATCTTTTTGGCGTTATTTTTAAAATCCACAGCCTGAATTCCCCTTAGCTTCAACATATGACCTTCCCACTTTCCTTTTCCATCTCCTTAAATCTAGTTTCACTGATTTTGTCAAAGTCAACATAAAGCCTCTGACCGCTTGTCTCTCTAACCTCGATCAAAGTTGGCAAATACCATCGCACCCTTATCCCAGCTCATCGAGCTTATCCCCTCCCTTGGATTGAACCCTGTCGAAACCCAAGATCAATTTGCTACCGTTGCGGTGATAGGGCTAATATGCTTTAGCCTGCTGGGACCCTATTTACTGTTTTTTCTATGGGAAATTTGTTCACAAGCAGAGCCACTATAAACTTTGTAACTCTAAAAATCCTATCTCATCGGTCGGTTTGGACCGAACACGATTACTCTTAGGTTATCAAGAATAAACTTTTGCCTTCTTCGATTTCAATATTAGTCTATTGGAGCTGAGGAACAGGATCCTTAGCTCCACGGTAGGGAATACACGTTTTGAGTTGCTTCGACTATCCAGTAAAGTCCTTAAGGTTGTTGTCTCTTCGGTGGCTAAAAATATATATTCGAAATCCAATATAGGCCACAGATGAATCTCTAGGAATGAAGCAGCATCGACAACTGATCGAGACTAGGGAAAGTGCAGACTGGTCTCACATTTTCAGAACCCCCCTAACCTACAAAGAACGAGGGGAGGACGTCATATTCGATGCTATTCGACCCAGATATCCATTGGTGGTATACATCAGTAGGAGTGGCTCAATACCGCGTGCAGATTAGTCTCTCTCCTGCTGTAGTTTCAGTGCTTGAAGACAGTCTTGGGGTGGCCTCATCCCTAACAACAAAGTTCACCATTGTTGGTCTTAAGATGCAGGAAGCGCTTGATTCACCTGCACTAGTCATTTACCCGAGGTCGAGACGGAAGGGGTTTGGTCAGGAAGAATGGAGGCAGGTCAGGGATGGTGCAGGCTGTTGGTGCGGGATTCCGACTCCAATCGAAACCCCACGAGCGTAGCGGAAGACGGGATCGTGATAAGAAGTGTAAAAACAAACAATCAATAACTCAAATCCAATCACAATCAATCAAAATCCCAGACAAGCAAATCAAAGATCAAGGCAACAATGAAAATAAATCACACAGAGATTTATAGTGGTTCCACTAACGTTGTGTTAGTGTACATCCACTTTAAGAGAGAGCTTTTATTATTATTGATGAGAAGAGTACAAGAGATTGATTACAATGATCAATAACCAAAATATAAATTGATTTTGTGGAGAAGGGAATTGAAGAAAATTAGGTTTTGATAAACCCTAATTTGGAGGAGGCTGATCTCTTATTGTTGCTTTCACACGCTTCTCTCTCACCCCTGGATCTGATACCTGAGACTAGCTTATATAGGAGAATAGAAACCCTAGACAATATTCCAAAATTGCCCCCTGCGGATATCACAAATTTTCACCCAAGTCCGCGAGATGAAAAACTGGAAAAAACGTTCCAGACGTCTGGCCTAAGGGTCAGACGTCTGACTTAAGTCTCTGGAGCGACTTCGCTCCAGATCAGACGTCTGACCCACTTAGTCAGACGTCTGACTTAAGTCTCTGGAGCGACTTCGCTCCAGATCAGACGTCTGACCCACTTGGTCAGACATCTGACTGAGTGTTCTGAAACCACTCCAGAACAATTTCAAACGTTTGAAAATAATTTCAGACGTCTGAAATTAGTTGCTGTCCCCAAACAGCCCACTTCACATTTTCTCTTCTAACTTCCACCTCCGGACTCCGATTTGCGAATCGTTTCCTCCCTTACGAAGCTACTTCCGACCTCTACAAATCCTCATATAGTGTCGCCAAATTTTAACACTCCACCTCGACACTATATCCATCTTCAATTCCAATGGTACCATACCATCAACGACAACCGATAGCGCCAACTATCACCTCTTCTACCTTCAACCAAACATGAATGCTTTCCCAATGAGCTCCGACAAAGCCACCTCCCATTGCACTCCACCAACGAGCTCATGAAAAGCCTCCGCCCGCTAATGAAATGTTGAAAACATCCAAATCCAAAGCTATCTCACCAAAGACTAGCACTTACCAAGAAGATAGAACATCAATCTCTCTCACCAATACTCTTCCTCATCTACCACCAAGCTCCTCCCTTAACCGTGCCACCCCGTGGCACCTAGCACTTCTCCAAGCGAATCAAGTTCGAGCAATGCTCGAACTTTCCAATCGGCAATGCCTTAGTGAACATATCCGTCGCGTTATTCTTTGTGTGCACTTTTCGAAGATATACTTGCTTATCTTCATCCATGGCTACTAGAAATGACTCTCTCACCTCAATATGTTTAGTCCGTGAACTAAACGCCAAATTCTCTGCCAAGTGAATAGCACTCTGGCTATCACATCGAACATCAATACTATCATGCCCGAATCCCAAGTCACACAATAATCGCTTCAAATAGAGTGCCTCCTTTGTCGCCTCCACTGCGGCTATCAACTCCGCCTCCGTAGTGGATAAAGCAACTACGGTCTGCAATCTAGATCTCCAACTTATGGCTGTTCCCCCAAGTGTGAAGACATATCCGGAAGTTGATTTTCTTCGATCCCTATCACCAGCGTAGTCCGAATCACAATAACCAACCAACTTGCAATCCATCGCCTTACTACCGCCAAAAACAAGACCATGAGATGATGTGCCTCTAAGGTATCTCAATATAAGCTTCACAGCTTCCCAATGCGATTTCCTCGGATTAGCCATGTAGCGACTAACCATCCCGACGGCATTTGCAATATCGGGCCTTGTACACACCATAGCATGCATTAGACTACCAACCGCACTAGCATATGACACCTTTGCCATATAAGTCTTGTCTTCCTCCAAGATAGGTGATCCTTTATTCGAAAGCTTCATATGCAAAGGTAAAGGTGTATATGACGCCTTTGCATTCTCCATGCTAAACCGGCAAAGAACTTTCTCTATGTATTCCTTTTGAGTTAGTTTTAACTCAAAATGCTTTCGATCCCTTACAATTTCCATGCCCAATATCCTTCTTGCTTCTCCAAGTTCCTTCATTTCGAACTCCGATTTCAAACTCAGTTTTAGCTTGTTGATTTCATTTTTATCTTTTGAAGCAATGAGCATGTCGTCCACATACAAGAGTAAATACACCCAACGATCATTTCTCAACTTCTTGAAATAAACACAAGCATCCTTGATGCTTCTATCAAAACCATTTTCAAGCATAAAATGATCAAACCTCTTGTACCATTGTCTAGGTGATTGCTTTAAACCATATAGTGATTTCTTCAATTTGCAAACCAATTTTGACTTACCATCCACAACAAAACCTTCCGGTTGCACCATGTAGATGTCTTCATCCAAGTCACCATGCAAGAAGGCGGTTTTCACATCAAGTTGCTCTAACTCCAAGTCGTGAATAGCAACTATAGCAAGTAATATCCGGATAGAAGTATGGCGCACAACCGGTGCGAATATCTCATCATACTCCTTTCCCTTCCTTTGTGCAAACCCCTTAGCCACTAGTCTAGCTTTATATCTTCCATCGTCCTTCACCTTGCATATCCATTTGCACCCAATAGCACGGTTTCCTTTAGGAAGTGAAACCAAATCCCAAGTTTGATTCTTCAACAATGATTGCATCTCTTCCTCCATGGCACAAATCCATTTCGAGCTATCACTCGACTTCATGACGTCATCAAGGTCCATCGGCTCATCTTGGACTACATGAAGAGCATAGTCCAAATTATCACAAAAGCTAAGATATTTCCAATCACCATATCTTTCGGGTGGTCTTATAGTACGACGACCAACCCGAGTAGCAATACCATCACCTAAACTCCCTTCGGCTCCACCTTGAACCGAATCTTCTCTAGAATCATGTACATCACCAACACTACTAGAGGCACCATGTGGACCATGTGATGTAACATCAACCGCTACCTCCTCACAAGCATTGCCAACTACTCTACTCTCTCTACTCCTTGGACAAAATGTGGAAATAATTTCCTTCTCCTTTGATTCACCATGAACCAAATCCGGAACATCCGATGAGCTCACATTCTCCTTGAACATTGTCGACTCATCAAAAGTAACATGACGAGAATTCACTACCTTCTTCGTTTCCGGATTCCAAATCCGATAGCCTTTTACACCATCCGTATAGCCAAGCAAAATCCCCTTGAAAGCTCTAGGTTCAAGCTTATCATTTTCCGGATCATGCACATAAACCGGACTTCCAAACACACGAAGATAACTCAAGTCAATGCTCTTTCCCTTCCACACTTCCTCTGAAATTTTGTTACTAATAGCTGAGCACGGAATTCGATTAATAATATGCACTGCGGTTGACAAAGCTTCAGCCCAAAATCCCTTTGCTTAACCCGATGTCAATCTCAAGCATCGAGCTTTCTCAAATAGAGTACGATTCATTCTCTCTGCAACACCATTCGACTGCGGATCTTCAGGTGTAGTAAAATGCCTCCGAATACCATGATGCTTGCAATACTCCAAAAATTCTCCGAAAACATACTCTCCGCCATTGTCAGACCTTAGAACCTTCAAAGACTTGCCACTCTCATTCTCAACAAGAGCCTTCCACGCTTTGAACTTTGCAAATGCCTCCGACTTGGCCTTCATTACATACACCCAAACTTTCCGAGAAAAGTCATCTATAAAGGAAATATAATATCGAGCTCCACCTAAAGAAGCTATAGGTGCCGGTCCCCAAACATCCGTGTGAACATACTCAAGAACCCTTCTCGAATCATGTTTTCCTTCACCGAATGAAACTTTAGTTTGCTTCCCATGACACAATCTTCGCAAAACTCTAACTTGTTGAAACTTTCTCCATCGATCATCTCTCTCTTTCGAAGAACATCTAAACTTCTCTCCGAGACATGACCTAACCTCAAATGCCACAGCCTAGTCGCATCCAAGCCACGAGAACTATCAACCCCCATACAAGTTTCACCTTCCACAGTCACTCCTTGAAGCAAATAAATACCATGAGTCCTTGCACCCTTCATCACCACAAGTTCCCCCTTTGAAACCCGCAATCTATCACTTTCAATAGTGATCTTACAACCTAAAGAATGCAGCTGCCCCAAAGAGATAAGAGACTTTCTAAGTCCCGGAACATAGCGCACATTAGTGAGAGTACGAACCACTCCGTCAAATATCCTAATTTGCACGGAACCAATGCCTTTCGACTTACAAATAGCACCATTTCCCATAACAATTGAATTTCCTTCTTTGTCGATGTAAGAAGAAAAACAATTCCTATTTGGCGTCATATGATAAGACACCCCCGAATCGAGCACCCATTTGCTATCCGAAACATCTGATGCTACTGCCGATAAAACAACTACCTCTTCCTCACCAACTGCATTCTCTACCGCTATGGATGAAGATGCTACTTCCTTCTTTGCCTTCTCCTTGTCCGGACACTCATTCTTCCAATGACCGGGCTTCCTACAAATATAGCACTTGCCTTTTCTTTCCTTCGACTTTCCTCTCCAACCGGGGTTCCTTGATTTAGAACGCCCCCGGTTCTCCTTCTTCACATGTCTATCCTTCTCCATAAACAAGCCATGACCATTACTAGCACCACTACTTCCATCATCTAACTCTTTCATTTGATCGTGCAACTTCTCGCTAAGATGACCCGTCTTGACATCATTAAGAGTCAATGTATCTCGGCTATAGATCAAACTGTTTGAGAAACTTGTATAGCGGTCTGGCAATGAACACAACAATATCATCGCCTTTTGCTCTTCCTCGATCTTCAAATCTACCGCCTTCATCTTCATTATCAAATCATCAAAAATATTTAAGTGCGCCTTTAGCGAAGTACCTTCCTTCATCTTATAGGTGAAGAACGTTCGCAATAAGATCAAACGATTCGTCAGTGACTTCTTCATATACAATTCCTCCAACTTGTCCCAAATACCCTTAGCGGTTGTCTCACCACTAATTTCGGAGATAACATTCTCTCCCATAGCAAGTTGAAGTGTAGTGAATGCCCACTCCTCCATCTCCTCTCTCTTAACATCCGAGATGTCCGCTGGCAATAAATGTGTGTCAAACACTACCCGATGCACCCGATTCCTTCTAAGAACCGCTTTCATCTTCCATTGCCATTTTTCAAAATCATTATCGCCATTCCACTTGTCTATTACCAATTGTGATCCTGAAGCTACATACGAGTCACATACATATGGAGCTACACCACTTGGAGTACCCATTGAGGAACTACTTGAGTTATTACTTGATTCAGGCATCTCTACAACCACCTACCAAAATCTGAAGCTCTGATACCAAATGTTGGTGCGGGATTCTGACTCCAATCGAAACCCCACGAGCGCAGCGGAAGACGGGATCGTGATAAGCAGTGTAAAAACAACCAATCGATAACTCAAATCCAATCACAATCAATCAAAATCTCAGACAAGCAAATCAAAGATCAAGGCAATAATGAAAATAAATCACACAGAGATTTATAGTGGTTCCACTAACGTTGTGTTAGTGTACATCCACTTTAAGAGAGAGCTTTTATTATTATTGATGAGAAGAGTACAAGAGATTGATTACAATGATCAATAATCAAAATATAAATTGATTTTGTGGAGAAGAGAATTGAAGAAAATTAGGTTTTGATAAACCCTAATTTGGAGGAGGCTGATCTCTTATTGTTGCTTTCACACGCTTCTCTCTCACCCCTGGATCTGATACCTGAGACTAGCTTATATAGGAGAATAGAAACCCTAGACAATATTCCAAAATTGCCCCCTGCGGATATCACAAATTTTCACCCAAGTCCGCGAGATGAAAAACTGGAAAAAACGTTCCAGACGTCTGGCCTAAGGGTCAGACGTCTGACTTAAGTCTCTGGAGCGACTTCGCTCCAGATCAGACGTCTGACCCACTTGGTCAGACGTCTGACTTAAGTCTCTGGAGCGACTTCGCTCTAGATCAGACGTCTGACCCACTTGGTCAGACGTCTGACTGAGTGTTCTGGAACCACTCCAGAACATTTTCAGACGTCTGAAAATAATTTCAGACGTCTGAAATTAGTTGCTGTCCCCAAACATCCAACTTCACCTTTTCTCTTCTAACTTCCACCTCCGGACTCCGATTTGCGAACCATTTCCTCCGTTACGAAGCTACTTCCGACCACTACAAATCCTCATATAGTGTCGCCAAATTTTAACACAGGCAGCTGTCAGAAGGAGGATTGGTTCGGGGTGTGGCTATGAAAATGGCGAAGGGCTGAAGGCGGCTGTGCTGTCGAATGGATAGGTGGAGGGAGGTAGATTGATTGACTAGAAGGATGGTCTGTGTGCTGTAGCGTTGTGGTGGAGGGAAGGGAAACAGTAAAAGTAGGTTATGGTGGAATGGTGGGCTGGCGCGTGCTGGCAATAGGCCAAGCGACGGAGGAAAACAGTGGAAGAGAGGAGAGGCACGGGTCTGGTGAGGTGAAGGTTCGGCTGAAGGAGAGGCGAGGAAAATGGTGATGGATTCAAGGAGGCGGGAAAAAAGGGTGGTGGATGAGGAATGGAGGTAGCTGTGTTGTGCTGCGTGGAGTCAGCTGCGTGTGGTGGCGGAGATGCCGAGAGAGAGGATGGGTTGATGGGTGAGTTCGGCAAACTGTCAAGGATCGACAGTGGAAAAGCTTTGGTGTGCAGAAAGTAGGTTGGATGAGCAGGTTTCTCCAATGCAGATGTATTTTTTTAAGTATGGCAGAAAGGAGAGAAAAAGAATTCAAGTTAATGAAACTTAATTTCAAGCCATGGTAATGGTAAAAGCCAAGCACAAAAATTGGCAAGTGGCTATTTTCTTTCCACGGTGGATAACTGAATGGACACAGGAAAACCCAAAAGATTCAAAATGGTACGGATAGAGCTAACTGTTTTTCAGATTTCGCCATATATTGGACACCGAAATGCATAATGAATATATTGCGAAGATCAGCATGATGAGATGAACAAGATGATACCCAGATATAAGTGACATGACCCTCCTATCAAAACTCGATATTCGCTGTCAAAAATGCTGCTCAAACGCTGAAAATAAGCTAAACGGACTAGAGCAGTCCAAATTTGGCGAAACAAAATATGACTAACTCAGAAAAAGGTCAACATTTTCTTATGTAAAAATATTTAGATTTTAATTTTTTTTTTCCATCAAATTTTAACTGATTTTAAATTTTAAATTGAAATTTCACAATCAAATAAACTTACATATTTTTAATGAAAATCTGACACTTGCTACGTTCAAATAGACGTATTTCAAATATCAAATTTTCATTGCTAAATTTTATTATTATTTTCATTGCAAAACTTTAATTATTTATTTTATGAAAAATTTAGTTAATTACATTATTTAAATCGTTAAAATTCTCGGGTCATTACATATTACGTTGACGATTCTTATGTTGTGATAAAATGGATAACCCATTCCGTTCAATGACATGACCTCACAATCACACATAGACACACTATATGATATAAGTCCTCTTAACACATACACAAATATGCGCATGTGTGTGTATGCATATATTGTTGAAAAATTCCAACATGTGGACGACGTATGTAAAATAAAATTTGTTGTGCTATTTTGGTGTAAAGCCTAACTAAAGTGGTCAAATTATGAATTGAAGTTAAAAGGCTTAAGGATATAATTATCATGATATTAATGTGTAGATAGTTGGGAAACTCTAATTTTTTGAAGGGCCAAATTAGAAACTGCCAATATTATAAATAAGAGGTTATAGTTACAAAAGCTTTAGTTATTCTCTTAATCTCTCCTATGGAAATAATTCAGATCTAAGGTTTATGTCAATTTGGAAGTCTTGATCCAACTCTTATCTTTTAGATCTATCTCTTTCTCTTAATCAGTTTATGAAAGCACTAACCATGGATTCAGATCTAGTATAAGGCATGTGCCAGTATGGAAAACCAAACCAAATTTACTTTTCCAATCAGCAACTATAAATTCCGGGATGACTTCCGCTAATTTGTTTACTTTTCTCTGATTTCTTCTCAATCAAATCAATATGGATCACCTATTCAGATATAGGGTTTCATGATCAATCAATCCTAAAGTATATTGAAATCCTTAACAAGTGATATCAGAGCTACCCATCATTGATTTTTAGGAAATTTTTATTTTTTTATTATGAGTAAGTTTTGTATTAAACATCATTTAAATGTCACTAAATTCCACTTAAGTTTCAGATCTGTTGGTCTATGTATTAATGATTTTTTTGGTGATGATTTTTGATTTAGCTTAGTATAAATTTTTATATATATTGTAAATTGAAAGGTTGATTTATGAAACCGTTTTGGTGTAGAAATATCGATCTAATGATCTGTATGTTATCTATTAAATAAGATATAATTTTAAATCAATAAATTTTTAGGAAGTAATCTAAATTCCTCTAAATTTTGAAAACAATTTATGTTCATAAAACATCCACACGTTTATTCTTGTATATTTGTAAATAAGTTATGAATTTAAAGTAAGGAATAATTTGAATCTAATATGTACAGTCATTTCTGTAATGTTTATAAATGGTATGGATAGATACATATAATTTAGAAACATTGTGCAAGTGATATAAATCTTTGGTTCTATGATTATTTTACCTTAATCAACTTTTGATTAAGTAATCTGGATATATGTATACGGTATTTTAGTTATTTCATAAAATTAGAAATAAAGCATGCCCCTTTAAAGTGTTTAGTTTATTTTATTATTGAAATAAATTTTACCATGACATTAGTTTACATTTTGGACCACATAAGGTCAATTACATTTTTTTAATCATAAATACATTAAATGTGGTTGTTATGGTGATAAATTAATTAACTTGTTATCATAAATGCACTAAATTCGTCAGTTGCAATAAATTTAATGTTGCAACATGTTTGTATTTATGATAAGAAAATGTATATTATTTATTATTTGATGCATTTATTATAACAATCCTGGTTTTGACGATTACCTGTAGATATTAATTATAATAGTAGTTATAATTTAATATTGTAAATTAAGAATAAATTGGAGATTTAAATTATTTGTTTGAAATAAGCAATTGATTTTGGGGAATAAAATGTGAAAAATAAAGTTTTGAAACTTTACTTGGTTAATTAAGTTAAAAATGAGCTAATCATGATTTTAATATAAAGAAATGCAATAATTTTGATAATTGTTGCCAAACGTTTCTTTTATATATTTTTTAAAAAAGCATTTCATTTAATAAGTGATATATTATAATCAAAAACGGAAATTTGGTTTAAAAATAAATTTTGGTTGTAAAATGTTGAAAAAAAATGGTTTGTTATATTTAATTGCATAAGAAAATAATTTTTATGTAATTTTTGGAGTTAAAAATAGAGTTTTATATGAATTATTGTGTAAATTGTGTATTTAAGCAAAATAAGGCTTTTTAATAATGAAAATATTTTTATAACTAAATTATCTTTTTAATTGTTATAAAAGAATGTTTGTGAAACATAAAAATATATTTGTACAAGTTGTAGAGATGAAATCATGTAAATACACATATGTTGTATTATGTAAATTTGAGAGTGTTAGGGTAAATTTAGTATTAATTATATTTTTAGGCTAATTAATTCTTTTGGGTCAAGACCATTTGTTCACTAACTAGTAGATTAATAAGAAAGCTTCTTCTTCCTCAAAACAGTATACATACATTTTTAGCAGAAAACAAAACGAAGAAAAACTATTCCTCTGTCAAACCCTAGGCTTCAAATCTCCAATTAATCAAAGTCTTTGTTGAAATAAATCAAATTATAGCTCTTTTCTACAGGTAATCAACTCCAAAACATATATTATATCATCAAATTTCGATTTTGAGATTTGAGTTGTTTGTAATTGTTTCTTTTCTTGTTGTATGCCTCTATTTTATTCATTTGATAGGTTGTTGAAGGATCTTCTTGCCTAAAGACATCTACTTTCTTGAGTTAGCATAATTAATCTTCAATTATTGCAAGATGAGTTAATCACTCACACCGCTAGCTTTAATCTATGAGAGTAATTGTTAGTTTCTATCGAATTAATTGAATGAGATGCTGAATTGATCTCAAGTTGGTTGTTGTGCTTTGCTGAAAATTATTTGTGAAAAAAAATTGCTGCGGTAAAACAGCAATATCTTAGTGCATATTTACCCGAATTAACTCAATCTTTTTGTATTTGAAAGAATATTCCATTAGCTACAACTTCTCTTTTAATTACTTTCTAAAATTTTATTATTTATAGGGTCAAAATTTAGTTTGGATCTGATGTTTACAGTTCTGCTCTGTGCAAGAAATCTGATCTTCAAATCACCATAACTTTTGAACGATAAATCGAAATTGAGTGTGATTTTTTTTAATTTGAAAGGTATATTTATAAGGAACAAGTTTTATGTTTTGCATTTTTCATAATTTTGAAGCTATCTATTTCAAATTTGAGTGTTTCTATTGCAATCCCGAGAGCTAAACTATTATTTTCTCTGTTGTTGAAATCTGAAACTAAATTAAGCATAACTCTTTCGTTTCTTAACCAAATTAAAGAATATTAGATGTTTTGGAAAGCATAGATCATATACTACAAGTTTATGTTTTGTAATTTTCATAATTTTGAAGTTATCTATTTCAAATTTGAGTGTTTCTATTGTAATCCCGAGAGCAAAACTATTATTTGCTCTGTTGTTGAATCTGAAACTAAATTAAGCATAACTTTTTCAATTTTTATCCAAATTCAAAAATCCTTAATGTTCTGGAAAGCTAATAATTTGTTCTAAAAGTTTTATGTTTTGAGGTTTTTGAAATTTTGAAGTTATATTGATCAAAACTGCATTTGATCGTTGCTATCCCGAGATCAAAATGACAGCAGTGTTGAATTTAGATCTCTGAACTATTTTTATCATAACTTTCTCATTTCTTGTCCAAATTTAATAATCTTAGATGTTCCGAAAATATTAAGCTTTGTACTAAAAGTTTCATGTTTTGTGTTTCTTGAAATTTTGAGGTTTGCTTGATCAAAACTGTGTTTGTTTGTCGCTGTTGCGAGAGCAAAATGACAGCAATAACAATTATTGACCCGAGAATTGTATTAGTTTATTTTTGCTCTCATTCTTATTCGATTTTGATGTTGTTTTGAGATGTTTTGAGAGCTATGATGCCTATCAATAGGCTAGCTATATTTGAAGAATTTGAAATTGAAATTTAAATAGAATTTGAATTGATTTAGGGTTAAATTTGAATTGAATTCGTATTGAACTCAAGTTATCGGTCTTGAGTTACCTTTCTTGTTTTTATTTATTTTCGAGCACGGTTTCCACTAACCATTTTCGAAGTGATTTTTGAAATATATGAAAATTTCAAATTATTATTATATAGTATTTTAAAATTATATTTCTAATATAAAATCTACTTATTTCCTATAACAAAGGAACTTCAAATATTGGTTTTATTAATCTTTTTGGAAAGAAAAAAAGTTTTAAAAGCTTGTTTTCTCTAGTAAACTATTTTAAATGTAAAACACACACTGTTGTACTATTCGAACGTATAAGAAAGAGAATTAAATGATTTAGTAAAACACGTGGTGTGGGACATGTGCGTTTACTATTTCGGTTAATTTCGGACTTGTACGATCGAAGCTACTTGAGTTTAATGATTCTGAGATGTTTTGCCATTTTATGGCGTATTTTAAGTTTTATAATTTCTATTTATTGGAATTATTTAAGATGGCCAGTATTTGGCAAGTATTATGGTTTGAGATCTCCTATGTAGGAGTTTGATCGATGAGAACCATCACGATGTTTTATTTACTTGCCAATGACATAAGGCAAGTCTTGAATTTATGATTTCATATTTTGAGATTTATGGTTTATGAGAAACCATCATGATGTTTTTCACTTGTCGATGTGATGAGACAAGTATGGTATCTCTTTATCACTCGCCAATGAGACTGGCCGAGATATAATTTTCTGAGTTTTATGATGTTTTTAGTGTGGCATCGACTAACGGCTAGTAAACCGCTAAGTGCGAATGTGTGGTATGGGACACACGTTAACACTTTTCGGGTTCCTATCCGTGAGTTTGTAACACATTCACGATGTTTACCTAACAGAACTGCTTTGAGAGGTGTCAGCGATCTTGTCATAAGTACGAACTGCTTTGGAGGTGTTAGCGACCTTGTTAGGGATGTCAAACTGGTTTGGAAAGGTGTCAGCGACCTTGTCATGAGGACGAACTGCTTTGGAAAGGTGTCAGCGACCATGTCATGAGCACGAACTGCTTTGGAAAGGTGTCAGCGACCTTGTCATGAGGACGAACTGTTTTGGAAGGTGTTAGGGACCTTGTCTAAGGCTTCGGCCTTCTGAGTTTAGCATGTGCAGCATTGCTTCGGCATTGTATTCAGGGATATGGCCAATCCGGGTTTTCTGAGTTTGAATTCGCCGTTTTTGGCGCATTAGTGTTAAGATTTTCTTAGTTTTGAACATGCATCGTATTCTTTATTGAGTTTGAGATTTTATGAGTTGAATTTGTATCGAGTTCCACGAGTTTTTATGATCGAGATGTATGTGTGAGATTTAGCCGCCTTGGCTTACTTATGAGTTTGAGATCTCACATTCTTATGGAGTTGTCTTGTGTTGCTTTCATGACTTCTGTTTGTGATTGAGATGAGTTTTCTCCTTTTGGAGTAATGGTTTATGGAACCATTTGAGTTTTGCTTGAGTTTTATATGAGTTGATTTGATTTCATTATGGGTTATCGCCAATGATATGAGGCACTTGTGTTTTATTTAAGTATTGAGCTATGAGTTATCTAATCCTTCTCCTCATTCGAGAAGAAGTATCACTATATTTATTCTGCTTCATATTATCGATATTGACTGATTTGTGTAGCTAGACTGACCCGCGTATTTATACTCGGGTCAGACCGAGTTGTTTCAGGTATCATCTATTGGACTTAGCTTAAAGTTGGTGTAGGATATCATCTCTTCTTTCGCTTGAATCGTTTATTTCTTCCACATACACTGATGTTTTTACATTTGATTTGATGTATATGGTGTGGTCGAGTACCATCTTTATTGTATTCATATTGTATTGTACTAAACATGTATCAGTGTATATGTATATATATGATGTCGATTACTGTTTTGTGATGTGCTTTACATTCAGTTATTGTATTTTGTTCTGAAAGATTCGTCAACCACCTATAGTTTTGGGTTAAGCATTTACTGTGTATGTCGATCCATTGAGATAGAAAAGAAAATTTATATTGCATTTATCGACGTATTCAGTAGATGTTTAAGACAAAGTTATAGATGGTCGCCCTTAACCAGCCCTATTATCCGCTTTAGTAGACGGAATTACTCGTAAATTCCCTTTACTAAGGTGGGTCTTGGGGTGGGGCGTTACATCATGGTATTAGAGCAGTGGTCAGAACAAAGTAGAATAAACACGGAACAGTACGTATATCATGTTACATCGAAGTACATTATAAGTGAATCGTTGTCCTTTATTCGAGCTTGTTTTTGAATCGAGCCTTGATTCATTTTCGAGTTTTGGGATTGTTGAGATGGAATATGTTTAGGAATATAGATATATTGTATTCCATAGTATTCCATAATAGAGTTTGATGTCATCTTATCTTATTAAAATCTTGTTTGGGATTATTCTATTCTTATTTTTGTTGATACGAGTGAGTTCGTATCGATGGAGCTTATTGATTTCTTTGAACATTCTGGTTGCATTCCGTTGAGAGTTGTGAATCCTACTGAAGGGATCCACAATAATTGGCTTGTTATGAGCATTCTGAGTTCTCTATTTGTTGCTTCTTTAGTGAGTATTTGTTTATTACTCACTATCTTGAGATGTATCTGATTTGAGATGGATTGACTTATTTGATGTTAAGTCCGATCCTTTTGTTGTTATAGGATCCTTTATTTATATAGGCATCCTAATTTGCTTGGTTTATTATTTCTATCACTTTGGAATGTTAATGATGATTCTGAAGTTTCTGTATTCACTATAGATTATCAATATGTTGATGATATATCTCAAATTCTAGTTAAGGTGACTTTGTTGAGTTTTGATAAGTCCGTTTGGGTTTGATATCCAATCAGGCAATCGAGTGTTGAATTAACCTTATTCCTGGCTTTTAGCCTTCGGCTATCCTTCCACGAGGATAGCCACTAAGGAATGATGTGAGTTTCTATATTATTCTAGTTTGATTGAGTTTATCATTCAGTTTCTTTGAGTTTTCCTTTTCGGATAAACAATCGGTATTATTCTTTGTAGCATTACTTTGTTTGAAGTAATGATTTGCTGTTTGTGTGCTTCTTCTCCTTCAATAAGAATATCTTGCTTATCCTGTATCTTGATGACTTTTGGGAGTGGCTCGTGACATTGTAAGATTGACGAACACTCTATCTCCTTCTGTTGATTTTGAGAATCGAGTATTCTTGGAATATCTCGATGCATTCTCTTAATGTTCTTTGGTTTGAGTTTTGAAGCTATATAAATATGAGTTTTGAAGATAAATTGGAGTTTTGAGATATTTTAAAAATCAAAGAAAGTTTTGAGAATATATATATATTTATATGAGTAGTATTTTTTTTATAGAAATAATTTTAGAGTGTTGGGTTATACATCGAGTAGTTAAGAGTTCTGGTCGATACGCCTGATCAATGTTATCGATAGAAATCTCCTACATGCTATGATGAGGCAATCAAACACGATTGTTTGTGTTTTGAAAATTAAGATTTTGAAAATAATATTTTGAGATTATATATTAAATTTATTTTTGAACGGTAATTGCAGCAATTGATTTTAGAGACGAGTAACAGAGTGGCGAGGCAGTTTTGATCGTTCGATCAACTCTGCAGCCAACGGATATATCTATTTATTAGAGGTTCAATGGCGAGGCAATGCCATTTATTTATATATTAACTTTGAAATTATAAAGATGAGAATATGTGAGAATATTCTTGAGCTATACTTTATGGAAAGTATATTTTGAGATTTTAGAATCTATATTATATACATTGGATGTTTTAAGAGAAGAGTTACAAGAGGATATAAACATTGTTTTTAAACGATTTAAGTGGTTTAATAAAAAGAGTAAAGAGAATTTAAACTCATAATTTATTTTGAGGAAAATTATTATGAATTTAAAAAATTCTTTGAAAATTAATTTTTAAAGTAAGAGAAGAAATTTGGACTTTTAATTTGAGTTTTAAATTACTTACTAAGTAATATAGTAAAGAATTGGAAACTTTTCAAATGTAAAAAAAATTGAGATTTAAAATTTAAAAGATGTTGGGATTTAAAAATTCTATATATCTTGGATTGAAAAGTAGTTTGAGCTTATATCCTTGTTCTTGAGTATATTCTATCTTTGATCTACTATCAACGACGTGCATTTTCGCGGTCGTTCGAGTTGGTGGCCTTCTGAGAAGCCATCTTGTGATTTATCAATCTTGTTTTCCGTATACATGCATATACGGTCAATCTTTATTTTTGGTTCAATTTTCAACTAATTTTACGAAAGCGTCTACAAATTTTAATAATGTTATCATCTGATTTGAGACTAACTCTAAGGATTAGTAAAAGAACGTATTGTTTTTTCTTGACTTCATGGGTCTAGCTATTGCAATTAGGAGGATGTTCTAATAATGTTATGAAAAACATTGGAAGGTGGAATAATTCAAATTGCAAGATTCAAATGATCATAAGGTATAATATTTCAAAAGGGTTTCAAGGGTGTGATATCCGTAGGGATAATCAATTTAAAGGGGTTCTTCACAAACGGGAAAGCATTTTGCCCAAAAAAAGATATTGGGAAACAAACACACTTCATATTGCCTGATTCCATAAAATATATGTAAAAGAAACATAAATGAGTATTGTATGGAAAAACATTGCTTCAAAAGCTAATGCACTCAAGTTTGTACTCTCTTTATTCATTGTATAACCATTTTAAGATTATTATTAATTATTATTTTTAAAGAATAAAATGACCTCTTTTTGAGCTTATCTAGCATTGTGGTAAGAAGAGAGGCTAAAGCATGTAAGATTGAAAGTATTCATTTAACATACATTATAAATAAATGTATAAATAAGGATGAAGAAGTTGCTAAGGATCTAAAAGAAAAAAAATAACATACAAATATATTTATAGTTGTTTCTTTAATAAGATATACAGACATATAAATTAAAGTATACTATATATTTTTATGCTATTATTGAGATTTCAGTTATATTATTTGGATTTATTAGAGTTTTTTTGTTATGCTGTCATTTAGACAAATTTCGGTTTTCTACTTCTAATATGTACAATATAGGTAATTATTGTTCATTTAGAAATAATAAGATTGATTTATCAAAAAAATTCAACACAGTTGGAATTAAAAGTCCTAATGTTTTAAATAAAGCTTATATCTACTTATGCTCAATAAATTTTATAATGAAATCTCAAATTTTCATTTGGTGATTAAGATGATTATTTGTTTCACCTTACTAAATAATTCTAGACCGAGGCACTAAAGATAGCAAATGCTTTATTGATATTCTATGCGACTTAAAAGCTATAAGTTATATAAACTCATCTAAGGAAATTTTTTGAGATGGGAAATGCTATAATTTTTTGGGATGTTGGGTTTGGGAGGAGAAATAAAGTATAGATCGTTGTCTTTAAGGAGATCATTATCATCGATTCAACTATGGGTTACTTCTTTGGATAATGTATATGATTTGTTTCCTTTCGTTAATAAGAAGTAAATTAAGAATCATAATAAGACAATGTTAAATAAAATTTTAAGGTATGTATCATTGTCTTTAAGGAGAATCATTATCTTTGATTCAACTACAGTTACTTCTTCAAACGATGCATATGATTTGTTTTCTTTCATTAACAAGAAGTAAATTAAGAATCATAACAAGATAGTGCCAAACAAAATTTTCTTCAAGGTAAGGTTACTGTTTCAAGAAAATAATCTCAACAACCTCAAAATGCAAGGTCACCAAGGAAATCTACTGGAAAAAGAAGAAATACTATTTCGGATGACTATGTAGTGTTTCTCGGTAAAGATAAATATTGGATTAGTGAAGCTGATTCTGTGGTCTTACATCAATCCACACAAGATACTAATTTGAAATGTGGATTTAAGGTATGAATATATAGTGTAAATCTATAAAGATAATAAAGTTTGAGATCTTTCCCACTACTTTATTGTAATAAGATCATTGTTTATTACTTACTATCCCAAAAAAAGGGATCAAGTGGGTAATGTGGAAAGGTATAAGGTTCATTATATAAAATACTATACTCAAAAGGAAAACAATATTATTTTAAAGAGGCTTTAATGAAACAACTTAAGGAACCCACTTATGGATTACATTTTGTATTCATAGGGTGATATTTGGATTATCACAAAAGGGCTAGATAGACATGGCTTAAGAAAGGATTTGGTATGTAAACCATGAATCAATTGATGCTCTTTTGCCAAAATAGACAAATATTGTCTTATACAGTAATATAAGAACATAATTGAAGCTGAAGAAATGCAAAAGATTCTTCATGCATTTGCGGTGTGGAGTCTAGTGCATGCTAAGTGATATACACATATCAATATTATGTGTATTATTTGGTAGATATCTTACTGACATTCAAAGTGTATCAAGGGTTAGCATCCAAACTGGTTACCGGATATCTTTAAGGAACAAAAGAATTATATGCTCAACATAAAAGATCGGATTGGTTGGAGATAACAAAGCATTACAATATGAATATTTTGGATGCTAAGAGTACAAAATATTCACTTCATATAATAATATTATTGTTTTTATTTTTTTGGATGAAGCTACATAAGGAAAGTTTTCATATACACTTATAGCGTCCTCTATTTTGGAAGTAACATTTATTTTTTGTTATGGGGCATCAAACGATGGAAAATAATTAGAAAATTTTGTCACAAAGTTATGGTATATTAAAAAATAAAGATAATTGAAAGACTGTGAAAGTAATATTGTGACAATAAACAACATTAATTTTCCAATAAGAGGAGAGTCCAATATAATTGTAATTTATAGAGAATACTGGAACAAACTCGATTATGGCGGATCCGCTAACAAAGGATTATCATCCAAGGTCTTTCATGAGCATGTTGCTCAATTGGTGTAAGTTTTATGTCAGGATATTTTGGTTTAGGGGGATTTTGTATTTGGCATAGTCATATGACACATTGCTCTATAATTTGGTTACAGATATATTAAGTATTTTTTCGATCAGAAATGAAGCAATAAAGTTTTCTTCGCACTCCATGAAGTTCGAGTATTGAACTTTTTTCTATCTCACTAAAGAAGGACCGGTTGAAAATAGACATGTATAGATTACATCTCATGTAATTTCCTTGCTAGCATCCATGATCGACCTATGTCGTTTGATTGTGTTGGTATATGTAACCACTGATGAGTTTAGTTACGCTAAAAATAATGAAAGCCGCTTTGATCCTTTATCAGCATTGTTAATGAATAAGACTGTTTTGGAAAAACCTTATATTATAAATAGCTTATTTTGGAGCTCATAAAGTTATCCACATTTATAAGGTAATTGCATATATGGCCCAGGGGGAGATTGTTGGAAAATTCTAACATGTGGACCACGTATGTAAAATAAAATGTGTTGTGCTATTTTGGTGTAAAGACTAACTGAAGTGGTCAAATTATGAATTGAAGTTTAAAGGCTTAAGAATATAATTTTCATGGTGTCAATTGTAAATACCAAGGCAATTCCAATTTGTTGAAGGGCGAAATTAGAAACTACCAACATTATAAATAAGGGGTTATAGTCTCCAAATTACATAAGCTCTAGTTAATCTTCTAATCTCTTCTATGAAAATAATTCAGACCTAGGGTTTATATCAATTTAGAAAATTAGATCCAACTCTTATTTTTTTGAACTATCTCTTTCTCTTAATCAGTTCAAGAAAGCAGCAACCGTGGATTCAAATATAATATAAGATCTAGGGCATGTGTTAATATGGAAAAATGTCACGACCCGCACTTCGACCTTCAAAAATCGACATCCATATTTTACCCGTATTTGAATGCCGCAGATTCAAACGTCGAAGTCCGTTTTGCGCTGGAGGTTATAACACATTAAGTACAACAACACAGCGGAAGAAAAAAATAGTATATCATTGATACAACTCCATGAATACAACATCTCTACAAAAGTTTATCAGAGCAAATACACATATACCAAAGCGGAACACAACAGCGGAAACATAACTTCAACTTGCTTGGACAACCAAAACAGCTCCATAGATTGCATCCCACTTCCAAAGCTCCAAAGCAAAAGCCCAATCCAAAAGCTCAAATTCCTATCATGCTGAACTTAAAAAAGTCTGGTCCACGATGCGATTGCCAAAATCTACACCTACTATCTGACTATCTGAAAATCTGACTTTAGGCTGTCCGTGTGGAAAATTATGGGAACACAAAGTTTAGAAAGGGAACAATAAACTCCAGGCCAGTCATGGGACTGGTGTGAGCAAACAAAAACATTTTTATTTGAACAAAAGAAAAGAAATCCGCTATGCTTTTTGAAAAATGAAACTACTATAAGGCCTTCCGCCACAATCACACACTTGGAGGAGATTTCTCCTTATGATAGTCAAACATGCTTGATACACAAAAACATTTTGATATTATTATTAGTGCATAGTGCAGAAAACATTTGCAAGTATAATATTAATCTTAGCCGGCATACATACCATTATAGTATGCCTACTACAGCGACCATGTTAAATGGCAGGTTCTACAACTAAAACCATACAAGGCGCATGTTGGATGATTGGATTTCCAACAAATGGTCAGCCTAAGAAACTTCCACACCACATGGGTATGCCTCTGGAGGGACGCCTCGAGAACCTAACCGGCTCTCTGCCAACCAAGGCCGGGTTACCTCTGTAACTTGGTAACTGCTGACACAGGTATGCCATCCCCCGGTCGTTACCGACCTTTATCCGAGGATCCTCAACACCAACAAATTCCAACAACCACATAAGCTAAACATCTGGGCTCCACACCATGATACTACCTTTTTCTAGAAGGAAATTGACATACCCTAAAGGGCACGACCCTCATAACCTTGCTGCATTCTTCCTGTTTCGACCATTTCCGGATTGTGAGGTTTGATGATGTCTCGTCCACAAAGCTACGCTTTTCACAGAAGCCATGCTTTGATCAACAAATGACCAGCATCACTTAGCATGCCACATTACCAAATTGGGAATGTATTACTAGTAACCATCAACAACATAACCTCTGAGTTAAGTACGTCTTAGAGAAGGGTGTTAAGCTAAAAGAATAAATTCTCCGCCACCAAACAGAAATGTATTTGATAGAAACCAGCTTTACATCTCAAAGTATAACGTCAGACATACATCCATACAAGTCTATTCTGGGTTCGAACATAACCGAAGGCACTTCAAAGAAGTCCTTGCAACTCTGGATATTCCCTAATCACGTCCGGACTCCACATTACATAGGGTGATCAAATCTCAATACCGGGGCCATTTGGTGCAGAGACATTCAACAGGTAATCCTTTCGCTTTCGAAAATACCCGGTCTTCACCACCATCTTCAAATGCTATCCATTACGTCGTATCACTATTCGGAATGGGTTTTATGACATAAAGTCCTCTTTCGGCTAAATTGAATAATGAGCGCTTAATTTAAAAAGCATATGGATATATTGGATCTTAGTTAAGTCACAACTTTTAGCCCAAAACCTTTCTTTCTAAATGGTTTAAATAAATTTTCCACTTTTAATCTTTTAACAAAAGATCCACCTTTTAATCTATTAAACAAAAGATCCACCTTTTTATTTTTTAAACAAAAGATCCACCTTTTAATCTTTCAAACAAAAGATCCACCTTTAAAATCCACGTCAATTTAAAAACAAGGTTCACTTAATTTTTAACAAAGATTCATATTCATTCATAGCTTTCCATTTTAATTCACCCATAGCTTTCAAAACTATTCAACAAAAACTGGAAATCCTTTCGTTTTATGAAAGCCATTATCATTTGAAAACAAATGCTTTTCATTTTGGAAAAATCCAATTCAATTTACTCAAGTTTTAGCCTTTTAAAATATAATCAGAAAATCCGTGAACTACCGTACTCGGAGAGTTCTATTTAAAATCCCAAAATAATACATTTAAAAATATTTTAAAATGGTTTAAAAATGCATATATATACATTATATAACTTATATAACCCTTTCAAACTATAAGTAAAATAATTTCAAAACTTTAAGATATAGTATATTCAAACTAAATTTCAATTTCAAACTTCCTTTCCAAAAGCTTTTCAAATTTAACTCAATTTCACTTCCAAACCATTTGGATTCCAAATTAAAATTTTAAACAAAATAATATCTAAATTTAAAAAGTCTATTACTTAACCGAATCCTTGTGAAATCCATATTTGTATGTATGTGGTGTAGTCTAGGGGTTTTACACACAACAACAACAACATATCACAACCATTATTAATTCAAGCACAACAATATAGATAAGCGGTATACTTCTATAACGCTTATCTTCAATCATAGATTCACAATAAATTTATTACAGATAAATAAATCACAGTTCACAGCTCAATTCACACAATTCATATCACAGAGCATCACACATCAGAGAAAACAATTCAAAGCATTCAATAGAATCCTAATCATCCATAAGTATTATCTGATTGTAATTAACTTAACCAGATTAATTACTTATGAATAAATTACTAAACCTGGTTAATTAGCATTAATTAATTACAAACCATTTTGATTAATTATCCTTTAATCATTTATTAATTAACCTTTAATAATTAAATTAATTGTCCTTTAATCATTAATTAATCAACCTTAATTAATAAATAAATCAACCTTTAGTCATCGAATAATTAACCTTTAATTATTTAATTATCCTTTAATTAATTATCCTCAATTAATTATATTAATTAATTAACCCTTAATAGATAAATCAACCATTAATCACTTTCATTAATTAATTAACCTTTAAATTAATTAATTATCCTCAAAATAATTACCTTAATTAATTAATCACATAAATCGATTATCCTTTAATATAATTACACAAAGTTATTACTCCTTAATTAAGTAATAATCTTTTATTAATTACACCAAGTAATTGTACTTAATTAATCTTCATTAAGTAATTGCCCTTTTTATTACTTATCATTAATTAATCACCCTTTAATTAAGTAATTAACCTATAAAAAATTGATTAATTAACCTTTAATTAATCACATAAATTAATCAACCATTAATTTATTATGTAATTATCATCATCCTTTAAATTATTTATATTAAGAAATTATTCAAGATCCTAATAAATCATTTATCTTAATTGATCACTTAATTACAATATTTAAATATTTAAATCTCGTTAAATAAACCTTTAAAATAAATTATCATTATCGTATAATTTAACTTAAAACTTTTAAGTTAACTAATGATTTAAAATATTAATTTAAGGTAAACCATTTATCTATTTAATCAACTTCTTAGTTAAGCTACTTAATTATTTATTTAAAAATAGGCTTAAGAATTAATTAATGAAAGCACACACACACACACAAATATATATATATATATATATATATATATATATATATATATAATTTTTCAAACTTGATTAATTAAAATAATTTAAATTTAAAACCTTTAATTAATCCACAATTAAACTCAATATTGTATAAAATAATTAATTTAACAAAATTTGTTAAAACTTGATTTAAACTTTTTTAAAACTTGTTTAAATTTTAAATTTTTACAGTTGTTATCCTGAACCCGAGTCAAACCTGAAGTAAACCCGAGTTCAACTTCGAGTAAACCACACTTTTCGTTTACCCGAGCTGTTTCGGTAAATTCTTCAAATCAATCCCAAGACATTTCTTCTTTCCACCTACAACCATACCAGATACAAATACTCACGCGTGCACGTGCACGAGGCGCCGGAGCCACGGCGATCGACGCTGCAACCTCTCGCATGTCGTCGATGATCTACTCGATAATCCACACCACCCAATTCGACGAATCTGACCTGAAATCAAATTTGAGCACCCTCACCTCCACCTGGAACACAACCAGTCACTTGAAATCACCTTGTTCCACCAACCAAAATCGCCAGAAGCCTAGCGAACCATACCAGAGCTTCATCGAACTTACTCCTTTCCTTTTCCCCCCAGATCGGTGCAACCCGATGCAACGTTGACGACGATATGGCCTCGCAAAACCCAGCCAATCCAAGTAGCTCATAAACCCTAAATCCTTGTCATTCAATCAATCTGATGATTGAGAAATGCTTCGAGCATTTTTCTTGAGCTCGACTCTACCCAGGCCTCCTCCAGTAGAGACCCGGCCATCCCGAGTTCACCGATCACTAGAAATAGCCCAAACTCCCAAATCTGATCAACTACGGATATCTCTCTCGATCCCAAACTAAATTTTTTGATTAAACTTCTAAAATTCATGATTTTTGATAATAAAACAAATTATACACCTGAAACAATGAATTATTTAAGTCAGGAATTTGATATGTTTACCATTTCTACTGTCTTTCTTAATTCTAGATAGTTTATAAACAAAACATACTTTGAACTATTTTTAAATCTTAGCTTATGTTTAAACAAACATAATTCGTTTAAATATTAAAGTCTATCACATATTAGTTAAAGAGATTTTGGATTTCTTGAATTTGTTTTCAAACTGGTAACTTGAGACAGAGATATATGTTTGTACGTAGACACATAAACACAGTCATATATATATATATATATATATATATATATATATGTGTGTGTATATATATGCATATACATACAGGCATATTTACACCCATACAACATATTTCCAATATTGATCACATGAAAACCAAAATATATATAGGTTTAAGAGTTTTCTTACCTAGATTTGGTTTGAAATCAGAGAACAAATTTTTGCCTAGAAATGATTTTTTTAATTTTGAACTGGGAATGATTTGCTTGAATCTGAACTTTGATCTGTTGCTTGATTTAACTCGGATGATTTTTTATTTTAGCTTCAGGATTTTGAACTTTACTTCCAGGTTTTAAAAAACTGGAAATGATCTGGAAATTTTATTTGAATTTGAACTAGGCTTGATTAACTGAGATAATCTGCTCTGCTTTGCTTTGATTTCTGTTTTGTATGTTTTGATTTTGATCTGTACTTGCTTAATAAACTGATTGCTTTAAGCTGATCTACAGCTTCAGGTTTGAAACGAAGTCTTTGTTTTGAATTCTATTTCCTGGTTTGCTTTCAAATCTGATTTTCTTGTTTTGGATTTGAATCTTGTTTCAGGATTTTTGATTTGAAACTTTGCTTTGAGTTTGAGATGATTTTGTTTTTTTCTTCTGGTTTATAGATTATGAAATATATGAAAGAGCAATGAAGAAAGAAGGAGATAATGGTGTATTTATATATTTTTTTCTTTTCCTTTAATTATTAAATAAATATGAAAAGAATTTTTTTTAAAACATGACACTTGTTTTACTTTATTCTACATGTTTTACAATTGTTAATCTTTATATTATAATGCTTACACTTGTCTTATTTCTTGTTAAACTAGTTACAAATGTTAATTTGTATGATAAAAATTTTTACACTTGTAAATTATATATATGTATTAAATGTTTAAAAATGATTTATATTTATATTTTCAATTTAAATAAATCCATTTCATTTTATTTATATATATTTATAACTTTAAAGTAAATAACTTTAAAATTTAATTATACATTAATACATGAACACATATATACATAATATATATAAGTTTTTAAAATATAGAATTTAGCTTCTAAATAGCTTTTGAAAATTGTCATTATATTAAATTTAAATATACAACTTTCCCAATCAATACACACACACACACACCCCTATATATGCATTATAATATTAGAAAGCAAGTTTTTATAAATTTTAAAATATATAGTTTCAAAATCCAATTTATATTAATCTCAAATCATAACTTCTAGATATATATTACATATATTATAATTAGAAAACAAATTTTATTCATCTTAAAATAGAGAGTATTTAAATTCAATTTATTTTCTAAGATATTTATTCTTGAATTTCAAATTCAAAATTTAAGCAAAAATCAATTTTATACATTTGTATAAATAAACAACATATATTATTTATTTTGGAAAATTTCAAATTTAAATTTCAAATTTAAACTTACAATCTATTTATATAAATAAATAGGCACATATCTTATTTAATTTGAAAATTCCAATTAATTCACAATTTAATTCAAAATTTTATATTAATTATCAAATTAAATTTGACTCAAAACCGGGATCGTTACAGATTCCCCCATAAGAAAATTTCATCCCCGAAATTTGCTTGACAGGGAGACAACCAACGAACAGATGAACACACAGAGATATAACTTTCCAGATCAAGCTGAATATTTATTCCGCATTTGGCTTACCAAATCAGAATATCATCAACAAATATGAGATTGAAATTATCTAACATTTTACGAAATACTTCGGTTATCCGGTCTATGAAATATGTAGGGGCACTGGTTAGTCCGAAGGATAACTAACCACTCGTAGAATATATCTGGACCCCATAGAATAGACAAATGGATTCTAAAATCAGGTCGGAATACCCTAATGTATATACTAGCTTGTCCCTCTTCGAACTTGGATTCACACGAGAAATTAAAACAACATTTCCAAATTTGGTTTTGATCGAAATCGTTTTATCGATACAAATCAATTTAACTTTATAATTTGTTAGCCAATTATTAAAATTAAAATTTCATATTCATTAAAGTTAAAACGAAAAGCTGATAGGTAACTGATGAAGAGAATACGAAATAGGAACTTATCTACAATGATTCGCAGGGCCACAACCACAACAAATCCTGGAGCTGCCGCGAAGCCACTGAAAGGATTGAAAGTGAATGATGATCAAAAGAGGTTGATAGAAAATGTTGTTCCTTCTTGTTACAGGGCATTGACCATTTGCAGTGATATTTCCACGTCTCCTACCTTGCCCTCTTCTTGCACTCATACTTACTATCAGTGGATAGTAAGAGAATTTACCGAGGCACACGGACATGATATCTTAGGGATATACTCATTCAAGGGCAATTATATCCCAAACCCTAATGAGCCACATAATGTGTTATATTCCTGAGCTAAAGTGCTTACTCAACCTTCAGCTGTGATACCAAATTGTCACGGCCCGCACTTCGACCTTCGAAAATTGACATCCATACTTCATCCGTATTTGAATACCGCAGATTCAAACGTCGAAGTCCGTTTTGCGCTGGAGCTTATAACACATTAAGTACAATAACACAGTAGAAGGAAAAAACTATATGACGCAACGGATAATAACTAAACGATATAGATCGATGAAAGTAGTAAACGGTGGATTGAATATATTGAAATGCCAAAATTCGTTGATCACAAAGATACCGAATTCTAGCTATCTTCGACACGTTGATCGCGCACGATACCATGAAATAAGATCTACAATTCTTCAAACGTTGATCAAGCGCACTTGATACCGTGAATTGGCTTCAACAATCGTTGAATCGAGCGCACTCGATTAACCGAAAGTGGAGATAGGAGATCACACTCAACTACCAATTTAGATGAAAGCACACAGCAATCAAACAAAGTTTTTATTCAACAATCTACCTCTTAAAATGTACAACACACTCCCTATTTATAGCATTTTACAACCGGTGCCTTAAGTCGTTCACGACTTACGACTCATCATATGTCGGCAGCGACTCAACTTACACGGCTTATCAGTTACAACACAATGTCGACTCAACTTAGGTCGTACACGATCTAAAACACACAAAAGTGACGACTTACGACCCAACGGTACAAGATTCAAGTTACAACACACACATATATTTACAACACCTAGGTCGTATACGACCTAACGACTTACGACTTAAGAAAATACAAACATCCCGACTTATGACTTAAGACTCCCAGCGACTTAAGCTCTTAGGTCGGTAACGAGTTAACTTCCAAAGCGGCTTTGCTTCCAGTGCGGCATAACCAAGCAGCGACTCAACTCTTTAGGTCGTAGACTATTAGATCGTAGCTCGTTAAGTCGTAGCTCGTTAGAACGTAGCCCGTTAGGTCGTTCGAACGACTTTAACATCCTTATGTCGTAACCCGTTTGAGTTAGGTCGTGAACTCGGTGCAACTTCCCCCTCTGGTCTCCAGTTAGGTCGGGAACGACCTAAACTTTCCTCCTTTGGTCGTGGACGACCTAGGACTTCACCTTCTGGGTTCCAGTTAGGTCGGAAACGACTTAAATTCTCCTCCTTAGGTCGTGGGCGACCTAAGTCTTCACCTTGCTTAGGTCGTGAACGACTTAAGCCTTGGAAAATGATAGCTTGCAATTCTTCGACCCTGGTCTGAGCTGCATCACTATATATCATTGATACAACTCCATGAATAAGACATCCCTACAACAGTTTATCATAGAAAATATACATATACCACAACGGAACACAACAGCGGAAACTTAACTTCAACTTGCTTGGACTACCAAAACAGCTCCATAGATTGCATCCTATTTCCAAAGCTCCAAAGAAAAAGCCCAATCTAAAAGCTCAAAATCCTATCATGCTGAACCTAAACAAGTCTGGTCCACGATGCGATTTCCAAAAGCTACACCTACTATCTGACTATCTGAAAATATGACTCTAGGCTGCCCATGTGGAAAATTATGGGCACCCAGAGTTTAGAAAGGAAACAATAAACTCCAGGTCAGTCATGAGACTGGTGTAAGCAAACAAAAACAGTTTTATTTGAACAAAAGAAAACAAAGAAAAGAAATCCGCTATGCTTTTTGGAAAATGAAACTACCATAAGGCCTCCCGCCACACACACAATGCAATCGCACACTTGGGGGAGATTTCTCCTTATGATAGTCAAACATGCTTGATATGCAAAAATCTTTTGATATTATTATTAGTGCACAGTGAGGAAAATATATTCAAGTATAATACTAATCTTAGCCAGCATACGTACCGTTATAGTATGCCTACTATAGCTACCATGTTAAATGGCAGGTACTGCAGCTAAAACCGTACAAGGCGAGTATTGGATGATTGGATTTCCAACAAATGGTCAGGCTAAGGAACTTCCCCACGACATGGGTATGCCTTTGAAGGGACACCCCGAGAACCTAACCGGCTCTCTGCCAACACAAGCCCAGGTTACCCCTGTAACTAGGTAACTACTGACACGTGTATGTCATTCTTCAGTCGTTACCGACCTTTGTCCGAGGATCCTCAATACCAACAAATTCCAACAACCACATAAATTAAATATCTGGGCTCCATACCATGATACCACCTTTTTCCAAAAGGAAATGGACATACCCTAAAGGGCGCGACCCTCATAACCGTGCTGCATTCTTCCTGTTTCGACCATTTTCGGGTTGTGAGGTTCGACGAGGTCTCGTCCACTAAGCTACGCTTTTCACAAAAGCCATGCTTTGATCAACAAACGATTAGCAACACTTAGCATGCCACATTACCAAATTGGGAATGTATAACTAATAACCATTAACTACATAACTTCTGAGCTTGTATGTCGCAGAGAAGGGTGTTAAGCTAAAAGAATAAATACTCCGCCACTAAACAAAAATGTATCTGACGGAAACCATCTTTACATCTCAAAGCGTAATGTCAGACATCCATCCATAGAAGTCTGTTACGAGTTCGAACAGAACCGAAGGCACTTCAAAGAAGACCTTGCAACTCCGGATATTCCCTAATCACGTCCGGACTCCCCATCACATAGGGTGATCAAAATCTCTATACCGGGGTCATTCAGTGCAGAGACATTCGACAAGTAATCCTTTCGCTTTCGAAAATACCCGATCTTCACCACCATCTTCAGATGTTATCCATTACGTTGTATCACTATGCGGAATGGGTTTTATAACATAAAGTCCTCTTCCGGCTAAACCGAATAATGAGTGCTTAATTTAAAAAGCATATGGATATATAGGATCTTAGTTAAGTCACAACTTTTTGCCCAAAACTTTTCTTTCTGAATGGTTTAAACAAATTTTCCACTTTAATCTTTTAACAAAAGATTCACCTTCTAATCTATTAAACAAAAGATCCATCTTTTTATCTTTTAAACAAAAGATCCACCTTTTAATCTTTTAAGCAAAAGATCCACCTTTAAAATCCACCTCAATTTGAAAACAAGGTTCACTCAATTTTTAACAAAGATTCATATTCACTCATAGCTTTGCAATTTAATTCACCTATACCTTTCAAAATTATTCAACAAAAACTAGAAATCCTTTCATTTTATGAAAGCCATTATCATTTGAAAACAAATGCTTTTCATTTTGGGAAAATCCGATTCAATTTACTCAAGTTATAGCCTTTTAAAATATAATCAGAAAATCCGTGAACTGCCGTACTCTGCAAGTTCTATTTAAAATCCCAGAATAATACATTTAAAAATATTTAAAAATGGTTTAAAAATCCATATATATACATTATATAACTTATATAACCCTTTCAAATCATAAGTAAAATAATTTCAAAACTTTAACAAGATATAATATATTCAAACTAAATTTCAATTTCAAACTTCCTTTCCGAAAGCTTTTCAAATTTAACTCAATTTCACTTCCAAACCATTTGGATTCAAAATTCGACTTTTAAACAAAATAATATTTAAATTTAAAATATCTATGACTTAACCAAATCCTCGTGAAATCCATATTTGTGTGTGTATGTGGTGTAGTTCAGGGGTTTTACACAACAACAACATATCACAACCATCATTAATTCAAACACAACAATATAGATAAGCGGCATACTTCTATAACGCTTATCTTCATTCACGGATTCACAGTTAAATAATTAATTTATCACAAATAAATAAATCATAGTTCACAGCTCAATTCATACAATACATATCACAGAACATCACACATCAGAGAAAACTATTCAAAGCATTCAATAGAATCCTAATCATCCATAAGTATTATCTGATTATAATTAGCTTAAACCAGATTAATTACTTATGAATGAATTACTAATCCTGGTTAATTAACATTAATTAATTACAAACTATTTTAATTAATTATCCTTTAATCATTTATTAATTAACCTTTAATAATTAAATTAATTATCCTTTAATCGTTAATTAATCAACTTTAATTGATAAATAAATCAACCTTTAATCATTAAATAATTAACTTTTAATTATTTAATTATCCTTTATTAATTATCCCCAATTAATTATATTAATATTTAACCCTTAATTAATAAATCAACCGTTAATCACTTTCATTAATTAATTAACTTTTAAATTAATTAATTATCCTCAAATTAATTACCTTAATTAATTAATCACATATATCAATTATCCTTTAATATAATTAAAAAAAGTAATTACTCCTTAATTAAGTAATAATCTTTTATTAATTACATTAAGTAATTATATTTAATTAATCTTCACTAAGTAATTGCCCTTTTTATTACTTATCATTAATTAATCACCTTTTAATTAAGCAATTAACCTATAAACAATTGATTAATTAACCTTCGATTAATCACATAAATTAATCAACCATTAATTTATTAAGTAATTATCATCATCCTCTAAATTATTTATATTAAGAAATTACTCAAGATCCTAATAAATCAAAGGTAAATCATTTATCTTAATTGATCACTTAATTACAATATTTAAATCTCATTAAATAAACCTTTAAAATAAATTATCATTATCGTATAATTTAACTTAAAACTTTTAAGTTAACCAATGATTTAAAATATTATTTTAAGATAAAACATTTATCTATTTAATCAACTTCTTAATTAAGCTACTTAATTCCTTATTTAAAATAGGCTTAAGATTTAACTAATGAAAGACACAAATATATATATATATATATATATATATATATATATATAATATTTCAAACTCGATTAATTAAAATAATTTAAATTTAAAACCTTTAATTAATCCACAATTAAACACATATTATATAAAATAATTTATGTAACCAAATTTGTTAAAACTTGATTTTTTTTTTTAAAACTTGTTTAATTTTTAAATTATTACAACTGTTATCCTGAACCCGAGTCAAACCCGAAGTAAACCCGAGTTCAACTTCGAGTAACCCACACTTTTCGTTTACCTGAGCTACTATGGGAAATTCTTCGAGTCAATCTCGAGACAGTTCTTCTTCCTAAACCTACAACCATACTAGATACAAATACTCATGCGTGCATGTGCACAAGGCGCCGGAGCCACGACGATCGACGTTGCAACCTCCCGCATGTCATCGATGATCTACTCGACAATCCACACCAACCAGTTCGATGAATCTGACTAAAAATCAAATTTGAGCACCTTCACCTCCACCTGGAACACAACCAGTCACCTGAAATCACCTCGTTATGCCAACCAAGATCGCCAGAGGCCACGCGAACTATACCAGAGCTTCGCCGGACTTCCCTGTTTCCTTTCCCCCTAGACCGGTGCAACCCGATGCAACATCGACGACGACACGGCCTCGCAAAACCTGGCCAACCCAAGTAGCTCCTAAACCCTAAATCCTCGTCGTTCAATCAATCTAATGATTGAGAAATGCTTCGAGCATGTTTCCCAAGCTCGACTCTACCCTGGCCTCCTCCAGTAGAGACCCTGACCACCCTGAGTTCACCGATCACCAGAAATAGCCCAAACTCCCAAATCTGATCAACTACAGATAGCTCTCTCGATCCCAAACTAAATTTTTCGATTTAACTTCTAAAATTCAGATTTTTGATAATTAAACAGATTATACACCTAAAACAATGAATTATTTAAGTCGAGAATTTGATATGTTTACCATTTCCACGGTCTTTCTTAATTTCCAGATAGTTTATAAACAGAACATACTTTAAACTATTTTTAAATCTTAGCTTATGTTTAAACAAACATAATTTGTTCAAATACTAAAGTCTATCAGAGATTGGTTAAAGAGATTTTTGATTTCTTGAATTTGTTTTAAAATCTGTACTTGGATCAGAGATATATGTCTGTACACAGGCATGTATACACAGTCATATAAATATAGACATATAGGCATATTTACACACATACAACATACATCGAATATTGATCGCATGCAAACCAAAATATATATAGGTTTAAGAGTTTGCTCACCCAGATTTGGTTTGAAAGCAGAGAACAAATTTTTGCCTGGAAATGATTTTCTTGACTTTGAACGGGGAATGATTTGCTTGAATCTGAACTTTGATATGTTGCTTGATTTAACTCAAATGATTTTGTATTTTAGCTTTAGGATTTTGAACTTGAACTTCCAGGTTTTGAAAAACTGGAAATGATCTGGAAATTTTATTTGAATTTGAACTAGGCTTGATTAACTGAGATGATCTGCTCTACTTTGCTTTGATTTCAGCTTTGTATGTTTTGATTTTGATCTGTACTTGCTTAATAAACCGATTGCTTTGAGATGATCTACAGCTTCAGGTTTGAAAAGAAGCCTTTGTTTTGAATTCTATTTCCTGGTTTGCTTTCAGATTTGATTTTCTGGTTTTGGATTTGAATCTTGTTTTAGGCTTTTTGATTTTAAACTTTTCTTTGAGTTTGAGATGATTTTATTTTTTGCTGGTTTATAGATTTTGAAATATATGAAAGAACAATGAAGAAAGAAGGAGATAGTGGTGTATATATATATATTTTTCTTTTCCTTCAATTATTAAATAAAAATGAAAAGAAATTTTTTTAAACATGACACTTGTTTTACTTCATTCTATATGTTTTACATTTGTTAATCTTTATATTAAAATGCTTACACCTGTCTTATTTCTTGTCAAACTAGTTACAAATGTTAATTTGTATGATAAATTTTTTTACACTTGTAAATTATATATATTAAATGTTTAAATATGATTTATATTTGTATTTTCAATTTAAACAAATATATTTCCTTTTATTTATATATATTTCTAACTTTAAAGAAAATGATTTTAAAATTTAATTATACATTAATAAATAAATACATATATAGATAATATATATAAGTTTTTAAAATATAGAATTTAACTTCTAAATAGCTTTTTAAAATTGTCATTATATTAAATTTAAAAATATAACTTTTCCAATCAATATATATATATATAGACACACACACACCCCTATATATGCATTATAATATTAGAAAGCAAGTTTTTATAAATTTTAAAATATATAGTTTCAAAATCCAATTTATGTTAATCTCAAATCATAACTTCTAGATATATATTACATATATTATAATTAGAAAACAAATTTTATTCATCTTAAAATATAGAGTTTTTAAATTAAATTTATTTTATAAGATATTTATTCTTGAATTTCAAATTCAACATTTAATTAAAAATCAATTTTATACATATATATAATAAACAACATATATTATTTGTTTTGAAAAATTTCAAATTACAATCTATTTATATAAATAAACAGGCACATATCTTATTTATTTGAAAAATTCAAATTAATTCACAATTTAATTCAAAATTTTATATTAATTATCAAATTAAATTTGACTCAAAACTGGGATCGTTACAAAAACCAAACCAAATTTACTTTTCCAAACCGCAACTATGAATTTAGGTATAGCTTTCGTTAATTCATTTACTTTCCTCTGATTTCTTCTCAATCAAATCAATATGGATCATATAGTTAGATCTAGGGTTTCATGATCAATTAATCCTAAAGTATATTGAATTTTTAACATGTGTGTGTGTGTTGTGTGTATTAATCGAACTAATATCATATACTAAACTATTATCTGACCCATTGTTTACAATTTTTTTCTGTGTAAACTAAAGAGTGCTTACTTAAGCAGGTCAAGTCTATATTTTCCAAGTTAGACCTTAATTTTGGATTAGCGAATAAAGAACCCAGAAGTCGAAGCTGGTGGGCTTTTTATTTATGTATGTAATTGTTTTTATTTCAACTATGTACTTATTCAGGATCATATAACTAGTTAGATGATTTGTGGCATCTTCATATGTTGTATCATCACTATATACATTTTACTATATCTATCCATGCGTAGGAAATGGTTTGGGGTTCATTATGTTAAAGAAATGATGAAAATGAAAATAATCATTTTGTGCTTTGCATACTTATGTTGTTGCAAAAAATAGTGGTTTCATTTTTCTATTTAAAAATATTTTGTGGTGAATACAACATTCGATGTTCATTTTTGGTCTCAAAATGCGGGATGTTACAACTTGGTATCGAAGATTAGTCGTGCAGCTAAAGTACTTAGTGGTATTATAGTAGTGGAGATGCAAAAAGTTATTGGGGAGTTAAGGCGGGGATATAGCAGGAAATTGAGGAGGTGCGAAAACCTTCACTAGATAAAAAATCAAATATTAAAAATTTGTTATTCTCGTTCTCACATCATTCATGTAGAAAAAATAAACATTATTTAATATTATATAATAAAATGGAAGAATATTATGATTTATGCAATCCAAATTTGGTGACTGCAATAAATTTCTAGCTTATATTGAACACTTATACCTTAAAATTAGTTCTTTATCCTAATTTTGTGGACTTAGTTTAAAAGTGAACCAGTTAAATCAACAAATTTATATCAGCATTGCCAAAGTAGGTGATAATAAGCCTTAGTTTAGAGGGTGTAGTAGAAAAACAACGGGGATTAAAATAGATCTACTATTTAATAGCGTAAATTGATAAAGCGTAGCAGTCGAAAAGTGCTATGCGCTGTAGCGGGATATTGTAGGATTTTACTAGGGCTTTAACTGCACAAATGCTTAGGCTAGGGAAACCAAGTTAAAAGAATAGTGCTTAGTAGGAATTTAGGCACAATTTAGATAGAAACACTGCAAGTAAGGTATACACTAAATAACGTACTTTTTATTTTGATATTAATACATAAGTGAAATTTCCATCTACTTTTATTTCACTCTCATTCATTTATTTCAAATGAAGATCAACTTGTGAAAAATATGAGAATGGATACCTATAGTGGACTTGGAAAAGATGGCAACACAAGAGGGGATGATAGTAGAGGTTATTCAAGCATTCAAACAAATGTAAAAGCAAGGGAAGCAACCCCAAGTGAGTTGTCAATGCAAACTTAAATAAAGAAGTAGTGGTAAAGGAGAATGTTAAAACTCAAATGACCAATCTAGTTAATGCCGCTATGGACATAAATTCTTTATTTATGGAATATAAGTCTAGAATGATGAGGAAAAATATGCCAAAGGTAGTTGCACAAAGGCTAGAGTGAGCAAGGAGGACTTCTCAAAGGTATACTCTGACTATCGTAATTTGGTGAAAGGTATTCGTAATTTGGGTGAAAGGTGTTTTCCAAAAATGAGATAATTATAGAGGTGGTTAATTCGTTGAAAGTACATGATTAGATCCTTGAAGACTTGTGTTTCACTATTGAATAGACAGGTGAGTAAGCTCTAGAAATTACAAGGAGATGCCATGGCTGTGTAGGAGATGATATTTATAAAAACACCTAATGATATCATCACATGGGATCAACTTGAGGAGATGTTTGAGGCCTAATTCATTATCGATTCTAAAATGAGCACATTGTTTAATTGGTACAACATCCATATAGAGAAAGTTGTCATTGGCTAGGTGCATTCAAAGCTTAAACTCATTGATGAAGCATGGAATGGAGTGAATTAGCACATTATTAAAGAAGAATGAAAATTTTCATCCATGATTTGTAGAAAGGAGTGAGCCATAAGATGAAAACTCTTCATTTAACTCCGTTTAAAATGATAGTGGAGATGAATATGAGGTAGGATGATCTATAACAAGAGGAATGGGGAAGAAAGAGGCCTAAATCGGAGTAGAAGTATATGGCTTCCCCTTATCAAAAAGGAAAATGGATGGAGCGTAAAGAAAAGGGAAGGCCTAGAAAATTGAGATATAGCTTGCTTCAAATATGGGAAGAAAGGGCACCATGCGTCTAAGTGTCAAACACCTAAGACGAAATGGAAGGTAAAATGCTTCAATTGCAATAATCCAAGGAACAAGAGGAAAAACTACCTAGATTTGGCTCCAACAATAGTGTTTACTATAGAAGGACCACCGAAGGGTCCAACAGCCTAGGAAAAGTAGAATTAAGGGAAACTCTATCCAAGGCACAATTTCTAATTTTAAAATTATAGTTAATGTACTTTTTATACTAGTACTACACATTCCTTTATTTCATAGGATTTAATTGATAGCCTTTGCCAAGATGTAACTACTAAGTTGCATCTTTATCATGATCAATCCGATCGGGGCTATGCCACTCTTGGGCTGTATTGTGATAGAGTAGATTCTGTTCTAGGTAGGCACACTTTTGTTTGTGTTCCATATGCATTCAACTTTATTGGATATGGGTTATCATTGATATGGACTGGTTAGTCTATCATAATGGTTGGATTTTTGTGCTAGAAGGTAGTGGAATTCTAACACCCAAATCGAGGTCAAACCTAGAGAATCGTATTAAATGAGATGAGGGCCAAGTTTACCTGCACTTTATTTTCATTTGAAACCAAGGTGCATTATATTACAAATGATATTGTGGTTAGAATTTGTTATGGAACCATTAACAAGATTGCCACCTAAAAAGGCAATTAAATTCCTATAGATCTTATACTTTGAGAACATCCCGTCAGTAGACTGCTAAGTAGAATGTCCTAAAGGAAATGAAGGAAAGCAAATAACTAGTGAAAACATGAGAATTTTTTTAACTAGATCAAGTTTCCATAACGGGAAATTTAGTGGATATATGAAGAAATCAGAAGGATCTCTTCATTTTTGTATTAACTATCAATAGTTGATTGAAGCACTTAAAAAATATTATCCACTACCACGGATGAATGATTTATTTGATTAGTTGAATGGACCTTAAATTTTCTCAAAGTTGGATACAGCTACAATACCTCGATCAGTTGAGAATTTCAGTGGATAATGTTCCAAGTATTGTTGGTAATGATTATGGAATAAATGCTTTGGGGCATCAACATCTTATACTGCATATTTTAAGTCGAAAGATGGGTCTAGTTGTAACATAGACGTAGTTGGAAATTTGGAAGTTTTGCCAACACTCATGGAAGATAACAACAAAACAAAAGAATGATCCGTGGATGAATTAAACACTCGAAAATAGGTATTGATTTGGAAGAATAAGGAATGGTTAAATAAAATTCAAAGGTTGGCTTCGGAAGTAGGGAAGATTATGTGTTCGCAATATAGGAAACCTTCATAAGGAAGTATTAGATGAAATTCATCATTTGACATTTGTTATTCATCCCGAACGCATAAAGATACAAGGATATGAAATTAGTGCCCGTTTGGAAATGAATGAAAAGAGATTTTGGAGAATGTGCAGATAACTTTTTAAGTAAAAGAGGATATCAAAAGGTAAGTGGGTAGCTTCAACCACTAAAGTTACCGATTTGAAAATTGAATTCCATATCAATGGATTTTATTGATAGTTTATCAATGTCGAGGATGAATTTTGGTGATAGTGGATAGATTCACCAAGAATGGTAATTTTTACCAATAATGTTGACAAGGATGACAGTAAGCTTGGCCAAGCTATATGCGAAGAATATTATAAGGTTGCATGCAGTGCGAAGCAAATTGTTATGACAGAGAACCTCTCATTACCACTGGATTTTGGTAGAGACCATAAAGTAATTGGGTCATGGAATTGAATATAATATCCACTAACGTATGGATAGATTGAAAAGTTGTATCTTATTCTCAAGGATATTCTAAGAGCATGTGTTTAGTATTTTTCAAAAGGGATGCTATAGCTGGCTTATAAATAGAGCCTAAATGAAGAAAAAATACATCCAAACCTTTCACAACACAACTTTCTCCTAGCTTTTGCGAATAATATGTCTTCTCTATGTTTTTTGCTCATAAACAAAGTCTTTTCAGACGTGATAATTATTATAATATTTTAAAATATAGGTTTCAGAGATATTTCATTTATTCTATATATGAATTAACATGTTGAAATATAGTTGAAATAGAGAAGTTTTTAGGTTAAAACTTTATAAAATTAATATCCATACCTTATTAAATTTTGATATATGATATAAAAACGTATCCCAATGATAGGTTTTTAATATTAGAATTTTTGAAAATAATATTTTATGAATTTCTGATGGGTGAAAATGATAATTCTAGCATTAAATGGTCTGCCACAATTATGAAAATCTTATATGATGTAAATAATATCATTTAGAATTTTGGTTAATTTTATTGAACTCTTAAATAATATGATTGGTTGGTGAATTATAGAGTAGATAAAATATAAAGGGAAATTAGAGAAAACTAGAGTTAGTTATTAAAAGTAATTAACATTTGAATTAAAATATAAAATTAACTTTGAAGAAATTGAAAAGAACCATGATTACTAATGATAAAATGTTAAGTGTGCTTGATTAGGTGAAGTTATTTGTTAATAAGAGTAATAAAATGGTTTTATAATTAATTATGAAATTGTTACCGTAGAATTTTATTTCTCTACTTTGAGAGCTTATAACTTTCAGTTCTTTAATGATTTTTGTATCAAGGAATGGTGGTGTTGCATATTTCTAACCATGCAAACGATGCACCATTTAGAATTAGGATGTGAGGGTTATAGCTATCGGTAGTTGATACAAAAATTTAGAGTGACTTAACAATTAGAATTTTTCTCAAAGTGTTGAATAGATTTACTCATATCTTCGATATCTTATATCATTCACATTGAAAATTTTCAGTACTTGAAGTTTCTTGGGTAGAAAGTAGATAAATATATGTTTAATTGTTTTTGGCTTTACCTCAATCGGAGTTTCTTGTTAGGATACATGATGTATCGAAATTGGAACTAAATATCATCGTTTTGAAAATGCTAGAAATTATTGAAAAGTCATACTTTTGGTAGCTATAACATTCATATTTTTTATAGCAACATCATTCTGTTTTCTGTAACGATCCCGATTTTTAATTAAAATTAAATTGATAATTAAAATAAATTTTTGGATAAAATTGTAGATTAATTTGAATTTTTCAAATTAAATAGGGTATTTGTTTATTTGGACATTGATTTTAAAATTTAATTGACACTTTGAAATTGGATATTTAATATCTTATAAATAAAATGTAACATCCCAAAAATTTATCAATTTCAATTAATAATATATTTTAAACTTTTGGAATTTAATTTGAAAATAATTGGAAGAAAAATCTAAAACAAATAAAAATAAGTGAAAATTTTATATAAATTTAATTCCAATTTTGTTTTGAGTTGAAAATATTAAGATAATGAATGTTTTAAAAAGTCATTTTAAATTTTAATCTTATATATATATTACATATATGAGTAAAATAGAACACACATTGAAATTTAATTTAAATTTATTAAAGGCGAGTGTGAATATATATATGGACATGAAGGTTTATATTTCAAGTTTGAAATTGAAAATTGAATTTAAATTTAAAATAAATGTTTTAAAAAGTAGTAGAATTCAAAATCATTAAGATGTAACATATGTAATGTAAAATTTGGTTAAACTCTTTTAACATTATACATATTCATACATATACATATACACATGAATTGATGGATACCTTTGTTTATAAAATGTATATAATATAAAAATTAAAGATTAAAAAAAATTATTTTGCTTTGTAAAAATCAAAAGGGCTGAACATACATAGCACATGGAAGAATGGAGTACGATAATGAACAAAATCTAGAGCTTATTATTATTTTTAACAAATGGCACAAGGCATCATTTCCTTAATAAAATAATCAAGTAAAAAATTTCAGAAAAACTTTCATCTTCCCATTTCACATTTTAAAACCTCCAAATCTCTGAAAAGTTTAGTAACCAAAGATTTATCAAACTTTAAACTCCAACACTCAAGCAAGAAAAATTCAAAAAAAAAAGAGAAAGAAAAAGAAAAAAAACTGCCTATCTTCAACTCAATTCAAAAGGAAAAGAAAAATATCTGAATCATCTTAAAGATTTAGGCTTAGGTAAGTTTTTAAAAACTTTATAGTTAATGAAGTTATGATTTTTAAAATCAAGTTTTAACAAACAAAATTTATAAAACTGCATATTAGCTTGAACAGGGGGGAGGCTTCAAGTTTTGGCTAATGCAGTAGGTTTCTAAAAATAAGTTAAAAGGCAAGTAACCTTTTTAATTATGAATTTGAAGTTATAATCTATAATGAAGAAAGAATTAAGAACAATAACATTCAATTAATTAAAGGAAATCAAGATCCAAAATTTAATTTACTCCTGATTTTCAAGCTGCATGAAAAAGAAGTCCTCTGTTCTATTAAAAATCCTTACTGTAAGTAAATAAAAAATTATTGTTATTGATTAATTAAGTGCATAAATACAACTAAGAATAATCACAGATACGTGTTTAAAAATTTGCAGATCTAAACTTAAAAGAATTTAAAGTAGAAAAAGAAGAAATTTGCAAGCTCCATCTTTTCTTTGAAATTGTCAAGAGCTTCTCTGTCTTCAGGAAACTCTCTGAAAAATGTGAGTAAACCCCATGCTTTCTTCAATTTCTTGTGTTTAAATGCCTGCATGAATTTGAATAGTTTTGGCTTGTGAATGGGTTGCTATGTTTGAGTTTTTCTTTGCTTGGAAATGTGATTTCTTCCTTCCATTCTTTCTTTTCTGCTTCCTATAACACTTTGGTTTACAGTGTAAACCATGCCAAATTTAAAACCCCTTCCCTCTATTGCTAATGAAATTGAATGATGAACTTTGGTTTTGGATATGTTTTGTGTTTCAATAATTAGATCATAGCAAAGTTTTGAAGTTTCCTTTTTTCCAGAAACTGTAAGAACAGAGTTTCATTTAAGTACCAGGTTTACAAAAGTAAACTATACCAAAAATCAAATTCAAATCTCTCTCTCTCTCTCATTTCTTCTGGAATGGATTGTAATACAAGTTGAAGTTTTGCTTTAAAAAAACTGTAATATGTTCCAGCAATAAAAATTTAGGCAAGGGTCATATAGTTTTCTCTGGAAATTATTAAATGCAGTCACCACTTGATTTTTGCAAAAATTCAAACTCTACAAATTTCAATTTCAGTAATATCATTTGAATCTACTTCAATAATGATGATTTTTGGAACAAAAATGCAAAATTTTCATTCAGTTATTATCGAGATTCTTTGGTTGATCAGAAATTGAACATAGGCCAAATTCCGGCGACCCAGGTGATCGTGGTCCTCGAGTTCGACGTCGTTGATAGTTTGAGTATCATAGATCATTAGAAAATACAAGATAAATTTATTAATCATTGGATTTGTGATTTGTGATTTGTGATCAAAGTAGGGTTTAAGAACCCATTCTTGTTCGCGACCGAAACGACGGTGCTGCACCATCCACAAGTGATTGGACTGTGTGCCTTCGGTGCGAATCGATGCGTCACACGATGGCGAAGGCTTCAGACCAAAATTGGTGGTCGCAAACGATCAAGGGTGGCGGCGCGAGGCAGTTTCTGGTGACGTGCCTGATGGGTTGGTTTGCTCGTTTGTTTCGATCCTTGCTTTCAAAATAAAATCATGTTCTGGGTGTTTGTATCATCTTGGGAAGTGATAGGCGACTCGCTGGTGGCCGCAGCTCCAACCAACGGCGGCGAAGTTGGCGGTGAACGTGCACTTGTTAGATTGGGTGTCAGGTTGATGGGTTGGGGAGATAGGTGGTAGCTCGAAGCAGTACGCGGGGGAATTGAGGAAAGACTCGAAGTATGACTCGAGTTGTTTTAGTGTTGTATCGTGTTGATTTAAAAACTTAAAACAAATTTTTTGTGAAAATTTATCACACCGGTCTATTTGGGGTGAAACTCGGAGCAAGGGAATGTATGGCTCGGGGTAATACTCGAAGCAAGCCACGGGTTGGACAGAAAAACAACAAATTCCAGTTTTAGCTATAATTTTTTTTTCAAACACACGTTAAGTAATTTTTTCTGAATAAATTAATGATTACTGTAAATGGAATATGAAGTAAATAATATTGAATCAATTATTTAAAATTTATGAAGTTCAAAATTATTTCAAATTGTATAGTTTCCTTTAAATAAAAAGTTGTTTTAAATCTAACTTAATAAAATTTAAAAGTAAATCAGATATTCAAGTATTAACTTTAACCAATTTTTTTTATAACGATGAAATAGTAAATTAACAATTGATGTTTTGTAATGATTTTAAAATTAAAAATAAATTAATTTAAAGAATTGTTAATGAATAAAAGTAATTTAACTTAATTAGTTAACAATTAAGAATTGATAAATTAAGATAATCAACTAAAGAATAATCAATTTATAAAGCCTATTAAAATTTAATTAATTCATAATTAGGTAAAATTAAAAATTGATTTAAAGTAATTAATAAAGATAATTATATGGTTAATTCACTTTCACCTTAATCAAAGATGATTTACTATCATCAACGATTCTGTACTGGATTGATATTTCTGTTGTGATACTGTGATTGCTTTGTGATGAACTATGATTTGTGATCTGTTCCTATATGTATGTGGAAAACCCTTTTGCCCGTAAAACGGAATTTGAATTTCGATGCGACAGGGAGTCGGATTCCAGTTGGCTATCCGAAACCCACATCGAATCGTAATGATGAATCTTTGTGATTGATAAATGTACTTTATCTATGAATCTGTGAACGAAGATAAGCATTATGGGTTATACCGCTTATCAATATTGATATGATTGAATCTTTGATGATTGATGTTGTGCACTATTGTGTAAAACCCCTGTACTACACTATACACACACAAATATGGATTGCACGTGAAAATCGGTTAAATCACAGATTTTTGAAATAATTTTAAAATTGAATTTTTAAATCCAAATGGTTTTGGAAATGGATCGGATTTAAAGTGAAAAGCTTTTGAAAAAGAATTTCAAAGATAATAGTTATTTTTGAATAACTTAATTTAGTTTTGAATTTTGATTTAAGATTTTATTCGAAATTTGAAATTGAATTCTATCTAGAGAATTTAAGATGTAAAAAGGTTATACAAGCTTATATGGGTTTTAAACCATTTTTAAAGTGTTGTTTTGGGAATTAAATTTAACCCAAAGATTTTAACTCGTATAATTGAAATCGGATTTTTCCAAAATGATAACTGTTTGTTTTCAAATGATAAAGGCTTTCATATAGGAAATGAATTTCAAATTTGTATAAAAGGAATTTCAAGTTTGAATTGAAATGGTTTTCCAAGTTATGAATGAATCTTTGGAAACGGTTTTTTGAAAGCTATAAGTTAAATCTTTGATTTAAAGATTAAATGAGCTAATCCAAATTGGAATGGAAATTGTTTTGAAATCCGTGAATGGAGCTTTGTGAAACTGGGTAAACTTTATGAAATATTTTTTTAAAAGATTTGAAATGGTAATTTGGTTTAAACCATTTAAAGAAAAGTTTTGGATAATAAGTTGTGACTTAACTAAAATCCCATATCCATATGTTTTTAAATATTGCGCTCATTATTCGGTTTAGCCGGGAGAGGACCTTGTGTCATATAACCCATTCCGAATAATGATACGTCGTTATGGATAGCATTTGAAGACCGATGGTGAAGACCGGGTATTTGCGAGAACGATAGGATGACCTATCGATTGTCTCTGCACTGAGTAGCTACGGTATAGAGATTCCTTAAGTGATGGGAAGTCCGATCGGGATTGTGAATACCCGGATTTGCAAGGGCTTCTTCGAAAGTGCCTTCGGTTCTGTTCGAACCCGGAACTGACTTGTATGGCTATGTGTCTGACACTACACTTTGAGATGTAAAACCGATTTCTTTCAAATACATATCTGTTGGTGGCGCAGGATTTATTCTCTTAGGTTAACACCCTTCTCTGAGACGTACGAGCTCAGGGTTATGTAGTTGAAGGTTATCAGCGATATACTCCCAATTTGGTAGTGTGGCACGCTAAGTGCTGCTGTATGTTGATGATCATTTGTTGATCATTTGTTGATCAAAGCATGGCTTTGTGAAAAAGCGTAGCTTTGTGGACGTGACCTCATCAAGCCTCACAAACCGGTAATGGTCGAAACAGGAAAGATGCGGCAAGGTTTCGGGGGTACTCCCCTAGGGTATTACCATTCCTTCTGGAAAAGGGTGGTATCATGGTATGGAGCCCAGACACTTACTCATGTGGACACTGTAGTATATTTATTACTGTGTGATGTTGTTGATGGAGGGCCCTCGGATAAAGGTCCCAAAGGACTGGGGGTGGCATATCTTAGGTTTTTTTCCCCGGGAAGGGGGTAGCCGGCCTTGTGTTAGCAGAGAGCCGGGTAGGTTCTCGAAGCGTCCCGCCAGAGACGTTCCCATATGGCAATAGGAAGTTCCTTAGCCTGACCATTTGTTGAATATCCATTCATCCAATACGAGCCTTATACGGTTTTAGTTGTAGAACCTGCCATTTAACATGGCAGCTATAGTAGGCATAGTATAATGGTACCTATGCTGGCTAGGATTTATATTATGCTTTCGAAATGTTTTCCACTATGCACTAATAATAATATCAAAATGGTTGGTGTAGTAAGCATGTTTGACTATCATAAGGAGAAATCTCCCCCATGTGTGCGATTGCATTATGTGTGTGCCGGAAAGCCTTTTGGTAGTTTCATTTTCCAAAAAGCATTACGGATTTGAACTTTAAAATCTTTGTTGTTTGTTTTAAAAGATAAAACTGTTTTGTTTGCTCACACCAGTCTCACGACTGACCTGGAGTTTATTGTTCCTTTCCTAAACTCTGGGTGCCCACTATTTTCCACATGGGCGGTCTGGAGTTGGGTTTTCAGATAATCAAGTAATAGGTGTAGATTCGATAGCCTTCGAAGTCTTTGGATTGGTAGCTTTTAGTCTTTGGGATCTTCTTCAGTCTTGGACGACTGACCTTGCTTAGCATAGTTCAACTTGATGGGAGTTCTCGCTAGCTTTGGATTGGAGATGGAGCTATTGGAGTTTGGCATTGAAGACATTATCTTTCCGCTGCTATTTCTTGTATCTCTGATTGTAACATCCCGCCTTTTCGCACACTTTAAACCGACACACGTGCCAATTCAAAGCATACGCAAGGGCGGATTGTTATGGGGTAAATAAGAAAAATAGAGAAGAAATAAAACGAAAATAGAATCTCACAGCGGAAGGATAAAATATAATAACAAATATACAGATCATAAACAGTTTACAAAAGCTTGATTCTTCTTTTACATTAAATATCAGAGTTACACATACCAATATAAGCAATGCAGCGGAATAGAAAGAGTGTGGTGTAATACTATATATAAAATAATACTGATTCTTCGTCTTCGTCCTCCAAAGCTAAAATCTGCTATCCTGAAAACGCTCGGACTGACCCGAGCGAATTTGAAAAGACAAAAACACTCGAGTCAGACTAGAAATTCTTATGTGAGTTAAATAAACAGAAATAAATATGAGTACAGTAACTCAAGAGATGCTCGGGATTTACATCTCCTAAGGATCCGTTAAACTATTTACTATGTAGTATATTGCGCTATTATAATAGTGTCTATTTATAAAATAAACTTACTTTTTAATAGCGTTAAGGAGTGACCCAATATTCCCCTTAACACAAATAATGCCAATAGTCTATACAGTACCGTAATACCTCCTGATCGGGAGGCTACCAGAGGATACTCCATAGGTACGACACAAATAGAAACTCGTAGTAAAGGCTCGGTATGGTAGGTGACACGGCACAACTAGGCAATGCCAGGGTAGATATACCAATTGCTATCCAGGCTGGTGGAAACGCGTAGCCGCAGTTACCGCCCACCTCGGACTAACTCCCCAAAATCAAAATATAGAAGTGGCCACTGAATCAATCCAAGTCAAAGTATAATATCGAAGAGGAGCGTCCGATCAGAGGAATGACCTCATTGGCCTGAGAATCGCTCCTGTTTTAGCCACCTTATGCCAACTCACGGGAGTTGGGTCCACGTATTTACCTTACAGGAACGTCGCCACCACCTACTTCATTCTGGAATCTCCACCGCGTACACGGTTAGTCAAAGTGGTTTTCGGTATCGACGGAGAGTATGTCCATATCCGATCCCGGTCTCTTTGCCAACCCATCGTTATTATAACACCGCGGTTATTTAAAAACAGTTTATACTTTAAAACCAGAATATAATCCCTTTCAAAACCATAATATTACGATATCATTTCTTCTTTAAAAACACAAACAATTTATTTTCATATTATTTTATAAAAGCCCAAATCAATGATATCGTTTCCCAAATAAAATTTTCCTTTCCAAAAATTATGTCACTTTTTATTATTTAATATCCCATGTAACCAATATTTTGTTTGTAACTTTCAACATAATTCTTCGAAAATCCATAGTATTTTAAAACCATTATTTTCAAAACTAAATGGTTTGGATATTCAACGGTATGCGAATTAAAAAGGTTTAACTTTACTGTTGCCTTATAAAGAATAAATTACATGGCTTTCCAAATATTTCTTGTTTTAAAGTTAAACCAAAGTCCAAAATATTACTTCAAGTCCCAAAACCATTTCAATTTTATATATATTTATATCCATTTTTGAGCATTAATATTTCAACTAAAGTTGGATTTTTATCCTTTCAAAATCAATATTCTATTAATTAATCTTGACCATTCACATAAAATTCATAATTAATAAGACTTCAATTTCTAGTAAAATATATATATTTCCAAATTCAAATTTTTACTAGCATATTCATTTCAAATTATTTTGGGAAAAATCCAATGATAAATATCATCCCTTAAAATTTCCAACTTAATCTTTGAACATAGGATATAAATTATCAAACTCCATTTTCTAAATTTCTTCCATTTTCAATAAAGAAATTTATATTCCTTTTAATTTCAAAATTTCAACTTCATAGGTATATAAATATGGAATAAAATATTTAGACAATATAAATTTAAGATTTATAGACCGTATTCAATCCAAACCATAGAAATCACATTAAAATAGTTATATATAGACCGCGGTGCCTGTATATAATTTTCTATCCTATGGTCAAGTGATACGGATATTTATCATTTCAATCCGCAATTTAAAAAATAAAACTTTGCGGTTTTATCATTTCAAACCACAATCCCGAATGAAATGTAAAATGTATGCTAACTTGCAGTTTAATGATATCAAATAAAACATCCATTCAACAACACATCCATCATCCAGTCACAAACATCAAGCAATATCAACCAATAACAAAATATGTTTGGGAATATACAACAGGTAATAATTGGCAGTTTAATTCAAATTATATTTATCAACTATAAATCTAACAGTTTATTTTCAGTGATAATTTACATAACTATTAACTAGCAGTTCTTATGCAAACAATAATTTCTAACAGCCAATTAATACGCAATCAATCAATTTAATTAACAGCTAAATTCAAAAAATGCAATTCAACAGATATGGGTGAAATAACATGCCAAAAGCTCATAAATAAATTTCTATTCATTTCTAAAATTTATTTAATAAACATAAAAGCTTCTAGTAATTGTGAGTGAGTTAAAACACTCACCTTTTGAATTTAAATCGAATTTAAACCCGATTTAAACTCAAAAATTCGCCCGTCTCAGAATTCGTCCAAACCAGCGTCATCGAGTCCGGAATTAAATTACGATCCTAACAAAAGAAATTTCGTTTGAATCCGAGGTCGTATGAGAAAGTTATGGCGAAAAATGGTGATTGAATTCAAAATTTAAAATAAACAAAGTGGTACACATTCATCACTTACTTTACATATGTGCCACGTCACCCTTAATGTTCACGCGTCTTCCCTGCTATCGGAGCACGCACGCAACAGAGCACGACCCATACTTCATCAACCCTAATCGAAAATTCCCGCCAATCCAACCGTTGAAACTCGAAACAAACCACATAGATGCGATCCCCTCGGTTCCCTCTCCAAAACCCAGAAATGTTTTTCCGATCCGACAACTTTTTGCGCGACGATGATGAACGGTTTTGGGGCTATTTGAATTTATTCTGGATGAACGACAGCTCCAATTGAAAAACGAATTTCATCATGGGGTTACGTATTTCGAGAAGATCAACATATATTTTTTTGAGAATTTTCTGAATTTTTTGAGTTTTGACTTTTGATTTTTGAACTGTGGATAGATCTGGAATTGGATCTGAGATGTATACATTTGGGGAAGAGAAAAGAGTGAAGAAATGAACGTACAGCAAAAGAACAGAGACTAGGGTTTATAGCTGTATATTTATAGATAGGCTAGAGGTAGGGTAGCTAGACTGGATACGCGAACGTGCGTGACAAACCATGGTCCAAAAAGCCCGCTATGCCTCCGGAGCCAAATTTGTAAAAACTATATATCCAAATAGGTGTTTTAAAATATTCTGAACGCGATGGAAAAAGTTTCGCGACCAAATACGATCGTATGAAGAAGTTATGCTAAAAAAACAAAAATTTCACATTGATTTCAAAATGCGTAAATTTCAAGGCGTTTCGAGTCCGTACGATCAAACGACCAGTCCGATCGCTACGAAACTTGAAACATTATTATAATTCACCATTACGGATCCGATGAAACTGGTTTCGTCGAAATCCGAGTCCGTGACAAAATGGCTATTTTTAATATTAATTAATTAATTGATTAAATCCAAATTTTAAAATTTTAAATTCTAAAATTTACAATTTATCCTCTTATATTACTCAAACGTTTACGATGATTCTAACCAAATTAAATGTCAGTATAGAGAAGACGAATTTATCCAATCAAACGTAAATCTCATTTTTAATAATTAATTTCATTTGAATCCACAAAATTTATAAAAAGATCCTAAAATTCTATTTAGCTAAATAATTTAATTATTATTCCATTAAAATTTCAAACAGAAGGGTTTACCATTTTAATTTAAGATTATGATATAAATATTTCCCGTATCCAACTAAATTTTCACTTAACGTAGAATTTATATCAAATTTTAATTAATTGCAGTAAATCCAAGTAAATATATAAAGCTTGATTCCCGTTTAAACATTTTACTTGAATGAACAATTTCTTTACTCAAAATAGTTGTTGTAAACTCTTAATTCCACATTTATAAGTGTATTATTATTTTCACTCAAATATTATACATATATATAGAGTATTGGGTTTTTATTTAATAATCATTTATCATATATATTAATTAATTAAATTCAATATTTAAGTCTGACTAAATTTATTCCCCAAATACACATTTACCTTTCTCAACCAATAAATATAACCAATCAAATTCTCATTTTATTGAACCTTGGTCAATTCCACACGTTAATTTTACTTAAAGTCTCAATTAATTAATTTACCTCGGTTTCATTGCCTTATTACCTTATATGCATAATTGACATTGTTATATCTTCCATTACATCAATAATTTACCATTTCATCTTACCATTTATTTACGTATCCTTTTATTGCACTGATTGAAATAAATTCACTTATTAAATTCCCAATTCCACCCTTCTATTCAAACCAAGTATCATGCTATGATAATATTTTACGTTGGTTACACAAAAAAAATCGACTTTTTATCGTTATCAATTAAACATACATTAATTGCACAAATTAAAGGAATTAATTGCCATTTATCCAATTAAATTTTTCATACATCAATCTATTTCATCTAAATCCTTACCTATGAATATTGCAACCTTTAATTCCATTAAATACCAATTAACCCAAATTATTTCATTTATTCTAAGTCATATCACTAAAATAATTCATCATAGTAAACTTAAAATCTATACGTTTATTGATTTATTTCTATTTGTCTTATGTTAAATTCTAAATTTAGTAAGACAACCTAAAGTACTCCATTCAATCGACAGTCCCTTTTCAATTGTTAATACGTACTTAAATTTCTACAGTTGCCTTCCATCTGCACTTCCGTTACTATGATAAAAATTAGTAACGTTTATGCCATCAATCCATCATAATTACTTACCCTTAATTGAGTTTGATTTCCAAATAAATTTGCTGACCCTTAATTAGACAATTTATAAAAGTTCGTCATCATACCTATAGTTCTACGCTTATGCTATGTCTTAAATTTCAATAAATTTATAAATTTTGAGATGTTCATTAGGGTTTACAAATTTATTGACTTGCAATAACAGGGTTTCTTAATCTATTCAAATTTTATCGTTCACAATCTTTTATTGCATTAAATTGGTTTAATATTCCCATATTAAATTTTATATCCAGGTAAGAATTTTTCTTTCTTTCTCTACTTAATTCATTTGAATTTTATTCAAATGTCTTTAAATAGGTTTCTAAGTCACTTCTATATAATTTATTCTAGCCTTCATTTTAATATTTATCTACCACCTTTATTCTTTCAACTAAAATAAATTACAAAAATCCTATTAAACAAACAATTTTAAATGGTCGAACTTTACGGGTCGTTACACTGATAGTATTAGTATTTATTGTATCATTCTATTGTATCATCATTGTATCTGGATATTGTATCAATGTTGTATATTGATGTGTTATTTCATTTTCTTCCGTTGTGTTCTACTTAATGTGTTATAAGCTCCGGCGAACCAGATTCGACGTTTGGATCTGCGGCATTTGAACACGAGTGTCGTATTCGGTGCCGATTTTCGAAGGTCGAGTCAGGGTCGTTAGATTTTCCATGGGTGTTAATTCATGTTTTCAGTTGCTATGATATTCATCTCTATGATATCTATGAAATTAATGTTTTGACCGCTATAATATTTATATTTCTAATAGCCATGATATTCATGTTTTCAATAACATGACATTCAGTTTTGATAGTTATGACATTCTTGTTTTTGATAGCTAACCTGCATTCCTTGAAATTTCTATGGTAGAAAGTATATAACTCCATCTTTGATTAAAATTTAAAATATTTTACGAGTATCTTTAGTGAAAACTGCAAATTTTGAAGGAAAGAATTTCGAGTGTTTTTCTTCTTATTTAAAAATACTTGTGAAATTTTGCAGATTTCAGCTGTTGAAAAATGAAAAATAAATTATCAAACATACTTCTAAGGATGGAATTCATAAAGTTTAATTAAGTGGGGATTTTGACCTATTAACTTGAAAATAAGAAACAAATCCTTATTACCAGTAGAATTATTTGTTGTCTTAATGCAACATGATATTACATTTTTTTATGTGTATGCACACATAATTTCGGGGTTTAGTTTTACAAAGATACATTTAATGTTTTTATTATCTAACTACTTTTCTTTCATTTTGTACTATAATATACTTAGGAAATAGCTTGGGTTTGTGTGTGTGTGTGTGTGTGTGTGTATATATCAAATTTTATATATACAATTTTGTTTTACACATTTGTTTGTTTAATTTATTTACTATCTATGTTCATTAACAAAATATCTTTAACTAAAACTTAGTTACGATTAATTGATCTTCTTAGCATTAAATTTTCAAATAAAGTTTTATAGTTTAATATTATGGATAATATATTTTATTTTTAAGATTAGAAATTTAAATATATTATAAAAATGTTTATATTTTCTTTTTTTCTTGAAATTTAATAAATTTGATAATATTAAACCAGGATAATTTCAAAATTAGTTTAATCCATGTATTTTTAAATTTCTATTTTAATTTTTTTAACAATATTTAGTTTTTATAATAGTTATAAAAGATTTAGATTATGTAAACAAGCATTAACTTCCATACTGATGCCTAACCTGGCGATAATATTAAATAAACCAATAAATTCAGAAAGAATTACACGAGGACAATAAATTGATAAAATACTAATAAAATTTAAAATGAAAAGAGAGAAGTTAGCTTTAAAATATTAATGTGATATTTATCAATTTAACTTTTTATGGTAAAAAATATTAGATAATTTCATAAGTAATGAAGTAAAAAAACTATCATATTTTATCGAAATATGGATACTAGAAAATAACAACTTTTTTCTAGTTTAAAAGCTCATATTTTGTTAAATATTTCTATATGCCATGATATTTTTATCATGTCAATTTTAGCAATTTTAATGAATAGTCTCTTATTGAAATTTTAATCAAGGATGATACATTTCTACAAATGTAAATAAGCATATTCCAAATCAACTGTTATGCTAAATAACAAATTCATGTCCGCCATTACATTTGCACAAGAATCGTAAATACCTGTGATATCCCTAAAATTTCAAGCAAATTTAAATGTGACATTTCCCTTTATAAATTATTTTACTTTGAGTTATTTTTCAAACAATAATGATAGTGGGTTGTTTTTAAATATAGATAAATAAATTTTTAAATATAATTTTTAGTTACAAATTGAATTTGGGTTTGTTTAAATTATATATGTGTTGTTGACTTGATTTTAAATTAGATTTTCAAATCTAATTTGAATATGAATTTGGATTTATTAAGTAATTCAAAAGATAGACATTTTAAAAATATTTGGATTTAAAATATGTAAGCTTTTATTTATATTTAATTTGTTTTATTACATTTTCTTTAAAAAGAAATTCATATATACATTTACATAAGACTAAATAAATTAAGTAAAGGCTTTTATTAACGTTTTAAAATTAAATATAAATTACTTAATTACAAGTGGATAAATATTAAGGCTTCATTATAACAAGTGTTGATTTATAAACTACAGTGAATGACAAATGTAAAGATTTTAAATATATGTCACCTTTTATTTTTGAATTTTCTTTTATTTTAAATAAAATTCAGCCTATATGAATCATTATTCCTTCTCTTTATTTCGTTTTCCTATATTCTTCTCAAGCTAAGAAACTAAAACCCTATAACTCCAAAACAATCACTAATCAATCTCTTCTTAAACCAGAATTTATCAAACAATAAACTACATATTATCTTAAAAATCAAAACAAGTCAAAGCCTGTAACATTTTCAAACCACTATATTCAACCTGAATGATCACATCCATCTCAGTTTAAAGCAAGATCAGGGGGGAAATTGAAGCAAAACAAATATCAAAATCAAGCAGCAGTTCATAAATCAAGCCATTTCCAGGTTTCACGAAGAAAACTTCCTCTGTTTAAAATATTTTCCAGTCTTCTAAATTTTCAAATTCGGCTTCTCTATTCTTCATCAATAAGGTGAGTAAACAAAAAAACATTTGGTTTTAATTTAGTGTATATGATGACTTTATGGAATAATGATGTAGTAATAGATTACATATGTGAATTTAAACCTGCATGTTATAAATATAAAGTAATATATGTGTGCATGTTTGAATATATCTATGCACCTCGGTTTCTAAGTTACAGGTTTTAAAAATATAGTGAAATTCAAATGCTCCTTATCAAATCTCTTATAAGTCTTAATATTCAAATGAGTTGTGATTGTTTAAAACAAAATAAGTTTTTCAAATATATTTAAGTAAAATTTGTTGGGATTTTATCTGGAAATTATGCAAGACAGTGGAAATCTGGAAATATGTTAAAATCAAATATCATGATTTTGTTGATTCAGACATGTCATCTGAATCATCTTTGGAAACAAGGATTTTTAAAAGAAAAGTCACAATTTATAGTACTGTATTGAGCGAGGAAATTGAGGTTGACCAGATTTTGGGTTTTAGGGCTTTTCTGGTAATCGGTGGGTGGTGAGGCTCGAGTTCACGGCTGGTGGTGACGTTGAAGCTGGCGAGTCTAGGAAAAATGGTAGATGGAGTTTTAAACCACCGTGGCGTCACCACTTGGTTGATGTAGGGTTTTTTGGTTGATGTAGGGTTTAAAACCAGTTTGGTCGAAGATGGGTTTTTGAGTTGTCGCGTTGTCTCTGAAGCACCGAAGTTCACCGGGACAGGGGGAAAGGTTGTGTGGATGGCTGGAGAGGGTGTGGCTAGAGTTTCACGATATCTGGTGGTCGGCAGCGTCTGATCGATTTGGGTTTTCAGGCAATCAATTGGTTCCAGGTTTGGTCGAGACAGCTCGTTTTCGATTTAGGCTCTATGTTGAACTTTGGGTGGTCGGGATTGTTAGTAGTGGTGTTCGTTGTTGTGTGGGTGGTGTCGGCGATGATCAAGGTGGCGTTGATCATTGGTGCATGTGCACAGCGAGTTTGTGTGTGTCTGTAGTTTGGGAGGAAGGTGTTGTCTCGAAGGAAGACTCGGGGAGAAGAGAGGACTGTACGGGTTTAGCTTCGAGTTTGTGTGCGAGCGTAAATGTTAGCAGGTTTTTGGATTTAAAACTAAACTAAGTTTTTTTTTAAAAAAAAGAGAAAAGAAGAAGAAGTCCTTGGGTAGGACCTGGGTTGAACCCGAAGCGAAATCTAAAACAGTTTTTCTAAAGTTTTATAAAAATAAGTTTTTAAACTTTAAGTAAATCAAGATTAAACTGATTTTAAAGTGAAATATTATCTCTTTGTATAATAATGTTTTAAATATTGGTTTAAGAAGTTGTATGATATTTTATTAAGTAGAATCTTAAGTTTATTTTTAACTTAATTTTAAATAGGTAATCAAGTAGTTAATTAAAGGAATTATATGTTTTTATATTATAATGATATATGATTTCAAGATATATTAGAATTAATAGGACAAAAGGTTTATCTTAAAGTTGATTAAGGTCTTGGATAATAAATGATTAATTAAATTAACGAAGTAATTTAAAGAGAAATTAATTAATTAAAAATAATCGTTTGTGGAATTGTTTAAGTATAATTACTTAACGGAATAATTAAATGGATTAATTACTCAGTGTAAATAATGTGATTAGTTTAAGATTAATTAATTAGTTTAATTAATTTAAAATAATCATTGGATGATGGGTTAAGTATAATTACTTAGTGTAATTTATAAAGTATAATTACTTAGTGAAGTAATTAGTGGGTAATTACTGGAAGTAATTAGTCGAGGAATGGTAGTAATTTTGGGTTTAATTACTTTATGTAATTAATATGAAAGATTATTACTTAGTGAAAGTAATTAAGAATTAATTATTTATTGCAATTAATTTAAGACTTAATTAATTAATAAATTTTATTATAAGTTAATTAAGTAATGTAATTAATTAAGGGTAATTAATTACTAAATGTGATAAATCAAGCTGATTAATGAATAAAGATTTGATTAATTAGAATAATAATTAATTAAAGAAGTAATTAAGGATCACTAATTGATATAATTATTGAAGTAATTAAGGGAATGATTAATTACGGTTGATTAATCAATGAATTAAGTATAGAATAATTAATTGATGTAATTAATTAAGGATTAATGTAATTAATTATAGTTAATTAATCAATAGGAGTAATTAAGGGTTAATTACTATAATTGTTTGAGAATAATTAATTTGTGTAATTAATCAAGGATAATTACATAATGTATTAAGAGCATGATTAATCAAGGATGATTAATCAATATGAATAATTAAGGGATGATTAATTAATTGAATATAATTAGTTAATGTTAAATAAGCAAGATTTATAAGTAATAAAATAGTTAATTTAATTCATTATAGTTAATTAAATTAATCGGAAATGGTATGAATAATTATCTTGCTTATGAATGATCGAATGATATTTGAATGCCTTGGATTATTTGTTATCTTTGATATGTGATTGTGAAACTTTGTGAAGTGAAATGTTTTTGTAATATGATATGTTGGGTTGAACAGAGATAATGTGATTATCTATGACGAATTCCAGTGTAAAAGTGACATCTAGTATCTAAATGTAAATTGTATTCACTTGAATAACTTGGGTTAAGATGACATTGGAGTCGAAGAGACCGGAGTCAGGTGTTAGTAAATTTCCGAAACCACTTCGACTCTGTATAGATTGATATGTGGAATCAATAGACTGGAATGGAATGATTTAAGTGAATTAGACCCTTTAATCTAAGTTTTGGTACTTAGAAATTGATGTGTGAAATAAGTGATGTCCATATCAATTTGTGAATTTGTAAATTCATACGAGTTACCTCGGGTTTTATGTAAGTTTTATGCTGTTATATTCCTTGTTAGATGGGTTTACTCTCGCTGATTTTCAGCCTGACCCGGGTGTTACTTTGATGTAATGCTCAGGTCAGACCGAGTATTACAGACTTTCAGGTAAGGATGTTCTGGAGCTCAGGAGGCTAGCAAGATGGCAGAAACGTATGGCGTGTATCCGCTAAGATATATTATAGTTATCTGGGACATGCTATATCTGTCCAGTGTTTGTGTATTAGTGTAACTCTGATGTATTAAGGTGTAATCTGATAAGTACAGTTTTCCTTTGTATAACTGTTATTATTTGTTATTATATTTTATCCGCTGCAAACGTGAGATGTTGGTGTTTCTGTTTCTTCTATTTCTTCTATCTCTTTCCTTCTTTCCTCTAACTATCTGGAATTTCCGGGATCAAAAATTCCGGGTCGTTACATTTGGTATCAGAGCAGAAGGTTAAGCGAGAACCTTGGCTCTGGTGGGATACTCATTAAGGATAGGGTCAATAATGCCTAGAATGAGTTGAGTGTAATATTTATAAGAGAGAGCGTACTTGTTATTTTCTTATATAATTGTTTTAAAAGTAAATGATTTTTATATAAGTTTATATATAAAGCAACGATTCTTCTAACCATTATATATTAAGGTAATTAGTTGTTGTATTATTTGAAAATTTTAGTAATGAGAATTAAGTGGTAACAGAAATACAACCAAATTGAAATTAAATAAAGATAAGTTTGAAATGGATTCAAAAATAAATTAAAATCTTGGTTTCCGGATATGATAATCTTGGTTATTATCATAAATGATTGATTTAATAATGATATGTGTATTAATGAGTAAGTAAAATGAAACGTTTTAAGGAAGTAAAACATTTAGATAAGTATGACTTATAAATTGGAACCGAAGGTGATTTAATTTGTGAAGTTTTAAATCTATCACCTGAAATTTGAAAATTGTTTCAAAAAGAAAAAGAAATAGTAAATAATATTATTTCATGAATTTTAATGAAAAGGGTTCTATTTCAAACAAGAGTTGTTTGAAAATTTAAAGGAATTTGTTTTAAATTAAAACCAGGGTGGTTTAAAATTTAAAGTTACTTGGTGTGTAAAGGAAATAAATATGTATTTGAAATAAACTCTAAGGTTGAGGTTTGAACTTTCCTTGGAATGTGATGTGAAAACCCAAAGTGATAAGATTTTGAACTTATAAATGCGATTGGATATTAATATGAAGTTTAAAAATTGAAATAAGAATTCAGATTGGGTAAAATTGACAGGATTAAATTAAAGTGAATTTAATTTGGGAAATTAAATAAGTTTAGAACAGGCAACCTGAATTGGAAATTTCAAGATGAAATTGAGATTTAACTTGGAAAGTTAAATGGTTGATTTGAATTGGAAATTTGTGTGATCTCAAAATGGGTTTGAGATCTGGAAATTGGAAATGGATGGATGTTTTAAAATAATTTGAATGATTCCATCCTATTGTTATTAATAATCTTTAAGCTGAAATTGGATTTGTTTAAATGAATGAAGAAATGGGGTGTGGTAATATATCCATTATTAAGATAAAATGGAATTTGGATAGAGAATTAAACGGTTTAAAGATATTGGTTGATTTAATTTAAAGGATTAAATCAACATTTAAAAATTTAACTCGTATTTATATAATTCGGGATGGTTTAAATTTGAAATTTGAATTGAATTAGTTCAAATTGAATTTGATTTGAATTAATTGGAATTGTGATTGAAGATGTATAAGTTTAAAAATTCAATTGGAAAGTTTGAATTGGATTGATTTGAAATGATTTGAAATTTGAGGTGGGTTCAATTTGAAATTAGTCCATATTGATTTGAATAATTTGGAATTGTGATTATAGTTGAATAGGTTTAAAATTCAAATGGAATTTGATTTGAATTTGAAAAGAAATTGAGGTTAATTCAACTTGAATTGGGGTTAAATCAATTTCAATGGAAGTTGAAGTCAATTAAGTTGGATTTGGGTCAATTTAAATGGAAGTGGAAATTTAAATTGAATTGATAGGGATAGAGATTGGAAATTGAACAGTTTGGCTCTGGACTATTTTTAAAATAAATTGTTTTAATATAAATCTATTTTTCCAAGCTACTTACTGTATAATATTTCTTTTTAAAACCAAACCATCTTATACTTATTTTACAATTATTTTTGGAACTATTTAACAATTTTTCAACTGTTTTATAAACTAATTACTATTTTCCAACTACTTATAACTAATTACTATTTTACAACTATTTTGCAATTATTTAAAATTTATATAATATTTGACTATTTCCTTCTATTTTACAGTTACTTAACTGTTTTACAGCTATTTTACAAATTAATAATTATTTTTCTACTACTTACCTATTTTTAACTTTTCAAGCTATTTTCTAAATATAAGCTGGTCAGAGTGCAAACTATTTGTGAGTAAATATCCATTTGAGATCAGAATTGAAGTGTTAATCAAAAGGGATATTAGGAGAAAATGTGAATAAGTGAATAGGAATTAAAGGTAATGTGAATAGAAATGGAGATCGATTTGGCTAATAACCAATATAGATAAATATGTAGGGTGTATGTATGTTATTCTATTCACATAGTGATTTGATCCAGATTCGAGCATAGAATTTCGAGATAGTATGTCGATCTGAGTTGGGATTTTTCATTCGATTTTCGACGGCAAACCTAGATATGGATTGTTAATTGATTCTGGATATTCTCTATCATAGTTAGCCTATGTAAGGAGAATGACGGTTTTTGATCAAGAACCTAGATCTGAGTCCGCACTAGGAAGTCGAGTGGACGATACTAGTTCGGAAGTGATATTTGTGTGATCGAGTGAGCGATCAGATTGGTATAGCATATGGATGATATGTGTACATCGTACGGATTTGAATGAAATTGATACTGAAAATTTGTGGATAAGAATTGTAAAATGATTTTTGAAATGGAAGTAATATGGGTAATATCTTTATAAAAGAGTAATCAAATTTGAATATTTGATTTGGAATAAAAAAGTTATGTATCTTTGTTATATATGTGGTAAAACTTCCCTTGTTGAATCTATAGCCAGAAGAAAGGGTTTTGAAAATATTTGAAGTATAAAAGGAGTTTTATACAAGTTTGAAATGATCCAAAGTTTAAATAAAAATTATATGTATATATATATATAAAGTATCTTATGAGGATTTTGAAAAAGGTTTTTGGAACCTATGGACTTTGGAAAGGCTTTTGATTTTTGGGAAAAATCAATATTGGAATTTGGAAAGCCTAATTTGAGAATTATCGATTTTGGGATAATCGATTTTGAGAAAGGAGATTTATATGGGATTCATACTAGGTGTATGATTTGGAAGATACCATATGTGTATAGTATAAAGTGTTTTGAAAATGGTTTTGGAGAAAAAGGCGCTCCCTTGGAATGAACTTCTCAGGAGTGCCACAAGGTGGTACTGCCTTGAACCCTAAGGGGGGTTCTAAAGTTGATCCTGTGAGGAGTCCAGACAAAATTAGTTCCTGAGGATTATGAGTAGTGTGTAGTGAAAGTCGAGGGAGCTGATGCCTACAGAGGCATTTGAGTTATGCTGTGACGATAGTTTAACTCGATGTCACTGCGATCTACTGCAGACCATAGCGAAAGTCGTGTGTGCCGTTGAAAGCCAACAGTCTACGTTTGATTTTATACCGGTAGACTGCGACATATGGTGGCATAGCGAAAGTCTTGTGTGCTGCTGAGAGACAACAGTCTACGTTTGATTTTATACCGGTAGACTGCAACCTATGGTGACATAGCGAAAGTTTTGTGTGCCGCTGAGAGCCAACAGTCTACATTTGATTTTACATCGGTAGACTGCGACGTATGTGGGAGTGGAGAAGTTTCATTTTTTTGCAGCAAAAATCGGGGGCGCTGATGCCTACTATTACATGGACTTTTGCTGTGATGGCAACGTAACCCTGAAATGTAACTGCGATCTGTGGCGGGTTCCATGGCGTAATCGAGGGGCGCGGAGTGCCTACAGTTACATGGACTTTTGCTGCGATGGCAACGTAACCAAGGATGTAAATGCGAGCATGGATGGGGGTGATGATTTCCAGAGAATTCTCACCAAAGATATTTACTCTACTTTCAAAATTGTTTTATGTATTTTCAATAAAATTATTTTTCCTTGTATTTTCACTGGGTATTGAAAACGGGTTTGCCAAGTACTTATAGATTTTCAGTCCTACGCCTGATCAACGTATGACCGAATTTCTACGAGAACAAGGATGAACTGGTTGAGACATCGAGTCATAAATAGTATTTAAAAAAAACTAATTTATAATATTATATAGATTTTCAAGTATTTTAAAAATGATCAACAAATAAATTATTTGATATTAAGTATTTTAATAAATTCTAGTTTTGTTCCTTTTCGAGGACAAAAAGATTCAAAGGGGGAAAGAATGTGATATCCCAAAAATTTCAAGCAAATTTTAATGTGATAATTCCCTTTATGAATTATTTTAATTTGATAAATATTGTTATTTTCAAACAATAATGATAATGGGTTGTTTTTAAATATAGATAAATAAATTTTTAAATAGAATTTTTAGTTACAAATTGAATTGGGGTTTGTTTAAATTATATATATATTGTTGGCTTGATTTTAAAATAGATTTTCAAATCTAATTTGAATATGAATTTGGATTTATTAAGTAATTCAAAAGATAGACATTTTAAAAATATGTGGATTTAAAATACGTAAGCTTTTATTTATATATATTTTGTTTCATTACATTTTCTTTAAAAAGAATTTCATATATACAATTACATAAGACTAAATAAATTAAGTAAAGGCTTTTATTAACATTTTAAAAGTAAATATAAATTACTTAATTACAAGTGGATATATATTAAGGCTTCATTATAACAAGTGTTGATTTATAAACTATAGTGAATGACAAATATTGTAAAGATTTTAAATATGTGTCAACTTTTATTTTTGATTTTTCTTTTATTTTAAATAACTCAAATTCAGCCCATATAAAACATTGTTCCTTCTCTTTATTTCTTTTTCCTATTTTCTTCTCAAGCTAAGAAACTAAAACCCTATAACTCCAAAACAATCAGTAATCAATCTTTTCTCAAACCAGAGTTTATCAAACAATAAACTGCATATTATCTTCAAAATCAAAATAACTCGAAGCCTGTAACATTTTCAAACCACTATATTCAACCTGAATGATCAAATCCATCTCAGTTTAAAGCAAGATCGAGGGAAAATTGAAGCAAAACAAAGATCAAAATCAAGCAGCAGCTCATAAATCAATCCATTTCCAGGTTTCAGGAAAAAAACTTCCTCTGTTCAAAACAGTTTCCCGTCTTTTAAATTTTCAAAGTCTGCTTCTCTAGTCTTCATCAATCAGGTGAGTAAACAAAACAACATCTGGTTTTAATTTAGTGCATATGATGACTTTATGGAATAATGACGTAGTGGTAGATTGCATATGTGAATTTAAACCTGCATGTTATAAATATAAAGTAATATGTGTGTGCATGTTTGAATATATCTATGCACCTCTTTTTCTAAGTTACAGGTTTAAAAATCTAATGAAAATTCAAATACTCCTTATTAAATCTCTTATAAGTATTGATATTCAAATGAGTTGTGATTGTTTAAAACTAAGCTAAGTTTTTAAAATATATTTAAGTAAAATTTGTTGGAATTTTATCTGGAAATTATGCAAGACAGTGGAAACCTAGAAATATGTTAAAATCAAATATCATGATTTTTCTAATTCAGACATATCACCTGAATCGTCTTTGGAAACAAGGATTTTTAAAAGAAAAATCACAATTTATAGTATTGTATTGAGCGAGGAAATTGAGGTTGACCAGATTTTGGGTTTTGGGGCTTTTCTGGTGAACGGTAGGTGGTGAGGCCTCGAATTCGCGGCTGGAGGTGACATTGAAGCTGGCGAGTCAGGGAAAATTGGTAGATGAAGTTTTAAACCACTGTGGCGTCAGCACTTGGTCGATGTAGGGTTTAAACCAGTTTGGTCGGAGTTGGGATTTTGAGTCGCCGCATTGTCTGTGAAGCACCGGAGTTCACCGGGACTGGGGGAAAGATTGTGTGGAAGTCCGGAGAGGGTGTGGCTAGAATTTCACGATATCTGGTGGTTGGCAGTGTCTGATCGAGTTGGGTTTTCAGGCGATCAATTGGTTCCAGGTTTGGTCGAGACAGCTCGTTTTCGATTTAGGCTCTGTGTTGAACTTTGGGTGGTCAGGATTGCTAGTAGTGGTGTTCGTCGTTGTGTGGGTAGTGTCGGCGATGATCAAGGTGGCGTTGATCATCAGTGCATGCGCACAACGAGTTTGTGTGTGTCAGTAGTTTGGGAGGAAGGTGTTGTCTCGAAGGAAGACTCGGGAAGAAGAGAGGACTGCTTGGGTTTAGCTTTGAGTTTGTGCGCGAGTGTAAATGTTAGCAGGTTTTTGAATGTAAAACTAAACTAAGTTTTTTTTTAAAAAAAAAGAGAAAAGAATAAGAAGTTCTCGGGAAGGGTATCGGGTAGGACCTGGGTTGAACCCGAAGTGGAATTCAAAACAGTTTTTCTAAAGTTTTATAAAAATATGTTTTTAAACTTTAAGTAAATCAAGATTAAACTGATTTTAAAAAGAAATATTATATCTTTGTATAATAATGTTTTAAATATTGGTTTAAGAAGTTGTACGATATTTTACTTAAATTTATTAAGTAGAATCTTAAGTTTATTTTTAAGTTAATTTTAAATATGTTATCAAGTAGTTAATTAAAGGAGTTATATGTTTTTATATTATAATGATATGCGATTTCAAGATTTATTCGAATTAATAAATATAAAAGGTTTATCTTAAAGTTGATTAAGGTCTTGGATAATAAATGATTAATTAAATTAAAGAAGTAATTTAAAGAGAAATTAATTAATTAAAAATAATCATTTGTGGAATTGTTTAAGTATAATTATTTAATGGAAGTAATTAAATTGATTAATTACTCCGTGTAATTAATGTGATTAGTTTAAGATTAATTAACTAGTTTAATTAATTTAAAATAATCATTGGATGATGGGTTAAGTATAATTACTTAATGTAATTTATAAAGTATAATTACTTAGTGAAGTAATTAGTGGGTAATTACTGAAAGTAATTAGTTGAGGAATGGTAGTAGTTTTGGGTTTAATTACCTTGTATAATTAATATGAAGGATTATTACTTAGTGAAAGTAATTAAGAATTAATTACTTAGTGTCATTAATTTAAGACTTAATTAATTAATAAAATTTATTAGAAGTTAATTAAGTAATGTAATTAATTAAGGGTAATTAATTGCTAAATGTGATAAATCAAATGATTAGTGAATAAAGATTTGATTAATTAGAACAATAATTAATTAAAGAAGTAATCAAGGATCATTAATTAATATAATTATTGAAGTAATTAAGGGATTGATTAATTAAGGTTAATTAATCAATGAAGTAAGTATAGAATAATTAATTAATGTAATTAATTAAGGATTAATGTAATTAATTATAGTTTTATAAAAATAAGTTTTTAAACTTTAAGTAAATCAAGATTAAACTGATTTTAAAGTGAAATATTATCTCTTTGTATAATAATGTTTTAAATATTGGTTTAAGAAGTTGTATGATATTTTATTAAGTAGAATCTTAAGTTTATTTTTAACTTAATTTTACATAGGTAATCAAGTAGTTAATTAAAGGAATTATATGTTTTTATATTATAATGATATATGATTTCAAGATATATTAGAATTAATAGGACAAAAGGTTTATCTTAAAGTTGATTAAGGTCTTGGATAATAAATGATTAATTAAATTAACGAAGTAATTTAAAGAGAAATTAATTAATTAAAAATAATCGTTTGTGGAATTGTTTAAGTATAATTACTTAATGGAATAATTAAATGGATTAATTACTCAGTGTAAATAATGTGATTAGTTTAAGATTAATTAATTAGTTTAATTAATTTAAAATAATCATTGGATGATGGGTTAAGTATAATTACTTAGTGTAATTTATAAAGTATAATTACTTAGTGAAGTAATTAGTGGGTAATTACTGGAAGTAATTAGTCGAGGAATGGTAGTAGTTTTGGGTTTAATTACTTTATGTAATTAATATGAAAGATTATTAATTAGTGAAAGTAATTAAGAATTAATTATTTATTGCAATTAATTTAAGACTTAATTAATTAATAAATTTTATTATAAGTTAATTAAGTAATGTAATTAATTAAGGGTAATTAATTACTAAATGTGATAAATCAAGCTGATTAATGAATAAAGATTTGATTAATTAGAATAATAATTAATTAAAGAAGTAATTAAGGATCACTAATTGATATAATTATTGAAGTAATTAAGGGAATGATTAATTACGGTTAATTAATCAATGAATTAAGTATAGAATAATTAATTAATGTAATTAATTAAGGATTAATGTAATTAATTATAGTTAATTAATCAATAGGAGTAATTAAGGGTTAATTACTATAATTGTTTGAGAATAATTAATTTGTGTAATTAATCAAGGATAATTACATAATGTAATAAGAGCATGATTAATCAAGGATGATTAATCAATATGAATAATTAAGGGATGATTAATTAATTGATTATAATTAGTTAATATTAAATAAGCAAGATTTATAAGTAATAAAATAATTAATATAATTCATTGGTAGTTAATTAAATTAATCAGAAATGGTATGACTAATTATCTTGCTTATGAATGATTGAATGATATTTGAATGCCTTGGATTATTTGTTATCTCTGATAAGTGATTGTGATGCGTTGTGAAATGAAATGTTTTTGTAACATGATATGTTGGGTTGAACAGAGATAATGTGATTATCTATGATGAATTGTGGTGTAAAAGTGACATCTAGTATTTAAATTTAAATTGTATTCACTTGAATAACTTGGGTTAAGATGACATTGGAGTCGAAGAGACCGGAGTCGAGTGTTAGTAAATACCCGAAACCACTTCGATTCTTTGTAGATTGATATGTGGAATCAATAGACTGAAATGGAATGATTTAAGTGAATTAGACCCTTTAATCTAAGTTTTGGTACTTAGAAATTTATGTGTGAAATAAGCTATGTCTATATCAATTTGTGAATTTGTAAATTGATACGAGTTACCCCGGGGTTTTATGTAAGTTTTATGCTGTTATATTCCATGTTAGATGAGTTTACTCACGCTGGTTTCCAGCCTGACCCGGGTGTTACTTTGATGTAATGTTCGGGTCAGACCGAGTATTACGGATTTTCAGGTAAGTACATTCTAGAGCTCAGGAGGCAAGCTGGATGGCAGAAACATATGGAGTGTATCCGCTAAGATATATTGTAGTTATCTGAGGCATGCTGCATCTGTCCAGTGTTTGTGTATTTGTGTAACTCTGATGTATTAAAGTGTAATTTGATAAGTACAATTTTCTTTTGTATAACTTTTATTATTTGTTATTATATTTTATCCGCTTCGAATGTGAGATGTTGGTGTTTCAGTTTCTTTTTTTTCTTCTATCTCTTTCCTTCTTTCCTCTAACTATCTGAAATTTTCGGGATCGAAAATTCTGGGTTGTTACAATAGTAGTGCATTCGTTATGAATGTTGAATAATGTATTTAAAATTAGCTTTTTGACAAATATCTAGTGCAAACCCATGCAATGCATACGATCTGTTGAAAAATCTACAAATAATATCTAAATGTCATTATGATAGTTATAAAGGAAATTCTAAATGCTAAACTACAGTTATAATTTATTTGTCGCACTGAGAGCAGGACGATAAATTTTACATGATTGTCCAATGTCTTGTCAGTATCCGTACAATTTTCATTTAGGACACGTATTAGAACAAGAAATGTTGTACAATAAATTGTCCGTTCGAATTTTTTGGATGTTTTTCTATTTTTCGAACATTGTTCGTCCGTTGTTCGGCTTGTACAAACAATTTCTGAACTTAAAGCTTGTTCGGTCCGTGTTCGTCTGAATCTCCTAATAAGACAAGACTATGGCCCACCTCTATCTGGTCCAATTCATTTACAGCCCTAATTGAAAGTGTAGTATGTAATGAAAACTGCATGTTAGTACTTGAAATTAAAAACGTAATATAATTTTTATGTTCAGAAGTCATAAAGTGAAATCCAACTTTCATTCCTCATTTTACAAATGAGATTAATCAACGAAGGAAAACATATATACTATAAGGCGCCACATCATGAAATTATAATAAGACTAGTAAGCTTTCCAACCATGTTATAAACAAAATTATTCCAAACACTCCAGATATTATGATTATTGATGAATTTTAGTGGCTATAGCATTAAGCATTTATACGTTCTACGTATTTATAAGAAATGCATGCATGGAAATTATGCTTCTAACAATTTTTTCAATGCTTATATTTTCTTTCTATAATATTCTTCCAAATAACTCTTGATTTGAAACTGATAATAACGTGACAAATGTAGTAGGAAGATCCACTTATGCTACTATCTAATCATGTACATATTGGCCATTCAACACACATGGTGAATTTTGGATTAATATAGAATTACGAACATAGAGAGTTTACTTCAATAATTCGTGAATGAAAAAAAATAAACATTTGTGATTCATATAATGCCAAAAAATATGTAACATCGTTTATTTTTCCTATCAAAAAACAACCGATATGTAATAAAAAGTTCATAATAGTGCTTATTTCAGTATTGACACTGAATTTTACTTTTGGTTGTGTTTACACATCTAATTTTACTAATGCAACTTCATAAAATTTTCGGACCTCATACTATATAGCTAATATCCACATTGTTTGGATAGCAAGAGAAGTTTACAAAAAACAAAGTATAAACGGAACCACATAGTGCTAGAAAATTCTAAAAGCATATCCTACAGTATATAACAACCCATTGAAGAATCTCCTTCCATCAATAAAATCCTGTATTTCCAACCACAACACCAGAACTGTTATTTTATATATTATTTAACGGTTACGACTGTTGGGAATTTTGGTCATTCCCAACGGTTATAACATTGGGAATTGCCGTACTTCCCAAAGGTTATAACAGTTGGAAAAAACCGTAATTCCAACGGTTGTAACCGCTGGAAAAACCGTAATTCCTAATGGTTATAAACATTGGGAATCTTGGCAATTCCCAATGGTTATAACCGTTGGAAATTAATTCACGTTCCAACGGTTATAACCGTTGGGAATATTTTAATTTCCAACGGTTATAACTGTTGGAAATTCCTTGCATAGGTAAATAGCAAAATTACCAACACTTATACGTGTTACAAATTTAGTATAACTGAAGCATATCTTATTCAGCATCTAGTATTTCATTCAACTATCTATATGAATTTGCAACAATAGTAAACACAAGACTAAATTACAAAACTAACATATCATCAAATTAGTTAGAAAAAACATCAAATGTACGAAATAGAACATATCAACTTCTATAAATTCATTGTGATAACTTCAAATTTCATTACTATAACATATCTAGAAGCGTACAAACGACGAATACGACACTCTGGCCAAACTACAAAACCACTATCAACCAACTCGGACAATGTATAATGACCATTTTGAGGTGCGTCAAAAAATGGCTTGTCCGGATTTTCGTGTAGGCTTGCATTTCGGATTCTCCACTTCCTACATGCATATATATGAATTCATTTGTAAATTATGCATTACCATTAAGATTTCTTAAAAAAAGTGCAAATTCCCTACACAATAGGGAAAAAAGTGCAAGCATCCGAAGATTTCTTAAAGAAGTCAATTCTAATCCCAAATCCAAAAAATCACCGTCCAGCAATAAGAAAAGTAGAAATTTGATAGTTACGTTGTCAGTGGCAATTGGTGTGGGATTCATTTTATTAAAGAAAACAATTTATTATAAACCAATTCTACATTTCATAAAAAACAATCTGTCACAAAGTTCATTGAACAAGAAGATAAAAGAATAAAGCTTACAAAGTCAACGAAGCATTAACCTTTTCATATGAAAATTTGCTTTGTCTATAAAATTGGAAGTTAAATACAAAATTCATATAAGTCTAATTTTAACTTCACCATAAAATTCATCTTTTTCTGTAATAAAAACTAACAAACCATAATTCTAAAAAGTTGATTATATTCATGCCCACGTTAGAAAATGAAAATGAATATAAAAATGGGCCTTGTTCACTGTTAAAATGACCGAGGATGCATCTTCTTAAGTTGAATGTTGAGAAACTGAAATTTAGAATTTACTAATTAATTTAAATTTAGAAAATTTGGAGAATTAGATTATATGGTTTCCAATGATAGAAGTGCGATGTAGAAATGAAATTGTTGTTTTATTTTAACAAAATGAGGGTAATTTTGTAATACGAATGGTGCATGTTAAGTAAAAAAATGTTGTATATGATTTCATCAAAAAATGGGTAGGTTAATAAATTTATGGTGTATAAATAGAATTTGTCATATAAAAATTATCAAGATAGATCACTAATATGATGTATGAACATCTAATTTAAATATTAAAGCTTTAACAAATATTTACGTTCTGTAATATACAGTACGGCTGTACGACTATTGATATTAAAGTATGCAAGATAATCCGAGTTGGTACTGTTTAGTTAAATTCTTAGAGCGAGGAATACACCAAAAACAAAAGACGGCAATTTACAGCTGACTAAACAATTATTCAAGACCATCAATAGTATAATCGCTATCTTCACAAATGTGCGTATAAAGTTTGCCAATGCAAGTCTAAACTTGACTTTGACAAAAAAAAATAAGACAAAAATGTAAGGGAACTAAGTATGAGACGTATGTTTTTTAATCAAAGCAAGCAACCGACTTCCTCTCCACGCTTCCATTAATATCCTCTTCTTGTCATTTTCCTGCAAATCCTCCTCTTCCTAACAATATAAAAGGGGTTGCTTTTACTCTAAAAAAATTCATAACATTGATTAAAAGCCATACACTGCTTGTAATGGCCGCATCCAACACAAATAGACGTATGCCACTTATGATAATCTTTTTCTTCGTTTTCATGTTGCTTACGCCTTATCTAGAATCAAGAAAGCTGGTAGATGATAGTAGCGTTGGAAGCAAGAGACATGCAACTTTGAATGTGTTACTAAGCCTACTTCCACGAGGACGGCGCGTACCTCCTTCTGCTCCCAGAATCAAGATGGATGTGCAAACAAGAAATGGACACATGCAAAGTGCACGTGTGGTTACTAGCATAAAACGAAGGTTGGGTTCTGTTCCCAGTCCTGGAATTGGTCATTGATATTACTGTATAGTTTGACGGTTGTAGTCAAAATCCAGAAGGTTTTGCTTTCTACTAGGGTATATAACCAAATTGGTAGACCTTGTTTTTATTTATTTTTATATATGGGTTTTGTTATTTTAGACGGTTGCAGAATGATCCAAATTAGTGCAATTGTTGTTTGCGTTTGGCGCGATTGTTTGGGCCCTGTACCCTAAGATAGATACCAAATTATTGGTGTTGCTTCTACTTCATTTTCTCTGTTACTTGTACTACATGATTATACTGAAAGTTAAGCTTATTACCTTTCAGCTTTGAGCTGTAACCTATCTTTTTTTTTAGCAATTGTACGTACGCTGTTGTTTGCATTTTTCAACGCTCATGTGTTTTCCAATCGAATGCGTGACTAGATGAAGTCATGCTTACGAAAATTGAAAAACTTTACGGCATTAACTTCTAATTTCTTAAATTTCCACCGAACTTGATTTTGAAATCTATACAAGTTTTACTTCTGCAAACAAGTAACCACGTAGTAAGTAAACATGGGAAAGGCAAACTATTCGTTCATAACTAATACTGGTGCATAACCTATGTATGTATTGCACATGATAATATTACAAATATAGGCAACATGCCATAAAATCAATGAAGCAAAAGAACTATAACATAAAATTGTTATTATTATTTATGTATATTTTATATTATTGTACTTTACATATCTTTGTATTTAAGTAAAAAAAAAATACATCATTTTTTAATATGAATATGGTATAAACGTTGAAAAAGACATATTTTAATGAATTGCTAGGTGAATCAAAAATATATTATTTAACTGACTTTTTTAAATTAGTTTAATTTAAACTTATTACATGGACTTAAAAGGTAAACAACAGAAAAAACCTAGAATGGTTATGTAATAAAACGCAGAAATTTTAATGAAAAGATATTTGAAGTTAAAAGCAATCTTTTAATAAAGTGAACAATACATTTATGAAATAAATGAATTTTGATTGATTTACAAATTAACTTTATTATTATTGTTTTATGTACATAATTTATGTCATGTGGTCGATTGGAAAAAATAGTTTTACTGTTTTTGTTAATATGAATATGTATGTGTAAACACATATGCATAGTGTTATCTGGTATTTGAAAAGTAACATTTCGATGGATCTGAACAACATGATGAAGAAGGAACGAGTCAACAAGGTTATGAGACGTCAATGTTGAAGATTGCAAAAAATTTGGCTAAGCATAGGACAACCTAATTGATTGATGCCGACCAACCCTCTTTATCAATTTCCTTGCAAGTATTATGGGTCGACGCATCTTGGCCCTCAACACGACTTGCATAGTCCAAACTATCAACATCTTGGCCTGCATGGTTTTGATAGCTTGCACCTTAGTTCACCTATCTCAATCGGTCCGCATCTTGCTCAACACACAAGGCCTCTATAGCAAAACACAACTTGTCTAACACCGGTACATGCACGAGGAATACAAACCATGATACATAGCGGCCTGACATATGAATGACTATCCACATTCGAGCAACCCAAACAACATGCCCGGCTCATGCTTCGATCAACCTAGATGGTGCCATCATACTTTTAACAAGGTCCTCCGTTCATTTTCCACCTCAACCGTTCACACCTTCTGAAGCTCTCTTGTCTTAACGTGGCCAGCTATAGCCACAAATGCTTTACCTCCCATGCATAAGGAAGCTTCATATGCGTTGTGTCTGAATAGACTGACAGATAAGACATTGTACATCTGACATAAAAAGACACTGTGATAACCGTTCCTTGTCCTTTGTTGCCAACTCGAAAAAGTGCTTCTGTACAACCACTCCCTTATCTCATGCCGCTTGTCCCTGAACAAGGCATGCCGATGTTCAAACCGCCACCTAACAAACATCTTAGCCTTGCAAATCAACTGACATCCTAGCTTGCACACATCTTAATCGAGTAACTCCATCTACGACCCAGAAAAAATCATGGGGTAGGCATACTTGCACCATCTCAACCATTTGTTACGTATTCTAGAAATTATAAATAGATCAAGAAATGCATTTGAACAAAGGTTGAAGATCTTAGTTACTCTCTCAAGCATTATATTTCCTTATTACATCTCTTCTAACCACAACTATTGTAAGAGATGCAAAGCAATAATAAAATCCTCATAGTGGGCGTAGATCAATTTAGATCGAACTACTCTAAACCTTATGCCTTTTTGACTTATTGAACTTTAATTTCTCATTTTCCATTTATAAATCAAGGTGTTAGTGAGTTACATTTGCCAATACCAAATCTTAACTGTAATTCCGAGATTGACTAAATTTATAGTCAATATTTTGCCATTGTAAGGAATGCCTCCTCTTAACACTCACTTTTCTTCTCTACAACACATTCTAACCATGCAAAATCACAGTGAGAACGAAGATGAAAACTTCAATGGTTATAAAACCAACAGAGCCACTAAGACTAGTGTTATCCACCCTATTCCTAGGCCGCATAATGTCATGTGGCTCAACATGATAAGTGACTTGACCAACATAGGGAAGCTTGTTTGTGAAGTAAACGACCCCAGGGTTAGGATGGATGTCAAGACAACTGTAAACTTTGGCCAGGTAGTCCTACCAGCAAATAACCGAACCCCTGTCTAATATGTCGTTCCTAACACCTACAACATAAGGCATGACTCCCGCTAGAGAGTCATGCTTGTGTAGCACCCAATTGTCTATTCACGACAAATAAGTGAGAATGATGATGTAAGGTTTCTATCTTATTCCCATGTCGATAGGTGAATGATGATGTAATATTTACCCCACATGGGAATAAGATAGGTGAATGATGATGTAATAAATTATGAAAAGTATTTTGATGAAATGGAATTTGTTTAGTTGCTCTATTTACTTAATGTTGTGAAAAAAATAAGAATCTTACTTTATCGCTTGAAAATAACTTTGGTGATGACTACAACATCATCAACATTCATTTTAGGCTCTCAAATTTGGGGATCTTACAACTTGGTAGTAGAGCTTAGGTTAAAGGACACCTAAGTAAAGTAGAGTTGAGTATAAGTTAGATAACTAGAGAAAAACACCTGGGGAAAGAGTATACACTATATATATAACGTACTTGTCTTTGATATAGATATACTGGTGGATATGTATATCCCTCTACTATTATTTTCGCGCTCTATTACTTCCGTTTCTTACAAATGCTTACTTGCACAAAAATCCAAAATGGATATGCATAGTGGAAATTTAAGACTAGGAGGAGGAAGAATGAATGCCAACAAGAGAACCACAAAATAATGGATAAGGAGGAAAGGTAGCCCCAAGGTTCAGGTCGATGCTGGAAATGAAATGCCAGGTTTAACTGTAGGGGATATGGATGTAAATACACTCTTTTATCTATTTCTGGTGAACTTAGTGCAGCAACAAGTACCATCACTGGCTCGGAATGTACAAAGAGGCTCGGTGCAACCATAAAGAGAAGACTTTGCTAAGATAAACAAGGATTTCTATAGCTTGGGAAGGGAGATGTTTGATGGGAAAAACTGGTGTTAGAGGCAAGTGAATGCTAGTGATGCATGATAGGATTTGCGAGGATCTGGAGCTAGCAGATGATCAAAAGGTAAATCTTGTATCTAGAAAGTTCAAGGGGCTGGCAAGTGCCAAGTGGGGAACTATGAGAGCTAAGATTCACAAGCAAAGAATTACTTGGGATAGATTTAAGGAGAAGTTTAAGAATCCATATATTTTAGGATTAGAGTTGTCGGTGATGTTTTGAGAGTTTGTAGAATTATAACAAGGGAGTTTTTATGTACCGGAATACGTGTAGAAGTTCAATGCATTATCTAAGTATGGAAATGATTTGATTAGGACCTCGAGGAAGAAGGTGAAGAGGTTTATCCTGGGGTTGAGGCCACCTGTAACGACCCGATATTTTCAACCATTCGCATCCGCACATGTCGGACTTGAATTGCTCAAAATACCGCGTTGTAAATAAAATTTGACAAATCTCAGAATATACAGTAAATACATAATCACAGATCACAGACACAGAGTATTTAATAATGCAGCGGAATTTAAAAGAAATAGTAGTTCATGAAGCTACTATATAAAAATAAGATACATCAGAGTTAAACATGATACAACAAAAAGTAACAAGATACATCAAGTACAAATCAGAATACATCACTGAAATCACTGGATACAGAAAGCAAAATAGATGGCTGGATCTTCAAGGAAAGCTCCAACTCCGAAGGTGAATCTTGAATGCTAACTCACTCAATCTGACTCGAGCGTAAAGCAAAATACAAAACACTCGAGTCAAGACATAAATACTTATGAACTGTAAATAAACTCAAGTGAACAGTAACAAAAATGCATCAGTAACTTAAAGGATGCTTGGGATCGCCCATCCTTTAAGGATCCGTTAAACTATTTACTATGTAGTAATATTGCGCTACTATAATAATGTCTACAGTAAAATAAACATACTTTTAAATAGCGTTTCGGGCTACCCATATCACCCTTCACACATAATAGTCCCAGTAGTCCATCCAATATCATGCCATCTCCACTCTGGGTGACTGTCAGAGGATACCACACGGGCTACGGGAGAAAAACAAACTCGTAGTAAAGGCTCGGTATGGTAGGTGACACGGCACACAAGGCAATGCCATGGTAGATATACCAATTACGCACACGGGCTGGTGGTAACGCAGCAGCCACATACGCCCACCTCGGAACACACTCCCAATCAAAATCGGAGGATGGCCATCTAATCAATCACCAGTAAGAGTATAGTATCGAAGGAATGTGTCCGACCAGAGGTTCTACCTCCTTTGGCCCGAGATCGCTCCTGTTTTAGCCACCTTATGCCAACTCACGGGAGTTGGGTCCACGTAATATACCTCAAGAACGTCGCCACCATCCTACTTCATACTGGAATCTCCACCGCGTACACGGTTGTTAAAGTGGTTTTCGGAGTCGGCAGAGAGTATGACAACTTTCGATTCCGGTCTCTTTAACAACCAAACGATATTATAACGCCGTGGTCATTTCAAAATAGTTTATATTTCAAAAGGATCAAATCATTTCATTTCAAAACTATATTCCTTTCAAAATAGTTTACGCCTCGAAACCAAACCATTTTTATTTCAAAACTATTTATTCAATCAAAATAGTTTATACTTCGAAACCAAAATCATTTTTATTTCAAAACTATATTCAAACCAAAATAGTTTATACTTTATCATTTCCATCTCAAACCTATATTCACTTCCAAAAATCATAATGCTTTCAAAGTTATAACTCTTTCGAAACCAAAATACTTGAAATCATTACACTTTGAAAATCATAACATTCTGAAATCATACATTTGAAATCATGAAACATTCATTTAATTCTTTACATTTTACAAATTTATTTCCAATTTAATTCAAAATTTCAAATTTCCAATTTAATTCAAATCAAACCATCAATTTCAATTCAATTCAGTTTTCTAACAAAACATTTCAAATCTTATAAATTTCAAATATAGATTTGATCTACAAAATAAGCTATCCAATTTTAATATGTTTCCAAACTTTAATATCCCACATTTCAAAACTAAACTTTATAATTCCATATATTCATATCTCAAATCTAATTTCATTATTATGTAGTTTTGAAATATTCATTTCATAAATCCAATATTATTAAAATAAACTCAATTTACAATTAAACTAAATATCCTTTCATACCAATATAAACTTCAAATATTCATTTATCAAAAGTACATATCATTCTAATTCATATTCTTTATCAAAATAAAGATCAAATCATTTCCAAACCTTATTATCAAATCATTATTTGAATTCAAATTCAAATACTCAAATTTAAATATCATTTTTAAATAAAATAAGTCATTCATTTGTTATTTCAAATATTATTACAAAAATACATTTCAAAATTCCATTCAAAAATTCATTTATCTCATTACATCTCATTCCGTTTAACACATAACTATGTAAACATTATTTAAATTCAAATTCAATTTAAATTCCTAAAAAATTCAAATTTAAATATTCAAAATTTTTGAAATTTCACAAATAATCCATTTCAAAAGTTAAATTAATTAACACTTTAAAATATAACACAACAGTGTTAAAATCTATAACATTTCAAAACATTGTCAAATTATAGCAACGACAGCCTTTATAATGTGCTATTGTAGCTTATAGTTTCCAAAATGGTTTAGTTCAAGAATAACGACGTTTATAAAATGTCGTAATAGATATTTAGTTATTTCAAACATTGTTAGATTCAAAACAGTAGCATTTAAAAATGCTGTCAAAAGACTACAACAGCTTGAAGATGCTATAAAATTCCAAATTTCATTTTAGCTTTTCAAAAATAATAGTAAAACTCCAAATTTTATCATTATAACTTGAAAATCATATTTCTAGACTTCAAAATTTCACATTTAAAATCATTTTAGCATATGACTTAACACAATAAAATTTTAAGATCAAATATTCAATTTAAAAACTCCATTCATTTATTAAGTCAAAATTCACTGTTTATTAACTTATAAATTTAATAAAACTTAACATTTACTTCAGATATCATTTCAAAACTTTAAATTTAATTTCCATTATTTATTTACATTTTAAAATAAAATTTAAAGTCAAAAATCACAATTACTTCAAATTTACGTACTTAAATTCACAATTTCAAGACTTAATATTTAATTTTCTTAAAATCATAAAACATATATTTTTAAATCAAAATTTCATACTTTTGAAAATACATATTTAAAAAAAATCATTTAAAAATATACCACGGGATTTGTATATAATTTTCTAACCTAGGTCAAGTGATACGGATATATATCATTTCAATCCGTAATTTACAAAGAAAACCGGGTTTTATCATTTCAAACCCGCAATCCCAAGTCAAATAAAATACAATAAAAATCGCTCAGGCCTATCATTTCAGCCCATAACGATTTTTCCCTAATCTAAAGTCCGTTTGGGTATGTATCATTTCAACCCATAGTGATTCTATTCTAACAGGGAACTTGCAGTGTGAATATATGCATAAACAATATAAACAATGTCAGTGTCACAATATAATGTCATATATCACATGTCAGGTGATAATTAACAGTTTTAATATGGTAATAACATGGCATAGCATATCATATGATCATCATTAACTTGCATAACATTTTATATTACTAAACACTTGTCATCGATTCACTATTTCATAAGTATAAATGTCAGAGTGAGAAAGACTCACCTTTTCAAGCTGAAGACCACTACGACACACAAACATGATTCCAAGGGCACGACAAGCACGACAATGGATTTAAATAAGTGGAGAGAGCCTAGATGATCATCTTGTAACAATCCAATAAACACAAACAAGACAATGCAACACATGAATATACAACACAAAACAATATTGAACAAGTTGAGATACAAAGCAACAAAGACAAGACGGCTTAACCTTGCCTTAACCACTCCACTGCTCGACCATGGAGGATCTTTTGCTTGTCCATTTATGTGTGTTTGGGTCAGGTATGGTATCATATAGGTCAGATTTAGCACACCCATGCACGGCAACATGAAGTGATGTGAAGGGGTAGTGGTGATAATATGAAGCATACATAGGTTCAAGTGCAAAATAGAGTGGTTTATGCAACATTTGGCTCGGTTATGCCAAGTTTTGGGCTCGGCCCTACATACTTCAGGTATGGTCAGATCTGAAATGATGTCTAGAGGTGGTGTAGGTAGGTGGTGGTTGAGCTAGGGGTGTGGCCAAGTCAAGATATGAAGGAGATAGTGAAGATAGACTTGGCTAGGCAATGTTTTCAAGTGATGCTTGTATTAATTTGAGGAATTTGCAACCTTGGGAGGGCCATGGCCTGTAATGGTTAGTGGAGTAGGAGGGGTAGCTGCCAAGTATGGTGGAGGTGGTGGTCGTGGAGTTGGAGTGGACCAGAGGCCGAGCTATGCTAGAGGAGGAACAAGGTAGAAATCATTGAAAAGAAGTAGGAAAGAAAGGATGAAGCCATAAGTTTTTTTTTCTGTTTTTCTTCATGAAGCCGTGAGTTTTAGGGGGAAGATGAGAAAGAGTTTTCACGTGAAAAGGAAAATGGAATGTCAGCTGATGAGTGGAGTTAAGGCAGCCAATTGAAGAGATGTTGGTTGAGAAATGAAAAGACAGAATACAAAAAGGCTTGAGCAAATAAAGAGTCACAAACCTTTCAAATTTCCACCATTTCTTTTTAAATTTTAAATACATGTAAAATATATATAAATACAGATAAAAACACGAAAATATAGTAAATAAACAAAAATAAATAAATAAATATTAATTAAATATAATTAAATTAAGAAAATAGCAAAGAAAATGTAAACTAGGCTTGAAAATTTAAAAATAAATGAAATGAACTTTGAAAAAATTATATGTACATGAAAAGTATTTATAAATAAAGATAAAGACATAAAAATAAAATGCATACATAAAAATGAATAAATAAATTTTAATTAAATATAATTTAAATGAAGAAAATAGCAGAAAAATGGAAACTAACCTTTAAAAATAGAAAATAAATTCAATGAGCTTTGGAAAAATTCAAACATCACTTTAAAAATATTTAAAAGGTAAAAATATATGTAACATAACATATAATACAATTTATAATAAGATATGACAATTAAAAAGATTATTTATATAATTTAAAATAAACAATATTGTTAAATAAAATAATTTACACCCAATTTTGTAAAAAGCATAACTTTCACAATATTATTCGGATTTCAAAGAAACGAAACGCAGTGTTCTTGAAATTTTATTTACTTTCATAATAAAATACAAAATTAAAATTTTCAAACTTTCAAATTTTAAATTTAAAAGTCAAAGTTTGACCATTTTGACCAAAATTCACTTTTCTGGAAATATTCCATTTATGCATGATTGAAATTCTAATCCACATCAAAATCAACATTTATATTTCAATTAACAAAATATATTCATTTTAATAATAAAAAAATAAAGTTTTTAAATTAGGAATTTAAATTAAAATAATTAAAATATACAATTACAATAATCAGAAAATACAGGGTTGTTACACTCTCCTCCACTCAAAACTTTTCGTCCCCGAAAAGGAATGAGGTACGGGAAAGCATAGAAAAAGATAGAATGAAATAGTATTAAGATAAGATGACAAGAAGATTAAAATTATACCTGATAACTGTTGCTATAGGTAAGTTTAACAATGTGGAGATGATCTTTCCAAGATCTTCCAGAGTTCAAGCATACAAGCATGGAAAAAAAAAAAATTGAATCTGATTCACTCTTCCCGTTTGACCGACGGTCTGTGGATGGCAAGCAGTGCTTAGATTCAAAGATGAGTACCAAAGATTATTAAAGATTATAGAAAGATTTCTAAACAGACTGGTATATGCAATAGCCTCCCATTCTGTAGCAAGATAAGGGAAATTAGGACAACCAAAAGATAGTTTGAAAAACAAAATAAAATAATAAATTTGAAACCATAAAATTTCAACTTAAACTGAAAATTAATTTTACATAAGTCAAATAAATTTTAAGCATCTCTAATTTCATTATCTTATCATCCAATTATCTTAAATTAACAAATCCCTAAAATCATGTATTTGAAAAATCTTTTATTATACCCAAAATGTACCAAATAAAATTTAATTCTTCTTCACTACTAATTAAAATTAAATTTATTTCTCTCAATATATTTTATCACCTATGTTAAATATACTCACACTCATTGCAACTGCCTTAAATTTATTCTTAGTTCCTTTATCATCATTTTATATTGTAAATTATTCCATTACCCTTTTTCTTTATTTACCTCTGTTAATCCTTTTATAACTAAAATTTAAGTATATAACATTTATAATAACCACTCAAATTTTATTTATAAAAATCTTTTTTTTTATATTGTATATTATCCAACTACATATTCAACTTCTGAAAATTAAGGTAAGTTATATTGGAATGAAATTGTGTATTATACAAATAAAACTTTCTAAATCAATTATTTCAAGCTTGAATATTTATCCAAATCTTGAAATTATACTTAGAAATTATCTTTGAAGATAAAATTTAGGAATTAAATTTCCGATAAATTCCAAACTATTTAGAGATAAATAAATGCTCATATACTATAAGTATATATCCATTCAAATTTAAATCAAATATCAGCATATGTTATAATCCATTCTTATTTTAGAAATTAAAATCAATTAAATTTTCACAAAACAAAACTGTAGCAAGACTACAGAATGGTCTCTTCACTTCGAAACTCGAAATGAATGTCAATGATGCTGCAGTCATCACCGAAATTATTTTCCAGTGACAAAGAGAAGAGCACTAAATTTAAATTTAAAATTCTTTGGAAACAAATTTCTGTTCGAAAATACTTTAAATAATATATCCCTTAAAACTTTAAACACAAAGTTTGAAATCCATCAGAAATTAAATTCTCAAACTCTTGTTTGACATTCATTTTAAATTTCCAAATAAATTTATAACCATGTTTTATAGTTCAATTAGATATATGAAACAATAGAAAATGATATATAAAATCAAATATTATTTCTTAACAACCAATTCAAATAAAATCCAGATAAAGATTTATAATATAGTTACAAAATTTATTTCACAAAATTTATTTCATTACTAAATTTTAAAAACATATTGTGTCAGTTTGCTCTGTTCAAGTGTTTTGGAAATCTTATCGATGGCGTTGATCAGACGAATCGATTAGAAACCCAAATCAACATCAACAACTCAAACAACACAATATATAAAACATTTTAAATATTAGTTTACAAATACACTTCAAGAATAATTTGAAGATAAGTTGGAAACAAAGATGAGATGATTAAATAACAGAATAGGGAGATGGATGAATTTATATAAATCGCGGGCAACCTTAACCGGGTCAACCGTGACTTAAAGAATAAGATCGATGTGGATTTCTTGGGTAAATCGACATTCGATCTCAAGATGTAGAGTTCGAAGTTATAAGAGATACTAGCACCTAAACCGAGGATATAGAATCTCTGGTGAATCGATGCTGTTGTAAAGGAGTTTCCCCCTTTACAAATAAATTTGAGGTTGGCGAGACCGCCGACTCATTATAAAGATCATTCAAAGTGGAGTCATGAGATACTCCAGAATCAAATGAAGATGAATAGTAAGGGACACGAAATGGATTTTGAAACCGCAGGGAACGTTCCAAAATCAAAGGAATCGAGTCAAAAGGAAGGGATTCAAACTCGAATGAAATTCTGCAATTTCATTTACCCTATATACTGAGTTTTGCCTAGAGCTACCAAAGCTCTGATACCAACTGTAACGACCCGATATTTTCAACCATTCGCATCCGCACATGTCGGACTTGAATTGCTCAAAATACCGCGTTGTAAATAAAATTTGGCAAATCTCAGAATATACAGTAAATACATAATCACAGATCACAGACACAGAGTATTTAATAATGCAGCGGAATTTAAAAGAAATAGTAGTTCATGAAGCTACTATATAAAAATAAGATACATCAGAGTTAAACATGATATAACAAAAAATAACAAGATACATCAGGTACAAATCAGAATACATCACTGAAATCACTGGATACAGAAAGCAAAATAGATGGCTGGATCTTCAAGGAAAGCTCCAACTCCGAAGGTGAATCTTGAATGCTAACTCACTCAATCTGACTCGAGCGTAAAGCAAAATACAAAACACTCGAGTCAGGACATAAATACTTATGAACTGTAAATAAACTCAAGTGAACAGTAAAGAAAATGCATCAGTAACTTAAAGGATGGTTGGGATCGCCCATCCTTTAAGGATCCGTTAAACTATTTACTATGTAGTAATATTGCGCTACTATAATAATGTCTACAGTAAAATAAACATACTTTTAAATAGCGTTCTGGGCTACCCATATCACCCTTCACACATAATAGTCCTAGTAGTCCATCCAATATCATGCCATCTCCACTCTGGGTGACTGTCAGAGGATACCACATGGGCTACGGGAGAAAAACAAACTCGTAGTAAAGGCTCGGTATGGTAGGTGACACGACACACAAGGCAATGCCAGGGTAGATATACCAATTACGCACACGGGCTGGTGGTAACGCAGCAGCCACATACGCCCACCTCGGAACACACTCCCAATCAAAATCAGAGGATGGCCATCTAATCAATCACCAGTAAGAGTATAGTATCGAAGGAATGTGTCCGACCAGAGGTGCTACCTCCTTTGGCCCGAGATCGCTCCTGTTTTAGCCACCTTATGCCAACTCACGGGAGTTGGGTCCATGTAATATACCTCAAGAACGTCGCCACCATCCTACTTCATTCTGGAATATCCACCGCGTACACGGTTGTTAAAGTGGTTTTCAGAGTTGGCAGAGAGTATGACAACTTTTAATCCCGGTCTCTTTAACAACCAAACGTTATTATAACGCCGTGGTCATTTCAAAATAGTTTATATTTCAAAAGGATCAAATCATTTCATTTCAAAACTATATTCCTTTCAAAATAGTTTACGCCTCGAAACCAAACCATTTTTATTTCAAAACTATTTATTCAATCAAAATAGTTTATACTTCGAAACCAAAATCATTTTTTTTTCAAAACTATATTCAAATCAAAATAGTTTATACTTTATCATTTCCATCTCAAACCTATATTCACTTCCAAAAATCATAATACTTTCAAAGTTATAACTCTTTCGAAACCAAAATACTTGAAATCATTACACTTTGAAAATCATAACATTCTGAAATCATGAAACATTCATTTAATTCTTCACATTTTACAAATTTATTTCCAATTTAATTCAAAATTTCAAATTTCCAATTTAATTCAAATCAAACCATCAATTTCAATTCAATTCAGTTTTCTAACAAAACATTTCAAATCTTATAAATTTCAAATATAGATTTGATCTACAAAATAAGCTATCCAATTTTAATATGTTTCCAAACTTTAATATCCCACATTTCAAAACTAAACTTTATAATTCCATATATTCATATCTCAAATCTAATTTCATTATTATGTAGTTTTGAAATATTCATTTCATAAATCCAATATTATTAAAATAAACTCAATTTACAATTAAACTAAATATCCTTTCATACCAATATAAACTTCAAATATTCATTTATCAAAAGTACATATCATTCTAATTCATATTCTTTATCAAAATAAAGATCAAATCATTTCCAAACCTTATTATCAAATCATTATTTGAATTCAAATTCAAATACTCAAATTTAAATATCATTTTTAAATAAAATAAGTCATTCATTTGTTATTTCAAATATTATTACAAAAATACATTTCAAAATTCCATTCAAAAATTCATTTATCTCATTACATCTCATTCCGATTAACACATAACTATGTAAACTTTATTTAAATTCAAATTCAATTTAAATTCCTCAAAAATTCAAATTTAAATATTCAAAATTTCTGAAATTTCACAAATAATCCATTTCAAAAGTTAAATTAATTAACACTTTAAAATATAACACAACAGTGTTAAAATCTATAACATTTCAAAACATTGTCAAATTATAGCAACGACAGCCTTTATAAAGTGCTATTGTAGCTTATAGTTTCCAAAATGGTTTAGTTCAAGAATAACGACGTTTATAAAATGTCGTAATAGATATTTAGTTATTTCAAACATTGTTAGATTCAAAACAGTAGCATTTAAAAATGCTGTCAAAAGACTACAACAGCTTGAAGATGCTATAAAATTCCAGATTTCATTTTAGCTTTTCAAAAATAATAGTAAAACTCCAAATTTTATCATTATAACTTGAAAATCATATTTCTAGACTTCAAAATTTCACATTTAAAATCATTTTAGCATATGACTTAACACAATGAAATTTTAAGATCAAATATTCAATTTAAAAACTCCATTCATTTATTAAGTCAAAATTCACTGTTTATTAACTTATAAATTTAATAAAACTTAACATTTACTTCAGATATCATTTCAAAACTTTAAATTTAATTTCCATTATTTATTTACATTTTAAAATAAAATTTAAAGTCAAAAATCACAATTACTTCAAATTACGTACTTAAATTCACAATTTCAAGACTTAATATTTAATTTTCTTAAAATCATAAAACATATATTTTTAAATCAAAATTTCATACTTTTGAAAATACATATTTAAAAAAAATCATTTAAAAATATACCACGGGATCTGTATATAATTTTCTAACCTAGGTCAAGTGATACGGATATATATCATTTCAATCCGTAATTTACAAAGAAAACCGGGTTTTATCATTTCAAACCCGTAATCCCAAGTCAAATAAAATACAATAAAAATCGCTCAGGCCTATCATTTCAGCCCATAACGATTTTTCCCTAATCTAAAGTCCGTTTGGGTATGTATCATTTCAACCCATAGTGATTCTATTCTAACAGGGAACTTGCAGTGTGAATATATGCATAAACAATATAAACAATGTCAGTGTCACAATATAATGTCATATATCACATGTCAGGTGATAATTAGCAGTTTTAATATGGTAATAACATGGCATAGCATATCATATGATCATCATTAACTTGCATAACATTTTATATTACTAAACACTTGTCATCAATTCACTATTTCATAAGTATAAATGTCAGAGTGAGAAAGACTCACCTTTTCAAGCTGAAGACCACTACGACACACAAACATGATTCCAAGGGCACGACAAGCACGACAATGGATTCAAATAAGTGGAGAGAGCCTAGATGATCATCTTGTAACAATCCAATAAACACAAACAAGACAATGCAACACATGAATATACAACACAAAACAATATTGAACAAGTTGAGATACAAAGCAACAAAGACAAGACGGCTTAACCTTGCCTTAACCACTCCACTGCTCGACCATAGAGGATCTTTTGCTTGTCCATTTATGTGTGTTTGGGTCAGGGTATCATATAGGTCAGATTTAGCACACCCATGCACGGCAACATGAAGTGATGTGAAGGGGTAGTGGTGATAATATGAAGCATACATAGGTTCAAGTGCAAAATAGAGTGGTTTATGCAACATTTGGCTCGGTTATGCCAAGTTTTGGGCTCGGCCCTACATACTTCAGGTATGGTCAGATCTGAAATGATGTCTAGAGGTGGTGTAGGTAGGTGGTGGTTGAGCTAGGGGTGTGGCCAAGTCATGATATGAAGGAGACAGTGAAGATAGGCTTGGCTAGGCAATGTTTTCAAGTGATGCTTGTATCAATTTGAGGAATTTGCAACCTTGGGAGGGCCATGGCCTGTAATGGTCAGTGGAGTAGGAGGGGTAGCTGCCAAGTATGGTGGAGGTGGTGGTCGTGGAGTTGGAGTGGACTAGAGGCCGAGCTATGCTAGAGGAGGAACAAGGTAGAAATCATTGAAAAGAAGTAGGAAAGAAAGAATGAAGCCATAAGTTTTTTTTTCTTTTTTTCTTCATGAAGCCGTGAGTTTTAGGGGGAAGATGAGAAAGAGCTTTCACGTGAAAAGGAAAATGGAATGTCAGCTGATGAGTGGAGTTAAGGCAGCCAATTGAAGAGATGTTGGTTGAGAAATGAAAAGACAGAATACAAAAAGGCTTGAGCAAATAAAGAGTCACAAACCTTTCAAATTTCCACCATTTATTTTTAAATTTTAAATACATGTAAAATATATATAAATACAGATAAAAACACGAAAATATAGTAAATAAACAAAAATAAATAAATAAATATTAATTAAATATAATTAAATTAAGAAAATAGCAAAGAAAATGTAAACTAGGCTTGAAAATTTGAAAATAAATGAAATGAACTTTGAAAAAATTATATGTACATGAAAAGTATTTATAAATAAAGATAAAGACATAAAAATAAAATACATACATAAAAATGAATAAATAAATTTTAATTAAATATAATTTAAATGAAGAAAATAGCAGAAAAATGGAAACTAACCTTTAAAAATAGAAAATAAATTCAATGAGCTTTGGAAAAATTCAAACATCGCTTTAAAAATATTTAAAAGGTAAAAATATATGTAACATAACATATAATACAATTTATAATAAGATATGACAATTAAAAAGATTATTTATATAATTTAAAATAAACAATATTGTTAAATAAAATAATTTACACCCAATTTTGTAAAAAGCATAACTTTCACAATATTATTCGGATTTCAACGAAACGAAAAGCAGCGTTCTTGAAATTTTATTTACTTTCATAATAAAATATAAAATTCAAATTTTTAAACTTTCAAATTTTGACCATTTTGACCAAAATTCACTTTTCTGGAAATATTCCATTTATGCATGATTGAAATTCTAATCCACATCGAAATCAACATTTATATTTCAATTAACAAAATATATTCATTTTAATAATAAAAAAAATAAAGTTTTTAAATTAGGAATTTAAATTAAAATAATTAAAATATACAATTACAATAATCAGAAAATACAGGGTTGTTACACTCTCCCACACTCAAAACTTTTCGTCCCCGAAAAGGAATGAGGTACGGGAAAGCATAGAAAAAGATAGAATGAAATAGTATTAAGATAAGATGAGAAGAAGATTAAAATTATACCTGATAACTGTTGCTATAGGTAAGTTTAACAATGTGGAGATGATCTTTCCAAGATCTTCCAGAGTTCAAGCACACAAGCATGAAAAAAATAAAAAATTTGAATCTGATTCACTCTTCCCGTTTGACCGACGGTCTGTGGATGGCAAGCAGTGCTTAGATTCAAAGATGAGTACCAAAGATTATTAAAGATTATAGAAAGATTTCTAAACAGACTGGTATATGCAATAGCCTCCCATTCTGTAGCAAGATAAGGGAAATTAGGACAACCAAAAGATAGTTTGAAAAACAAAATAAAATAATAAATTTGAAACCATAAAATTTCAACTTAAACTGAAAATTAATTTTACATAAGTCAAATAAATCTTAAGCATCTCTAATTTCATAGAGAATGGAAAAGTCAAATAAATCTTAAGCATCTCTATAATTTTACATAAGTCAAAAGTTTGCTCCATATCAAAAGGGTAGTAAAGGCCAAAAGCCAAAGGAAAAGGCTCTGCGCCATAGAGAATGGAAAAGTGTGGCAGAGATAACCTGCTATAATTGTAGGCAGAAGGAGAACTATGCCAATAAATGTCCAAAGCCAATAGGAGTGACAAAGTTTAAGTGCTTTATATGTGATAAAATCGAGCACAAGAAGAAAAATTGTCTCAAGTTAAAGTAGATGAAGGTTTTGCTCTTTGGAAGGACCTACGTCTGGATCAACTGCTGAGGAGAAAGGAAAGGGTGTGCTTGAAGGCATGATTTCAATTTTCAATATTTTAGTTAAAATTCTATTTGATACTAGTGTTGCCCAATCTTTCATTTCAAAAGACTTAGTTGATGGTTAAAACTAAATACCACTTATTTAATTACGTCCCTACATGTGATTAATCCGATCGGTGGGTATGCCACTCTCGGATTAAGGTGCATTGACCCTAAGTTTGATTTGTACGGACATTTGTTATTTATGACCTATATGTGTTTGACTTCGTAGGGTGCAAGGTGAATTTTGGTATAGATTGGTTGGTGCTTAATGAGTTAGGATCTATTATGTGGATATGATTGTCCCCTTATAGAATTCAAGGGATGGAGAAAAAATTATGATAGTGATGGACGTAATGAAGGAGAAGTCAAAATTGATGTTTTGTGCCGTGGAAGATGATGATGAGATTAGCGGAGTACTTGTGGCTTGGGAAATTGCAGATGTTTTCAAATCCGTAATGGAAACACTGCCAAGAAGGAAAAATAAATTCCGAATAAACTTAGTGCCCGAGACGCTACCTATTAGTAGACTGCCTGGTAGAATACAGTCTGAGGAGATGGAACTAGCTAGTGGAACCCGAGGATAAAGGTTGCGTTAGGTCAAGTAGTTAGTCGTGGGGAGCGTCTACTGTATTCGTAAAAAAATCAGATGGAGTTTTGCGAATGTTCATTGATTATCGAAAGTTGAATGATTTGATGGTGAAGAATCGTTATCCGTTGCATATGCTAATCGACTTTTTTGACTAGTTGAGTGGAGCTAGGATATTCTTGCGGCTAGATTTGGCAATGGGAGTATATCAGCTGTGGGTAACAGAAGATAGTGTTCTGTTAGTCGCATGTTGAACTCGATATAATTCATATGAGTGGTTAGTGATGTTATTTGGACTGATCAACGCCCCAGCTTTCTTTGTCGAACTTATGAGGAGAATCTTTCATGATTAGTTGGATAGATTTGTATTGGTCTTCATTGATGATATATTGTTATATTTTAAGGATGGGAGAGACCATAAAGTATATCTTAGAGTGGTGTTGGAGATGTTGAGACAACACAAGTTAAAAGCTATGTTTTCAAAATGACATTTTTGGAAATGGGAGGTTAAGTTTGTTAGGCATATGGTTTCAGAGAATGGATTAGTCATGGATCCATCAAAGATATAGACTATTAATGGTTGAAAAGCATAAAGCATTAAGAAATTAATCTAATAGAGTAGAGCGCTTTGGAATCAAGAAAATTCTGGCGCTTCATCTTGATATTTTTCCATTTGTTAGTAATTTGTCTTGCTACAGTAACCCTTTGATCATTTTAATGATTATAGCTATAGTGGTGAGATTTTCATGGCGGCATATCGAGATGTATTGGTACAAAATATTTCAAGCTCCAAGAGTAATATTGGCAAACCGATTCATTTCCATCCTATCAAACATTACACAAAAAATTTATAAGAAATTAAATCAGAAAGAAAGTGCGTTCGATGTAGGTCGGTTAGACATTTGACTAGGGTTTGCAGAGATCCTATTGTCTGTTTTTAGTGCGGAAAGGTTGGACATAAGGGTTTTGTGTGTAATCAAAAATTTCTATCTTCTTCCATCTCTAACTCTTCCAAATCTGTTCCAGTGGAGTTTTCGGATGATGTTATCTTTATTTCGATCCCTGATTTAAGCAATGAATTAAGGAATTGTAATGCATGGGTGGTGATTTCCATCGTTCAAGGTTCTTTCACCGTTATTCAAATTGAACAGATACTGAAGGAGAAGTTTAAAAATCTGGGGCCTTGGTTTTGTAACGTAAAGAAATTCAATTCGGATTTCATTGTTAGGTTCCCAAGAAAAATTACGGGTAGTGACATTATTGGTACATTAGTCATAGAAAGGAGTATTTTACATCTTAGGAAATGGAGTTTGCTTAAAGGTAGCAAGGTGGTCAAAGCGAAAGAGTGAGTATGGATTTCTCTGAAGGGATTCCGATTGTATATAGAGACTTGGGTTTTCTTAGAAACATCTTGATGAAGGTTGGCTCGCTTGTGAGAATGCAAGAGCATTATGAATCTTCCTTAGATTTCTCCTTCATTAAGGTGTTTATTGACATTAATCCATCATGCAAGTTACATTCATTATTCAAATTGTACGTTGATAATCTTTGTCATGATATTGGTATAAGCAGATTTGTTAGTGACCTAGATGAAGATGTGGATAAAGTTGCTTTTAAAAATACTCTCTTTGTTCATGGAATGGATGTCAAGCTTAAAATCTAGAAATTCAAAAGATCGGTGATGTCGGAGTAGAGTAAAGCTATTAACATCTCTTTTGATTATGGCGAGGATGCAGATAAGTCGGGTGGTGAAGCAAAAGTTACAAGTAAGAGAAGATTGGATGAGGTTTTAGTGGATGATGTGGTAGTTGCTGATGCTGGGCAGGAAGCAAATATTGCCAAAGGGACTTAAGATATTGGTGAAGCTAGTAAGAGAAAAGAAATCAAAAGAGGAAAGATGGTTGCAAGCTCTAGTGGTAGGATTTCTATGCTTAGAAGAAGTGCGAGACGGCTAAGAGATGCTGGAGTTGAACATCCACTTGAAGGTAGCATCCTTATCCCTACTGTTATCAATTCATTTACTTCTGAGCAAATCTATGATATTGTCAAATGTGTGGGTATTATTTTGAGTACCGGTGAGAGAGATATTGAGGATTCTAAGTCCAAAGAAGTTGAGAGGGTTGATGCTATCAAATGATAATAGTCTCCTGGAATGTAAGAGGGTTAGGTATTCCTAAAAAAAGCCATAGGGTAAAGAATTATTTGAACACGATCAAATCAGATATTGTATTCTTACAAGAGACTAAAATTGATTGTCTGTATAATTTTAGTTTTATTTCTTTGGGGAATTCTTTTATGGATAGTTGGAGTATTTTTTAGAAGCTTGTGGCAGTGCTGGTGGAATGTTTATAGGCTAGAATGGTAGGTAGTGGGAGTTAGTACAGGAGATTAAACAAAGGTATATTTTGCACTTGTCTTTGTGTTTAAGTCAAGTTAGGTTATGTACTTAATTTCTAATGTATATGATCCACATAATAGGGCTAGTAGAAAGGAAATGTGGAGTGATGGTGTTGCTTTTAAAGAAATGATTGTTGGACCATGGATTATTGGTGGTGATTTTAATACTACTAGATTTGTTAGGGAAAGGAGTAATATGGAGAGTCATCATTTAGGAGATACGGAGGATTTTAGTGATGTTGTTAGAGATTGCACTTTAGTAGACTTACCTCTTACTAATAGAATTTTTACTCGTAGTAATAGAAAAGAAATTCCATCATTGGTGAGATTGGGCAGATTTATTGTAAATCTCTACATCCTTTATAATTTCAGAAGTGGTTGGCTAATATAATCTCAGACCATTGTCCTATTGTCTTTGATTCGGGAGATAATTTGAAATGTAGACACTTGTTTAAATTTGAAAAAAAATGGTGTTTGGAGGAGGGATTTGAAGAGATGTTAAAATATAAGTGGCAATCTTTTCATAGTTAGCAAACTGAAATACCTAAGTAAATTTTTGGAAAAAATGGAATAAAAAAGCCTTTGGTAATATTAAGCTAAAGAAGGAGAAACTTGAAAATGAAATTCTTGAGTTTAATAGATTGGAGGTGGGTAGGTTTCTGAATGATGTGGAGAGAAAGTGATTGACCAGTAGGAAATTTTCTGGAGGAAAAGAGCTTATACTCAATGGCTAGATATATTAGTTATTTTCACAGGGTTGCAAATGATAGAAGGAGATCTAATTGAGTTTGTAGTGTGTTTTGTAATGATAAGGTGATTTTGGAACAAGAGTAATTGAATTGTGCATTTACATAGTTCTACAAATCTATTTTAGGCTGTTGTATGGAGGAGAGTATAAGCCGATTAGAAAGTTTAATATCAAATTCTATGGACTCATCTTCTTTAGATTTACCTTTTACGAAGGAGAAAGTAGAGGGCGCCTTAAATGAAATGCCCGAAGATAAAGCTCTTGGACCAGATGGATTCCGAATTTATTTTTTAAAAAGTATTGGTGTTGGCTTAAGGATGATATTATGAAGGTATTTGAAGAGTTCTACAAAGGAAAGTTGGATTTAAAGAAATTGAAACGTGCTAACATTATTTTGTTGCCTAAAAAGGAGGGTGCGTTGAGTTTAGCTAATTTTAGACGAATTAGCCTTTTAAATTGTACATATAAGCTAATCACTAAAATTTTAGAAAACAGACTTAAATAGAAAATGGATTTGCTTATTGATAAGGCTCAAACTGCATTTATACAAGGTCGATTTATCTTTGATAGGACTGCTATGGTACAAGAGGTAATTTCTTATTGTCATAAGAATAAAACACCGTGTGCAGTTTTGAAGTCGAATTTTGCAAAAGCTTTGATATGGTTGATTAGAATTTCTTATTGGATGCATTGGTTGTTAGGGGTTTTGGCAGTAAATAGGTCTTTTGAATTAAGGAATTATCTAGTAGTTCTTGTATATGTATTAATGGCACTCCTGGCAAGACAATAGATTCTAGGAGATGTCCAGGACAAGGGGACCCTTTATCTCCTCTATTGTTTGACATTTTGGCTAATGTTTTCACACAAATATTAATGTGGCTGCCCATAATGGAGCTATTAAAAGTTTTGGGATTGAGATTATTTCAGGTAGTTTCACCTCACTGCATTATGCTGATGATATCATTCTTTCTTGCTCTCTGAAATGTAAGTATATAGCAACCTCAAAGATTCTATTGTATTCTTTTGAGAAGTTGTCCAATCTGAAAATTAATTTTCATAAATATACATTACCAACTTTAAGAATTTTGAGATTTGAGGTGAAGATTGCTAATATGTTGTAGTGTAATGTTGGTAGTTTTTCCTATATTATATTTGGGCTTAGTTATTAGACCGGGTAAGTTGCACAGAGAAGATTGGCAAACTTTAGTTGAAAATTTTGATGTTAAGCTTAATAGATGGAAAAGTTCTTCTTTATCTAAAGTAGGAAGATTGGTTTTGACTAATAAAGATCTTTCAACATTACCTTTGTTTTGGTTATATTTTCATAAATGTCTGAAATGGGTGTTGAATAGAATTGATTGTATCAGATTCGTTTGGCATTGTGTTAGAGTTGATAGTTCTTTGAGTTGTTTAATTTATTGGGACCAGTTTTGTAAATCAGTTGATTAAGGAGGTCAGGAGTAATGAATATTGCTGAAATGAATAATGCATTTCTATGTTGATGGATATGAGATTTGATTAATTATAAAAATGTTATCCATAGAAAATGGAGGATGAACTTATATTTTAAGGATCGTTTTCATTGGAGAATGGAGATAAAGGCTGTAAAGTTTTTTGGAAAAATATTTGGATGTTAGCCCCTTTATTCAAATTGTGTCTAAATTGTGATTTGTAGAGTGGAAAAATATTTTGTTTTCGCATGATAGTTGGATCTTGCCTATATCCTTAGCTATTGATTTTTTTGATTTATATGATTTCTCTCTTAATAAGTTTAGTACTGTGCATGGGGTTTTTAGATGAATGGAACTTGATTTTAAACGGGTTCAACCTTTTCAAGTATCCTGGAAGGAAGGTGTTGTACCAATTTATTAAGCTGGTGAATGTATTAGAAAGTGTGACGATAGATGAGGATGGTAATGATAAGTTTGTATGGGATAAAGACAATAAGAGATTTACTGTTAAATCAACTTACAAGCGACTCAATTTTTCTGGTAGCAAGTTGGTTGGTTTCAAGTCTATATGGGCTATCAATGTACCCGTGAAGGTGAAAATTAACATGTCGACTTTTATGCATAGTAAACTTAATATAATTTGCATATTGAAGAGAAAAAACATGGTTATACAAAGCAAATGTTATTTCCGTAATAATAAAGAAGAAGATTACAAACATCTCTTTATCAATTGTGATTTCAGCTTCTATGTTTTGACAAAATGCATAGTTCATTTTGACATAGATGTCAATTAGGGAGAATTCTTGGCTGGTCAGTTTGAGTATTGGAATCATAATAGATTTTCGCTGAAGTATCATGGGAAGAGTAGTAAGTTTGAACTTCTAAATATGGCGCATTATCGGGTCTTATGGAACAAGAGGAATAAAAGATGTTTTCTAAATCAACACAAAAGTTATAACAATATTCTTTTCGCTATTTTAAAGTTTTATATTTATGCGTAGGTATTAAAAGATGGAATCATGTTGATTTGCTGGATTCTATTGCAGCTAGGGTCAGAGGCAGAAGCAGAAGGGTGCTGGTTGTTGAAGGATGGAATCATGTAGATTTGGCGGATGGTCTTTTCTTGTACATGTTTTGGTGCATGCATATTATGGTGCTCAGAGAAGATTTTGCAGGTGCCGTGTTTTGATGCTCTCTACTTTTTTGTCTTCGGCGTATGTTTTGGCAGCTGTTACTTTTTGTACTCTTTCTTTTGCTATATGGGTTGTTATGTGGTATTGTATGGTGTAATCTATTATAAGTTTGGTTATGGTGTTGTATGTTTTGTGTTTTAGCGTCTCAATTCATGTGTTGTATAGTCTGTTTCGTTTGTTGTTGTACAGTATTGGCCTTTTACGTATGTGTTATATTGTGTTATGGGTTGTTTTGGGTTGTATTATGTTATTGGGTGTGTTGTATTGTGTTGTATTAGTTGCATTGTACTTTGTATTGCTGTTCTTAATATATGGCATGATCTATTATGATAACTACCTTATTTATCAAAAGAAGACCATTAACTGTTGGAAGAGAGAGGGGACAGTCATGGTGATGAGAAGTTTCTTAGGTTTGGAGTCATCAAAGATTTCTTGCGTATAGCAACACTCTTAACTAGGTTGACCAGAAAGAATGAGAATTTCATGTGGATTGATAAATGTGAAGGGTCATTTCAGGAGTTGAAGAAGTTATTGACGAATGCTCCTCTTGATTATGGCTGAAAAGAATCGGGAGCTGGTAGTGTACACCGACATATGTAGCACAGGTACAGGAGTGGTATTAATGCAAATATGGCGAGTGATAGCTGATGCATCAAGGCAATTGACGCCACCTGAGGTAAGATATCCGACTCATGACTTGGAGTTGATAGCGGTGGACCGGTGGTGTTTGAGATGAATATTTGGAGACATTAGTTTCTAGATGCATGATTTGAGTTATATACGGACCAAAAATCCCTTAAGTATCCATTCTCCCAGAAGGAGTTGAATATGAGGTAGCAGAGATGGCTGGTATTCTCGGCGGCTGCGACGACCCGAAATTTTTGAGCAATTGAAATTGGGATATCCAATTGATTTTGAATATTTAAATGTTAAATTTTAACTCGAATTCTAATATCATCAATTATTTGATAATTAAACCATTGAATTAAATAATTTGAAGTTGGATAAATTGTTGAATCTAGAGTTTTAAGCCTATTAAAAATAAGTTGAAGGCTTGGAAAAATTTATATTGACAATACTGGAAATAATAGAAATTTTAAAATTTGGATTTAATACTGATTTATTCGGTTTTAAGAATATATAGTTTTAAATTGAATTTAAAAATAGCCTTTCGAGGCACAGTTTAGAAATCCGACGAAACCAGTTCCATTGAGTCCGTAATATTGGATTATTATCGGAAATGAAATTTTGTATTGATCGGAGCTAGTGTGTGAGTATACGATTTACTAACGCGCTAAGATTTTATATCGAAATTTCGTTTTATTCCGGGTTTTCCTAATCGAATCGAATAAGATTTATAACTTCGTCCCTTCCTTTGCAAGCCTAAAATAATAAAATAAAAATATATATGCTTTACTCGTGGCTTCTTCTGAAAGCCAAACCGAAATGTTTTTTTTTTATATAATCACGCAACCTTTATTTTCCCCTCTTTATGAACCGAGCTTCATCTCTCCAGAACAAGCGAAATCAAAGCATAATAATAATAAAAAAAAACAGTAATGGCCGAAAATCGCGTGTTCCTCTTCTCTCTCAAAATCTTACTATGGCCGAGCTCGATGCGATTAACTCGAGCCCCCTCTTTCCCCTGTTTCTTTCGTTTTCACGAAAATTCTATCAAACTCGCGAATTCGATTTTGCAAATGGGGAAGTGGGTTACTGGTTTCGCGAATTGGGAGGCTCCGCGTTCGTTTGGATTTCGCGATTTGGAGGCTCGTCGTTCGTTGATGGCCGCGATTCCTAGGTGTATTTCGAGCATCGTGCCGTCATCGGGGAAGCAAGGGGAGCAGTGACTACGTGAAGCCGATGTGGGTCGAGACAGTAGATGGTATGTCAGCAAAGTGTCAGGCAAGGGGTATTCTTGATAAACTCGTGAGCGAGTTTGAAGCTTGCGGCGTGGGGTTGTAGGCTCAGTGGTGAGTTCGTCAACGAGGTATACCATCTGTTTAATCCTTCTTAATAAAATCTATATACATACAGATTGAAATTATGGGGGTGGAAATTTTATTCAACTGTAAGATACAGAAGATGGTATGAATTAATTTAATTAATATATATGTTACAGGTTCAAATATATGTATATTTAGCTTACTGTTAATTTTAGGATACGTACAATGTTGATTAAGATATACATACACACACATTGTAGATTTATTATTTTATTTTAATAATATAATTGATCGGTTAACTTATTTAATTTAGTATAGCCATTGAAAGATTTTTTTTTAAAAGGGAACTTATCTATTTAAATTCTTAGTCAATTGAATTTATTAAAAGAAGATAATTGATTTTTTTTCGATTTATATATCGAATATTAATAAATCGTAAATTGGTTTATACATGGTTAAAAAAATATTAATAGCGGAAACAAGACGAGTTTGAGGTAAATGACAATCTTAGACCAAATGTGAGTTAATCTCACTCAGTTTAAATTTAAATTTAAATGATTGAATTTAAACAATGGATTGAATGGTTGAATCGAGTGATGTGATATAGTATAGTATCATTTGAAATTGGCATATTATGTGATGCTAACGTCTGTGGATGCAGGGAAAACAGGTTGGAGGGATCCAACTGGACCCCTCAACTTTTATTTAAATTATTTAGTATTCTCTGTTCTGATTATTTGATAATTCTATAATGAATTATGTGGAAGTATTGAATGCTATGGTTTGGTTGATATAATTGGGTATAATGAATTATTAAAAGTATAAATTTGATTTTGGAAATGAAAATAAAAGAAGTGAAATTGCAAGTAAAATAATTATTGAGTAAATTCAAGAATAACTTGGAAAAAAGAAATAAAGTGACTTTAAAATTTTAATAAATAATCTTGAGTATGGAAAGGAGAATTTAAATAAACAGAAAGTTAATGAAACTTAAACTTCAATGTTATTGTTTAAAAGAACAAAACATTTATTTTACATTTAGGATTTAAATTATTTAAGAAGAATAAAGAAGGAATTGGGAATAACCTGAAATTTGTATATTTCAGATAAAGGATTTAAAAATCAATCTGAAAATAATAATAAAGTCCATAATTAATGAATTTTGAAATGAACTGATAAATAAAGAGATTGATTTCAAATGGAATAAATTGAGAATCGATTTTGAAGATTGATTTAAGTGTTTGAGATTGGAAATTTCTCTCTGAATAACCAAGTACGTTTTTAAAGTAAATTTTTAAATATAAATTAAAAGTTTAAAGTTGTTTTAAGAAGTATGTTTTGAAAAATTTACTATTTCTAAATATTTAAATTCTAAAGTAAGTATTTCCTTTTAATCTATTATAGCAATAATTATTTTAATCTATTATAGCAACAATTATTTAAAGAGTGACTTAGTATTTTATTTTTAAAAGTGAAATCTAGTTTTATATTTTATTTAGTAACATTATTTTCAAATATCCATATAGTACGTATTTTTAATAAATCATTGAGGTAGTTTTAACTTAAATGTTCTAAAATATATTTCTAAGTAAAGTGTTTTAAATTATTTTAAAAATCTAGTTTGTGCTTGGTGATTTCAGAGGCGATAGAAAATATTTGGGAAAGTTTATTCTGAAAAGAAAGATGGTTTTGAAACTATTTTCAAAGGATTGAAAATAGAAATATATCTTGTGAAGATATTTTGGGATTAATAAATAATTTGGAAAATTATTTATTGTTTGATGGATGTTTGTGAATAGAGATTGATAGTTAAATAACCGACTATCAATATTGGACAATGCGTTGATCGTTTCGAAGAGACCGGGATCGAGATTTATTTCTCGAAAACCACTTCGATCCGGTTTGTACGTTTCGTGAAAACGATTTTGGATTCGAAGATGGAGCAGTGAAGTGCAAGGGCTAGTCGCTACTAATCCTGAGGATATTTCCAAAATGGATGTAGTAGGAATAGTGCCTTCGGTTCCATTCGAACCCGGGACGGACTTGTATGGATCAATGCTTGCGAAACATCGTCAGGTGGACGATGGGCATTCTAAGGGATATATTCTAAAAAAGGTAACGCTTAGCCTCAAGCCTCATCAAATGGGAATGACTGAAAATCAGGGGATATGCAGCAAGGCTTCGTGGGTAGCCCCCACTGGAGGGTGAGGTCATCCCTGTCTAGATGTCCCTTTATTTCGGCTTAGTGGGCGGTTGCTGATCCCAACCGCGGGGTGATCTTGCTCGGGACTGTCCAGTAAGGGATGATTCCGGTCTTGTGTTGCAGGGGAGTTAGGGTGGCTCCTCGGTACGCTGATCTAGACCAGCTATTGTGACAGGTGGTACCCCAGTGCCTAGCCATTAGTTGGAATCCATTTTCCATACGCGCCCGTACGGTTTTGATTGTGCCCAACTATTGCTGAAACGTGAGATGCAAGCATTTCAGCTAAATTCTATTTTACTTTCTATAGACACTATTATTATATCAGAGGATTTCTATAAAAAAATTGTTTTAGCTATCGTAAGCTAAAACCCGACATGTTTATTTGTGGCGTGGTCTTACGAGATGCTTTTGTTTTTAAAGGATTTTTGAAACTTTAATAATCAATTGGGTGTGATTTTCTTACGCTGGTAATCCAGACTGACTCGGGTGTTATTTAACTATAATGCTCGGGTCAGACCGAGTGTTATAGGATACAGGATGATGCTGTGGAGCTCAGGAGACGAGCTGGATGACGATACGTATTTCCGTACTTGTTTATATACACATATTCCGCTGTATTGAGTTGTTGTGTATCCATTTGTATGATATTGATGTTGAGTTGTGATTGATGTACTCTGATGATGTAATATATAAACAGAGATATTTAAGTTTTGTGTAAAAAGTATTTATTTTATATTATATTTTATTCCGCTGCGATGGTTAGATTCTGATGTTGACTTCTATTTTCTTCTTCTACCTCTTCTTCTTTAACCCTAATGGTTCATATTTCTGTGCTACTTGAGTTGATTGTTGTAGAATAGTGTTGACTCAAGGGATACGGATTTGTGAGTCGTTACACACGGTATCAGAGCGTAGGTTGGTGATAACCTTAGCTCTGGTGGGAATTACTCATTTAAAATAGAGTCCGTAGTACTCTATAATGAGATTGAGCGTATTAATAAATATGAGCGCGTATTTGTTAGTGAATATAAATTGTTTTAATATCGCGTTGATTGATTTATTGAGTGGCATATGAACCTTCGTCGATACAGTCTGCGCAACTGTATTGAAGGGGTTTCTAAACACTTAAATAGAACAGTCGACACAGTATTGTTTTAAATATGGGCAAATGAAATAATTTTACCCAAAAGCATATTTTGATATAAAGAATAGTTTTTGTAAACTATTTAGCTAATATATGGTTGCTTGGATGTTAGAAATGATAATATTAAAAGTATTATCATTGTTAAGTGAAAATGTAATTAGAAATTTAAATATAACCAAAATTTAAGGGAATAAATTCAATTATAAAATAAAATATATAAATATGAATTATAAATGTAATTTATACACTGAAATATAATCAAATGGATATTTATATAAGCATAAAATATACAAATGCATTATAGTTAAAATTTGAATTAAAACAGAATTTGAAACTTTAAACCCGGAGATTTTGAAAGTATTTTGAAAATGAATAGTAGCATTGTTGTTTTTAGGGTATTTCTGAAAGGAAAATTGTTTTAAATAAATTTTGGGGAAGAGATATGGCATTGAATTCACTTCAGTAGCTGGAAAATAACTTCGGTGATGACTGCAGCATCATCGATGTTCATTTTCGAGTTTCTAAGTGATGAATTGCTACCAAATAGATTTGTTCAGGAAACCTGTTTGTTTTTGTAATTTCAAAGGAAATTTGTTGGGAATAAAACCAGGATTGGTTTAATTTTTGAGAAATGTGATTTGAGATGTTGGAGATCTCAAGATAATTTGAAACAAAAGTCGGGTATTTGAAAATCCTGATGAGATAGGTTGTAAGCTTATAAATTGAGACGATTTTTAAATCAGGAAGGAAATATAAGCTTTGAATTTTGAAATTTAAATTAAAGAGAAAGTTAAAAATGAAATTAACTTGGATGGGAAATTAAATTTAACTGGATTAAAATAAATTGGATAGGCTGAAAATAATATCCAGTTGTATTCGAATCAAGTTGAAATTGAATTGAGTTAAATAAAACTGAGTTAAAATAAAATTGAATTGGAATAAGAATTCAATTGAATTAATGAATGGAATTAGATTCTTACCTGAATAAAAATGGAAATTAAATTGGATAAGGATTGGAATTGAAATAGACAGTAAGAATAACGAGTAAGAGAATTAAAAATCCATAGCAATCAAATATGCTTGGGCTATAAATAAATGGAAGGCTTGAGTTAAAAATAAAAGATGAACATATTTAAGCCTAGGATGAATGGAAATGTGTGAAAATAATAAGTTGTGACTTATAAAATTGAAAATGGAATACAAAGCCCAAAATTAATATTTTGATGAATTGGAAAATGAAAAGAAAATTCAAACTTGAATTATATAACTAAGATAATAAAATGAAGTGGTATTTGGAATTAAAAATCAAGTATTGAACTATAAATAGGGAAGAACTAATTTGTTAGTAAATTAGTTAATGGAATGAGTAAATGGAACCTATTGTAGTTAAATAAAGCTGAATTGTGAGTTAACAATGAAGTTTGAAAATAAAACTCAAGTTATAAATTAAATTCGACTTGAATCATTAGTGAAGAAATATAATTGAAAGTGGCCTTGCAGTTAATGAAATGAACTGAGAATGTAATTGAATTATGAGTCCATGAAATTTTGGTGAAAAATTGAAAATGGATAGTGGATTCGGAACTTGAGTTATAACTTAAAATTTAACTTGAAGTGTTAACAGATTAAATATAGTTAGGAATGTGTCGAATAAATAAAAATGTAAATGGATTAAAATAGTAATGGTTTGAATGTGCAAATGAAATCCAATAAGTGGAAATAAATTGGATATGGCCTTGGAATCAATTGAGTTAAGTTGAGTATAAAAGAGTAAAATTTACCTGTAAAATGAAAATGAGCTTAAGTATAAAATTTGAAGAAATTGAAGTAAATTGACTTAAGCTGAATAGATGGAAGAGAGTTGAATTTAATTCAACTTAAACTAAGTTTAATAATAATGGATTGGTTTTAAATCAAGTGAAAATAAATTTTAATCGAAATAAAATTTCGTGAGTTACAGATAATATTTAATGGAATGAAAATTCTTGAATAAATGATTGTAAACCATTTAAATTATTAAGGGATTGAAATAACTTGAGACAATAAGAAAAATAGAATGTTTCAAGTTTATTAGAATGGTTTAAGTGAATGTGGGTAAACTAATTTTATTGAATAAATGAATGGATGGGATAAATAAGAACCAAATGAAGTATGGTTTAAATAAGTTGAGAAGTGGTTATTGAATGATATAGCTTAGGTTGTTTTGAGATAAATAAAATAGTTGGAATAAACAAATATGGAATAAAACGTAAATGAATGGATTGTGAATGAAATTTAAATGGAATGTGTCGAGCTAAATAAATAATTGTGAATGAATTAAAATAAAAAGGAAATTTAATTGGTAATGAAGATGTACCTAAATTATTAATGGTTTTGAATGAACTGGTTTGGTTAATAAAATGAAATGCAAATGAATGAATTCAAATCTGAGATGCAATGAAAATGAGAATATATGGGTTGTGAATAAATTGAAAATGGAATAGAATTAAGTATAAATTGAGTTGAAATCAATTTAAATTGGTTATAAAACATAAATACTTATTTATTCACATGGATCTCGTCAAGTGTCATAGAATAAATTGTCGTTGGATGTATATGGAAGTAATTAAGATGCTATGAATTGATAAAAGTGAAATAGAATTGATTTTGAAAGCAATTGCATTAAATATGAGATCGGTTTGCTTAAAAAATATATATTAAATGTAAGCGATTGAGTTTTAAACCATTCAAATTGAATAAGAATGGATATGAATAAGTTGAAAACAGTTGAATTAGAATGGAAACTATATAAATTGATTATGGAAAAATGTTTGATGTGAATTTCTTTTAAAATTCATATGTTTTAATTATTGCAAATAAGTGATATGCTATTAAACTTCATATATTTGGCACTTACATGTTTAAAATTGAGTAAGTATAGGTACTTGGAAGCCGTGTGGCTGGATATAGTTGTGCTAACTGCTAAATAATAAGCTGCTTGCTTAAAATGCTAAATAAGGTATGCCTACGCAATAAAAAAATAGAAAATATGAACTGTTTTTGGTTTTTCCGACCGTGTGGGTCGATGTATATATATTTATCTCTTTTGTCAAATTGCAAAAGCTCCTCCGTACAAAGGAGACTCTGCCAAAAAATTTCAGAAATTTTGGGAGTTAGAAATTTTTTGAAAATTTTGGAAACGACAAACAAATTTAAATTGGAAACCAAAATAAGTTAGTAAATGAAACCAATTTAAAGTAATGACATGAGTTAGTAATAAATGAAAAATAAGATTTATATATTTAGAGTTAAAAATAGATTGAATTCGTATGAAAATGAAAGAATCGATTTGAATGGGAATACATATAAACTGAAGTGGTAAGATGGAAATAAGTATAAGGAACATATTTCATACTTATACTAACTTGAGAGGGAATGGTGAATTTTTAAATGAAAATTGATACTACTAATATAATTTAAACCAATATTGGAATGAATAGATATTGACATTTTGTTAGGAAGTCGATAAAATGTTTTGGGATATTGTGACTGGATATTAGTGCTAAGCAGGATATGCAGGTATTATAAAGGGAAAAGAAAGTTGGATTTGATTTCAAAAGATAAAATTTGAAATGCTCGACAAAAAAAGGTATGTATTTAAATTTCTGTGAAATTTGATTGGGATTTGGATTGAGCCACTTGGCCTTTTTGTTTTCCTTTTGGATTTGGGAGGCCGTAGAGCCATTTTGTAGTTGTACCGAGTCAGCCGCACAAAGGAGACGCTGGCGAAATTTTTTAAAATTTAGAGAGTTAGAAAATTTTTGAGAAATTTTTGAAAATTTAAGTTGGGTTTAAAATTTAAATTCGAATGGATTGGGTCAATGATATTGGTAGAAACCAAATGGAAGAGTTTTGGAAAATTTGTAAGTGGATAGTGTGTCTTTAATAAAGAATGGTGGGTTGTTAAAAACTGCTGGTTTTGGGAAAATGGTAAACGGGTATTGGACCATTCTTCCTAATTAGTAATTTCGGGGACGAAATTCTTTAAAGGGGGGAGGAATGTGACGACCCGAAATTTTTGAGCAATTGAAATTGGGATATCCAATTGATTTTGAATATTTAAATGTTAAACTTTAACTCGAATTCTAATATCATCAATTATTTGATAATTAAACCATTGAATTAAATAATTTGAAGTTGGGTAAATTGTTGAATGTAGAGTTTTAAGCCTATTAAAAATAAGTTGAAGGCTTGGAAAAATTTATATTGACAATACTGGAAATAATAGAAATTTTAAAATTTGGATTTAATACTGATTTATTCGGTTTTAAGAATATATCGTTTTAAATTGAATTTAAAAATAGCCTTCCGAGGCACAGTCTAGGAATCCGACGAAACCAGTTCCATTGAGTCCGTAATATTGGATTATTATCGGATTTGAAATTTTGTATTGATCGGAGCTAGTGTGTGAGTATAGGCTTTACTAACGCGCTAAGATTTTATATCGAAATTTCATTTTATTCCGGGTTTTCCTAATCGAATCGAATAAGATTTATAACTTCGTCCCTTCCTTTGCAAGCCTAAAATAATAAAATAAAAATATATGTGCTTTACTCGTGGCTTCTTGTAAAAGCCAAACCGAAATGTTTTTTTTATATAATCACGCAACCTTTATTTTCCCCTCTTTATGAACCGAGCTTCATCTCTCCAGAACAAACGAAATCAAAGCATAAATAATAATAATAAAAAAATCAGTAATGGCCGAAAATCGCGTGTTCCTCTTCTCTCTCAAAATCTAACTATGGCCAAGCTCGATGCGATTAACTCGAGCCCCCTCTTTCCCCTGTTTCTTTCGTTTTCACGAAAATTCTATCAAACTCGCGAATTCGATTTTGCAAATGGGGAAGTGGGTTACTGGTTTCGCGAATTGGGAGGCTCCGCGTTCGTTTGGATTTCGCGATTTGGAGGCTCGTCGTTCGCTGATGGCCGCGATTCCTAGGTGTATTTCGAGCATCGTGCCGTCATCGGGGAAGCAAGGGGAGCAGTGACCACGTGAAGCCGATGTGGGTCGAGACAGTAGATGGTATGTCAGCAAAGTGTCAGGCAAGGGGTATTCGTGATAAACTCGCGAGCGAGTTTGAAGCTTGCGACGTGGGGTTGTAGGCTCAGTAGTGAGTTCGTCAACGAGGTATACCATCTGTTTAATCCTTCTTAATAAAATCTATATACATACAGATTGAAATTATGGGGGTGGAAATTTTATTCAACTGTAAGATACAGAAGATAGTATGAAATAATTTAATTAATATATATGTTACAGGTTCAAATATATGTATATTTAGCTTACTGTTAATTTCAGGATACGTACAATGTTGATTAAGATATACATACACACACACATTGTAGATTTGTTATTTTATTTTAATAATATAATTGATCGATTAACTTATTTAATTTAGTATAGCCATTGAAAGATTTTTTAAAAAAAGGGAACTTATCTTTTTAAATTCTTAGTCAATTGAATTTATTAAAAGAAGATAATTGATTTTTTTTTGATTTATATATCGAATATTAATAAATCGTAAATTGGTTTATACAAGGTTAAAAAAATATTAATAGCGGAAACAAGACGAGTTTGAGGTGAATGGCAATCTTAGACCAAAGGTGAGTTAATCTCACTCAGTTTAAATTTAAATTTAAATGATTGAATTTAAATAATGGATTGAATGGTTGAATTGAGTGATCTGATATAGTATAGTATCATTTGAAATTGGCATATTATGTGATGCTAACGTATGTGGATGCAGGGAAAACAGGTTGGAGGGATCTAACTGGACCCCTCAACTTTTATTTAAATTATTTAGTATTCACTGTTCTGATTATTTGATAATTCTATAATGAATTATGTGGAAGTATTAAATGCTATGGTTTGGTTGATATAATTGGGTATAATGAATTATTAAAAGTATAAATTTGATTTTGGAAATGAAAATAAAAGAAGTGAAATTGCAAGTAAAATAATTATTGAGTAAATTCAAGAATAACTTGGAAAAAAGAAATAAAGTGACTTTAAAATTTTAATAAATAATCTTGAGTATGGAAAGAAAAATTTAAATAAACAGAAAGTTAATGAAACTTAAACTTCAATGCTATTGTTTAAAAGAACAAAACATTTATTTTACATTTAGGATTTAAATTATTTAAGAAGAATAAAGAAGGAATTGGGAATAACCTGAAATTTGTATATTTCAGATAAAGGATTTAAAAATCAATCTGAAAATAATAATAAAGTCCATAATTAATGAATTTTGAAATGAACTGATAAATAAAGAGATTGATTTCAAATGGAATAAATTGGGAATCGATTTGGAAGATTGATATAAGTGTTTGAGTTTGGAAATTTCTCTCTGAATAACCATGTACGTTTTCAAAGTAAATTTTTAAATATAAATTAAAAGTTTAAAGTTGTTTTAAGAAGTATGTTTTGAAAAATTTACTATTTCTAAATATTTAAATTCTAAAGTAAGTATTTCCTTTTAATCTATTATAGCAATAATTATTTTAATCTATTATAGCAACAATTATTTAAAGAGTGACTTAGTATTTTATTTTTAAAAGTGAAATCTAGTTTTATATTTTATTTAGTAACATTATTTTCAAATATCCATATAGTATGTATTTTTAACAAATCATTGCGGTAGTTTTAACTTAAATGTTCTAAAGTATATTTCTAAGTAAAGTGTTTTAAATTATTTTAAAAATCTAGTTTGTGCTTGGTGATTTCAGAGGCGATAGAAAATATTTGGGAAACTTTATTCTGAAAAGAAAGATGGTTTTGAAACTGTTTTCAAAGGATTGAAAATAGAAATATATCTTGTGAAGATATTTTGGGATTAATAAATAATTTGGAAAATTATTTATTGTTTGATGGATGTTTGTGAATAGAAATTGATAGTTAAATAACCGACTATCAATATTGGACAATGCGTTGATCGTTTCGAAGAGACCGGGATCGAGATTTATTTCTCGAAAACCATTTCGATCTGGTTTGTACGTTTCGTGAAAACGATTTTGGATTCGAAGATGGAGCAGTGAAGTGCAAGGGCTAGTCGCTACTAATCCTGAGGATATTTCCAAAATGGATGTAGTAGGAATAGTGCCTTCGGTTCCGTTCGAACCCGGGACGGACTTGTATGGATGAATGCTTGCGAAACATCGTCAGGTGGACGATGGGCATTCTAAGGGATATATTCTAAAAAAAGGTAACGCTTAGCCTCAAGCCTCATCAAATGGGAATGGATGAAAATCAGGGGATATGCAGCTAGGCTTCGTGGGTAGCCCCCGCTGGAGGGTGAGGTCATCCATGTGTAAATGTCCCTTTATTTCGGCTTAGTGGGTGGTTGCTGATCCCAACCGCGGGGTGATCTTGCTCGGGACTGTCCAGTAAGGGATGGTTCCGGTCTTGTGTTGCAGGGGAGTTAGGGTGGCTCCTCGGTACGCTGATCTAGACCAGGTATTGTGACAGGTGGTACCCCAGTGCCTAGCCATTAGTTGGAATCCATTTTCCATACGCGCCCGTACGGTTTTGATTGTGCCCAACTATTGCTGAAACGTGAGATGCAAGCATTTCAGCTAGATTCTATTTTACTTTCTATAGACACTATTATAATATCAGAGGATTTCTATAAAAAATTTGTTTTAGCTATCGTAAGCTAAAAACCCGACATGTTTATTTGTGGCGTGGTCTTACGAGATGCTTTTGTTTTCAAAGGATTTTTGAAACTTTAATAATCAATTGGGTGTGATTTTCTCACGCTGTAATCCAGACTGACTCGGGTGTTATTTAACTGTAATGCTCGGGTCAGACCGAGTATTATAGGATACAGGATGATGCTGTGGAGCTCAGGAGACGAGCTGGATGACGATACGTATTTCCGTACTTGTTTATATATATATATTCCGCTGTATTGAGTTGTTGTGTATCCATTTGTATGATATTGATGTTGAGTTGTGATTGATGTACTCTGATGATGTAATATATAAACAGAGATATTTAAGTTTTGTGTAAAAAGTATTTATTTTATATTATATTTTATTCCGCTGCGATGGTTAGATTCTGATGTTGACTTCTATTTTCTTCTTCTACCTCTTCTTCTTTAACCCTAATTGTTCGTATTTCTGTGCTACTTGAGTTGATTGTTGTAGAATAGTGTTGACTCAAGGGGTACGGATTTGCAGGTCGTTACAGCGGCATATGAATTTTGGTATAGAATATACGCTAGAAAAGGGGAATAAGGTTGTCGATGATTTAAGTATGAAGCATTAGAATGAAGTGTTAGACATGATTGAAAGATAGATTACGTTAGAGATGTTAGCCTCTTGCAAAGTACATTATAGGAAGAACACTAGATTGAGTAAAGATCCGGGCATGTTAGTAAGTACGGAGGTACGTCCAGGCACTTGCTGATAGAATTGCTACAAGGCAGCAGGATGAGTCACTAATTTGCGAAAGGATTAGGCAACTAAAGATGAGGGAAGAGGTTGAGGATCTGAAAGAATTCGAGATAGACTCGAAGGGATGGCTTAGAAAGAAAGGAGGACTGTTGGTGCCAAATGTAGTAGGCCTTCAAAAGGCGGTCTTGAAGGAAAGTCATCGGTCTAACCTTACTATTCATCCCGGAGGCACAAAGATATATCATGAGATGAAGGGAGTATTCTTTTGGAAAGGGATGAAAAGGGATATTGGTGAATGAGTGCGGAGATTTTCACTTGTCAGCAAGTAAAAGATGAACATTCGAAGCCAAGCAGGTTACTTCAAACTTTCGAAGTACCAGTTATTAGTAGAATTAAGTTTCCATGAATGTTATTGATTGATTGTCTAGGTTGATAATGGGAAATTAAAGCATCTAAGTGGTAGTCTTTGGATTGACTAAGAGTGCCCACTTTATCAAGGTGAGATCGACAAGAATGGTAGCTAGTTTGGCAAGAAATACATGAAAAATATAGTGAGACTGCATGGGATTTCGAGTAGTATTGTTAGTGTTAGAGACCCTTTGTTCACCAGTGAGTTTTGGATAAGTTTGTACAGTGCATTGGATACAGAATTGAGCACGAGTATAACTTACCACTGTGATGCCCCACCTCTACACCCACGCTAGCCAAGAACACTACGGTGTAGTGCTGTCAACTAGCACGGAGAATAAGGCTGTTGAGGAGCGACCATCCATGTAATTGCTTATCACACGATGGCTATAAATAATCTTCGGAAACAAACATAGAAATGAGCATAACACAAATCATTCACAGACATCCATATCACGAAGGCGGAAGAAGATATGAATATAACTAACACATGAAAGTGTACATCAGAGTAGTGGTCAAAAAGATCCATAAGAATACAAAAGAATAGCAACACGTGCTATACAAAAGAATACAACTATGAGTCTATATCTCAAGTGCATACAACAAAAACTGCTAATCTAAATAGTTAGCCAAAAGTCAGAGTAGCAAATCCCGGGAAGAAGTCAAGCAGAAGCACTTGTAACATCTCGGTATGACCCGAGTATTATTTAAGAAAATAATAAACGGATCAGTCTAGCTATAAATATCAGATGACATGATATAAAATAAAAGATATGGCATAAACATAAAATATCCATACTGACATACTACTATAAGTATGCAAATGATGATCAACAGAAGATCAATCAATAAGAGATAAATCAATATCACAAGAATCTTCTCAAAGATCCAAAGAGGGCATCATACCCTAAACTTGTACTCATAACAAGTCAATGACATAAATTCCAGAAATCAACACAAGAAATCCAAAAATCACAGAAAAAGGGAAAGAGGCCTATCACATGACAGTCCGAAGACCATGGGGAGCTACCCCATATGGGTGAGTCGGAATCACCCAGATGAGGTCTAGGCTAACCAAAAAGCAAAAAGGTATGTGTGAGTGGAATCATAGAAATGATGTCTAGCCTAACCCCGCAACAAAAAGGTATGTGTGAGTGGAATCACACAAATGGTGTCTAGACTAACCTTGCGGACAAAGAGATATGTGTGAGTCGGAATCACACCAATGAGGTCTAGTCTAACCTTGCAAACAAAGAGACATCGCACAATTGCTAGTCTAAATCATAAAATGATCGTCATGATCAACGAGAATTGTCAATTACACTAAGCTAGTAAATATAAAAGTTTATCTTCGTGTCCCATAACCACTTGCTTAACTTAAATATTTACGAACAAACTGTAAATCTTCACTAGAAAATTGTCACAAGAGGTTCAATCGAACAAGTCCAAGAATTAACCGACGAAGTGAACGCAAGCGTTTCATAACACTTGTTTTACTAAGCCGTTTAATTAGATTTCTCATCCGAGTGAGGTAAAGGTTTGTATATACTAGTAGATTGGAAAAAAGTTTAAGAAAAGAGCTTTGTTATAAAATAGTGTTGAAATCATTTGAAGAAAGAGTTTTGATATTTACTACTAGTATAGAAAACCTTTATATTTTAAAGTGACAAATCATTGAAGTGATTGTAGAAACAATCAATCATAAAAATTCACATTCGAAGACGTGAATAAAATCCAATGAAACCGATAAAGAATCCATCGAAATAGATATTCAAAAATCCATAAAATCGACCGAGAAGCCCAAGATAGTTTGTCTCGAAGAATGGTCAACTCAGCATCTCAACAAAGCAAGTTCTGTTGAATGTTTTTCAGATAAGATCCCCTACGAAGGGGGGGTCCAAGGGGGTGGCAACCCCCCAAGGTGGGGGTGCGGGGGCAACGCCCCCGCTACGGGGTTCGACCTGCCCGGTCAGGTCGTGGGGGTCCAGGGGGCAGCGCCCCCGGCGGGGTGCGGGGGAACGCTCCGTCCAAAACGGTACGACTTAGTGAAGGCCTAAGGGAGGATAGGATTGAGCGACTTAAGAAGCTCACGACCTATCATTAGCACGGTGGAGAGACCTAAATAGAACGGCCTAAGGTTGAAGGCCTAACGACCTAATGTCCAGCGACCTACGACCTAATGGACTCAAGCGGGGTCAAGGTGGAACGACCCAACGGCACGCGACCTAAGGAGGCAACGAACTAAAATGGTCCAGCGACCTAGTGGTTGCGACCTAGAGGTCTTGGCGACCTAATGGGAAAGGGGGTCAAACGACCTAACGATACAATGGTCATGCGACCTAACTGGAATTAAGGTCATGTGACCTATCTATGTGAGCGACCTAAGGGTTTAAAGGCTACGCGACCTAACGCCTTAACTAGGCTGAGCGACCTAACAAATATCGCGACCTAAAGAGGGAACGACCCAAAAGGGGAACGAAGGCCTACGACCTAAAGTCCTAACGAGCTAAGGCCTACGACCTAAGGCCCTAACGTGCTAACATTTGTCGCGACCTAAATGGTAACGACCTAACAGGGAAAGGCTGAGCGACCTAACGCTGCAAAGGGGATTTAGGCCAGAAACGACCTAAGTGTTAGCGACCTAGCGACCTATAGGCCAAACGACCTACGACCTAATTCCGAGGCGACGTTTCCAGGCAGTGCGACCTAAATGCAGAAAATTCACCAAATCGCTAAAAATTGGAGTTTTTCGCCAATCCAATCCAAACCAAATGAAAATGTACATGCAAAAGTGATAGGGAATCATTCCCAACAGTCCAATATAGTTATAGGCTAGAATTGTGAGATAAAAATCTCACCTTTGCACCAAATTTATGAAGAAAAGCTTGAAAGCAATGGAGAAGTAATCACAAGCTTGAATCCAATATCTTCTTCTTGAATTTGGAATTGAATGTTGGATTTGCAAGAGAATTTGAGCTTGGAATATTAATTTCTCCTTCCACTCACCATTAATGCTAAAGCTTGGTTGTTAGAAAATTTATGAAGAGTGAGGAGAAGGAGAGAAGTGGGTTTGAGTTATAATGGCTAATCTAACCCAAAGTCCAAAGCGGGAAAAGTAAGTGAAATTCCACTAACTCCAAACCTATCAATGTTTATACTTAGAAAATTGTAAACGGCATTTCGAACTCAATGGAAGTGGTCTCGAGTCCTAATTTGACCATTTGCAAAAAGTATCTTTTCGGACCACAATCCGATTAACGACAAAATATTTAAATAAAATATTTAAATATAAAATCGATAAATATGCAGGTTGTTACAACCACCAACAGTATGATAGTCAAATAGAAACGTTGAACCATGTGTTTAAGGATTTTCTGGAAGGCATGTGTTTTAGACTTTGGATGATCTAGGGAAGATCCTTTACACTGGTTGAATTCGCTTATAACAATGTTACACTCAAGTATCAAAATGGCCATGTTTAAGGCACTTAATGGTAGACCATGCAAGTCGCCTCTTTGTTGGTTGGACACGGGAGATAGACTCATGTTAGTGCCCGATTTGGTGAGAGAAGCTATGTAATGACCATACTTTTCGACCCTCGAATGATACTAATACATCCACGGTATTCATGTGTCAGACATCTAAGTGTCGAAATGATAAATTATTAATAAAGTAAAAAGGAAAAGAAACAGTACAAGAAAGAAAGAACACAAATTGAGACAAATATAATAGTGCAATAAAAATTGAAACAGATAGATAAATGGAAGTCTCTAGCTCATCTTATAAAGCTCTAAAGTGTCCAATTAAAGCCTACTTTACTCAGCCTACTCAAAAGAGTACAAAAGGAATTTAGGAAAATGAAAACCACGTGTCAGACATAAGTCTGGTATGGGAAATGCAAGATACATGCATTTATATAATAGTAACTTTTAATACCGTATGAATCACCGTTATAGTTTCCCCCCGTAAGAAACCAAACCGTCTGATAAGTAAATATAGTGATATAATGGATAGTATCTGGGATATAGAATATAAATAAAAAAATAGCTATGCTGCTTGCATCTCATAACATAACAATATTAGAAGTCATCTAAAATCGCTAAGGTATATTCGATTATGGATTTTCCGTGGAGGTCCCCTCATCAAACTAAAGCCATCCCCCATGACAATGATTAGAAACTACTTTCTGAGCATTATATATCTCTAGATAAAATATATTATAAGGTAAACACAACTGGCCCATGTTTGAACATATGATGCTAAGTATCAACATATCCCGCTGACAACATTGATAAGTATGTGTAGCTATAGAGTTGATATGCCTTTTTGAGTTAGCTAAATCGAGGCTATGCATCCTATTATGTCATTAGTCATTTTCGATTGCGAAGTCACGTTTAACATTTCAACACATTGAGTCTTTATCACTCGAATAGATCTCGAATCTCTCCCTGGATTCCAGCATAAGTCGTTCGGTGAATGTAACGACCCATATTTTTAACGATCAGATATTTAAATAGTTTATTAAAATATTTAATCGTTAACTAGATAAAGGCCCGAAAATATTATTTTTTGCATACGACCGAATCAAGACTCAAAATCACTTCCGTTGAGTTTGGATTGATGTTGCGAATTAAAATGAGTATAAGGATCGCTATATTTCAAGATCGGACAATCCGAAGGCCAAAACGGTCTCGAAGTACGCGAAATTAGCCTTCCAGCCATAGTCTTAAATGGAGATGCGGTTTGTGACGTTGGATCCGGAATAATGAGTTGTACACAGACGAGTTTCGTAGCGATCAGATGCGTCATGTGATCGTACGGACTTGAAACACGTGACCATTTATTTGATGATTTAAATAAATGGAAAATAATATTATAAATACCCCGAATCAAATTCCTTTCCCTCCTTTTTTATTTCTCCCCTTACTGTTCATAGACTGGAAAGAAAATCCGTGGCCGCTTTCTTTGTGATAACCTGGATTATTGGACAGCTGTTAATTTGTAATTAACTGGATTAAATTTATTAAAACACTGATTTATTGGTTGAACAAATTCACCTGATTAATCTGATAATAAATATTTATATCTGGATAAATATTTATTTAATAATCTTCTGATATAATTGACAAAATCAGTTTAATGATCTTCTTTTATAATTATTTAATTTGAAAAAATTTATATTTTCAAAACAAATGAATATGTTTTCTATTTTAATGTCAAATTACAAATTAATATAAATTTAATTTAGCAATAAACCAATGTATGAATATATGTATGAATATTGGAAAGGGTATTGATATAAATATAAAATATAAACATTTATACATATAAGATAACAAATGTAAGCCATGTATCATAAAAAATATAATACAGGTGTAAAATTTTAAAAATACTATTCAACAAATGTAAGTATTCTATGCCATGTATAAAACAAGTGTCACTTGTTTCCTTTGTTTTCAAAATTAATAAATGAAAAGAAAATTCTAGTACATAAACATATCTACTTCCTTTTCTTTTCTTTTTTCCTTCATTATGTTCAAAATATAGACTTGAAATCAACTCAACAAAAGAAAAAAAATCAGATTCAAGAATTTTTTTTTGAGATCAAGCAATGGACTGAATCAAACTCAATTTTTGCAATTTGGAAAGATGAACTCAAATCAAATTCGACAAAGAAGTGTAGATCATATCAGAATCAAGATCCAGATCAAACCCAGTTCTTCCATTATCTCTGTCCTCCGTTTCATAATTTCTGTGAGTAAACACTTTAAGCTAATTCTTTTGGTGTTAATAATTCTGATTAATGATGCTATAAATATGTTTGTTGCCTAGATTTTTCATCTAGAATCTAGTTTGTATTGTACAAATTTGAATGCATGTCTGTATATGTATGTTTTATGTTCTCTGTAAATGTCAGGTGTAAGATCAACTACAAAATAGTTCCTAACTTCCTTAACAAATCATATTAGACTTCGGTTACTGAAAAGAAAATGTTAATAACATTGTATTCTTGTTTTTAAAAATAAATTCAAGTGACTGTAATTAGTTAATACTCGGTAAAATTTAAAAATTACAGCGGATATCAGGAAATGGGTAAAATTCAAATATGTTAATTTAAATCTCTGATCATATAATCTAGAAAGTGAAGTCAAATCATGAATTTTAGAATAAATTTGGTAATTTTTATATGTGTATTGGCTGAGATAATCGCTATTGCCCGATTTTGGGATTTTGGCCATCTACCGTTGATCGACGTTAAGTGGGTGATTGTGGTTTGACGTGGTGGTGGCAAGGGTGTCAAGGGACGCGGTAAAAATGGTGGAAGTTGTTATCGATGGCCATGGTGGCCGTGAAGTGGCGAAGTAGGGTTGCGTTTCTGTTTTTGGTCTGGGTCGAAATCGTGGCGATTTTGATGTCGTCGATGTATCGGAATGAACCGCATGGGGGGGGGGGGATTGCTTCGGTGGTTCGAGGTGCGTCTGGGGTCACAGCAGTTTGGTTTCAGGTGGAGGCGTTCGTCGTCGGCCGGTGATTTTCTTATCAGTTCATTTTTCCAGTTTTGATCGAAGTGTCAATTTTGGGTTTGCCATCGATTTGTATTGTTCTGCATCGTCGTGGAGGTTGTCGAGGTCGAGCGTGAGTTGGCGAAGGCCGGAGAGTTGGTCGACATCAAGGTTTCTGGTCGTGCACGGTGGTGGTTCATGTGAATCTGGGTTTTGAGTTTAGGGAAGATAGTTTTGGCTCGGGTATTTTGTGATTTTCACGTGTTCGACTCGGAGTGTTGAAGTGGTGAAGCCTTGTTTTGGTTGCAATGAGTCTGCACGAGTGTTGTCTCGAGTCTGTCTCGAGAATTTGTTGATTGCTCGGAAACGTTTTTGTTTCCAGTTTTTAACCTGTCCAGATTTTAAATTAAAGTGATTTTCAAATTTGTTTTAAAAGCACTTAAATTTTAAATAAAGTTTTAACAAGTTTTAAAAGAGGTATGAAATGTTTAAGTTAGAAAATGATGTTTTAAACAAATTTAAATTTTAAAGGTATGGATTTCAAAGTTTTAAATTTTGTTTTAAAAATAGTTTTGATTTATATAAATATTACATTAAACACAACTGTGTAATTAATCCATAAGTGTTTCCAAATCAAAAATATTTGTTGAAATTGCAATGTGATTAAGGTAAAAAGGTATTTAAGTTTAATAAGTTAAAATATGATGATTTTATATAAATCAAATTCAAGTTTTTAAATTTAATTTAATTTAAAATGGTAGATAAGAGTTTAATGTAATAAATGATTTACCTTAATTTAATCATGTTTTATTAACAATAGTAGTTAGAGTATAATTACTTATGTAACTAAAATGATTAATTTGGGTAATTAAATTAAGATAAATTAATTTTTGGAATTAATTAAGTGTAATTAATTACTTAATTAAGGGTTGATTAGTCAAGGTTAATTAATTAAGAAATAATTAAGTAATATGTAATTAAGAGGTTAATTACTTAATGTAAGAGAATAATTGGGGATAATTACTTAATGAAGTAATTAAAGGAAATTAATTACTCAGTGTAATTAATTAAGTTAATGTGGTTAATTTTAGTTAATTAATTAAGTTTAATTAATTAAAGAGAATTAGTTGACGATGGGTTAAGTATAATTACTTAATGTAATTAATGAAGTGTAATCACTTAGTGAAGTAATTGATGGGTAATTACTGGATGTAATTAAAAAAGAAATTACTTGATGGAAAGTAATTAAAGAATTATTACTTAGTGAACATAATTAAGTGTTAATTACTCTGTGTAATTAATTAAAGGATTAATTAACTAATTAAGAAGTTAATTAATTATTGTAAGTAATTAAGGATAGTTAATTACTGAGTGGAATTAATCAAAGTTGATTAATGAATGTAATTAATTTAAAAGCTAAAATTACTTAATGGAGCTAATTAAGGGTTAATTACTTAGTGTAATAAATCAAAGGATTAATATAATTAATTAAGGAATTAATTAATTAGGTAAGTAATTACAGAATGGTTAATTACTAGAAGTGATTAGAGGATCATTAATGAATGTTATTAATTAATTAAAGGTTAATTAATGGGAATGGTTAAGGTTAATTAATCTATGTGGTAATTAAAAGTTAATTACATAATGTAATAATTAATCAAGGACGATTAATTAAGATGGATGATTAAAGGATGTTTAATTATTGGTTGTAATTAACTAATTATTAAGTAAGCAAGATTAAAGGTCATCTAAGTAATTAAAGTTGGTAATTAAATTAAAGATTTGAACATCTAATTTATCTTGTTATGGATGATTGAGTGGTATTGGATGATTTGGTTTATATCTAATCCGATAGCTTATAATGAATCATGATATGTTACGAATGGTGAACTGTGATATTGTTAGTTGCTATCGATAATTAATTTGCTGTGTGACTATGATATTTTGTATATAGCTGATTTGTATCCATTTAAACTGGAAATAAGATGACATTGGATTCGAAGAGACCGGGGTCGGGTATTAGTACATATCCGAAACCACTTCGATTTGAAATCTTCTACAATTCTTTACAGACTTGATATATGAAATCAATAGGCTGGAATGGAATGATTTAAGTGAATGGGACCATTTAATCTAAGTTTTGGTACTTAAAAATTGATGTGTGAAATAAGTAATGTCTATAACAAATTTGTGAATTTGTAAATTGATTCGAGTTACCCGGGTTTAAGTAAGATTCATGCATTAGTATTTCTTGGTTAGTTGGGTTTACTCACGTTGGTTTCTAGCCTGACCCGGGTGTTACTTTGATGTAATGCTCGGGTCAGACTGAGAATTACTGATTTGTAGGTAAGGACGTTTTGGAGCTCTGGAGGTGAGCTGGATGGCAAGAACGTATGGAGTGTATTCCGTTGTGACATATTATTGCTTATCTGGGACTAGTTATTTTAACTATTCAATGTTTGTGTAAATGTTGTAACTCTGATATAATGATGTAATTAACTAATACAGAATTACCTTTGTATAACTGTTATTTTATGTGATATCATATTTTATCCGCTGCGAAGGTGAGAATTTGTGTTTTGTTTCTGTTTCTTCTTCCTTCTCTTTTCTTCTTTTCCCTAACTATCTGGAATTCCCGGGATCAAAAATTCCGGGTCGTTACACTCTTAATTCTTTAAAAATTAAAATCCGACAATCTAGGCCACTAAAATTCACGCCGTTTGATTCGTTGAGACTGTAGCGATGACGGTTATGCAATGACCGTGGTGGATTTTTGATTGGTGACGTTTGGTCGAGATCAACCCACTATGGCCGAGATTAGGATTCAACTTTATTGGAGAATGGCGCGGTGATATGCAAATTGAAGATTGCCATTGACTTTCTTTTTTCGATCTCTACCATCGCCGAGGTTTTCAAGGGTTTCGATCTTTGCTGGCGATTTCCGCCCTAAGCCATATCGAGAGCAAGAGAAAATGGATGTGACTTGATGGCGGCAAGGGGACGTGGTGAATCTTGGTGCAGATCGTAAAGATTTTGTAATGCAGCTTTTTGGCGAAGACGATTTGAGATTTCCTCGACAAATGAAGGAGATAATGGAGCTTGATGCATGCGGCTATGGTGTACATGTCATAGTGCATGTACATGCTATTTGAGGGAGGATAAAGATTAGCAACTAATGACGGTAATTTGTTAATTAGTCAATTATTTTATTATTTCACTAATGATGATTCTTATATGTAACGACCCAAAATTTCTGTCATTTAAAATTCGTATGTTTAATTAATTTTAAATATTTAAAAGTTAAGTTTATAAGCAGAATAGATTATATTTCGAATATAATGATTTAACTGGATAATTAAATTGTTGATTTAATATTTGAAAATGCGTAAATAATTGAAAATTGGATTTAATATGAATGAAAATGATTTATAAAGTTGAATTAAATTCTATTTGAATTAGAACGATGTCGGGGAACTTTTAAAATCGAATTAAAAGTTGATTTGCAGAAATTGAATATTTTAATATTTAATTGACGAGTGAAAATAGCCATTTTTCAAACAGTCTCGAATTTCGACGAGACCAGTTTCATTGGATCCGTAATGTTATATTATTGTAATATTTCAAATTTTGTGTCAATCAGATTTACGGTTCGTCCGGGGCAAGCTAAAACGCGTAGGAAATCTGTTTAAGTGAATTTTAAATTTAAATAATTCGATTTGAAAAGCTATCTTTCAAATATGATCGAATTGGCACCCGATATATATTCCATTGCGTTCGGAATAGGGGTAAAACATTATAAATGCCAGGTGGCACGCTTCGATCGGAGTTCGAAAATTTTTCGGGTGAATAGTGTCACGAAATTTTCCATAAAAGGACCTTAAATTTTCCATTTTCAAAGCTAGGGTTAGCCGCCACTAGGGAAACTGATGGCCAGAAAGGCACGATCCTTCTTCCAATATTATCTTCCATTCCGTAAATCAATTCAAGAAACCTCAAACACGAAAATTATAGAGCTAAGTGCGATCTACAAATCCATACGTAGATGATCAAATTTAGTTGAGAAAATCAATGGCAAGTTCCATTTGAACACGCCACGTTCGCGCACGAATCACGAGGCTAGGAGGCAACCGAGCTCGTTCAAACTCAGGGTGAAGGTGGAGTTGGAGATGGCCTTTTGGATGGCATTGTTTGATCTTCGAGTATACGAGAGATTGGGTCACGAAAATTGAAGGGAAATCGGCGGCAAGTGGGTTATCACGTACGTGAAATGTCTGGAGGGGGAGAAGAAAGAAAGAAGGCCGTGATCTTCATTCTTAAAACGTGCAGCCAGATGTTAGAAAGGTTTTTTTTTTAAAAAATTGATTTATTAAAAATTTGTATAACTTTAAAATGTTATAACTTTTTCATACGAGGTCCGTTTCGCACGAAGCGTATTGCGTTGGGTTCATTTTGACGAGCACTACATTATGGAGTTGGATTGAGATTTATTTGAGCTAGTGATAATTTTGGTTAAAATTAAACGCTTGTTTAATTTTAATTGAAATCAATCGCTAACGCGACGAGTGCAAGCAATGTGAGTACAACTCACTCTTTCTGACTCACTGATATTTTTATATAAGTGGGAAATAATTTATTATATGATGATTGATAATTGTTTGGATGATATATGATATATTATCTATATATTGATTGGTATTTGGATATATTCCTGCCTAGTGGAGCAGATGACCCTATACGTTTCCGTGTATGAGCGGATGACCCTTTGTACGCGCGTCTGCCTTGAAGCAGATATTGTACACATATTCTAATATGTATATTTGTTGCAGGCGACATGTTGGAGGGACCCAACTGGATTCCTCACCAGTATTTATTTGTTTACAGATATTGTGATATATTCTATTATCATATAGTATATGATGTTTGGATGCTGTGATTGCCGTATTTAGTGCTGTTTCAGCATTGGGCCAATTTTTGGAATTTTAAAAATGTTTAGGTGATAATTTCCAAATTTAAAAGGGTTAAGTGATTTTGGAAATAAACATTTTATTGATTTTTGAATTGTAAAGGAAATTGATTTATTTTGCATAAGTAAATGTGATAATTTTTATGTTATAAAAATTATGATGTTTTGGAAATATAATTGAAATGTTATTTTTGGAACGTGAAGTTAACTATTTTATGAAATACTATAAATTAATATTTTTGATTTATTATAAATGGTTTATAGATAAGATTTATAAAATTGATATTTTATAAATCAAAGGGATGGAGTTATAAATAAGTTTTAAAAGTGTTAAAATGAAGCTGTAAATGGGTTTATAAGTAAATAAGATTTTTAGATTTAGAAATAGAAGTTTTTATAAAATATAAATTTGATTTATAAACATTGTTTTATAAATCCGGAATCAATTGAAATTGATAAGTTAAATATAGAAGTTTATTTAAAGGAGATATATCCATGATTTTGGATAGTGGATAATCCTTTAATTAAAAGCGAAATAGTAATGAATTTGGCTAAAGAATTTTATCCACGATTTTGGACAGTGGATTATACTTTAAAATAAAATGTATAGAAATATTGGATTTAGTAAATCAAGTATATTCACGATTTTGGACAGTGAATAATATTTTAAATATTGTTTTGGAAATTGATATTTAAACGGAATTAAACGATTTGAAGTTGTTTTAAAATGTGTTGAGTATCGAAACCATAGATTTCAACATTCATTGTTGAAATAGACGTTTTCGAGAAGTATGAAAATGATGGACTGTAACACTGTCGTTATAGTAAATGATTTCCAAAAGGAAATGTTTTTGTATAGTATTGGGATTTATATATCCATCTTATTTTCGAATCCCTATACTAGTGATTTTGGGTTGTCGTAACGATGTTTTACGCAACATCCGTTTTGACCCAAATAAATGTGTTTAAAGAGAACGTTTTCCTTATAGAATAAAATATATACTTAATCACGATTTAAGTATATGTAATATTTTCTAAATGTTGAAAATAAATTGAATTGTGAATTACTCACTATTAAATAAGTATTTGAAAATGTTTTCCAATGTTGAAATGTTTTGAGATTATATCTTTTTAAAGATAATTTGAAGTGAATATTTGACAAGTGATTTAATCAACAAAAGATTAATAAAAGGGCCTAGTGATTGTTATGGTGTTGAATATTTGTTTGCTTGTTTTGATAGTTAAATAACCGACTATCAAACTTGACCAAATTTTGGTTCCTCGACTTGATGTGGGAACTATTTAGTCGTACACTTAGTACTTAGCCTTCTGTGTAGGCTTGACTATCCTTTGTGTTGAGGATGTTGATTCGTATAGTGCAGAGTATTACTCCAATCTATCGAGCTTCCTTCTTGGCCCGAAGGATAACAAGTTGAAAGTTGGAGACGTGATAAGTCTATGAGACTTAATTGTTGTGTGAGGTTGAGAAACGCTTTTGCGTTGTTGGTGCGAAGAGATCGGTCATAGATTTATGTAAAAACCACTTCGGACCAACGTATATGCGACGATTGTGCAGGTTGCTTTGTGATGATATTGTTATTCTGGAGTTTCATAGTGGGGGACTGCTTGTTGATCGTTTGGGGTTAAAATCCCATTATACATCCTGTAGCAGTGGTCTCTTTATTATGAAATATCCAATGCAAGGACTATTCGCTACTAATCCAGGGATTTCCCGACAGGATGTGGTAGGAAAGTACCTTCGGTTTGTCCTGTTCCTGGACAACTTGTATGGATGTTTATCTGACATTGCATTTGTATAGATTACGTACATTTTTTTTTACAAACGTACATCAGTGGTGGCGGAGAAGGCAACTTCTTTAAGCTTAACACCCTCCTTGAGACGTATGAGCTTAAGGGTTGCATTTTTATGGAAGACAATTAGTAGTCAACGGAAATGGCCGTGTGGCTTTCTAAGTAATGTGGTTGTTCTTTGTGAAAGGTAATAGTTACCCCTAGCCTCATCAACCGGAAATGACCAAAACAGGGTTAGATGTTGTAAGGCTAAGTGGGTCATTCCCAAGTAGGATATGATTATTCTCTTCTAGATATATCTTTGCACGCTATGACATCGTGTATATGATTATTGTGGTTTGTATGCTAGAGGGACCTCGGTAAAGGTCGGTAACGGCCGGAGGATGACATATTCGGTACCATCTAGAGATGTACTTTCTTCTAGAGATGTACTGCTGGAAGGTAGTCCCTTTACCTGGTCATTTGTATGGAAATCCAAACTCTAAAACGTCCCTGCCATTTTGATTGTATTACCCAATTGGGCTATATGTTGGAATTTAATCAATGTAACAATTTCGGCTATGATTAATATTATTTATATCCAGTAGACACTACTATAATATAACATGACATTTGATATGAAATGTTTTAGTTATCGTAAGGTAAAAACATGTCCACGTTTATGTGTGGACTTGTCTTACGAGATACTTTTGTTTTGATAGCGGAAAAGTTTTGGTAACTTAATAAATTCAGTTGAGTGTGTTTCTCACGCTGGTTTACCAGACTGATCCGGGCGTTGTTCCCTTTCAATGCTCGGGTCAGACCGGGTATATTTATAGGTTCAGATTTGGTGCTTTTGGAGCTTCAGCAGGAGAGCTGGAGATCTTCATTTTCATATATACGTATCTGTTTTGTTTATTGATTATCCGCTGCATTGCTCAGTTGTTTATATTATCAGCAACTGTGAGGATGGGTTATTATAACTGTCCAAGTTGATAACTCTGATTGATTGTTGAACTATGATTGATGTATGTATATACAGTTTCTGTTTTGTAAAGATCATTGATAAAATATTATATATTTTCCGCTACGATGTGAGATTCTATATTGTTCTGTTTGGTTCTATCTTCTCTCTTTCTTCTCTTCTCTTCTTCTCTCTTCTTTTCTTTCTCTTGACTTTCCGTCAGTCTATGCTTTTTCGGTCGGACATGTGTGGATTATTGTCGATTCAAAGGGTATGGATTTGCGGGTCGTCACAGCTGGTATCAGAGCTTAGATTTCATATATTCCTAAGCTTCGATGTGTACTCAGTATAGATAGGGACAGTAGCACCCTAGATTGAGTTGAGTGTATTATATTTATATGGGCGCGTATTTGTTAGTGAATATAAAATGTTTTATATTGTGTTTTCTTATCCATTGAGTTGTTTATGAATTCTGGTTGGCATATGGGACGCCATATTATTGATAGGGATTTCCAAACAGTTAAATGAGGTAAGTCGACATAGTATTATTTTAAATTGGGTAAATGAAATAATTTTACCCCGTTTATATTTTGTATATAATGGAAACCATTTTTCAGGAATTATTAAAGTGTATATGAATTGATTGATTTGTTGTTTGAAAATGTAAATATATATAAGTTAATAAAAGATGTTTGAATAATTTAAATAAAAATAAAAATTGTAAGAGAACAAGTTATATAAGCAAAAGAATTATAAGTATGGATTATAATTAATATAATTTACAATTGTGAAATAATCTTATATATAAGAAGTGAAACTGTATGAATATATTTATAAATATAAGTTGTAAATGAAAAATGGATTTAGACAAATGATTTGAAAATTTGAATCATGTTAAATTTGAAAGTTGTTTTTCAAAATTAAAGAGATTATATTGTTATAAATCTAAATAAGATAAAAGAAGTTGAAATGATCTTATGTAAGTAAAGTAAAATGGTGAAATTATATAAGTAAAAGATTTAAAAATGTGGTTTATAAATATAAAACGATATTTTAAAAAGAATACAAAGCACTGAATTCACTAGTGTCGCTGGAAAATAATAAGGATGATGACTGCAGCATCATCAGTATCATTTTCGAGTTTCTATGTGATGGATTTGCTACCAATGGTAAATTTAAAATTGTAATTTTTATGTGATAAACAAATTTGATTTATAATCCAAGTTAAAATTGATAAAAATAAGTGAAACGAGTTTTGGACTTATAATATGTGAGATAATAAAATTTTAGCTTTGGTAAAGTTGAAATAAATGTGAGTTAGCATAATAAATATATGATTTGAAATTTAACTAAAGGAAAGTTAATAAAGTGAATTGGATTTGAAATTATAAAATGAGTTTGTTGAATAGGAGTATACTTAGGTAAATGTTCATGGAAGTTCAAATAATAAATAAGTTGTATAACTTATAAAATGTGAAAAGTTAAGTAAAACCAATTATTACAATGGTTAAACACTTTTGGTTGAGCAAAACAAAATCTGATTTTGGATAAGTAATGAATTTGACTTTAAATAAAAGTTAAATAAAATAGAATTTGAAATGACTTAGAGATGAAATTTAAGTTAAGTGAAACAAAGTGATGTTTATAAAAAGGAATATAACTTAGGTGATATTGAATGAAGTTGATTTTGGTATCAAAGTAAATTAATAAAGTGAAGCGATGATATGAATTTGAGTTATATAATGAAATTCAACTTTATTTGTAAAATGAATTAGCATTAGGAAAGTGTTGTTGTTAAGAATTGAACAAAACTTAAGTTAAGAAGTTTGTGGATTGAATAATTGAATGAAAGTCAATTGAATGTTAATCATTGAATACAAATTTATTAAGTGTTAATGAAATTGGATTTATGAAATTGGAAGTAAACAAAGTTGAATATGAATTAGTGAATATAAACTAATTGAAAATGAATGTTAGTAAAATCCAACGTTAATGAATCAAATGTGATTAAATTGAAAATCAATTCAGTAAATATTAATGAGAAGTGAAAGTGTACTGATTTGGTTATGGATGTTAGTTGGATGATAGATGTTTGATGATTGGATTTGTTGCTTTTGGTTGCATTTTCTATATTGGCATATATAGTTGTTGTATTGGTATATGTTGTATACTGATATTGTTTTCATATATACAAGTTTCTCATTTGTTTGTTGAGTGTTTAGTAGGTGCCGATGGCGCTTGTTTCGCATTTGGAGCTCGCTTTCGTGCTATATTAGTTGTATATGCTCGCTAATACTATATAAGGTACATATCTCGGATTACATATCGTACTTTTACACATTTTTCCCTACGGGATGCCTCATCCTTGATGATGAGATGTATATTTGTGATATATACATTGTTATTTTTTTCCAGATCGAACCGCGCAAAAGAGACTATGGCGAATTTTTTGAAATTTGAGGTGTTAGAAAATTTTGAGAAAATTGGAAAAATTTGTGAAAACTAAATTTTGGTTTTTGAATTGAAAGTTAAGCGATATTGGTTGGTTTTGAAAGAATAACTATGAATGGATTTGAAAACTTAGAAAAGTTTTATAAGAAGCTTAACTAGATGATTTTGGAAAAGTTATACACTAAAGTGATTTTGGTAAATCTAAATTGAACGAATTGTTTTGAAAAGTTAATGGATTTTGTGACTTTTTCTTGCTTAGTAATTTCGAGGGCAAAATTCTTTTAAGTAGGGGAGAATGTAACGACCCAGAATTTATGTCATTTGAAATTCGAGTATTCAATTAATTTTAAATATTTAAAAGTTAAGTTTATAAGCAGAATAGATTATATTTCGAATATAGTGATTTAACTGGATAATTAAATTGTTGATTTAATATTTGAAATTGCGTAAATAACTGGAAATTGGATTTAATGTGTATGAAAATGATTTATAAAGTTGAATTAAATTCAATTTGAATTAGAATGATGTTAGAGAACTTTTGAAATCGAATTAAAAGTTGATTTACAGAAATTGAATATTTTAATATTTAATTGACGAGTGAAAGTAGCCATTTTCAAACAGTCTCGGATTTCGATGAGACCAGTTTCATTGGATCCGTAATGTTATATTATTTTAATATTTCAAATTTCGTGTCAATTGGATTTACGTTCTGTCCGGGGCAAGCTAAAACGCGTAGGAAATCTGTTTAAGTGAATTTTAAATTTAAATAATTCGGTTTGAAAACCTATCTTTCAAATACGATCGAATTGGCTTCGGATATATATTCCATTACGTTCAGAATAGGGGTAAAACATTATAAACGCCAGACGGCACGCTACGATCGGAGTTCGAAAAATTTTCGGGTTAATAGTGTCGCGAAATTTTCTATAAAAGGACCTTAAATTTTCCATTTTGCAAAACCCTAAAGAAAGCTAGGGTTAGCTGCCACTAGGGAAACCGATGGCCAGCAAACGCGATCCTTCTTCCCTTATTATCTTCCAATCCGTAAATCAATTCAAGAAATCTCAAACACGAAAATTATAGAGCTAAGTGAGATCTACAAATCCATACGTAGAAGATCGAATCTAGTTGAGAAAATCAATGGCATTTTCCACTTGAACACCCTGCGTTCGCGCACGAATTACGAGGCTAGGAGGCAACCGAGCTCGTTCAAACTCAGGGTGAAGGTGGAGTTGGAGATGGCCTTTCAGATGGCATTGTTCGATCTTCGAGTATACGAGAGATTGGGTCACGAAAATTGAAGGGAAATCGGCGGCAAGTGGGTTATCACGTACCCGAAATGTATAGAGGGGGAGAAGAAAGAAAGGACGGCCGTGATCTTCATTCCAGAAACGTGCGGCCAGATGTTAAAAAGGTTTTTTTAAAAAAAGGAATTGATTTATTAAAAATTTGTATACACTTTAAAACGCTATAACTTTTTCATACGAGGTCTGTTTCACACGAAACGAATTGCGTTAGGTTCATTTTGATGAGCACTACATTAAGGAGCTGGATTGGGATTTATTTGAGCTAGTGAGAATTTTGGTTAAAATTAAACGCTTGTTTAATTTTAATCGGAATCAATTGCTAACACGACGACTGCAAGCAATGTGAGTACAACTCACTCTTTCTGACTCACTGATATTTTTATATAAGTGAGAAATAATTTATTATATGATGATTGATGATTGTTTTGATGATATATGATATATTATCTATATATTGATTGGTATTTGGATATATTCCTGTTTAGTGGAGCAAATGACCCTATACGTTCCCGTGTATGAGCGGATGACAATTTGTACGTGCGTCTGCCTTGAAGCGGACATTATACACATATTCTAATATGTATATTTGTTGCAGGTGACAGGTTGGAGGGACCCAACTGGATTCCTCACCAGTATTTCTTAGTTTACAGATATTGTGATATATTCTGTTATCATATGATATATGATGTTTGGATGTTGTGATTGCCGTATTTAGTGCTATTGCAGCATTGGGCCTATTTTTGGAATTTTAAAAATGTTTAAGTGTTGATTTCCAAATTTAAAAGGGTTAAGTGATTTTGGAAATAAACATTTTATTGATTTTTGAATTGTAAAGAAAATTGATTTATTTTGAATAAATAAATGCGATAATTTTTATGTTGTAAAAATTATGATGTTTTGGAAATATAATTGAAATGTTATTTTTGGAATGTGAAGTTAACTATTTTATGAAATAGTATAAATTAATATTTTTGATTTATTATAAATGGTTTATAGATAAGATTTATAAAATTGATATTTTATAAATCAAAGGAATGGAGTTATAAATAAGTTTTAAAAGTGTTAAAATGAAGCTGTAAATGGGTTTATAAGTAAATAAGATTTTTAGATTTACAAATAGAAGTTTTTATAAAATATAAATTTGATTTATAAACATTGTTTTATAAATTCGAAATCAATTGAAATTGATAAGTTAAATATAGAAGTTCATTTAAAGGAGATATATCCACGATATTGGACAGTGGATATTCCTTTAATTAAAAGCGAAATAGCAATGAATTTGGTTAAAGAATTTTATCCACGATTTTGGACAGTGGATTATACTTTAAAATAAAATGTGTAGAAATATTGGATTTAGTAAATCAAGTATATTCACGATTTTGGACAGTGAATAATATTTTAAATATTGTTTTGGAAATTGATATTTAAATGGAATTGAACAATTTGAAGTTGTTTTAAAAATGTGTTTACTGTCGAAACCATAGATTTCAACAATCATTGTTGAAATAGAGGTTTTCGAGAAGTATGGAAATGATGGACTATAACACTGTCGTTATAGTAAATGATTTCCGAAAGGAAATGTTTTTGTATAGTATTGGGGTTTATATATCTATCTTATTTTCGAATCCCTATACTAGTGATTTTGAGGGTTGTCGTAACGATGTTTTACGCAACATCCGTTTTGACCCAAATAAATGTGTTTAAAGAGAAGGTTTTCCTTATAGAATAAAATATATACTTAATCGTGATTTAAGTATATGTAATGTTTTCTAAGTGTTGAAAATAAATTGAACTATGAATTATTTATTATTAAATAAGTATTTGGAAATGTTTTCCAATGTTGAAATGTTTTGAGATTATATTTTTTAAAGATAATTTGAATGAATATTTGACAAGTGATTTAATCGAGAAAAGATTAATAAATGGGCTAGTGATTGTTATGGTGTTGAATATTTGTTTGCTTGTTTTGATAGTTAAATAACCGACTATCAAACTTGATCAAATTTTAGTTCCTCGGCTTTATGTGGGAACTATTTAGTCGCACACTTAGTACGTAGCCTTCTGTGTAGGCTTGGTTATCTTTTGTGTTGAGGATGTTGATTCGTATAGTGCGGAGTATTACTCCAATCTATCGAGTTTCCTTCTTGGCCCAAAGGATAGCAAGTTGAAAGTTGGAGACGTGATAAGTCTATGAGACTTAGTTGCTGTGTGAGGTTGAGAAACGCTTTTGCGTTGTTGGTGCGAAGAGACCGGGATCAGATTTATCTGAAAACCACTTCGGACCAACGTATATGCGACGATTGTGCATGTTGCTTTGTGATGATATTGTTATTCTGGAGTTTCATAGTAGGGGACTGCTTGTTGATCGTTTGGGGTTAAAATCCCAATATACATCCAGTAGCAGTGGCCTCTTTAATATGAAATATCCAATGCAAGAACTATTCGCTACTAATCCTAGGGATTTCCCCACAGGATGTGGTAGGAAAGTACCTTCGGTTTGTCCTGTTCCTGGGAAACTTGTATGGATGCTTGTCTGACATTGCATTTCAATAGATTACATACATTGGTTTTTACAAACGTACATCAGTTGTGGTGGAGAAGGCAACTTCTCTTAGCTTAACACCCTCCTTGAGACGTATGAGCTTAAGGGTTGCATTTTTGTGGAAGACAATTAGTAGTGAACAGAAATGGCCGTGTGGCATTCTAAGTGATGTGATTATGCTTTGTGAAAGGTAGTCGTTACCCCTAGCCTCATCAACCGGAAATGACCAAAACAGGGTTAGATGCAGTAAGGCTAAGTGGGTCATTCCCAAGTAGGATATGATCATACTCTTTTAGATATATCTTTGCACGCTATGACGTCGTATATCTGATTATTATGGTTTGTATGCTAGAGGGCCCTCGGTAAAGGTCGGTAGCGACTGGAGGATGACATATTCGGTACCATCTAGTTATAGAGGTGGGCCGGTCTTGTGTTGGTAGAGAAACTTTGTGATGGTTTCTCGATACATTCTTCTAGAGATGTACCGTCGGAAGATAGTCCCTTCACCTGGTCATTTGTATGGAAATCCAAACTCTAAAACGTCCCTGCCATTTTGATTGTATTACCCAATTGGACTATATGCTGGAATTTAATCAATGTAACAATTTCAGCTATGATTAATATTATTTGTATATAGTAGACACTACTATAATATGACATGACATTTGATATGAAATGTTTTAGTTATCGTAAGGTAAAAACATGTCCGTGTTTATGTGTAGACTTGTCTTACGAGATACTTTTGTTTTTATAAAGGAAAAGTTTTGGTAACTTAATAAATTTAGTTGAATGTGTTTCTCACGCTGGTTTAATAGAATGATCCGGACGTTCTTCCCTTTCAATGCTTGGGTTAGATCGAGTATATTTACAGGTTCAGATTTGGTGCTTTTGGAGCTTCCGCAGGAGAGCTGGAGATCTTCGTTTTCGTATATACGTATCTGTTTTGATTATTGATTATCCGCTGCATTGCTTAGCTATTTATATTATCAGCAATTGTGAGGACGGGTTATTATAACTGTCCAAGCTGATAACTCTGATTGATTGTTGAACTCTGATTGATGTATGTATATACAGTTTCTGTTTTGTAAAGATCATTGATACGATATTATATATTTTCCGCTTCGATGTGAGATTCTGTATTGTTCTGTTTGGTTTTATCTTCTCTCTTTCTTCTCTTCTCTTCTTCTCTCTTCTTTTCTTTCTCTTAACTTTCCGTCAGTCTGTGCTTTTTGGGTCGGACATGTATGGATTATTGCCGATTCAAAGAGTGTGGATTTGCGGATCGTCACATTATATTTTTTATATCTTTTGAATACGAGGTCCATTTTGGATGCAGTTTCTTGCATTTGGATCGTATTGGCGAGATCTTCATTTTGGCGCTGCATTGGAAAGATTTGGATGAGGTGAGTGATATTTTCTCTCATTTTTCTATGATTGGTTGTTTATTGTTATACTTACGCTTAGGAACGATCTTTGGCTTTTAAACGTTATATTATAATATATATACAACATCCATATTTTTATAAAAGAATATATAATTATTTTTGAATGATTTATAAAGAATATCACATATTTTCAATCATCGTGCCGTAGTTAGAGAATTATTAGATTAAATTAATTATTGATTTTATATACCACATTGATCATTATGGATGGATTATTTATGTTATATGTATGACGTTTTGGATGGATGTATGGATGCTTGTTTGATTGTTTGGTTTGTCCGTTATTTGGCCATTTTGTTGAAAACGCTGGTTATCGGTGATTTGATTTTAGATAGCATCTTGTACGTTGAAGTTCCACACACGTGGGGATTTAATGAACAAGATGAGCCATAGAAGAGGGTTTGGGATACGTACCGACCGAACTGGATTTCAGAGTGGATGATGCTGGATGTTTCTGTTTGGTCTGTACTTAACTGTTTGGTTAAGTACAAGACTAAGGTGGATGGAATTGACCATAGTAGAGTGGTCAATGTCCATCACTGTTGCCGATTGGCGATTTGGTTGATATGTGGTTTTGACATTAATGAGATACCATGGTGCGTGACGTGATGGTTTATTTGTGCGATCAGTTTAGAGATATGATATTATTACTCGATGACTAGTGATATTACTGGTGAGGCAGGGATGAGTTACTTCGACCTGGTAGTCTAATACCATGGATAGTTACTCGATGATGTATAGAGTAGGCTCCGGGATGATAGTACCTTGACTGTATGGATCGTGCTAGATCTCGGGGTTTGGATGGCATGATAGTAGAGTTCTTCGATTAGGAGCTCAAGTGGAGATTAGGATCAATGATGGCAACTCGGATTGGACCGGGGCTATCGATAATGGACTGGGTTGAGTGTTTGGGTTCATGCTCAGAAACGGTAGTGAACCAATAGGGTTCGAATCTGTATCGAGTGAGTAGGGTTCGATGGATGCGTTTGTGCCTAGGGATCATTGTTGACTCAAAGTGTTTTGGTTGTGTTCAAAGCTGGAGTGCTATATGCGGGTGATACCCAAGGGATGGTAGCACTAGTTGTGTACCCTGGACCACTCCGAAAGGGTCTAGGTCAGGTGGTATAGAGGTATCACAGGAGACAACCATCCGAGGTTTCAGATCAAAAAGTATGGTGGAACACAATCGAGAAACGAGATTTCCTCTAGTCCTTGTGTAACATCCTCTATCTAGAGGCCTAAAACTAAGCGCTACAGATGCTGCAGTCATCTATAGTACTAGCTTCTAGCAATTAAATGCGGCTATGTTAATGGTATCAGTAATAATAGAAGCACTTGAATATGAAACAAAACATAGATTTCCAAAATTACAGATTACTTCATTACATTTCCATATAAAATTTGTTCCACATTCATGTCACATAACCCAAAACGTTTTCCCAGGAAAAAATTAAATATAGTTATTAAAAATTATGTCGACGGCGATATATGAAGTACCCCCTCGATTGATCAGAGTCAAATGGTCATATAAGACCAAATACATCATAACATGGCGGAAAATCATCTAAACATACATAAAAGCAGCAAATCCTAAATTGTTATATGTTGCCTCCAGCATCCTCCAATAGCTTATTCATCAGCTTTCTAAAAACCTAAAAAGATCCTTAACCTCTCAACCTACTCAAATTAATTTTGAGTACTCGAGTGTTTAAGAAGAAAACATAAACTTCGAGTCAAACATAAAGCCTGGTATGAACAATACTATACATCCAGGTTTAATTATGTTAAGTGAGACCATGCCGCTTAGCGGAACAGGTTTCCTCTCACTAACATCCTTTGTAAAACATATCTTTGCAAATCCTTCCTTATAACCATACATATGCACCTACATCCACAATGGTTAAAGTCTACACAATAAACATTAAGTAAACCAAATAAATATCAGGTAATCATAAACTATCAGTTTAAACACAAATAACTTTTAACATTTGGATGACTCGGGCTTACCAAACAACAAAATCAAAATTTACCTAATATATGTTAAATATTCATATTTAGGATTATCTATCCTTACCTATCTGTTTAACATTTCCCATCAGGACATTTTGTCCTAAGCTATTTGTTAAATATCTCCCTACTGGACGGTCTGTCTCTAACTTAATCATCTCCCAGGTTCTCTCGAGCCTAATGGCTTTCCGATCTAACCAATAATCTATCTATATACAACATATATTTATTTCAGTGTGTATATATAATTTTAGTCTACCCGTAACCATGCCCTACACACTGGAATATTGAACAACAATTAGCTGTAGCTACAAGCTAATGTATAGGGCGCGACCCTACACTAGTCCCATATGATTTTCTAATATCTAAGTCATTTATACTTAAGGATCCACTTCCATAATTTTCCATGAAAATAATTTCAAAATGATTTAAACCATTAAATCAAACTTTAAACAAGGAAAAGAATTAAGTCTTTATACTTCACTCAAATTATATTACCATGTTAGATATATATCCTTTACTCAAAGCATAGTTGATGAAAACACTTTATCTCATTCAAAATCAACGTTTAAACCTTTCGAAACCATCTCTAAAACCTTTCAAATTCATTCTAAGCAATTCTTTCGAAAGATATAGACTTTAAACATCCTTTTTTAAAATCATATTAAATCATTGCCTTAGGAAAACCTTTGGAAAACCTTCATTCAAAAACCTTTCGAAAACATTTAATAAACCTTTCGAAATAGAACCATTCGGATACATAAAACATTTTAAAACAGAAACCTTTCGAAGTATACTGGGTTCAACTTAAAACAATCTGGAAACCTTCTCTTAAAACCTTTTGTCTTTATATAAACAACCTTTCAAAATATCTAAATAGCCGTTCGAAAGCCTTTGGTTGTATTTCATAAAACAAGGGTAACCACCTAAGTCGAAAGCTTCCCTCCGAAAGCATTGGAGAAACAGTTGGTTTCAAAAACAGGTAAACCTTTCGATTGGATCAAAAGGTTCAAAGTAAAACCTTTATAAGAAGCAGTAGAAACCTTACGACTATGTCGGAAGGTTTCAAAACAAAGTACTGGCGGTAGTAGTTACAACCTATCCACTACATCAGAAGGTTTTAAAGTCTTTTCTTTTAAATAAACTGACCTGGCCGGAAGTGACCAAGTTGAAAGCTCAAATTCGAAAGTAAAGCAGGCGAAAACTTTTCTCTTATAAGATAAATATATTTCAACCTTTTAGGCCATCAACCTTTCGGCTTAAAACCTTTCCGCTACATTTAATTCATTATGTATCAATTACTTGATACCTTATGCATTGAACTTTGACCTTGTCGAAAGCTAACCCTTCGACTGAGACGGAAGGTCTGGGGCGGTAGATATACTGCCGTATGGGTTGAAACTTGGAAAAAGAGCGATTTTTTTTAAACTTAAAAAAGAAACTTTTCAACTAACCTATCTTTTTTTTTCAAACTTTCATTGGCCAATATAATACTTTTCAGAATTACCAGAATTTATAAATCATTTTATTTTGAAAAATGCCCCTTCTCCTTTATAAATATATAAAACATTTAAGTCTCATACCTTAAATAATTTTATATATCCCTCAAATGACTTAGGAATATTCTAAAAAAAATTCAGAAAATATATTTTAATATATTTCCTAACATATTATAATCTCAAACCCAAATACTTATTATTTCAGCCGAAAATAATGTAAAATCCAATAAACAATTTCCTTCTTTCAAAAATTCATATAAAATCCATAATAAATTGAAAAATTGTGAATCAAAATCTATCTCTAAAATATTATTCTAGATATATATTTAAATTTTCTAGGTATTCGAATGTCATTAAATAGGGTTTTCTTGGTAAACATGTCATAAAACACGAATAAACATTTATAATTTCATCAACAATAATCATTTGTTACTTAAAACATCAAGCACGACAATATTATAGCAAAAGCATTCAGATCTAAACACAAAATTGAAAACTAAAAGTATTAGAGATGTAGTAATTATTCACCTTAGCTTTAGAGATTATAGATGAGATTTTGTGTGTTGATTTCTTATTTTCTCTTGAATCTTAGCTTTGCTTTTCCTCTTGAGATTGGAAATGGTGGCCGGCCTTAGCTATTTTCATTTTTTATGAAATGAGAATAATGAACATAATTTACTTATTCTTTAAGGGTTTACGGTGTAAGGTTTTGCTATTTCCCAAAATACCCTTCTCATTTCCTAACACACTACCTAGTTTTATTTCATTTTAGTTAACCCCTTTAACATGGCACGACTACCTCTAACTAATCAAATCTCAACCTATTAATATTCACATTCTCTAATTTAATTTAACCAATTAAATATCTTAAATAAGATTATAAATATATGGGGTGTTACAGATTCCCTACCTTAAAGAATTTCGTCTTCGAAATTAAGATAAGGTACACCAAAAAACAATCAAAGGTAAAACATACCATTAAATAAATCTGGGTAAGAGTCTCTAATCCTGCTCTCCACTTCTCAAGTACAGTCCGCAGCATCATTACCCCACTGGACCTTTACTAACTTGGCTATCTTGTTGCTCAGTTTCTTCTCATCTCTAGCCGTTATCTGAATCGGTTTCCTAACTATAGTCAAATCCGGTTCTGCTACTAAGTCTTCTAATATTGTTGGTGCTATAGTAGTCTCCGGGTCTCTAACACATTTCCTAAGATGAGAAACATGGAAAACATTATGGATTCCAGCCAAACTACTCGGTAACTCCACTTTATAAGCGAGTTTCCCGATTTTCTCAATAGTACAAAATGGACCAATGAACCTAGGTGCCAACTTTCCTGACTTCCCAAATCTGATTACACCTTTCATCGGTGAAACCTTAATAAACACATAATCTCCGACAGAAAATTCCAAATCCTTTCTTCCTTTATCTGCATAACTTTGCTGCCTAGATTGAGCTTCCTTCATCCTAGCTCGAATCAACTCAATCTTTTCCATAGGTTTCTTTACTAAATCCGGACCAAGAACTAATCTATCCTCGGTCTCCAACCAAAATATGAGAGATTTGCAAGGTCTTCCATAAAATGCTTCAAACGGTGCCATCCCAAAACTATTCTGATAACTATTGTTATACGAGAACTCGACTAGATGAAGATGGTCTTCCTATGATCCCCCAAAATCTAATATACAAGCTCTTAACAAATCTTCCACGATTTTGTTAGCTCTTTCCGTTTGTCCATCTGTCTGTGGAAGGTAAGTGGTACCCACGTTGAGCTTGGTTCCTAATGCTTCTTGTTGACTTTTCCAGAACTCACTAGTAAATAAAGAATCTCATCACTGATAATATTACTAGAAATCCCATGTTGTCTAACCACATTCTTCATAAATAACTTCGCCAAATTAGGTGTCGTTATAGTTGACATTTCCGGAATAAAATGGGCATTCTCAGTCAGTCTATCTACTAGGACCCATATGCTTTCATTTCCGCTCCTAAATCTCGGCAACCCATCGATAAAATACATGGAGATTGAATTCCATTTCCATAACGGAACCTCTAATGGTTGAAGCAATCCACTTGGCTTCTGGTGTTCATCCTTTGCATGTTGGCAAGTCAGGCACTGCTTAACACACAATCCTATATCCCGCTTCATACCTTCCCAGAAGAAATTTACCTTCGTGTCATGATACATCTTCGTTCGTCCTTGGTGGATTGTGAACTTCGAATGATGGTACTCATCCAAAACCTCCTTTCTTATATCTCCTATATTAGGAACACACAATCTTCTTTTCTTTCTCAACCACCCATTATGGTCAAGATTGAAATCTTTTAGTTCATCGCTCTACGTTCCTTCTTTCAATCTTCTGATCCACTCAGTCAATACTAGATCCTCCTCTTACTTCGAAGTTATCTTCTCAATCATTACTGGTTGGATTTCTAAACAAGACAATATAATACTTCCTACACTCGATGCTACCTCTGACCTGAACCGCATGCTATAAGCCGATAATGCCTCCAAGTCTTTCCATTCAATGATCATAAAAAATACTGCATTCTGATGTTTCCGACCGAGTGCATCCGCTACCTTGTTTCCTTTTTCGGGTGTGTACTCAATTCCAAAATCATAGGTAGCAATGAACTCCAACCATCTCCGCTTTCTCATATTCAGCTCCTTCTGAGAGAAAAATAGTTCAACGACTTATAATCAGTATATAGCTCAAATCGCTCTCCCAAAAGATAACGTCTCCGTACCTTTAAAGCAAATATAACGGCAGCTAACTCCAAGTCATGTGTTGTATACCTAACCTCATGTGGTTTGAGCTTTCTAGAAGCGTAAGCAATTACTTTAGACCTTTGCATCAATACAGCTCCCAACCCTATTCCATACGCATCTGTATAAACAAATAAATTTCGATTCTCCTCCAAAACTACTAACACCAGTGCATGGGTCAACTAGTGTTTCAAGCTTTGGAATGCTTCTTCACACTTATCGGTCCATACGAACTTCACATCCTTTCACACAAGCTTAGTCATCGGTGTTGCTATTTGCAAAAAATCTTTTATAAATCTTCGATAATACCCCGCCAATCCAAGAAAACTCTTTATCTCGGTCACCGTCTTGGGTCTCTTCTAATTGTTCACCACTTTATTCTTAGTCAGATCTCTATACAACCCTTGCTCAGAGACGAAATGACCAAGGAACTTCACTTCCTTCTTTCCAAAATGACACTTTGTAAACTTAGCCTTCAACTGATGCTCCCTCAACATTTCAAGCACGACTCTGGAATAGACTTCATGCTCCTTTTCGTCCTTAGAGTATACCAAAATGTCACCAATGAAAACCAACACAAACCAATTCAAATGTTCTTGAAAAATCCTATTCATCATATCTACAAAGAATGCCAACACATTAGTTAGTCCAAATGGCATAACTAACCATTCGTACGATCCATATCTCGTTCTAAACGCCGTCAAAGGAATGCTATCCTCTGCCACTCTATGCTAATGAAATCTCGTTGCCAAATCTAGCTGAGATAATATCTTTGCTCCACTCAACTAATCGAAGAAATCAGCAATTCTCGACAATGGATATCGGTTCTTTATCGTTTTCTCATTCAACTTATGATAATCGATACATAGTCTAAACGATCCATCCGGCTTCTTAGCAAACACAGCAGCAACTCCCCATGGCAAACTACTTGACCTAATAAAATTTTTGCTTTCTAGATCTACTAACTGCACCTTCAACTCTTTCATCTCTGTAGGTGTCATTCTACTCGGCGGCCTGCTCATCAGTTTAGCTCCAGGGATTAAATCAATTCAAAACTCAAAATCTCCTTTTGATGGTGGTCCAATGATTGGTTCAAACACATTGGCAAACTCTCTAATCAAAAAGACCCGATGCACTTCATCCCCCAACTCCATAACACCCAGTAAAGCATTAACCTCACAACTAGGATTCTCTACAGCATAAATTATCCAATCACTACATTCTGGATGACTAAGTGATATTTTCCTATCTTGGCAAAATATCCTAGTGTCATACCTACTCGACCAATCCATCCCCAGGATAATCCCAAATTCCATAAAGTTAGACACATGCAAACAACAATCGAAGGTATGACCTAACAAATCAAATTCTAGATGGCCACACCTCATCCCAAGTGTTGCTTAACCTCCGATTAGATTAGAAACCCTTAAGGAAGTAACTAAGTAAGAGGGTTCTAGGTTAATTCTATTTACAAGACATCGAGAAATAAAAGAATGGGATGCTCCAGCATCAAATAAGATGCTAACATACATACTGTGGATCTGCTGTGTGCCTCCGAAATAGCTTTTCCCTTTTCCTGAGCAACTGATTTTGCAGTTGTGGGCTCCAACGCATAAACTCGCCCATTTCCTTCCTTTTGTGGCTCTGGGTACTTGTTCTTGAAATGACCCACTTGATTGCATTTAAAGCATCTGACATTCTTCTTCCCACCAGCTTCTTTTCCTTTTCCATTGCTGGCTCGACACTCGTTGGCATAGTCTCCTTTCTTGTTGCAGTTGTAACATACCACTTCAGTTTTACTCTTCTTTTGTGCCTCTTCCTTATGAGCAATCTTTTATTGGAAAAAATTCCTCTTCTAAGTCTATCCAGTCCGAGCCTCTATCACTTTCTTCCTTAGGCAAGCCAATGCTTCTTCTTCCCTCAATGCCATATCAATAACAATGTCACTAGGGTCTCTGAAGTGCGACAAAAAGTATCACTTATTAGTTCTGGCCTTAATCCACTGATGTACTTCTCAGTATCGACTAATGCATACCCGTATCGGGCTAGTTCCTCGAACTTCCTGGTATACTCTAACACACTCATATCTCCCTGCTCTAGTTCTACAAACCTCCTTACCAATGCATCATGCGCCATAAAGGACACAAATCTCTCCAGAAACCTTCTTCTACATTCCTCCCAATAATGGTCTCTTCATCAACTACGGTAGTGACGGTGTTCCACCAAAACAATGTAGCTCTCTACTACTGCCTATAGGACAACCTCCTTTTCTGCACATCATTTAGCCCTAAATCAGCAAAAATTCTTTCACAATATAGTAGTCAGTTCTCCACTTCAATTACATCCTCGATACTAATGAATGGCTTACCTCCGAGCCAAATGTAATCTGTACTCAAATTGGCATACTGATTAACCGCCGGGACTACTTGAACTCCTTCTCCCGCAGTGTTTCCTCTAACAATGCCTGCTGCTACTCCAGCTCGCAAAATATTCACAAAGAATTGACTCATTGCCTCCATGTTCACTTGGGGAACTCCTGCACCCGCATTTTCAGCTTGTGCCTGACCAAGACCTCTCCTTGTGTTTGGTCGGGCATTTCCGTTGGTAGTGATGCTGTCTCCTCCAATATTCACTTGGCTTCTTCTTCCCTCCACATATGTATTCAAACCTCGCGAGATACAGATGAATAACCTAACTAAGACAGCATTATATATACACACACATACTTATTATAGCGTTGTCCCATACCCTGATCCTAACTCTAATTACTATGGATTATGTTTTCAAAAATCATTTTCTAGTCAAAGTATTTCATAAACCATGCTCTGATACTAAGTTGTAATATCCCCTATCTAGAGGCCTAAAACTAAGCGCTATAGATGATTTAGTTATCTATAGTATTAGCTTCCGACGACTAAATATGGCTACGTTAATGGTATCAATAATATCAGAAGCACTTGAATATGAAACAAAACACAGATGTACAAAATCATAGATTATTTCATTACATTTCCGTATAAAATTTGTTCCACATTCATGTCACATAACCCAAAACGTTTTCCCAGGCACAAGATTAAATATAGTTATTACAAATTATGTCGAGAGCGGTATATGAAGATACCCCCTTGATTGATCAGAATTAATGGTCATATAAGACCTAATACATCATAACATTGTGGAAAATCATATAAACATAAATAAATGCAACAAATCCTAAATAGCTATCTGTTGCCTCTAGCATCCTCCGGTAACTTATTCGTCAGCTTTCTAAAAACGTAAAAAGATCCTTAACCTCTCAACCTAATAAAATTAATTTTGAGTACCTAAGAGTTTAGGGGAAAACATAAACTTCGATTCAGATATAAAGCCTGGTATGAATAATACTGCACATCCCAGTTTAATTATGTTAAGTGAGACCACGCCACTTAGCAAAACGGGTTTCCTCTCACTAACATCCTTTTTAAAACATATCTTTGCAAATTTGTAACCACACAGTATGCATCTGCATACACAATGGTAAAATTCTACAAAATAAACATTATGTAAACCAACGTAAATATTAGGTAATCATGAACTATCTTTTCAAACACAAAAACTTTTAACGTTTGGCTGACTCGGGCCTACCAGATAGCATTATCAAAATTTACCTAACATATGTTAAATATTCATAGTTAGGATTATCTATCCTTATCTATCTATTAAACATTTCCCATCAGGACGGTCTGTCCTAAACTATCTATTAAATATCTTCCTTTTGGACGATTTATCCCTAACTAAATCATCTCCCAGGTTCTCTCGAGCCTAATGGTTTTTCGAGCTAACCAATAATCAATCTATATACAACATATATTCTTTTCAATGTGTACTCATTATTTTATTCTACCCATGATCAAGCCCTATACACTGGAATTTCAAAAAACAATTAGCTGGGGCTATAGGCTAATGTATAAGGTGTGACCCCATACTAGCCCCATCTAATTTTCTAATATCCGAGCGATTTATCTTAAGGATCCTCTCCTATAATTTTTGTTGAAAACAATTTCAAAATGATTTAATCCTTTAAATCAAACTTCAAACAAGGAAAAGAAATAAGTCTTTATATTGTACTCAAAGCATATTACCATGCTAGATATATATCCTTTACTCGAAACTTATTTGATGAAAACGCTTTACCATTTGAAAGAACCTCTTTCCATAATTTGAAATTATCTCATTCAAAATCAACGTTTAAACCTTTCGAAACATCTCTAAAACCTTTCAAATTCATTCAAAGCAATCCTTTCGGAAGCTATAGACTTTAGACATCCTTCTTTAAAATCATATTAAATCATTGCCTTAGAAAAACCTTTGGAAAACCTTCCTTCAAAAACCTTTCGAAAGCATTTAATAAACCTTTCGAAATAGAATCCTTCGGATACATAAAACCTTTTTAAAACAGAAACTTTTCGAAGGTATACTGGGTTCAACTTAAAATAATCTGGAAACCTTCTTTTAAAACCTTTTGTCTTTATATAAACGACCTTTCGAAAATATCTAAATAGCCTTTCAAAAGACTTTGGTTATATTTCACAAAATAAAGCTAACCACCTAAGTCGAAAGATTCCCTCTGAAAGCATTGGAGAAAAGGTTAGTTTTATAAATAGGTAAACCTTTAGACTAGGTCGGAAGGTTCAAAGTAAAAACTTTATAAGAAGCAGTAGAAACCTTTCGGCTATGTCGAAAGGTTTCAAAACAAAGTTCTGGTGGAAGCAGCTATAACCTATCGACTACAGCAGAAGGTTTTAAAGTCTTTTCTTTTAAATAACTTGACCTGTCCGGAAGTGACCAAGTCGAAAGCTCGATTTCGAAAGCAAATCAGGTGAAAGCTTTTTGCTTGTAGGAAAATTATATTTCTACCTTTTAGACCATCAACCTTTCAGCTTAAAACCTTTCAGCTACATTCAATTCATTACATACCAATTACTTGATATCTTATGCATTGAACTTTGACCTTATCGAAAGCTAACCCTTCGACAGAGACGAAAGGTCTGGGGCGAAAGGTATACTGCCATATGGGCCGAAACATGGAAAGAGAGTGATTTTTGTTTTAAACTTAAAAATGAAACTTTTAAACAAATCGCCTTTATTTGTAAAAATTTCATTGGTCAATAAAATACTTTTCAGAATTTTGCTGCCGCAATTACCAGAATTTATAAATCATTTTTTTTTGAAAAATGCCCCTTCTCCTTTATAAATATATAAAACATTTAAGTTTCGTACCTTAAATTATTTTATATATCCCTCAAATGACTTAGGAAAATTCAAGAAAAACTCCTGAATTTATATTTTAATATATTGCCTAACATATTAAAATCTCAAACCCAAATACTTGCTATTTCAGCCGAAAATAATTTAAAACCAAATAAATAATTTCCTTCATTTTTAAAATTCATATTAAATCCATAATAAATCGAAAAATTATGAAAATTCAAACCCATTTCTAAAATATTATTCCAGACCTATATTTGAATTTCCAAGGGTATTGAGATGTCATTAAATAGGGTTTTCGTGGTAAACATATCATAAAACACGAATAAACATTAATAATTTCATAAACAACAAACATTTATATTTTTAAACATCAAACATGACAGTATTATCGCAAAAGAATTTCGGATCTAAATACAAAACTGAAAACTAAAAGTATTATGGATGTAGTAATCATTCACCTTCGCTTTAGTGATTATAGACGAGATTTTGAGTATTGATTAAGTTGATTTCTTCTTTCCTCTTGAATCTTAGCTTTACTTCTCCTCTTGAAATTGGAAATGGTGGTCGGCCTTAACTATTTTTGCTTTTAATGAAATGAGAATACTGAAAGTGAGTTACCCATTGCTTAAAGGTTTAGGGTGTAAGGTTTTGCTATTTTCCAAAATACCCTTCTCATTTCCTGGCACTCTACATAGTTTTATTTCATTTTAGTTAACCCCTTTAACATGGCATGACTCCCTCTAACTAATCAAATCTCAACCTATTAATCTTCACATTCTCTAATTTAATTTAACCAATTAAACATCTTAAATGATGTTATAAAATATATGGGGTGTTACACCTTCACAGTTGGTCATACGGGTCATCATTTATCTAGCACATAGGGTGACAGATAGTATTGTTTGATGGTTATTATGTTTGTTATGTTTGCTCACTAGTCACATGTCACCCTAGTGATGTCACACTTTGTAGGTATTGTGGTAAGGATACCTAGATACCCTGACTTGACTTAGTGTGGAGCAGGTATGGATGGAGATACCTAGATACCCAAAGTTTACTTCGTATGGAGTAATTATTGTAGGTGGAGATACCTAAGTACCCTGACAGATACTGAGTATGGTATACTGTTTTGACGATGTTATAAAGTAGCGTATAACTTATGTTTGTGTGCCGATTCTATGGTTTCAAGGATAGGTCAGGTATGGTTTATATACCTTCTGTTTCGTTTATTATCGATTTTTATAGTATTTTGAGATTTGATATTGTTCACACCATACTGTTGTCTGACCCGAGGTTTTATGTTTGCTTCCTGTTATCTCGGGTACTCTTAAATGTGTAGATTGAGAGCAGGTGGATGATTATGGTGTTCTACAGGTGGACCGACAGGAGGTGATAGCTATTTATACTTATATGTGCATTTGTTATTATATTTCCACCGTGTTACACTGTAAAGCCTTGGCGGTGTTTATTTACTATTATGAGATAGTGTACCAGTCGAGTTTACTTTCCCATTGTATAAACTCAGTTATAGTGTTGTATAACTTTGTGGATCTTTATTCAGATGATTATTTCACATTAATATTAATGTCTCTCTTGTTTTATACTTGTGTTGATTGTTATATTTACCCTGATGTGATGTGAGATATGTGATAGGTAATTGGGTTATCTGATGCTTTGTTTTTCTTCTTTTCCATATTTTCTCTTCCATTTCTTCATGTTATTTATTTTTCTTTCTTTTAACTACCTTTTTCACCGTAGGTGTAGGGTAGTTATTACATTTAGTATCAGAGCAATGGTTACCCCCATTAACCGTAGTTGATACCACGATCTAGTAGAGACAGGGTAGAAGTTATTGCCTTAGACTAGATTTAGAGAGTGTATATATATGAGAGAGTTTGCATTTGTAATATATTTTTGTTTCCAAAACAATATAGTAGTATATATATAGTATATGAGTTGGGTGCACACATGAGCACTATTGATGCAGTTTTCTTTCTGAGAGATGGATCATCCTTATTATAGAATTGGAATGATCTGGATGGAAGAAAAACTGCTATTGACTCTATCTTTAGAGTTGAGGATTGGGCAGGATCAGGGCCACTGTATCTGATTGACAGGATATGTTCGTAGAGTTGGTGTGGATTATTTCCTCGATCCCCAGTTTATTCTGGATGGTTGTGGTGCTCAAGTGTAATCAGCTAGAGTCGACTTTTCCAAGCTCTACGTAGACCATGAGAGTCTAGGAGGCAGTTTGTTCCTTGGAATGGAATAGGCTATTAGGAGTAAAGTTTTGTTGGTTTCTTATAGAAGGTTTTCGATGACTTGGAGTGAGATGATGCATGAGGAAGAAGTTAGCCTCTGGACGACTCCAAGGATGGACAATGAAGGGTGGAGTGTTTTTGTAGCTCTGATTCCCATGGATCGATTTCCTTGGGTCTAGTTCATAGTTCGCTTCGAAGAAGATTTTTCTTAACTTTTCTAGAGTTGGGGATGGTTAGAGAGTTTTTTGATTTGAAGTACAGCGATATGTCTATGTTGGAGTGCGTGGTCGGATTCGATATGATATCAAGGTACGGTTTATTCCCGTTGATATTCCATATAAAAGGATTGAAGTTTAGCATAGGGTAGAGAGATCATCTTAGGGGTCGACTGATTCATCAAATTAACGTGGGCTTCGAGTGAATGATTGAGGAGTACCCAGTATTGAAGAATTATCCCGTACTAGTTAAGTAGGGATAGATTGAGAAGCATATATATATACATTGAATGGCTTTCTAGTATTGTCGATTGCTCCATCGTTGAAATTGAAAGGAAAGGGCATCACTGTTTGAGATATGATTTCCCCGTATGGTGGTTCCATACGTGTTTTATTTGACATTGATGTTTTTATACCTTCATATCTTGATCCGATAGTTAAATATTAGGATAGAGACTCAAGATAATTATCGATCTTTGATCGTGATAGGCCTAATTAGGGGCTTAGCCAGCCTATACGTCGTTTGTCGAGACCATGCCCTATTAAGTCATGGTTGTTTGTTTATTAGACAATGATTGTTTAGGGTTTATTTGGGTTGGTATTATAGTTTAAGAATGGACTGGTTGAAGGGGATATGAGAGAGTGGTGGACTATGAGAGGTCTTTGATGACCATCGAGGTTGTGGAGGAACAGACGGTGGTGATTGGTTGCTAGCAAGGGAGCCTTATATATTTGCTCGATATTTGACATGATAGGATATCATTAGTGCCTATAGTTGGAGAGTGTCCAAACATACTCAAGGAGGTGGTCGGATTACCACCATATAGGGATAGAGTTCCGTATTGATCTGGTCGAAAGAATTGGACCAGTATTTATGCAATTGAGGCATGGAGTGTCCAATGAGCTTAGGAGATTAGAGGTGTGAATAGGTGACCTAGTTAGGTGATGGTTCATCCATGGATGTATATTTTGGGTAGGATGCAGCTGTTGTGTTTGTCGGTGGGACGGATGGCTCTTTGGAGTTGTTAGTTGGTTGTTGTAGGCTAGATGAGATGACTAACAAGTTCGTACTTCTATATGTTGATGACTCGTTCGATCAGCTCTATAGCACGAGGATATTCTCTTAATTGGACCTTGCGGTGTGGTTTCACCAACTGAGAGTATTTTAGGGCGAGTGTGCCAATTATAGTGTTTCATACACTACCTTGATTTTAGGTTTGGTTATGCCGTCCGAGCTAACCAAAATATCAGCATGCATTATGGATCTCATGGACCATGTTGGAGAAGTCACTTGAGTGGGTTGTGCTTGTGTCCGTTGATGATACTTTCGTCTACCCATGGATGGAAGAGGAGAACAATACAATAATTGGTGGTTAGATCTTGATGGTATCACTCCTACAGGAGGGGAATGAGATGCTTGGGTCATGTTGTTTCAGAGTAGGACGTCGCTATAGATCCTTTAGGTACGACAGTCTGGAATATGGATGGACCCAAAGTAGTAGTATCTTTGACCTACTATTTGATAGAGGATCATGTTTTCATTTGAGATGTGAGGCGTAGACGCGTGGTGGTGTGTCTGGCCGAGAGGTCGACGAGTGTATTGATGGTATTCATTCCAAGCGGGAATGAAGAGATGATAGTGTGCACTTGCCTATGGTACTTAATTAGATATGGTAGCGATGTGGAGAGGTAATATCCTACCATTGATTTGGAGTTGGAGGCGATAGAGTCCGCTTTGGGGATTAGGGGCATTGTCTACTAGCAGAGGAGTTTAAGTTGTTCAGTGATCACTGGTCATTGTAGTATCTCTTTTCTGAGCGAATCTCGACCTCTGTATGTAGCAATGGTTGGGGTTCTTGCCTCCTATGGATTTTACATTTCCTAGACGTCCATAAGGGTAATGTAGTTGTTGGTGTTACGAGTGGGAGACGTACCAGTTAGGAAGAAATATTCCTAGAGTGGATATTTCCTACGCTTATCACTAGTTACGACTCCAGGACTCGATGAGTTTTAGCCGAGTGTGATGATTAGTTTGACTATTAGACCTACTTTGTTTTAGCAGATTGAACTAGTCAAAGGCCTTAAACTAGACTACTTGAAATTGTAGCTAATTAGAAGAGTAAGTAGTATCTATAGAGGTGATGCAGTGTGGACTCGACCGAGATTGTTGGTTCCATAGGGATGAGAGATGTTTGTTGTCACGACCCGAAATCCAGCATTCGAAAATCGACATCAAATACCTCACTTGTATTTGACTGCCGGAGATTCAAACGTCGAACTTCAGTTCGGATGGAGCTTATAACAACATTAGATGAATATAAATAGCGGAAACAAAATGAATATCATTAATCACAACACAGATACAACATCACCACAATATTCGATTACAACAATTTAATCCCATCATCAGAGTGATATACAATAACAAGATAAAAAACACCACAGCGGAATAATAACAATGTCTTTAGATACCTCTAAAACTCCAAACACTTCAAAAGGTTTCCAAGGCCAAAAGCTTCCAAAATACTTCAAAAGATTCCAAGCTACTTCAAAACACGGATAACCTACTTGTAGGCTGCCCATGTGGAAATTATAGGCACCCAAAGTTTAGGAAGGGAACAATAAACTCTAGGTCAGTCATGAGACTGGTATGAGTAAACAAAACAATTGTTTGAAACAAAAACAATTTATAAAAGAAACTCGAAATGCTTTTGGAAAATGAAACTACCATAGGACCTCCCGCCACACACACAATGCAATCGCCGAATTGGAGAAGATTTATTCTTATGATAGTCAAATATGCTTTATACGAGAAAATTCTTTGATATCATTACTAGTGCATAGTGTAGAAAACATTTTCGAAAGTATAATATTAATCTTAGCCAGCATAGACATTTCATACTATGCCTACTATAGCTACCATCTAAATAGTGGGTCACCACCATAAGTAAATGACAGGTTATACAAATTAAACCGTACATGGCTCGTATTGTTTCTTTGGATTTCCAACAAATGGCCAGGCTAAGGAATTTCCTTAAAATAGGACATCTCTGGAGGGATGCCCCAAAGAACCAAACTGGTTCCCTACCAACACAAGCCGGGTTACCTCTATAACTAGGTAACACCTACAAGTAAGCCATCCCCAGTCATTACAGACCTTTATCCCAGGATTCACCAATAAATAGCAATAATCACACAAATAAGTATCTGGGCTCCATACCATGATACCACCTCTTACCCAGAAGAAAATGGACATACCCTAGGGGTGCGACTCCTAAAACCCTTGCCGCAACATTCCTGTTTCGACCATTACCGGGTTGTGAGGTTCGATGAAGTCTCATCCACAAAGCTACGCTTTTCAGAAAAGCCATACTTCGATCAACAAATGATCAACAGCACTTAGCATGTCACACTACCAAATTGGGGGTATATTACTAATAACCATCAACTACCTAACCTCTAAACTCGTACGTCTCAGAGAAAGGTGTTAAGCTAAGAGAATAAATTCTCCACCACCAACAGAAATGTATTTGAAAGAAATTAGCTTTATATCTCAAGGTGTAATGTCAGACATACAACCATACAAGTCTGTTCCGGGTTCGAACAGAACCGAAGGCACTTCCAAAGAAGCCCTTGCAATCCGGGCATCCACAATTCCGATCGAACTCCCTATCACATATGGAGATCTCTATACCGGAGCAACTCAGTGCAGAGTCATTCGACAGGTTATCCTATCGTTCTTGAAGACACCCGATCTTTACCACCGTCTTCAAATGCTTCCCATTTCGTCGTATCACTATTCAGAATGGGTTATATGACACAAAGGTCCTCTCCCGGCTAAGACGAATAGTGAGCACCCAATTTAAATACACATGGATATATCAATCACAATAATTCACCATTAAGGTTCGATGTGGGTTTTGGATAACCAACTAGAATCCGACTCCCTATCGCATCGAAATTCAATTGCCGTTTTACGGGCCAATGGGTTTTCACATTCATATAGCAACAAATATCACAGTTCAGTACAAAGCAATTCACACCACAAAGTATCACAATCACAAATAGTGGTGTCAATCAGTTCAAGGCATTTCAAAAATAATCAATCATCTAACAATGAGATGAATTAACAGTGTGATTATAATCAATTAATCACATAAATATTTTTATTAGTTATCTTTAATCAATGATTAATTATCCTTAATCATTAATTAACTAAATCTTAATTACCTTTATTAATTAATTATCCTTAATTATTAATTAATTAAATCTTAATTACCCTCATTAATTAATTATCCTTAATTATTAATTAATTAAATCTTAATTACCCTCATTAATTATTTATTAATTATTCCTTAATTATCAATCTTAATTAATTAATACTTAATTATAAATTAATTATCCTTTAATTAATTATGAATTAATTATTGAGTAATTATAAATCATTAATTATTAATCATCACTAACAATATAAATTAATTAACTTTTAAATTAAGAATTTAAACATTTGATCAACTTTTTAATTATTTTGTTAAGTTCTATTTAAAAATAACTTTTGAAAATATAAGTTTAAAATACAATTAACTTAAATAATTTCAAATATTTTATTTTAAAACCTTCAATTACAAATTTCAAACTTAACAACAATCATGCATTTGAAAAGAATAAATTTAGAAATCAATTTTGACTTAGATTTCTAAAGTTTAAAATTGGAAATGTTATTACCCTAGAGCTACTTCAAGTGATCCCTGAGACCACTTCATACTTGCTTCGAGTTTTTCTCCAAACCCACCCGTGTATGTTTTGTTCAAACTTAAAAAAAATTGTTTAAGTATTTAACCCGTGCTATCCCTAAAATGCTTCGAGTCAGAACTCGAGCTAGTGACTTGCTTCCCTGTAGGCTGCTTCGAGATTCCTTTCTTCTTCTCGAATTCAATGTTACTGACACACCCAAATTCGTTGTGCACGTGCACAACATCTCCGATGAACCTTGAACGGTGTCGTGACCCTCGACGATAGCCTCTACCAGCCACTAGAGCACCAAGAAACCCAAGATATTGACGAAATCACGATCGAGCTTCCTAACCCAGACTTCCATTAAAACTCGATCAACCAAAACCCCATCGCTTGCCGCCTCAGGCCATCAGAGGCCACGTAGATTCAACCGAAGCTTCTCCAATGTCTGATGCCTCGATTGTCACTGGTGCGATCGATTCCGATCGCCTAATGGTGACGGAGCAATATCATTTCCGATTACGAGTGATATGGGTTTCAAACCTAGATGAATGTCGTACGGCCATCACAAAAAATTAAAATTCTTTGAGCATTTTTCCTAGAACCCCCAATACCTCAGCCATCTCCAGCCAAAACCTCGACCATCCTCATCGCGCCGATGACCAGCATTTGACAATTCCCCCTATTTCGATCATCCTTAAATAAAGCAGTGAATTCATGCATAAAAAATATGGTTTCACCTTTAAAAATTTTTGTTTTCGAAAGAAAATTAGATTATATATTCAAAACTAGAATTCATGATGTTTGTATTTTGACACATTTTGAATTTTTTCCTGTATTTTCCATTTCCATTAAAAACCTTAATTTCTTTTTGCTTAAATAAATTTTTAGGACTTAAAGCATGTTTAAACAAATCACTATTGTTTAGATCCTAAGGCTTAATGATGATCAGAGAAAAAGAAGTTGGATTTTGTACAGGATTTTGAATTCCTAAACCTGGAACAGGGCTATTGTCCTTAATTACAGACATGCACATATCATCTTTATGTATAAGTATACATGCACACAAAAATTTTCAATCATACTTCAACTTGATTTTTTAAACAATCAAGCTAGAAATCTAGATCAAAAAGTTTACTCACCTATGAAGAAGAAAGCAGAGAGGAATGTCTGTGTTTTTTAAACTTTAAAGACTGGGAAAAAAGATTTTTTTATTGTTGATTTGTTGATCTGGCTTGATCTTGTTTTTTAATGATGAAACTTGATTGTTGAATGGTGCTTTGCTGAGTTAACTTTGTCTTATAGCTTGAGATGATTTCCAATTTAGTTTGAATTTATTTGATCACCTGATGATTTTACTAGGCTATTAATTTCCAGATTTGGTTGATTACTTGTGATGCTTTTGAATTTGTTTCTCTGGTTTGAAATGTTTTCTGTTTTGAGAATTTGATTCTTCTAAGTTTTTTTCCTTTTGTTTTCTTTTGTTTTTAAGCTTTTGAAAATAAGATAAAAGAGATGAGAGGAATGAGAGTAATAATGTTATATACCTTATATTTCTTTTATAAATTTTCTTAAAAGTTAAAACAAGAAGATGACATTTGATTTTTTCTTATTTCAAGATTATTACACTTGTTAAGTTAAATATGTTAGATATGAACACTTGTAAATTCCTTTGCATGAGAAAATATCTATACATTATTTTTACAGGAAATTATTGTCGAGGACAAAATTTCACAGTTTTTTTGCCTCAAGGACAGACCTTCAATATTTTATCCTGAAGGACAACTTTCTGTAGGTATCAGTTTTTAGTTATTGATAGCAGTTTTTAGGTATCAGTTTGTAGTTATCGGTAGCAGTTTTTAGGTATCAGTTTTAACTCGGTAGCAGTTTTGTTGTCCTTATGAATAATTTTGGAAAATGTTTGTCCTTATGAATAAATTTTAGAAGAATGTTTGTCCTTGTGGTAAAAATATTGAGGTCGTGTCCTTGAGGCAAAAAATATAGAAATCTTTGTCTTTAAATTAATTCCCGTTTATTTTTATTTATATTGCACTTCTCATCTTATAAACACATTTATGTATATTGTTTTAAATGGCATTTTCTATTTATATAATCACATCCCTTTGTTATATTTGTACAATTTTGAAAGAAAAAGTTTTAATACTAATTTATGAAACTATACACATATGTCAATATTTTGAATCCAAATATTTTACTTAAGATATTTATTTAAATTAAATTCAAATACAAGTTCAAATCCAAATTCAAAATCCATTCCATTATATATATATATATATATAAACAAATTCAATATTTACTTGTTTTGAAATTTCAAAATTAATTCAAATTAACCCCAAATTAAATTCAAGAAATTCAAAAAAATTACTAATTTTAAATTTATAAAATTTTGGCTATGTTACAGGTCCCCTCTGAAGAAAATCTCATCCTGGAAATTTGAAAGAGAGAGAAAGACAAATAAAGAATATAAGAATACAGAAAAAGATAGAAATGGCTTACCAGATTAAGCCGAGATATCTACTCTACATTCGAGATAGGACTTCTGCATGCTATCCTCTGTTTCCCATGTACAGTCCTTTGGATCACCACTCCGCTGCACTTTGACTAGTTACACAACTTCATTCCTCAATTGCTTTTCATCGTGATCTATAATCTTTATCGGTTCTCTCTTTACTGCCAAATTTGGTGTAATCTCCAAATCCTGCTGAGCAGCCTCCTCAATGATACTATCCGGATTGTGTACATATTTTCAAAGATATGAAATGTGAAATACATCGTGTACGCCAGATAACCAGCCGAGTAGATGCACTCTGTAAGCTAAAAGACCAATCCTTTCCAATATGGGAAAAGGACCAATATAACGTGGTTCCAGCTTTCCAATTTTCCCAAATCACAACACACCCCGCATTGGAGAAACTTTGAGGAATACAGAATCTCTAACTTGGAATTCCAAATCTCTTCTTCTGCGGTAATAATAACTCTTCTGAGGACTTTGTGTAGTTATCAACTTCTTTCGAATAAATTCAACTCTTTCCGTGGCTTCCTTAATCATATCTGGTCCAAGGACGAGTCTATCACCTGATTCGATCCAACATGAAGGTGATCGACACGGACGACCATATAAAGCTTCGAAAGGAGCCATTTCGATGCTGTCTTGACTGCTATTGTTATATGAGAATTCAAATAGATGTAAATGGCCTTCCCAAGAACCACCAAAGTCGAGAATACAAGCGTGCAAAACGCCTTCTAGTATTCGATTAATCCTTTCTGTCTGCGCATCAGACTGCGGGTGATAAGCAGTGCTGAAGTTCAGTTTGGTTCCCAATGCGGCTTGAAATGCCTCCCAAAATCTACTAATGAAGATCGGGTCACGATCACTCACTATACTGCTGGGTATACCGTGGAGATGGACAATTTCTTTGATATATAACTCAGCCAAACTTGTTGCTGTCCGGGTAGGTTTCACTGGAATGAAATGGGTTGTCTTAGTCAAACGGTCCACAATAACCCAAATTGCTTCATTCCCCTTTCGAGTGCGGGGCAAATCGTCGATGAAATCCATCGATACTTGATCCCATTTCCACTTGGGTGCCTCCAATGGTTGGAGTAAACCCGCTACTTTCTTTTGATCGCTTTTAATTTGCTGGTACGTAGCACAACGACTCACATATATAGATATATCCCCTTCCAATGTCTTCCACCAGAAAGTTCTCTTAATATCTCTACATTTTGTTAACTCTTGGATGGATACTTAGTTTAGACTTGTGACATTCGTCCAAAACTTCACGTTTCAGAACCGGGATATCTGGAACACACATTCTGCCTTTCAGTTTAATAATTCCTCTATTATCAACTTCAAAACTGGTATCTTCCCTATGGCATATCCTTTTACAAATTCCTCGAAGAAACTCGTCTTCTCTCTGCTTTCTTGCAATTTTTTTAAGAAGAGTAGGGACGACAACAAGATATGCGAGAACAACATGTCTTCTGCTCAAAGCATCAGCAATTACATCAGCTTGTCCTGGCGTATATAGAATATCTAGGTCATATGATGCCAGAAATTCTAACCAGCGTTGTTGCCTTAGATTTAAATCCTTCTGGGTAAAGAGATATTTCAGGGATTTGCGGTCGGTGAATAATTCGAACTTTTCACCTAGAACAAGGAGAGTTTATTAAGTATATTTATCAAGTTTAGTTGAACTCTTAAATTTTTAGAAAAACCGAAAGAGACTTTTACCCAGAAGATAGTGTCGTTAGATTTTCAAAGCGAAAATAACTGCTAAGAGTTCCAGATCATGGGTTGGGTAGTTTTCCTCATGCAGACGTAATTGTCTACTCGCGTAGGCAATTACCTTCCCATTCTGCATTAGACCGAACCATCACCACAAGCATCCATATATACAGATAAGCCTTGGTTTCCGTTGACAATAGTGAGAACATGAGATGTGGCCAATCTCCTTTTTAACTTCTAGAAAGCTTCATCACATTTCGGAGTCTAATCAAATTTAGCATTCTTCATTGTGAGCTTAGTCAATGGACTAGCTATCTTAGAGAAGTCCTGAACAAACTTCCGGCAATATCCCTCCAAACCCAGAAAATTTCCAACTTCTTTCGGGGTTGTGGGTCGCTTCCAGTTTAGAATAGAAGAAATCTTGCCCAGATCAACAGAGATTCCCTCTTCATTAACAATGTGCCCGAGAAATCTGACTTCCTTAACCCAAAAATGGCATTTGGAAAATTTGGCAAACAGAATGTTCCTCCTCAATATTTCCAGAACAATTCTGAGATGCTCAACATGCTCCTCTTCGGTTTTGGAGTAGATCAAGATATCATCAATAAACATAAGAACAAATTTGTTCAATACTTCTCGGAATACACAAGTCATTAAGTCTACGAAGTATGAAAGAGCATTTATTAGCCCGAAAGGACTGACTAACCATTCGTAGAAAATTTCTGGACCCCTGAAAGCAGTCAAGTGGACACAGTCTTCTGCAATTCGTAACCGATGGAATCCTTGAGCTAGATCCATCTTTGAGAAGAATCCTGCACCGTGCAGTTGATCGAACAAGTCATCGATCCTAGGTAAAGGAAATTTTCTTTTGAGAGTCAGCTTATTGAGATCGCGGTAGTCCATACACAATCTCAGAGATCCGTCTGATTTAGCCACAAACACCACAGCTGAATCCTATTTTGGAAACACTAGGATGTATCAACCCTTTTCCTAGCAAATCATTGGTTTGCTTGACAAATTCAATTCTTTCCCTAGGTGCAATCCTACGACTTGCGTGAACGACATGACGAGCATTGGGTACTAAGTCAATTCTGAATACACTTTCTCTGTGTGGGGGCAAAGATTTGACCTCTTCGAACACATTTGGAAATTCTCGGACAGTTGGTATGGACTCCAGACTAGGTTCGGGATATCCCAAGGTATACATCAGTTTATCTCTTTTAGGACTTGGATCTTCACAAGAGATTTCTATGAAATCCCGAAATTTGGTTCTAATCAAAATAGTTCGATTACTACAATCCAATTTGGCTTCGTTTTTCATTAGCCAATCCATTCCGAGTAGGATTTCAAATTCATCAAAGTCGAGGATGAAAAGGTCGATAGGAAATCAATGACAAGAATATGAGATAGGAACGTCTCTGCATCGTAAACAAAGACTTTTTGGACCACCAACTGGATTCTTTACGCAAATAGGCTCGTCAACAAATTCAAGTTTAAGGCTTACTTCATTAACGTTTTGTTGAGAGATGAAGCTATGTGTAGCGCCCATGTCGAATAATACTCTAATAGCTCTATCATAAATGATAAGGTGTCCTTCTAAAACTCTTTTTTCTTTATCCGCCTTTTAAAGATAAGGGCTCATCTTTTATTACACACATTTTCGCTTCTTGTGCTTGCTTCTTTTTCGGGCAATGTTTAGCTTCGTGACCTGGCTTGTGACAATAAAAGCATCCCATAGTTCTTCGACTTGTCTTCACAGGCTGATATTCCTTTACTCGTTTCTTAGGCTTTTTACAATCGTTTGAATAATAGCCTTTCTCCTGATTACTTCTCTTCTCCTTGCCTTGATTCGGTTTCTTTCCTTCAGACTTCCTTTTCTTCCAAGTTAAATTGTTTGAACTTCCCTTCACTTCCGAAACTTCCTGCATATCCAGGGTAGCATATCGATAACCCATATCGATCAAGTCTGAAAAGGATTCCTTTATGTGAGGAGTCATCCTTTCATGGTACTTCTTATTCATTCCTCGAATGAATCTCTCATTCTTCTTCAAAGATGTATTCACCAGCTCTGGACCAAAACGAGATAATTCATTGAATTTATTCAAATACTCCTCAAACGATAAACTTTCCTGTTTCAAATCAATGAACTCCTAGTACATTCGGAAGATACCTGTAGATGGCATGTAGCGCTGTCCAAACACCTCTTTGAATCGACTCCAATTGAATTCATCTTCTGGTTCATCCACGGTAACAGTCTCCTACCAAGCTAAAGCTTCCTCTTGGAGTTTCCAAGAAGCTATTAGTCGCATTTGATCGTCTTCTAACTTCAGCCCTTTAAAAATTCTTTCACATCACCTAATCCAGGCTTGGGCTTTGACAACAGATTCCTTGTCAGTGAACTGCTTTCCACCAAGTCTGGAAAAACTTCTATATAGATCAGCCAGATTCGGCTGAGGTTAAGTAGGTATAGCAGTTGTTACTGGGACTTGGCCAGTTGAAGTGGTATTTTCCCGTCCCTTTCCCTATCCTCTTCGCCCGCTCATTCTTACTATCTGTAATTGGTAAGAAAACTTGATTTAGGTATATGACGAGATATCTTAGGGAATATCAATAGGTAAAAGAAATAGGCCAAGAAATTGTAGGGTTTCGGTCTCTCGGTTTATACTCATTCTAGGGTATACTTCACCCTATCTCTAGTGAGCCACCTAATGTGTTATACTCCGTAGCTAAAGTTCTTACTAAACCTTTAGCTCTGATACCATTTGTCACGACCCAAAATCTAGCGTTTGAAAATCGACATCAAATACCTCACTTGTATTTGAATGCCGGAGATTCAAACGTCGAACTCCAGTTCGGATGGAGCTTACAACAACATTAGATGAATATAAATAGCGGAAAAAAAAATGAATATCATTAATCACAACACAGATACAACATCACCACAATATTCAATTACAACAATTTAATCCCATCATCAAAGTGGTATACAATAACAAGATGAAAACACCACAGCGGAACAATAACAATGTCTTCAGATACCTCCAACATACTTCAACTTTGATAAGGTCTTTCCAAAAACTCCAAACACTCTAAAAGGTTTCTAAGGCCAAAAGCTTCCAAAAGACTTCAAAAGATTCCAAGTACTCCAAAACATGGATAATCTGCTTCTAGGCTGCCCGTGTGGAAATTATGGGCTCCCAGAGTTTAGAAAGGGAACAATAAACTCCAGGTCAGTCATGGGACTGGTATGAGTAAACAAAACAATTGTTTGAAACAAAAACAATTTATAAAAGAAACTCGAAATGACACAAAGGTCCTCTCCCGACTAAACAGAATAGCGAGCGTTCAATTTAAAAACACGTGGGTTATATCACTATTCGTCGTATCACCATTCGGAATGGGTTATATGACAAAAAGGTCCTCTCCCGGCTAAACCGAATAGTGAGCGTTCAATTTAAAAACACGTGGGTATATCAATCACAATGATTCACCATTAAGGTTCGATGTGGGTTTTGGATAAATAACTGGAATCCAACTCCTTGTCACATCGAAACTCAATTGCCATTTTATAGGCCAATGGATTTTCACGTTCACACAGAAACAAATCACAAATATCATAGTTCAGCATAAAGTAATTCACATCACAAAGTATCACAATCACAAATAGGGGTGTCAATCAGTTAAAGGCATTTCAAAAATAATCAATCATCTAACAATGAGATGAATTAATAGTGTGATTGTAATCAATTAATCACATAAATATTTTTATTAATTATCTTTAATCAATGATTAATTATACTTAATTAAATCTTAATTACCTTCATTAATTAATTAACCTTAATTATTAATTAATTAAATCTTAATTGCCCTCATTAATTAATTATCCTTAATTATTAATTAATTAAATCTTAATTACCCTCATTAATTAATTATTAATTATACCTTAATTATCTATCTTAATTAATTAATACTTAATTATAAATTAATTATCCTTTAATTAATTATGAATTAATTATTAAGTAATTATAAATCATTAATTATTAATCATCATTAACAATATAAATTAATTAACTTTTAAATTAAGAATTTAAATATTTGATCAACTTCTTAATTATTTTGTTAAGTTTTATTTAAAGATAATTTTTGAAAATGTGATTTTAAAATAGTCTTAACTTAAATAATTTGAAATATTTTATTTTAAAACCTTCAATTACAAATTTCAAACTTAACAACAATCACCCATTTGAAAAGAATAAATTTACAAATCAATTTGACTTAGATTTCTAGAGTTTAAAACTGGAAATTTTATTACCCTCGAGCTACTTCGAGTGAACCCCGAGACCACTTCATACTTGCTTCGAGTTTTTTTCCAAACCTACCCTTGTATGTTTTGTTCAAACCTTAAAAAAAATTTGTTTAAGTACTTAACCCGTGCAATCCCAAAAATGCTTCGAGTCAGAAGTCGAGCTAGTGACTTGCTTCCCCGTTGGCTGCTTTGAGATTCTTTTCTTCTTCTCGAATTCAATGTTATTGACACATCCAAATTCGTTGTGCACATGCACAACGTCTTCGATGAACCTTGATCGGTGTCGTGACCCTCGACGAATTGATGATAGCCTCTACCAGTCACAAGAGCACCCAGAAACCCAAGATATTAACGAACTCGCGATCGAGCTTCCTAACCTAGACTGCCATTAAAACTCGATCAACCAAAACCTCATCGTCTTGGCGCCTCAGGCCATCAGAGGCCAAGTAGATTTAACCGAAGCTTCTTCAATGTCGGATGCCTCAATGGCACTGGTGCGATCGATTCTGATCGCCTAATGGTGATGCAATAATATCATTTCCAATTACCAGTAGATATGGGTTTCAAACCCTAGATGAAAGTCATACGGCCATCAAAAACAAATTAAAATTCTTTGAGCATTTTTCCTAGAACCCCCAACACCTCAGCCATCTCCGGCCACAACCTCGACCATCCTCATCACGCCGATGACCAGAATTTGGCGATTCCCCCGATTTCGATCATCCTTAAATAAAAAAGTGAATCCATGCTTAAAAAATATGGTTTCACCTTTAAAAATATTTGTTTTCGAAAGTAATTCAGATTATATATTCAAAACTAGAATTCATGATGTTTGTATTTTAACACATTTTGAATTTTTTCCTGTATTTTCCATTTCCATTGAAAACCTTAATTTCCTTTTGCTTTAATAAATTTTTAGAACTTAAAGCATGTTTAACAAATCACTCTTGTTTAGATCCTAAGGCCTAATGATGATTAGAGAAAAAGAAGTTGGATTTTGTACAGGATTTTGAATTCCTGAACTTGGAATAGGGCTTATGTCCTTAATTACAGACATGCACATATCATCTTTATGTATAAATATACATGCGCACAAAATTTTTCAATCATACTTCAACATGATTTTTCAAATAATCAAGCTAGAAATCCAGATCAAAAAGTTTACTCACCTATGAAGAAGAAAGCAGAGAGGAATGTCTGTGTTTTTTAACCTTTGAAGACTGGGAAAAAAGATTCTTTTTTTATTGTCGAATTGTTGACCTGGCTTGATCTTGTTTTTTGATGATGAAACTTGATTGTTGAATGGTGCTTTGCTGAGTTAACTTTGTCTTACAGCTTGAGATGATTTCCAGTTTAGTTTGAATTTGTTTGATCACCTGATGATTTTGCTAGGCTATTAATTTCCAGATTTGGTTGATTGCTTGTGATGTTCTTGAATTTGTTTCTCTGGTTTGAAATGTTTTCTGTTTTGATAATTTAATTCTTCTATGTTTTTTTCCTTTTGTTTTCTTTTGGTTTTAAGCTTTTGAAAATGAGATAAAAGAGATGAGAGGAATGAGAGTAATAATGCTATATAACTTATATTTCTTTTATAAATTTTCTTAAAAATTAAAACAAGAAGACGACACTTGTTTTTTTTTCTTATTTCAAGATTATTACACTTGTTAAGTTAAATATGTTAGATATGAACACTTGTAAATTCCTTTGCATGAGAAAATATCTATACATTATTTTTATTTATATTGCACTTCTCACCTTATAAACACATTTATGTATATTGTTTTAAATGGCATTTTCTATTTATATAATCACATCGCTTTGTTATATTTGTACAATTTTAAAAGAAAAAGTTTTAATACTAATTTATGAAACTATGCACATATGTTAATATTTTGAATCCAAATATTTTACTTAAGATATTTATTTAAATTTAAATTCAAATACAAGTTCAAATCCAAATTAAAATTCAAATGAAAATTTGAAATCCATTCTATTATATATATATATATATATATATATATGATGAAAAAACTCAATATTCACTTGTTTTGAAATTTCAAAATTAATTTAAATTAACCACAAATTAACTTCCAAAAATTCAAACAAATTACTAGTTTTAAAATTATAAAATTTTGGGGATGTTACATTTGTTCTCGAGTAGTGGAAGCATATGTTTTAGGGATGAGAGATGGCTGTTCTCCAGTAGTGGGAACAAATGTTTTGGGATTGCATCGAAGGATTGTAGACGACTAAGGATGGAGAGATAGCATTTGGGTCGCAGTTGATTGGTTGACAGATGATGCTAGATTTGTATTCCTTAAATCCAGTAGTACGACATCCATTTTTGTTGTGTTATTTGTTAGATGGTTGGTTTGATTCAATTGTGTGCTAAGAGAATTATGAATGGCCAAGATGTGTTGTTCACTAATGTGTTTTGGAAGAATTTATAAGAGGCGTTTAGATATATGGAACTAAATGGATTAGATGATATCAAGACTGGACCATAAACTTCGAGACCTTGTAGGCTTATTCGTACCGATAGATGTGATATGAATCAGGTTAGGAGGAGGTCGAAGGAGTAGTAGAGGTTCAGTGGAATGAAAGCAAAGACGATAGGGTATAGTAGACTGTAGGGAGAATGAGTACCGTTAGTCCGGAGCTTTTTAGATGATGAGACTTTGTTTGTATCGTCAGGTTTCGCCATCGATATCATATTAGAAGTTTATACTAAATGGTTTAGTATTCCGCATGCTAGGATAAGCATGGATATTATTTTTGGATGTTAGATTTTATGTATGTATGTTAGATTGGATTGTTAGCATTTGAGATGATAGATTATGTTGTATGGTTGTTAGGCATGCGGAATAGTTTGGTTAGGTGTAGCATTCTTGTTTGATGATTAGTATATATAATCTAGTATAGTTAAAGATATGAGTTGTATACATATCTTTGTCGTGTTAGGCTTCTTTGGACTTAGCCTTCCAAACGAGGTTCTGCCGAATTTTTTCAGAATGTGACAGATTTTTGAGGGCCGATGGGAAAGGAGACGTTCTCTTTTCTTTGTGATTTCAGGGACAAAATCTATAAGAATGGGTGAATGTAATGATTAGCATTTTTGACGATATGATATTTAAATAAGTTATTTAAATATTTAATTGTTAAATAAATAGAGGTTTGAAAATGTGATTTTTCGCATACGACAGAATTGGGACTCGAGACCACTTTCGTTGAGTTTAGATTTATGTTGCGAATTTAAATAAGTAAGAGGATCGCTATTTCGAGATCGGACGATTCGATGGCCAAATTGGTCTCGAAATATGAGAAAGTAGCCTTCCGAGGCGATGTCTCGGACGGAGATGCGGTTAGTGTCATTGGATCCGGAACAATGAGGTGATGTACGCAAACGAGTTTCGTAGCGATCAGATGCATCGTGTGATCGTACGGACTCGAAACACGTGACTATTTATTTGAAGATTTAATTAAATATAATATAGAAATATTATAAATATCCCAAATCAATTTCTTTTCCCTTCAGTTTTATTTCTCCCCTTACCATTCATAGTCTGCAAAAAAATTCATGGTCGCTCCTCTATTAAATCTTTAAAATCAAAATCCGGTAATCCAGGTCACTAAAATTCAGGCCATTTGATTCGTTGAGATTTTATGATGAAGGCTACGTGATGACTGTGGCGGATTTTGGATCGACAATGTTTGGTCAAGATTAACCCACCATGGTCCTGATTAGGGTTCGACGTTGTTGCAGAATGGAGCATCGATATGCAAAACGAAGATCGCCATTGACTTTCTTTTTCGAATCTATACCATCCCAAAGTTTTCAAGGGCTTTGATCTTTGCTGGAGATTTCCTACCTTAGCCATGTCGAGATTAACGAGATTATGTACTTGAGCTTGTTGGTGAAGACGATTCAGGATTTCATTGACAAATGAGGGAGATAATGGAGCTTCAAGCATGTGGCTATGGTGTACATGTCACAGTGATTGTATAAGCTATTTGAGGGAGGAGAAATATTAGAAACCAATGGCGGTAATTAGTTAATTAGTCAATTATTTTATTATTTCGCTAATGATGATTCTTATATTTGCTATATCTTTTGCATACGAGATCCGTTTTGGACGCGATTTCTTGCATTTGGATCATATTGGCGAGATCTACATTTCGGTGCTGGTTTGGACATATTTGGTTGAGGTGAGTGATATTATCTCTCACTTTACTGTGATTGGTTTTTTACTGTTATATTGACGCTCTAGGAATGATTTTGGCTTTTAAACATGATATTATTATGTGTATATAAACAACAACCATATTTTTATAAAAGAATATATAATTGTTTTAAATTGATTTATAAAGAATATCACATATTTTCCATCGTCAAGCCATAGTTAGGGGATTACGAGATTAGATCTAATTATTGATGTTATTTCCCACATTTATCATTATGGATGGATTATTTATGTTGCATGTATGGCGTGTTGGATGGATGTATGGTTGTTTGGATGTATGGATGCATGTTTGATTTTTTGGTTTGTCTACTATTTGGCTAGTTGAAAATGCCGATTAGTAGTGATTTGATTTAGGTAGCATCTTGTACGTTGGAGTTCCGCACACGCGAGTATCTAATGAACAAGCTGATCCGTAGAAGAGGGTTCGGGATACGTGCTGATGGACCTGGATTTCAAAGTGGATGATGCCAGACGTTTCCGTTTGTTCTGTACTTAATTGTTCATTTAAGTACAAGACCAAGGCCGATGGTGATGACCATAGTAGAGTGGTCTATGTCCATCAGTATTGTCGATTAGTGATTTGGCTGATATGTGGCTTTGACATTGATGAGATACCATTGTGCGTGACATGATGATTTGTTTGTGCGATCAGTTTAGAGATATGATGTTATTACTCTACGACTAGTGATATTGATGATGAGGCAGGGATGAGGTGCTTCGAACTGGTAGTCTGATACTACGGATAGTGACTTGATGATGTATGGGGTAGGATCCAGATGATAATATCTGGATTGTATGGATCGTGCTAGATTTCAGGCTTTGGATGTCATGATAGTAGGGTTCTTCGATCGTGAGCTCAAGAAGACAGTAGGATCAAGGATGGTAGCTCGAATTGGAGTGAGGTTATGGATAGTGGACTAGGTTGAGCGTTAGGCCTCATGCCCAGAAATTGTAGTGAACCAGTAGTGCTAGGATCCGTATCGTGTGAGTAGGGCTCGATTGATGTGTTTATGCCTAGGTATTGTTGATGACTCTGAGTGTTCTTATTGTGTTCAAACCAGGGGTACTATATGCGGGTGATACCGGAGGGCTGGTAGCAATGGTCGTGTACCCTGGACCACTTCGAGAGGGTCTAGATCGAGTGGTACATAGGTATCACAAGAGACAACCATGCTGGTTTCGGACCTGAAAGTACGACATAACACAATTGAGAACCGGGATTTCTACCGGCCCTTGATAGTTGGTCATACAGGTCATCATATATATATGGCACGTTAGGAGACAGTTAGTATTGTTTGATGGTTGCTATGTTTGTTATGGTTGCTCACTAGTCACCTGTCACCCTAGAGATGTCACACTACGTAGGTATTGTGGAAGGGATACCAAAGTACCCTGACTTGACTAGGTGCGGAGCAGGTATGGATGGAGATACCCAGATACTCGAAGTTCACTTAGCATGGAGTAGGGATTTTAGGTGGAGATACCTAGCACCCTGACAGATACTGAGTGTGGTAAACCTTTTTGAAGATGTTATAGAGTGGCATATTTCTTATGTTTATATGTTGACTTTGTGGTTGCAGGGATAGTTCAGGTATGGTTTATATACCCTCTGTTCTATTTATTATCGACTTTTATTGTATTTTGAGAATTGAAATCTTTCACACCAAACTATTTTCTGACCCAAGGTTTTATGCTTTGCTTCCTGTTGTCTCCGGTACTCTTATATCAGTATATTGAAAGTGGGTGGATAATTATGGAGTTCTACAGGTGGACCGACAAGAGGTGATAATTATTTATACTTATATGTGCATTTGTTATTATATTTCCACTGTGAGACATTATGGAGTCTTGACATTGTAGATTTACTATTATGAGACGGTGTACCAGTTGAGTTTACTTTTTGTTGCATAAACTCAGTTATGGTGTTGTATAACTTTGTGGATCTTTATTCAGATGATTATTTCACATTGTTATTACCGCCTATCTTGTTACATACCTATGTTGATTATTATTTTTACTCTGATGCGATGTGAGATATGCGACATGTAATTTGGTTATTTGATGCTTCCTTTTTCCTCTTTTCCAATCATTTTTCTTCTATTTCTTCATCATAATTCTTGTTCTTTCCTTTAATTACCATTTTGCACCATAGGTGTAGGGCGGTCGTTACAGTGAATGTTAATGTTGACCTCTCTCTTGGGCTTAATCTTAGGATAGATAGCTCAACTTTGTAGCATTAGTCTGAATTATTAACGCTGACCTGTCTCTTAGACTTAACCTTAGGATAGAAAGCTCAACCCTATAACATTCCACTTCACAATTGCCTTCAAAACGTATACTCATATACTAATTTTGAAGTGTTTTTCGGTGAGTAATAAACAAGTATACTTATCCGATCCCGAACTCTTCAAAACTAAATCGATGAATTTCTGGTTAATTCAATTTCGGTTCTTTTAGAAGTAAGTGAATAGTATATAAAGGATTCCTCTCTAGGGGATTTCGTATATATACATCCTTAAATTTGGAGATTTTTCATACCAATGAGTCCTCCCTAGGAGATCTCAAACCATATAAACCCATGTAGCTTTCATATACTTCCTAACTTACTTCGGTCAAGTTCGATAGTTAACTAATTGACTATCTAGTTCTAAAATAATCGTATATGGAAATCAAGCCTCGTACACTTATTATATTTTCGAGCTTCTTGACTTAGTATATCCCTTGGTCAAGAGTGAAGCCGGTAGGTTTTAGCACTATTATTTCTAAGATGTAGTCGAACATCATTCTTAACTCTTATAGACAAACAAGCCTACTATGTTGACTTTTATAATAGTATTAATTACTTTCCATAAATAAGTAAACAAACAAAGCATGATTAAGCTACTTAAGCAACTCCTAAACACCTTTTAAAAACATTTGCTTATAATTTAAAACCCTTTGAAAAATGATATATATATATATATATATTTGTGTATCTATGTATATGTGTGTTTATATGTATACAAATTTATTTATAAGCTAAGATATTTAATAAAATTCTAAAAAAACAATTTAAAAGTTATCTATATTACATAAGCTTTTTAAAACTTTAATAAAACAATTAATTAAACTTCTAAAAACTATATATAAATAAAAATACTTTAAATTTTTTTATAATTATAGTTTAAAAATTGAATTAAAATAGTACATTTAAACAACAATTTTAAAATTTATTCAAAAACTTCAAAAGGCGTGTTTTCTAAATTAATCTTTATACTTTAATAAATCATAATTAATTATTGAAATATATTTAAATTCTAAACTACTTTTAAAATACTCTAATATAAGTATTTAAATACTTGCAAAATGGTTGTAGAAAAATAGTTTAATTATAGGTCATTTTAAGACAACTAAAGTTCAAAACAAAAATTATAGCATTTCCAAAACATTGTTAGAGGGGTTTTGAGTCACTGCAGCTCCATAAAATTATGTCCTTGAGTGCTGTAACTGACTATAAACAGGGCAGTTTCATATGTTAGAAAGATAGGCCACTTTTCGATATGTTAACCAAAGACCCAATATTTTTATAGCAAACAATACACTCAATATACATCGCAATCATGGAAAGAAACCTATAGGGATTTCTTTGTAAAATATAACAATCTGCCTTTTGGATCCTCGGAAGTCGACACTAATACGTCTATGATATTCCCGTGTCGAGCATCCAATTGCTGAAAAGACGTTGGGGTGAATGAAAAGACAGAACATATTATCACATTATGACAAGTGGTACATATTATACAACAGGTCTTGAGAAAAGAAAATTGTAATATACATACAACAAACTAGAGTACACTAACTTTTCATTAGCCTGGACAGTTATAACAACTTGTCATCACAATTGCCGATAAATACAACTAACAAATACAGTGGAAAAATAAAATATACATGAGTACGTCTTGTGGGCCTTCATCTCATTTCCTGAACCTCCAAAGCATCCAAATTAGAACTGAAAATATGTTCGGTCTGACCCGAGCATTATTAAAAACAACACCTAGATCAGCTTGGGAAACCAGCATGAGAAAAACACATCAAATGGATTTTATTTTCATAAAACCTTTCAAAATAAAGGTATCTCGTATGACCATGCCATTCATAAACATGGACGGGGTTTTACCTTACAATAACCAAACATTTCATAGGAAATCCTCTGGTATTATGCTAATTTCCAGGGTTTAAAAATAAATACTGAATCATAGCCGGAATTATTACTTTAATTAAATTCCAGCATAATAGACATACAGCTAAGTCATTAGAGGCTCATATTGAAGAATGGATCCCATACAATGACAAGGCTACTGGGGTATCGTCTGCCACAGTACACATATAGAAAAGTGTACCGAGATCCTCATATGGACCCCTGCCAACATAGAACTGGCCTACCCTTTACCGGATAGTATGGAATATTTCATCATTACGGTTGTTTTGCAACCTTTTTCCCGAGAGCTCTCATGCACAACCAAATCCATAAATAAATATATCTAGAAGGGTGATAAAAATACCCTAATAGGTGCAACCCACATAGTCCTGCTGCATATTCCCTACTTTAGACATTTCCAATTATTGATTCCAAAGGCTACGTCTTACGTTTTATAGCAATCCCATTTGGAATGCCAACATTGCCCTCCAAGCAATAATGCAATGCCAGCATTCGTCCATACAATTTGTTCAAGTTGTGAACAAACCGAATGTACTACCTCTACTACATCCATTTTAGAATCACCTCAAGATTTGTAGCAAGTAGTCCTTGTACTTCAATTCCATCATATTCAAGATGTCTTCAATTCTAACACATGAGTTGGTCCGAAGTGTTTTTTCGATAATTCATACTTATTTGATCCCTGTCTCTTCTAACCAATATTCGATAGTTCTCATTAAACTCAATTTCAGTTCTTCTGGAAATAAGCATATAATACATGAGAGCAGAGATCACCTGCTAACCATTTAAGTGGATGGATTTCCTTATTATTTGTTCGAGAAAAACACATGAGTTTATACGTGCAAAGCATCACTGAAGATAACCGAAGATAGTCGGTTAATTAACTATCAAATAAAAAATAATCAAAGATAGATTTAGTGCCATATGGAATCCACTAAGCCTCTTTAAATAATTTTTATTAATTAAAACACTTTAATTATTTACCAAAAATTCATATACCTGTCTCACCAGTATAAGTATATTTCCAAACCATTTTACTTCGTATACTAGAAAGGCTTTACTATATTCTTATACAATGGTATAAGAATATTCACAAAACATTTAAGAAAGATCTCTTTTTTCAAACCATATTAAATGGATCAAAATGATTCCTTTCAAAACATTATTTACTATAAAACTAAATCACTAATCCTTCAGTGTTAATTATGCAAAATGCTTCCTTACCACCTTAATTAAGAAAGATTATTTATCAAAATCAAATCTCATTTCTTTTTTAAAATTCCCTTTTTTGTAAACTCATTCCATATTTACAAATCCTTTAAATTAATGTACAAAAATACTTTTATAAATCTCTAAAATTATTTATAAAACTCCTTTCCTTTTATAAAACTCTTTCAGAAATTTCACTTATTAGACTCCTCTATAAAAATCCTTTCATATTTAACAAAATCTTTGTTATTTTTAAAAATATCACTTAAAAACTCATTCTTTTAATTATAGATTACCATTTATAAATCTGTTTTACAAAATACCATTTATAAATTTCCTGTACAAAAAATTTCATTAATAAAATAATTAATTATCTTTAATTTATCTTAAATAAAATAATTAATTAACTTCGAAACAACTTTTTAAAAAATAACTAATCAACTTAAAACATCATTATTAAATAAATTAGTTAACTCTAAAATATTATTATTATTACTCAAGAAATATTAACTTATCCATTTAAGTATAGAAAACACTTTACTTCAAAATACTATATAGTTATGTAAATTTCAAATCCATTTCTTTTCAAATGTTGGAAAGAGGATGAGCGACCCATGGCACATAAACAAGCCACCATTTATTTTCAGTTCAGCAATCCAAGTCATATCACTGATATTTAAATAAGCAGCATATATGTAAATAAAATCCATAATTATCAATCAATAGATAATAGTCACTATTCAAGTCATCTGGGATGTAAATAAATGTCTAAATTACTAGAATAGCAGAATTGGGATTTATTTTGCTAAATAAATGTTTAATATAACCCACTCAATTTAAATATAACAGAATGGTGTTTTATTCTGCTAATGGAATGTTAATGACAAAATGTAATTACATAACGATGTAATTATTTCTACTACATTTAATTTATCATCGTATTGCACATCATTAAAATTGTAAACCACTTCTATTAAGGTGTTGTACTCATCAATATGAGAATAGTGCAAGAAACCGCAAGTTGATCGGATCTAAAATGGGTGATTTACTCTTTCTCAAAGTTTCAAACTATTAGTAAATTACGAATTAATTAAAAGAATTAAAACACCTTCCTCTAGGCCCAAAGCCCAATATCCAAACACCACAAAGCTTCTTCTTCCCAAATTAAATTTCAATATTCACTTCCCTCCCAAAACAAAAACATGGAGCCATCGTTCTAGGGCACGCACGTGTGCACACTTTACAAGCTACCGCTATCCTCTGACCACCGCACTGACCCCACCTACAATCGTTGCTTCACCTCATCATCCCAATGGCACCTTCGCCCACCACCTCAACCACCTCAAGCTAATTCTGACCCTCTAGCCCAAAAGACAACACCCCCAGGTTTTTGCATGCACGCAAACTGAGCTCCACCTGCCGCTACACCCCACTTGGACCCACACCACCACCTTCGCTCAACTCCCCAACAAACCCCACTCCTCCAGTCATCGCCTTGGCAAACTCGGTGATCCTCTCCATTGCTTGCATCCCCAAAGTCGAATGCAACCCAAACCTATCCATCTTCGACCACCATTCTCCCACTGACCTCCACCACACCACCGCATTGACCCAAGGCTGCTCCAACTCCGATCGCTTCACCCCAAACCTCTGAGATTTCCAAAATTTGTCACTTGACCAAAATCCAATCATCCAGCCACCATATCACCATCCAATACCTTAAAATCCCTTGAATTTCTTTGAAAATCATGATTCATAGATACGAACATGACTGCACCCTCCGTTCGTCGACCCGACATCGACGAAAAGCCAACAATGTTCGACCATTTACTTTTTAACCCGTATCTCCCATATTATTCGGCGAAACCGCTCCTGACTATTTAAAAAAATAGGGACTATATTGAACAAATTTGCAGTTGGTTATTTTAGCTAATTTCCTACGGTTTAAGAGACGATGATTTTTTAAAAATGGAGTTGGAGTTTGATTTCAGTTTTATAGAGCATAGGAGAGGAAGAAGGAATTTTTTACAGTAAGCCAATTTTCATTTTAAATCTAATACTAATAAAAATGATTTTTAAACAAGTATATAAACATGGTTTTTATGTCAAAAATCAAATTATTGAAAATGCGCAAAATTTCTTATTTTATCAAAATTTACTTAAACAAGGATTAAATTCGTCACAACATTTATTATTTATTAAAATTGCTAACAAGGATTGAATATCTCACCTTCCACATGATTTATTGCTTCAAATTTTAGTCTTTGAGCGAGGTAAATATTATTTTTCCTCTTTTGAGTTAAAAGGATGATTTTGCAAGATTTATAAAAAGTATAAAATATGAAAATGAAAAGTAGGATAAGAAGAGGGTATATATAAAATAAAAGAAGGCGAAAGTCGAAGTTACCTTTAACTCTAATTTTCAACCTTGCCATCATTTCCAAATCCATCAAAGCACCAGACATTTAAAAATATATTGGATATTATAGGGTATCATAAACCTTTATCAACTTCTTCACTTAAGGAATCTTAGGATTTATATTCAAATTTCATATCCATCCTGTCAAATTTATCTAAACATTTCATGCGAAAACATGTTAGATAATAGAGTGATATATGTACCTTTTGTTAACTTGATTACTTAAGGAATCTTACATCTTTTCATATTCATATTCAGATTTTAAATATTCTTAATTTATTCATTTCATCTTATATTCCAAAATATTAAGTTTTTCTTCTTTAAATATTGAGTATTTTTATAAAGGATAAATGAGAGTATTATGACTTTTTTTTCTACGTTCGATAAGAAGCCGAAAATTCAAAAAAACGTATTTCATTCATATTGTCTAATTTTTCTTCGAGCTACCTATTTATGTAAACAAAATTCAAAAATGGATTTTCTATTATTAGTTATAAATTAATATGAGAGTTATTTGATTATTAAAACTATTAGCGGAATATGTAAAATTAATTAAATATTCATAAATTAATACGATAAAATTTTAGGTCATTACACAAAATATTATAGAAATTGCCGAACATAAGGAATTTCTAATTGCTTCTATAGTCAGTATTCGCTAGAAAACCATTCTATATTCAAGTTCCATTCAATCATAGTCCAACCAAACCTATGTGCATCATGTCAAAGCAATGCAATAAGTCATAGAAAGTCATAGAAGTCCAAATTAAAAAGTTACTTATGCCATTTGTTTTCCAAAGCAAGAATCACAAAAGTCATAACCATATATAGTCAAGCATCGTACTATAATTTAAACAAGCATAATATATACTTCACATACATTCAAATGGTGAATTTGCTCGCCCTTCAACAAGTACATAACCAAGCATAAGCCTCTACCTTTGAAGCCACATCTTACCTCAACCTTGCAGGCTCCTAAAATTCCTCAACCTTCACTTTTGCTCATGGCCAAGGATATATATTGCCTTAGATGCTCACAACCATGTTTTTTGGTAACTAATGTGCTCCAAATATTCGAGATTCAAGTTGATGAAAGCTGTTGCTATGTTGTTTAAGGCTTATAGCAAGAGTTTGGTGAGAGTTTGGGTTGGTTTGCTTTGCTTTGAGTTTGAGAAAGTTACGAAGAAGAGAAAGTTTTCTTTTAGTTGCTAAATTTGTGAAAGGGTTTCATGAGCTATAGGGTCACTTATATAAAAGCACAAGAGGTTACCTTTCTCCCCCACTACCTCTCCTAGCTGGTTAAAGTCCATAGCCCCATGTGATCAACACCTCATGAGCCAAAGATAATATCTACACCAAAATATCTTCTACCTTTGACCTTCCAGAAGCACTTGGGAATAATTATTAAACCATATTAACATAAATTATTTTTATTAGCTACCAATGACTTCTTATGTTATTTAGACATGTACACAAAGTTTGAACAACGTATATTGAATAAAAATCCGTTTGTCGATAAAACACTTTTCAGTCACATTATCGATATTACTTCAAAGTATTTATTTTGTAAACAAATTCAAAAACAAGTTTCCAATCGTTAATTATTAATTAAAAGGAATTTAACAAGGCTACAAAATCACTTTTATAACACACAACCATATTTCAAAAGTTTCAAAGACGAAGTATTCGAAGTTACGGGTCGCCATATTCTCCCACACTTAAGAAATTTCATCCTTGAAATCAATACAAGAACGACACATAATTGAATAGAAGAAACAAGTACATATATAAAGTATTGCTGAAACTATATAAAAACCAAAACGCATACTAAGTGTCATGATCCAAATTCCAGCATTCAAATATCGACATCCGTACTCCACTATACTTAATTGTCACAGATCCCAACATTGAAATTCAACTCATGCCGGAGCTTATAGCACAATTAAGTATAACAACACAGCGGAAGAAAAGAATGAATATCATTGATATACAATATTCGATACAGCAATGATACAATATGAACCAATATCAGTGATACAAGAGAACAATGCTACAGTGGAATAAGATATAGCAGCGGAAAAGAAATAGCCAGGAGATACCCCAATCCAATGCTCCAAAGCTATAACTCCAAACCACACCAATCCAGAAATAGCTCGTACCACCATCAAATTGCACCAAGATAAGAAAGTCTCGCCCATGAATCCAAAGACTCCAATATCCAAGATCTCCAAAGAATACAAAGAGAAAGTTGACAGCTACCGGATCGATATCTATATCTACTACCTGAAAAACCCAAATCTAGACTGCCCGTGTGGGAAAATGTGGGCACCCAGAGTTTAGGAAGGGAACAATAAACTCCGGGTCAGTCATGGGACTGGTATGAGAAAACGAAAACAGTTTATCTTTTAAAAAAACAAAAGAATTTAAATTTGAAATCCGCAATGCTTTTAGAAAATGAAATTACCATAAGGCCTCCTGCCACACACACAATGCAAACGCAGACTTGGAGGAGATTTCTCCTTAATAGTCAAATATGCTTGATACGCGAAAACCATTTGATATTATTATTAGTGCATAGTGGAAAACATTTTGAAAGTATAATATTAATCTTAGCCAGCATAGGTACCATTATATTATGCCAGCTATAGCTACCATTTTAAATGGCAGGTTCTACAACTAAAACCGTGCAGGGCTCATATTGTTTTGTTTGGATTTCCAACAAATGGTCAGGCCAAGGAACTTCCCATTGCCACATGGGTACGCCTCTGGAGGGACGCCCCGAGAACCTACCCGGATCTCTGCTAACACAAGGCCGGCTACCCCTTATCGGGGAATAAAACCTAAGATATGCCACCCCTGATCCTTTGGGACCTTTATCCGAGGGCCCTCCAACAACAACATCACACGGTAATAAATATGCTACAGTGTCCACACGAGTAAGTATCTGGGCTTCATACCATGATACTACCCTTTTCTAGAAAGAATGGTCATACCCTAGGGGCACTACCCCTGAAACGTTGCTGCGTCTTTCCTGTTTCGACCATTACCGGGTTGTGAGGCTCGACGAGGTCTCATCCACAAAGCTACGCTTTTCACAAAAGCCATGCTTTGATCAACAAATGATCAGCAGCACTTCGTATGCCATATTACCAAATTAGGAATGTATCACTAGTAACCATCAACTACATAACCTCTGAGCTCGTACATCTCAGAGAAGGGTGTTAAGCTAAGAGAATAAATCTCCGCCGCCAAACAGAAATGTATTTGATAGAAACCTATTTTACATCTCAAAGTGTAATGTCAGACACACATCCATACAAGTCTGTTACGGGTTCGAACAGAACCGAAGGCACTTCCAAAGAAGCCCCTGCAATCCGGGCATTCACAATCCCGATCGGACTTCCCATCACTTAGGGAATCTCTATACCGTAGCTACTCAGTGCAGAGACAATCGATAGGTCATCCTATCGTTCTCGCAAATACCCGGTCTTCACCACCGGTCTTCAAATGCTATCCATAAAGTCGTATCATTATTCGGAATGGGTTATATGACATAAGTCCTCTCCCGGCTAAACCGAATAATGAGCGCAATATTTAAAAACCATATGGATATGGGATCTCAGTTAAAGCCCAAAATCTTTCACTCAAATGGTTAAAACAAATTACCATTCTCAATCTTTTAAACAAAAAGATTCATTTCAAAAACCTTCGATGGTTTAAACAATTTCCACATTTAAAACTTTTAAACAAAAGATTCACTTTTAAGACTCCTTTCAGTTTTAAACAAGGTTCATCAATCTTTATCAAAGATTCATTCATAACTTTCAAAACAATTCCCGCTTCAATCTTTTATATATAAAAGATACACCATTTTAAAATCCTCTCCAATTTCAAAATAGGGTTCAACTATCTTTCACAAAGATTCTATTATAGCTTTCAAAGCCATTCTATTTCAAACTTGAAATCTTTCATCATAATTATTATTTGAAACCACTTGTTTCCGTTTTGGAAAACCCGATTATAATTGCATGAGTTAAGGCCTTTCAAATATAAACTTGGATTAAATTCAAATTCTCAAAATCATACTTTTAAAATGGTTAAAAACTCCTATAAACTTGTTTAATCTTATTAAATCATAATTAGAATTCAATTTCAATTTTTTTGATCAAATTTTAAATCAAATTTCGAAACTAAACCTAGTTATTTAGAAATAACTTTCAACTTTGAAATTCCTTTCCAAAAGATTTTCACTTTAAACCCAATTCATATCTAAAACCATTTGGATTTAAAAAAAATTCATATTCAAAACTATTTAAAAAAAATCTGTGACTTAACTGATTTCCACGTGCAATCCATATTTGTGTGTGTATAGTGTAGTCCAAGGGTTTTACACACAATAGTGCAATAACATCAACCATTACAGATTCAAATACAGCAATACATATTTGATAAGCGGTATAAACTATAACGCTTATCTTTCATTCACAGATCACAGATATATATCACAGAATATAAATTATATTACAGATAATTAATTCATCACAGAATAAATTACATCACAGTTCACAAAACAAAATAATTCATATCACACATTATCACAAATCAGGGACATCAATCAATTCAAAGCACTCCATAGAATCCTAACATCCATGTGTAAGATCAATTAATTATTTAAATCGGATTAATTACTTATGGATAAATTTCTAATTTTGGTTAATTAATCATTAATTAATTACAAACCATTTGATTAATTATTCTTTTATCATTAATAAATCAACCTTAATAAATAAATTAACCAACCCTTAATAATTAACCTTTAATTCTTTAATTAATAATCCTTAATTTCATTAATTAACCTTTAATTCTTTAATTAATAATCCTCAATTTCATTAATTAACCTTTAATTAATGATAATCCTTTGATTAATTATCCATAATTAATTACAAAATTTAATTAATTAATCCTTAATTAATAATCATCCCTTAATTATTTTTATAAATTAATCACCCTTTAATTAATTTATCACATTAATTAATTACCCATAATTAATTATAATAAGTGATCATTCTTAATCACCTAGTCATCGTTAACCATAAATTAACTAGCAATTAATTTACCTTAATTAATTACCTTAATAATTAATCCACTTTTAATTATTAATTTATTAATTAGCCTTTAATTAACTTCTTTAATTAATTAATCTTTAATTAATTACTTTAATTACATCACTTATCCTAATTACATCAAATCATTGAATTAAGAAATCCTTGGTGAATCATTTCTTGGGTTTACCATTAAATTATACTTTTGAAATTAAATTAATTATCTTAATAAAACTAATATAAAATTATATTAATAGATTTTTAAAACACCCAATTCTTTAGAAATAAATCTTGGAAATCTATTTAAACCCTTGTAAATAAATTTACTTTAAAAATCTTGATTTATATCTTTTTAAAACTTATTCAATTTAATAATCTTTAAACTTGTTCAACTCATATTTGAAATTTCTTTGAATCAACTAGTTTTTGACAAAAAACCCGAGCCATTTCATGTTCTCCCCGAGTTTCCCCCGAGTCTTTTCCCTTTTTGCTTCGAGTTTCTCGAAAATCAACCCGAGTTGAATCAAAATTTTCAAACTTAAAGTTTCTATCTGTTTTTCTTACCATATCGAAAACTCACTCGATTTGAAACTCGAGCCATCTTCATGTTTTCTCGATAGTAACCCCAAGTAACTTCTTTCTTCTCCAACCCAACATCTTCCTGATGCACCAAAGTGCACCGTGCACATGCCCATCCACCGGCCCACCTCCGACCAATGTCGAGATCATCCACGAGTCACTCTTGACCTCGTCGACGAACTCCATAACCCAGAAACCCAGTACCACCATGAAATCGAAATTCAACCCATTCAACCCAGACTTGTAGCCATTCCCATCAAAAATCCCCCTTTCGCGAGTGATCTCGACCGTAAGAACCCTTGCTACTCCACCTAGAGACGCGTCACCTCCCCACCTTTTGATCCCCCCACGTGCGATGAAGTCCGATACCATCCTAATGACGCGACGATCAATTTCACGACATTAACCAAAACATGGCTTAAACCCTAGTTTAAGTCAAATCTCAAACTATGGTGAATTTAAAAATCTTCTCGCATTTTTCCAACAATCTATGATCACCCTAGAATCTCCATGCCAAAATTCGACTTTTGAAATTTAGCTGATCATCAGAAAATCGAAGGAACCCATTATCTGTTCACCTCGCAAATGCCACCATAATACACAACTAAAAATTCTAATTCTTGTTTTAAAAATCATCATTTTTGAAATAGTTTTAGGTGGTGCAATCCAATCTAGAATTCATGCAATTTGAAATTTGGGTAAACCTTGAATTTTCACTCTATAATCTATCCCCAGAAAAACCATTCCATGTTCCATCAAAATTATATTTTTTTTATTAAACTCTGATGTTTGAACATATTTTGTTTTTGCATTACCGATGAAAAAGGATCCGAGCAATTAAAATTTTGGATTTGAACAGAGACCATGTTTGTTTTACCAGGTTTATGCATCCTGTACCTTAATCATATGCTTTTAATTTACCTACAGAAATACCACCTGAATATTCACAAACAAACATCAAATCATCACAGGAGACTTTCACAAGCAACAAACCAGAATCACTTAAGGTTTAGGGAGATTTTTACTCACATTGTTCAAAAAGGAAGAACAGGGAGGCATACTTAATCAAACATGCACAAGGATATGTACACATATTTGCATATATGCAAACATATCCATAGACACCCATTATTCTACTTCACAAACATTCAAATAATTCACAAATCCAATTTCAATAGGTCAGATTTTTGTTCACTTTGGACTGAAGACAGAGGAGCCAGTTAACAAGCATAAACTAGACATACGAGATTAAGTCTAAAAGATGCAAGCTTGCTCACAGATTCTTCAAGCATTGAATTCAAAAAAAAATGGTTTAAAAATTTAAGTTGCTCACCTATTTTCCTGAAAGAACAAAGAAGAGGGAACAGTGGTTGCTTGATCTCTGAGTTGCTTATGAATAAGGTTTTAAATTCTTACTTTGACCTTCATTTCAATCACTCGGTTTTTTTGATTCACTGAGTTGATTCCAGACTTGAATTTTGGTTTGCTTGATAATGTCTCTTGTTTCCAGTTTGAAGCTTTGCTTCATGAATTGAAACCTGCTTCAGATTTTAGCTTCCAGCTTCTTTGATCTGTTTTCTAATTTTTTCCTTTTTTAAAAACTGAAACTGTTTCCTTCCACTTTCCAGGTTTAAGGATTTGTATTTTTCTCTCTCGTTTACTATATGAATTTTCAGTTGGAAGATGAAAGTTAAAGAACACACTTGCCACTTGTTCGATAAACTATACACTTGTTAATTGTATAAAGAAGATCTTTATACTTGTTTAATTTCCTTGTTAAGATGATTACACATGTTAAACAAATTCAAATTATGTTTTAAACCCTTACTCTAATTTGTTTTATAAATTTTGTTTTAACCCTTGTGTTATTTATATTTGCAATTTGTAGTTTTAAATCCTTTAATTATTTATATTTCAAACTATTATACCTTTAAATAAGTATTTATTCATATACATAAAGAAATAAATATGTATACATGTATATTAGGTTAGCTTCTAGAAATTTACCATATTAAATTCAAATATACTTTTATAACTTATCATATATTTATGTTTATATCTATGCATTTTCTATAAATTGTACTTATACAACTTATTAAAGAAAAAAATGATTTGAAAGTAAATTATATTTTATTTTATACAACTTTTTTAATAGCTTTTGTAAATTTGTTTATACAAAATTTAACACTTGTAAATACAATGATAATCTAAGTAACACATGTCTTCTCACATTATAAAATCTAGTTTTTAAACAACATTCAAAATCTTTACTATATTTTAAACATTTCAAATATTATTTTGAATATAACTTTATATTATATTTCTTATTTAAGTAAATACATCTCTTTATTAATCATTTATATAATCTTTTTAAAACAAAAGATGGTTTGAAATTAAATTATATATATAAATTACTTATAAATATTTATAAGTTAGTAAGTACAATTTTTTTTATTTTCAATATATTTATATTTTTAAACTTAAGATATTAAACTATATTTTTTCATTTTTTAAAGAAAAGGTGCTTTAAATTCTTTTAGCAAATTCGTATTATATTTAAAATCATATTCAAAGCTTCATTTTCAAATTATAATGCATAGTTTAAATAAAATTAGAAACAAATTCTTATTAGCTTAAAAATAAAGATATTAAATTCAATTTATCTCTAGAATCCAATTTATTTATCATATTCCAAATACAATTCTTATTTTATCCCCAAATATTCAAATTACTTCTAAATCAATTCATAATTTAATCAAAATTTGTATATTAATTTACCAAATTAAATTCTTAATTTAATCTAGGAACCAAATTAATTACAAATTTAATTTGTTTAAAAACAAGAATGTTACACTAAGTGACTTCAACTCATGTGATGAGTACATTACAGAAGCTAAAATATGGAAAGAAACCACTAGTCTAGAAGCAACTCTGGGTAGGACTCCCTCACACTATCCTTAGTTCCCAAGTACAATCCCTGACATCCTTGTTTTAGTGCACCTTAACCAACTTCATAACCTTAGTCCACGATCACTTTGTATTACTGTCAACAATGTGAAATTGTTGTCTTAGCATAGTCAAGGTAGGCTCAATCTTTATGTCTTCATGCTGCGATGCTTCCACTATCAAAGAAGAATTATGCATATCCTTATGCAACTGCGATACATGAAAGAATTATGCACATCCATTAGCCTAATCGGTTACTTGACCCTATATGCAAGTATATGAATCCTCTCTAATATCAGAATAGTCCTATAAAGCGAGGAGCTAACCTCTCGGCTTTCCCAAACCGAACAACATTCCTCATTGGAGAAACCTTCATGAGCATAAAGTCCCCAACTGAGAACTTTAGATCCCCGCACCTCTTGTCTGCATAACTATTCTATCTATTTTTCACTTCCTTTATACGTTTTTGAATCCCCATTACCTTGTCAATCAACTCCCTAACCATATTTGGCTAAAGTACTAAGAGATCCCTAGGTTATGCCCGGCACGATGGAGATTCACAAGGTTTTCCATATAATGCTTCGAAAGGTGCCACCCCGATGCTAGCTTGGTAACTGTTGTTATATGAAAACTCAACAAGAGGTAAGTGCTCTTCCCAAGAACCACTAATGTCTAAGATACACGCTTAAAAAATCCTCTAACACATGATTAACACTCTCCATCTACCCATCACTTTATGGATGATAAGCTATACTCAAACTCAGCTCCATTTTAAGGCATCACGTAACCCTTTCCGGAACCAACTAGTGAATATCAGATCTCTATCTCTTGCGATATCACAAGGAGCTCCGTAAAGTCTAACAGTCTCCTTGACATACAACTTAGCTAAACTCAAAGCCATCCTCGTTGTCTTCACTGGTATGAAGTATGCACTCTTGGTTAGTCAATCTCCCAAATGCCTTCGATTACCCTTCCTCGACCTAAGTAGTCCATGTATAAAATCCATAGATATCGGCTCCCACTTCCACTTTGGCATCTCAAGTGGATGAAGATGTCCAACTATCTTCTAGTGGCTACCTTTGACTAGTTGGCAGTTAGAACACTTATTCACAAATATGTAAACATCACTCTTCATACCTTCCCACTAGAAATTTCGCTTCATATCCTAATACATCTTGGTAACTCCCGGATGTATCCTAAGTCTCGAATAATGACTTCCTGCTAACAGCTCTGGCCTAATCCCACCAATACCTAGAACGCACAACTTTTCGTTCATTTTCAATATACCATGACTATTTATCTTAAATCCCAACCACCTCTCTGATGCTTCATTCTCACTTTCAGCTTTTGCTATCCCTGTAATACGAAGATCTCTCAGCTAATTACCTTCTATATGACTTATAAGGGTCGGACGCACTTTTACATTCGCCATAATCGCATACCTCCTACTAAATAATTAGCTACAACATTCGATTTCCTGGGTGTATAAAAAATATCAAAATCACAAGCCATGAGAAACTCTAACCAACATTGTTATCTCATGTCGACGTCCTTCTGGGTGAAAAGATAATTTAAGGATTTGTGATCTGTGTACAATTCATACTTATCACCAAGTAAGTGATTCCTCTACATCTTCAATGAAAAAACCAATGTTAACAACTCCAAGTCATGGGTCAGATACCTCAATTCGTTTGGCTTGAGTTGCTGGCTAGCATAAGTAATAAACCTTCTGTGTTGTATCAACACTGCACTTAAACCTGTCCCACAAACATCTATATAAATAGTTAACCCTCATCTTTGTTTGGAATAGTCATAACATAAGGGCCAGTCAACCTTGCCTTTTGCTTTTGAATGCTTGTTCACAATTATCAATCCAAACAAATATGACGTCTTTCTTCATCAAATTCGTCATGTGTGAAGCAATCTATAAGAAATCCTAAACAAACCTCCTATAATAACCTACTAACCCTAAGAAACTATGAATCTTGGTTGCGCTTTCTGGCCTCTTTCAATCATGAATATCCACAATATGTCCATGGAACCTAACTTTAGACCGCCAAAAGTGACAATTTGGGAACTTAGGTTTCAACACATGCTCTCTTTACATTTCAAGTACAATCCTCGAATGGCAAGTATGCTCCTCCTTGATCTTGGAGTAGATCGAAATATCACCAATAAATTCAAAAACAAACTTATTCGACACATCCCAGTAAACCACATTCATCAAGTCCACAAAATATATTGGAGCATTAGTTAGGCTGAACGACATAACTAACCACTCATAAAATTATCAAACTTAAAAGATATCAAAGGTACACCCTTCTTTGCTACCTTCAATTTACAAAACCTTATGGCAAGATCTAGTTGAGAAAATACCCAAGCGCCATGAAACTAATCCAACAAGTCATATATCCTAGGCAAAGGACACCTGTTCCTAACAGTCTGCTTATTGAGGTCATGGTAATCCACACAATGTCATAAAGAACCACCTGCCTTTGTAGGAAAGACGACGGATGCTTCCTAATTCGATTGACTAGGTCGGACCAAGCCATTATGCAACAAATCGCCGACCTAGTTTTCTAATATTAACTTCTTCTTTGATGTTAGCGTGTGCATAGGAAACATAATAGGTTTAGCATCTCAAATAAATCAATCCAAAATTCAATCTCATAGTGAGGTAGTAAACCAGATACCACTTCAAACATACTGCAAACTCTTGCACAATAAAGGTCGACCCCAAATCATCTTCAGCCACTCCAAGAGAATTAAAAAAACTACCCATAAGCGAGATAAGCCCTTCACAAGACACTACCAAAACCTCCATTCCTTTCTTCAATACAATAGTTTGCTTAACAAAAACCAGGACAACAAGATTCTGAGGTAACCTGTCCATTCCAAGTAATGCATCAAATCCAAAAACCAAGAACATACATACCGCATGGAAGGAGTTGGTCATTACAAGTAACCGAAACTCCAAAACATATCATACTTAGATTGCTCAGTGCACCACTAGGTTCGAACCACAAATAGAATTAAAAGACATAACTAGCTCAGATTTCAATCTATCAACAAGATTATGGGATATGAATCTAGGAAAAGCATTAATATCAAACAAAGCACAAATATAAATGCCATAAAGAATAATATACCATAAAGAACCTACTTCCCCTTTACAACGGCAGTAGTGGAAGCTACTGTAGCTAGTGCGAAAATCCTACGCCACTGTTCTTTCTGAAGCAAAGGAAAATCTATAACAAAATGACCTGGCCAGTAGTAGATGTAACAACCCTTTGGTATAAAATAACTCTTAGCTATTTGTGTCTCAAGATTTGATACCGTTGCAACCGGCACTTTTACCACTTGTACTCCACCACCTAACCCATAATTCCTAGCAAAATGTCCCTGTTATCCACACTTATAGCAAGCAAAATTGGAAACATCCTTCGACGACTGAAACTTACGCTTGTTGTTTCCAGTTGGTGCAGAAGTATATTGCTTTAGAGCTAAACTCTTTAACCTTAAACCCATTCCTATTAGATTCACAAACGATCCCTAAATATTATTTATTGCCTCTCTAAAACTCTAGATACGTAACTGCAACGAACATCTTGTTCTTCTACTATAGGAAAATGGGGTCTTTACCTACCAATTATAAGTGTAGGTAAAACTACCCTAATGGTGGGTAATATGTTTTAGCTACCAATATTGAATTGGTAGACAACGATTGGTAAAGGTTAGTGGGGAAAGAGTCTTTACCTACATTTATTAATATTGGTAGGAAAAAGAATCCATGGACCCTACTAAATTGTGAATCAAATGATGAGTCATCGACTGATGTGTTTGATGATGTGTCATCCTATGTGGCTGCATACATGGTTGCCACAGTTGCATATACGTAGCATACATCAATGTCGCCACTTGGCATCTTGTTGTTGGTCCATGTATCAAACAACAGTTTGTCCACGTGTCATCATTTGATTAGTACATATGGCATCATTTTTCTTAGGTCGTGTGGCATCATTTGATTAGTCAACATGGCATTATCTGATTTGCCATGCGACATCATTTTGTTGGTGTATGTTGCACAATATTATTGGACCATGTGGCATTATTTTATTAGCCTACATGGCATGATTTTATTGGTCTGTTACACAATTCATAGTTTGGTCAAATTTAATTGTTATGTGTAGGTACAAGAAAATAACAGTTATTTATAAATGTTTTATATTAGAAATAAACTAGGAAAAACATACGTTCATATTATCTACAAAACTAATATATCAAACAACCCAAATAACCATATTAAAGCAGTTGTAGTCATTGTGATATTCAATCAAATGTATATGTAGTGTACATAAAATTCGCACCTATATATGTGCAAACAACTGATTCCCATGCATATATAATTTGTAGAAAATAACTTAAAAAGTTAGATGTCTCTCCTACACAATGGACATGAAGCATGCCTAGTGAGCTAGCTATCGATACACTGCACATGGAAAACATGTTTACATTAGTAGACTCCTCGTTGTTTCTTTGGTTTCAAATCATGCAAAAAAATGAATACTTCGTTACTCATTAATTAATAATTAGGCTTAACATATCAAGAAAATATTTTGCAATATAAACCATACCTAAAGGAAAACTGGGCAGCATACTGAATCTGATGCATAAGAACTATTCTCCATTGATATCTTAATTGTTTCAATTTTATCAATTGTATCTTATGACATGCATTTTGTGCCTTTTGTATCGAATATATCGAGGAATTTGATTACCGGGGAGTCTAGTGCGTTCATTTACAAAGAACATATATATAACGTAATTATCAATTCCAATTTTGTGAAATATCAGTCTATAATATAATGATTTGACTGTATGTTACTTGATTTTGTACTGCAGGTTCCATCTTCTCTCTAATGAGTTTTCCACTCAAATGACTAGTAAGGACATCGATTAGTGGTCAATTGTAGAATAATTAAAAGAATGTTAGGTCTTCAAATTGAATACATAGCTTCTTTTTACTTGATTCATTTTTGATTTCCTTGAAATAACAATAAGAAAACTTATCTTAGAAAGATAGATATTTCATCAAAAAAGTGTTGTGGGCTGATGAATTATATTTCTAGTGGAGAAGTTATAAGTTCATACGGTGATTTTGTTTATAAAACAAACATTCTTATATGTTTATGCTAAGATCTGGCCAAAATTTAAGATTCCCTTTTCTATTGGCCCAGGACCATGTAGTAAAGATTTTATTATGGATAAAACATTTTTGATAATAAATTTGTTTGAGTAGCATTTTTTTTACTTGTTTAGAAATAACGTAGCTTTATGTGATATTATATGATATATGTGAATTTGTTTTGTTTTTGGACAAACTTAAAGTTATGTTTGAAAATACTAATAGAGAAAAAGCGTAGAAGTTTTTATTTCTAAAACATGATTTAGCCAAAGGGAGATTAATAAACAAATAGTGAATGAGTGACGGTAATGCATTAAGTACATTGCTTCATGATTATTGAAACAAATTCAAAAATATAGTTGCAAGCAGCTTATAATCTAAGAGTACTATATACCTTTCTCTATAGCTCACACACTTCTAATAGTGGAAATTAGCCACAAGGGCCTCTTTAGCAAGTGCAATTAGTTCGTTGGACACACAACTGAAATAATTACTTTTGAGGAAAAATGTAAAATAATTAGTTTCTAAGGCCCAAAAACCTATGTAATTATGTCCTTGAAAGTAATTGGACTACTGACTTTGTCCTTAAAAGTAATTATTCTGCTGAATATGGCCTTGAAATTAATTTCTATAGATGTGTGACCTAGAAACTAATTGGACTGCAAAGTTTGTCCTTCTAGTGAAATTCCCCCTTCTAATATTTCTAACCTACATATGTTTTAGCTGGTTCTTAAAGAATCTCATACTATAATTTCAAATGTATTAAACTTTAGAATTTGGTAAGAAAAGTAAATGAAAGTAAAATTAATAAAATTCCTTGATTAGTAATGAAAGGCAACCAAAACTTAAAGGGTGCAAAAAACAATTTTAAATCTAAAATTAAGGAAACATTAATAGAATAATAGGATACATAGGTTCCTTGTGGGAAAAGGCAACAAATTAAGTAGTAAGAAAATAACCTGAGAGAATGATTCTCAAGGTCAAGTTATAGACCGTTATGTAGTCACCTCTTGAAGACATGTACTACTCTTAATTTCAAGAACTACATAAAACGTTAGAAGTGTAACAAAGAATTAGTGGCTAATAAATTGGAAAGACAAACACATAAAGCAAAGTGATAAAATATAAATGAATTTTCTTTTTTGAGGCATTCCCTTTATTTTCGAAAGAGAGGTTGTTTTTTAAAGACATCATCTTTACAGATTATTCAAGCCTCACATAACATATAATTTCCACATAAATAAAGATATTTGCAATACAATCTTGAGAAATCGAAAGAAACCATTGATTGGTAACAACCTTAAGGGAGATCGATATTAATATGAAACAAGATTATTAGCAGGAATATAATCAGATACCTCTATACTCTTGATTATTCTTAGTATTACCTTTTTAATATTGTTTTAAAGAACAAAATAAATAAAGAAGTAGTGCTAGACTTAGAAGGAAGCAAGCTTGAATGAAAAAAAATCATGATGATAAACTGTAAGAGTAAATGTCCGTAACGTTAACATAATAAAGGAAACAAATTTTTAAGCCTAAAAAATGAAACACGTAATTGAAATATGTTGGAAAACTTATGTAACATACCAACTCTAATTCATTCAAATCTTTTCTTAAAAATTGACTTTCACAAGCACCATTGTCCAAGTGTTTAAGTAATTCGGCTTTGGTGCAAGAGGTCACAAGTTCGAAACTTGCATTCGAACGTTTATCAACTTGTGATATGTTGTCCTAGTGACATGTTGAATATAAAAACCAATTCAAAAAAAACCGACTTTCACATGGAAGTGAACAACATTTAGAATAATTTCAAATCAAAAATGAAAAATACGATTCCAATGTACAAAAGAAATTTTAGGCGCAATAGAATGAAATACAACCAAAAAAGGAAATATTTCTGGCCAAAAGGTAAACCTCAAAGAAATATTTATCAATTTAATTTGATATAGTTAAATTAGATTCCAATATTGAATACCATATTTAAAAACAAAAAATAAATCAAAATCGGGCGAAGGTTGGTCGAAGTGATTGAAAATTAAAAAAATAAAATCCATGCATTACCAAATAATGGGCTAGTAGATCCTAAAGCTTGATGAAAATTAGTTTTTAATGCTAAATGGAAGGAAATGTCAATGTAATAGCAAGATATGGAGGTTTCTTGTGAGAAATAGTAAGGAATTAATAGCTAATAAATTGAATGGTTTCATTTGAATTTAGTAAGAAATTAATGACTAACAAAAATAGCAAAAAAATAAAATCAACCTTCCTTTTTGAGGCAACGATGATTAGAAAAAGAGAGGTTGCATTTATTTTTAAAAATGTCATCTTTCATGCAATTCAAGCCCTACATAACTTAAAATGGATAAAAAATTAAATTCTTAATTGTTTTCATTGTATAAAATTGATACTTAAATGACATGATTAATATTTCATTTGTATTATAATCAAGGATGTTGCAAGTCATTTAAGAAATAATTTTGTACAATAAACACAATTAGCTCTATTCATTCATGGAAGGCCATAATAAAATGAACCTTACCAAATGAGTGAATCAATGATGGAATTGGTAAGTAATAATTTTGATGAAAAATCAAATCCAATATACTAACAAACACAGAATAAGAATATTCATTTTTGTTGTCTACAGGATTGTTGCATTTAATATTACAATCACTAAGGGTGCATCATTTAGTCAAGCATTTTGGTAATATGTAACAAATTTGGCATTTTACTATCGATGTATTGAAGGAAATCAATGCTCTATCACATAACTTTATAGCCTTATCAAATAAGTCGATCAACGACAATATCATCAAAAATGTTATAAAATCCATAAAAAATTGAAATAAAGAACAAATCAGGTTTGTCATAATTTCTTAGGTTATTATTTTTAAGAACTTAATGTGCTAATACTTGTAAAGGAAAATTAAAATATGCAAAAAAAATTATAAAGCATTCGAATAAGTGCATATTTTATCGCAATATTAATGATTGTAGTAGCAAAAGATGATGATCCAGAATTTGGTTGTAGTCTAAATAACATTCTCCAGATGGCCCTTTTAAATATATCATCCTTCATTCTCACAAAACTACATAATGCAGTTTACATAAAAAATTAACGATGAAGTTTAATTTAGCCAAAAATTAAGAGGAAGCATAAACCAGAAAATAAACAAAAAGGTTACCTTTTGATGGAACAGAAAACTTATTTCATTATTGAATCAAAAAGGAGACCAGGGTAGTAAAACTTGTTTGTTTAACAATTTTTCTTGTAGTGCCTCTTCCTACCATGGTGAAGTTAACAAATTTATTTGATTAATTTGGGAACAAGGTTTGAGAAGATGAGATGATTAGGCATCTGAATAGTACTTTGGAGAATGGAGATGTGGGGGATTCAAAGGTGGATAGTGGTTCCTATCAGTTTCTAGTGTGGCCAATTAAAAGGAAATATGTGGATTGAGATTTGTACCGTAGACTTTATTTAAAATAAATGTTAGATCTGTAGCTAGAGGGTATGGTATGGATTGTGTTTTTCTAATAACTTGGGGAGAATATGTTTTAGCCATTTTGGATGATGACATATTGGTATGAAATTGTGAATTTTTTTTGAAAAATTACAATACTTACATTTTAATAGACCATTGTTTAAATAAAAATTGCAATATATGAAAAGTTATTAACAAATGATTAGTTATTAATAAAAATTGCAATATTGATACATTAGTGATTTTACAAGGAACATTGCTAGGATATGCAAACGAAATATTCATTCCAAAAATGAAATTGCTAGGATAAGTTTTTTTGACACATCATCACACGACTCAGCATTATTTTTACCGAAAGGTAAAATGATAGGAGGTAAATATATGCGCTAATTGCAAAAAACATACATGCAGTATATGCGTAGGTAATACTTTTTACTTACTCATATTTATTGGTAGATAATCATCCTTCCAAAATGTTATAATATTGGCAATATATGCCTACCAATAAATCTTACCATTAAGTATTGGTAGATAAAGGTTATCTTTACCTACCCATATATATTGGTTGGTAAAATATTGGTAGGTAAAGGTCAGATTTCTTGTAGTGTTCATCAGTGGTGTATCTATCAATCCCAGCCTGAACAGAGATAATGCATTAAACCTATTTTAATACTAATAATAGACTTAGCCCCCACTTCATATCTACGAAGCTCCTAAATAACATATTCTTTCCATCCTCCAAGACAAACTTCATTCCGAACACTTCCTTGAATTGGGCTTAAGAGAAGTTGTTTTTCTAGACATCTGTGGTGACCAAACCCCACTAATCCATAGCAACATCTGACAGATGTTGTGATGCCAAAGGATGCTTCATCGCATCATCCATCTCTATATCTTCGAATATCCTATTACAAAAACTATGCCAAGTCTGAACCTTGATGATAATATCAGTGATGTTGAACCTCTTACTACCTAACTTATCAAATTTACGGCACAACAAACCAAAGTTCATCTATGGTCGAACCTGTGGGACCTCCTCAACAACATTCACCCTCAGTTCCTCGATAGGAGCAGCATTTCTCTATGCTCGAGTCCCACCGTTAGTAATAGTACTACTCTTTCCACCTCTACCTTTGCCTCTAGCAATAACAGTTCTAGTACTCATTGTTTTCCCTACCTGAACATAGCAAAACATCTTTAAGATACTTAAGCATAGAGTTATTTCAAAGAAATAGTTATTCCTAAGGAAATACTATAAAGGGAGTAGGTTTATCCAAAAATAAAAATACGCTCTTATGTATATATAATACATTCAACTCATTCTAAGATGTCACTTACCCTATTTCTAATGAGCCAGATCTAACCAAAGCCAGGGTATTCACTAAACCTTGGCTCTGATACCATATGCGATGACCTGATTTTTCGACCATAGAATGTCAACGCTAATACATCCATGGTATTTGCATGCCAAGCACCCAAGTGTTAGAAAGACCGAATTTTAGGGTAAAGTAAAAAAGGAAAAGAAATAGTGCAGATTGAAAGAATGCAACCTTATAACCTCACAAGCATAACGATAAAATACAATATCCAAGAATACAATGCACGAGGTTACCCCAAAATATAAAGTAATTTTAGAGTTGCAAAACTTAAGTACTATCATGTGCCTAGACAGTTATAACAGTCTATCATTACAACTCTGATGCATACATAATAACAATGAAACTAAAATAGAAATAGATGGATAAATGAAAGCCTCCAGCTCGTCTCTTGAGCTCTGAAGCTTCCAAAGTCAAACATGCTTTACTCAGTCTACTCGAAAGAGTACATGAGGAATTTAGGAAAAATAAAAACACGTGTCAGACATAAGTCTGGTGCCAGAAGCGCAAAATACATGCATCTATATAACATCTACTTTAAGGCCATAAAAATCACCGTAACAGTTTTCCCCTCGAAAGAAACTAAACCATCAGAAGATTAAATATAAAGATATAATAGATAGTGTCTAGGGTGTAGAAAATAAATCAGAAAATAGTTATGCTACTTGCAGCTCACAACACCACAATATTAGAAGTACATTTGAAACCACCAATGTATGTTCAAATATGGATTTTCGATGAAGATCTCCTCAATAAACTTACGACGGCTCCCATGACAAGGAATGGAATCTACCTTTCGAGCGTTGTATATCTATAGATAAAATAAACCATAAGGTAAATACAACTGGCCTACGCCCAAAAATATGATGCCAAGTATCAATAACTTCACTAGCAATATTGATAAGCATCTCGAAATATGGACTTGATACACCCCTTTGGGTTAGCTAAACCCCGGGCTATGCATCCTACACATCGAGTCTTTATCACTCGAACACATCTCGAATCTCTCCCTGGATTCCAGCACAAGCTACTTAACGAATGCTAATGTTGACCTCTTCCTTGGACTTAACCTTAGGATAGATAGTTCAACTCTATAGCATTAGTCTGCAATGTTAATGTTAACTCTCCCTTGGATTTAACCTTAGAATAGACAGTTCAGCTCTATAACTGTAACTTCCCCCGCTTGAAGGCCTAAAATTAACGGTTATGGATGCTGCAGTCATCCATAGTTATTAATTCTCGGTGACCAAACGCTGTAATATTAGATACATTGATATAACATAAACACATGGATACTAAAAAAATTAAAACCATTGAAAATTGTTCTCATTCCATTTCAGTCATGTTTCAAATTTATTACATAATCCCAAATTCAAGAATCACGTTCAAAGAAAATATAATGATTACATAATACGCTAAGAGCGACATATGAAGATGCCTTCTTGGATGATCAGAGTCTAAACATAGGCATTTAAACAACTTAGCCTTTATATCAAAATACAGCAGAATCAAGTAGAAAAGAACTTCTATTAGCTAATTTGCTTCCTGCATGTCTTCGAAAGCTTATTCGTTTAAAGGAGAACCTAAAAATCTCAACTCTCAATTTATTCAAAATCAATTGAGCACCAGAGAGTTTAAGGGAAAACTTAAACTTCGAGTCAGACAAAAAGCCTGATATGAATAATAACCTACCATCTCGAACCATTTAGATATCTAGTGAGACCATGCCGCTTAGCGGAATGGGTTTTCCCCTCACTATTATCTTGCCCAAAAATTTATAATAACCATATACTATGCTTCTGCATCCACAATGGTTAAAAACATTGCAATTAAAATATCATGACGATATGCAAACAAGCAAAATATCATTGATTTCCCATCCCTATTCATTTGACTACCTGTCTCAGTTATAGTTTCTAGGGTCACCATTACCTATTAGTTCTCATGGGTTGACTAATACCCTGTTCAAAGCTTATGAACTATTTGTCTGGTTTCATAGTTTTCATGGGATAACTAAGAACCTATTGGCCCCCGCCAATAACTTCAATATTCATGGTTCTCTTTAAACCTATTGGTATCTCAAATAACATCTCTTATATCATAGTTTTCATAGGTTGACTATGAACATATTGATCTCTGTCAATAACTTTATCCAGATATAGTTTTCATGGGATCACTACGAACTTATTGGCCTCTGCCAATAACTCTCTCCAAACATAGTTTTCAATGGTTTACTATGAACCTATCTAAACTGACAACTTATTGATCGGTCTTTGGGCATCCTATGTTCTGGTCTACCTGACCTCCTGGATGTAACTCTAATCATTCAGGAGTTAACTCAATTCATATTCCCTACTGGTCAAAATAGCTAGTTACTTTGCTCTTACTCCCTAAAATACAATTATGGATCCATTATACAGTGAATATGTTTGTAGAATAAGCACATACAATAGCATAACAATACCAACATTTATGGTTTAACATCCTTGAAATTATTTCCACATGAAACATGGTCAATACCTTTAATCCATTATTTTTATCAAGGAAAGCTTCTTCAAAACTCCAAAATTAAAACCATTTCAAAGCACTTTTATATTGATATGGGTTTTCCTTTAAAAATGAGATCGGGTTCTTTATTTTGAAAACTATAGCTTTCGAAACCTTTAGCCTTTACTTTTAAAACCATTTAGAATATACCCTTCGGAAGCATTCAAATCTTATTTTCAAAACACTTAAACTGTGACGGCCCTGACCCGACCTTCGAAAATCGGCACCTAATGCGACACTCATATTCAATGCCACAGATCCAAACGTCGAATCTAGTTCGCCGGAGCTTATAACACCATTAAGTATAACAACACAGCGAAAGAAAAAGAATATCAATATATATAATATTGATACAATGACAGATACAATATCTGATATAATATGATACAACAGAATGATACAATGGATATCTATATACCTCAGAGATATAAGACACAGTGGAAAGAATATCTTCAATAGAATGCATCCCCAAATCCAATTGCTCCAATCCATAGCTAGCTCAAACCACCATCACGTTTCACCAAAATAAGCAAGTCTCATCCAATCCAAAGACTAGACAAACTCCAGATAATCTACTAAACCTGACTATCTGAAAAACACGACTCTAGACTGCCTGTGTGGGAAAATTGTGGGCACTCAGAGTTTAGAAAAGGAACAATAAACTCCAGGTCAGTCATGGAACTGGTATGAGTAACAAAATCAGCTTATCTTTTGAAACAAACAAAAGAATTTAGATTGAAATCCGCAATGCTTTTTAGAAAATGAAACTACCATAAGGCCTCCCAGCACACACACAATGCAATCGCACTTATGGGGGAGATTTCTCCTTATGATAGCCAAATATGCTTACTACGCAAAATTATTCATTTTATTAGTGCATAGAGGAAAACATTTCGAAAGTATAATATTAATCTTAGCCAGCATAGGTACCATTATATTATGCCAGCTATAGCTACCTTCTGAGGAGGCAGGTTATACAACTGCAATCGTAAAGGGCTCGTATTGTTTTATTTGGATTTTCAACAAATGGTCAGGCTAAGGAACTTCCTACTACCACATGGTTACACCTCTGGCGGGACGTTCCGAGAACCTAACCGGATCTCTGCCAACACAAGTCTGGGTTACTTCTGTAACCAGGTAACTACTACTCGAGCATGCCACCCCCGGTCCTTTGGGACCTTTATCCGAGGTGCCTCTAAACCACAAAGCAACAACCACACAGTAAATGAGATTGAAGCCACCACATAGGTAAATATCTAGGCTCCATACCATGATACTACCCTTTACCAGAAGGGAATGACACACCCTAAAAGGCACAACCCTCATATCCTTGCCGCATCTTTCCTGTTTCGACCATTTCCGGGGTGTGAGGTCCTGATGCAGTCTCGTCCACAAAGCTACGCTTTATACAAAGCCATGCTTTGATCACAAGTGATCAACAAATGATCATCAACACACAGCAGCACTCTGCATGCCACACTACCAAATTGGGAGTATATCACCGATAATTTTCAACTACACAACCTTTGAGCTCGTACGTCTCAGAGAAGGGTGTTAAGCTAAGAGAATAAATTCTCCGCCACCAACAGATATGTATTTGAAAGAAATCGGCTTTATATCTCAATGTGTAGTGTTAGACATACAACCATACAAGTCTGTCCTTGGTTCGAACAAAACCGAAGGCACTTCCGAAGAAGCCCTTGCAAATCGGGTATTCACAATCCCGATTGGACTTTCCATCACTTAGGGAATCTCTATACCGTAGCTACTCGGTGCAGAGGCAATCGATAGGTTATCCTATCGTTCTCGCAAACATCCGTTCTTCAACATCGGTCTTCAATGCAATCCATAATGTCGTATCACTATTTGGTATGGGTTATATGACACAAGGTCCTCTCCCGGTTAAATCGAATAATGAGCGCAATATTTAAAATATATGGATATGGGATTTTCGTTAAGTCACAACTTATAAAATCCAAAACCTTTCTTCAAATGGTTAAACAAATTACCATTTCAAATCTTTAAATAAAAAGACTTATTTCAAAAAGTTCACCCAGTTTCACAAAAATCCATTTACGGATTTCAAAATAATTTCCGTTTCAATTGGATTAACTCATTAAATCCTTAAATTAAAGATTTAACCTATAGCTTTCTAACTGTTTCCATAACTTGGACATCACTTGCATTTCAAACTAGAAATCCTTTTAATACAAATTGGAAGTTCATTTCTTACGTGGAAGCTTTTATTATTCGAAAACAAATAGTTTTCCTTTCGGAAGAATCCAATTATTTTTGCACGAGTTAAAGCCCTTGAATATAAATTCAAATTCCTTAATCAATACCTTTAAAATGGTTTAATCAATTCGATGTGGGTTTCAGATAACCAACTGGAATCCGACTCCCTGTCGCATCGAGATTTAAATGCCGTTTACGGGCAAAAAGGGTTTCACATAAATACATAAGCAAATCACAGATCACAGTTCAGCACAAAGCAATTCACATCACATAGTATCATAATCACATATCAGAAATATCAATCCAGTACACAATATCTAACAATTAACTTAAATTAATCAAATTAAACTCAATTAATTTCAATGAGCAATTAATTTCATAATTACTTTCATAAAGTAATTACACTTACACAATTTCATAAATTATTATCATTAATTAATTAATCTAATTGATTGTTAAAATTAATCACATTAATTAATTATTTACATAATCTTAGTTAATGACTTTCATTAACTAATGACAATTCTTTAATTACTTTCCTAATTAATCTCTAGTTATAAATTAATCTAAATTCATTATTTATAAATTAAATAAATAAGTCATTCCTTAATTATCTTATTCATTAAATCATTTTAATACCTTAATTATCTCTAAAGTAATCCATTTCTTTATTAATGGCTTCATTAATATTAAAGTGTATTTAAAACATTACACTTCTGAATTTAGATTCAAATTTCATTTTGAATGTAAGACTCAAAATGATTATATCTTTAAACATTAACCAAATTTAAATATCAACTTATAAACCTATATAAGAAAAGTTCTAACTAAATTACTTTAATTTTTACTTAAAATTTAATCTTTAAAATACATTACATTTTAACTTGCAAATTCAAGTTAAACAAATTATTTAACTTTTCATTCAAAATCCTTTTTGTAAAAGAAATTTATGAAAATCCAATTCAAATATTTATTTGAAAAACAAATTACTTTAAAAAAAGCTATTTGATTTAAACTTGTTTAAAACATTCAGGTTTAAAAACTGATTTAAATCACAGGTTTGAATTCAAGAAACTTGAATCCATATCTAAACATTTGATTTAAACTTGGCTTTAAACTTTGATTCAAAACTTTGGTTTAAACTTACTTTTAAAATTTTGATTTAAAACTTTGATTTAAAACTTGCTTTTAAAACCTTGATTTTAAATTCTTGATTTAAAATCCCAATTCATTTTAAAAGCTTAAGGATTCAAAAGTTCATTTGAAACTAAACTTAACTTTTGAATTTAAACCCAGTTTAAATTCTGTTTCCAGATTTTAAATTAAATTTTAAAATCTGAAAACTGTTAGGTTTGTTTCTAAAACCTGAAACCCTCTTTTAAATATGTTAAAACTTTAAGACTTCAAAGTCATTTTGATTCTAACTTCATTTAGATTTAAACTTATTTTTTTAAATCTATTTCACCATTTAAATTCTGTTTAAATTTGCTTTAAATTCAAATTTTTACTGTCAGGTTTACTAAAACCTATAGCAAGATAAACAACCCGAGGCAACCTTATTTTACTTCGAGTTCAACACTTAAAAACTTCGAGCTGACCAACCATTCCTTCGAGTAAAACTCGAGTCGAACTCGCGTACCATCCCTACTTTTCCCCCCCCAACTACATAATTTCCAGATCACCAAAGTTAGTGCACTGTGTACGTGCACATCGTTGCCGACAAACTCCAGGCGACGCTGCGTCGTCGAACAAGTCGACGACTATCCACGCATTCATCCCCGATCGCCAGAAACTCGGTCATCTCCTCGAATTCAAATTCGAGTTTAAAAACCCAAACTTGGAACAGCGAGACCCACCACCACCAAACCTGTCAACGCTTCTTCCTCGCAGCTCCGACCACCTGAAGGTCTACAACTCCGGCCACAACTTCGACTACTACCCCTCTACCAGTCCCCAAAAGCACGTTGAACTCGATCAACCATGGATGACGAGCGATCCAAATCTCTCGGCCTCAACAAAACCAGGGCTACGAACTAAAACTCATCAACACCGCTTCCACGTCCAACTGCTTACCACCCCACTATTTTTCCTAGACCCACTGATCACTCCTGCACCTCCGGCCAAAACCCCGATCACCACAAACCCGTGGATCATCAGAGATCATCAAAGCAACGAAATTTAGATAATCTCAAACTGCTCTTTCATCTTAGATCTAAAAATTAAAATTTTAACTTTAAAAATCATGTTAAAGCATACGAATTCAAGTTATATACCTGAAATCGTGAATTGAGATACTTGAATTCTGAGTTATGTAAGGGTTTTTGTTCCGTTCTTTGTTTCTAGAGACAATACTGAGTTGTTTAAAATTAAATAGATTTTTAAAACTTAGTTCATAATCAAACAAACAACTTTTGATTATATTTTAAGTTCTAACAGTGAGTAGTTCAAGAGATGGGGATTTATTTTGTAAATCTGGGTTTGGGAAAAATAGAACAGGGACATTCAAGTGATACACGATAAATACATGATACATACATTAAAACATTATCATATAAACACTGGAGATTACAACAACATACTTTCTAGATAAATACTTGCAACTGTGTCAGATACTTAAGTTTTTCTTATAAAAAAATGTTACTCACATTTGTCTTCCAGAATGAACAGAGTTTCATTTATGATGAAACAGGCTTGAAATTGCAAGCTGAAATTTTCTTTTTGATCTCTGGTTTTAATTGATTGAATTGCTGTTTTAAATTGAATTTCTGTTTTAAAGTTAAATATGAAGCCTACTTTAGTTTCTTGACTTTTGCTTAATCGAAACTGAAATGAAAAAGCTTGATATATATAAAAGAAGTTTACATGCTATATCATTCTTGTTTGTACAAAAAAGATCAGCGATTTTTTTCTTGTTTTATGTTGACTAAAGATTTTTTTTTTCTTTTCTTACTTTAACCAAACAAGATTTCGACTGAGATGATATTGTGGTGGCTTGCATTAATTTTCTTTGTCATTTTTTATGTCTTATTGTCCAAGCCTCCATAGATATTTTTATTTCTTCTTTAGCAATATTTTCATGTATGTGTTTACTTGTTTCATATTTGTACTTTATTATAAAAATATTGTCTTGTTTTTATTTTATTTTAAATCTACATACTTATCTATATACATAACATTGTCTTCTTTTGCAAGCTTCATACTTGAATGTATTTTATTTCTTGTCTTTAGGCTTGTTGCTTTGTAATATGAATAAAACCCTATAGTTAACATGATATTAGAATGTGTCTAATGTATTTACTTTATATTTTAATTTATCTTATATGTATAAATATATCTATTTCTATTTCAAATTTAAATATTTATTTTTTACTTTATACTTATTATCTTATTTTTACATTTTGCATTCATTTATTATTTATAGATGTTTAACTTTTAGAGAAATCGTTTTTAAAACTTAATTATATTTTAATAAAATAAACACACATATTTTATATTATAATATATAGAATTTAACTTTAAACATCCTTTGAAAATTATTTTATATCAATTTCAAATTATAACTTCCAAAAGATTCATTTGTATAAATAAAGGCACATCTAATTTAGTTATATCCAAAATCCAAATACAAATTTATTTTCTAAGATATTTAAATTTACATCCCAATTTCAAATTATATTTTCAATCTATTTTATTTTCAAATATCCAAATTAATTCTCGATTAACTCATAATTTAACTAGAATCTTACATTAATTACCAATTAATTTCACCATTTTTATTCAAAAATTAAATTAATTAGCAATTTATACTTAGAAAAAATCCGTGATCGTTACAGATTCCCCCTTAAGAAATTTCGTCTCCGAAATTTGCAGGCACGAAAGTAACAAAGATAGATACACAAAGGAAACAGTTTTCCAGGTCAGACTGGATATCTATTCTGTATTTGGCTTACCAAATCAGAAAATCAACAATATGAGAACAAACTCATACAATTTTTTTCAAGATACTCGAGTTATCCGGATCTACGAATATGAAGGGGCACTGGTTAGTTCGAAGGATAACTAATCATCCGTAGAATATATCGAGACCCAAAAGAAGAGATAGATAGATTCAATTTTCTACAATTTCTTAAACACTAGGTATGAATTCCAACTTAGGCCGGAACACCCAAAATATATACCAACATGTCCCTCTTCGGACTTCGATCTACACAAGAAATTATAATAGAATTTCAAATTTGGTTTTAAACGAAATCGTTTTATCGATTCTATTCAAATTTAGCTTCATATTCTATTAATCAATTTAACTCAATTTAAAATTTCCAATTTATTTAAAATTTCAATTTCAAATTTCAAATTCATATTCATTAGAGTTTAAATCGAAAAGCTGATAAGAAACCGATGAAGATACGAAGTAAGTATTTCCTACAATGATTCGTAGGGCCACCATCACAACGAGGCTTCTCCTTGCAGCTTCCACGAAGCAAATCAAAGAGATTGAAATCGAATCAAAGGAGATTGATAGAGAAAGTTGTTTTCGCTATTGCAGGCTATTAACCATTTGTAGTGGTATTCCCCTGTCCCCTATCTCGTCCTCTTCTTGTACTCATACTTACTATCAGTGAATAGTAAGAGAATCTACTGAGGCATTCGAACGGATATCTTAATGATTACTCATTCTAGGGTATACTTCACCCTATCTCTAATGAGTTGCTTAATGTGTTATACTTCTGAGCTAAAATTTCAACCCTCGGCTCTGATACAAAAATGTGACGGCCCTGACTCGACCTTCGAAAATCGGCACCGAATACGACACTCATATTCAAATGCCGCAGATCCAAACGTCGAATCTGGTTCGCCGGAGCTTATAACACCATTAAGTATAACAACACAGCGGAAGAAAAAGAATATCAATATATATAATATTGATACAATGACAGATACAATATCTGATATAATATGATACAAAAGAATGATACAATGGATATCTATATACATCAGAGATATAAGACACAGCGGAAAGAATATATTCAATAGAATGCATCCCCAAATCCAATTGCTCCAATCCATAGCTAGCTCGAACCATCATCACGTTTCACCTAAATAAGCAAGTCTCCTCCAATCCAAAGACTGGACTAACTACAGATAATCAACTAAACCTGACTATCTGAAAAACCCAACTCTAGACTACCCGTGTGGGAAAATTGTGGGCACCAAGAGTTTAGGAAAGGAACAATAAACTCCAGGTCAGTCATGGGACTGGTATGAGTAACAAAAACAGTTTATCTTTTGAAACAAACAAAAGAATTTAGATTGAAATCCGCAATGCTTTTTAGAAAATGAAACTACCATGAGGCCTCCCGGCACACACACAATGCAATCGCACACATGGGGGAGATTTCTCCTTATGATAGTCAAATATGCTTACTACGCAAAATTCTTCTTTTATATTATTATTAGTGCATAGTGGAAAACATTTCGAAAGTATAATATTAATCTTTGCCAGCATAGGTACCATTATATTATGCCTGCTATAGCTACCTCTTGAGGAGGCAGGTTATACAACTGCAACCGTAAAGGGCTCGTATTGTTTTATTTGGATTTCCAAAAAATGGTCAGGCTAAGGAACTTCCTACTGCCAAATGGGTACGCCTCTGGCGGGACGTCTCGAGAACCTAACCGAATCTCTACTCGAGCATGCCACCCCCCGGTCCTTTGGGACCTTTATCCGAGGCGCCTCTAAACCACAAAGCAACAACCATACAGTAAATGGGATTGAAGCCACCACATAGGTAAATATCTGGGCTCCATACCATGATACCACCCTTTACCAGAAGGGAATGACACACCCTAAAGGGCACGACCCTCATAACCTTGCCGCATCTTTCCTGTTTCGACCATTTTCGGAGTGTGAGGTCCTGATGCAGTCTCGTCCACAAAGCTACGCTTTATACAAAGCCATGCTTTGATCATAAGTGATCAACAAATGATCATCAACACACAGCAGCACTCAGCATGCCACACTACCAAATTGGGAGTATATCACCGATAATTTTCAACTACAGAACCTCTGAGCTCGTACGTCTCAAAGAAGGGTGTTAAGCTAAGAGAATAAATTCTCCGCCACCAACAGATATGTATTTGAAAGAAATCGGCTTTATATCTAATGTGTAGTGTTAGACATACAACCATACAAGTCTGTCCCAGGTTCGAACAGAATCGAAGGCACTTCCGAAGAAGCCCTTGCAAATTCGGGTATTCACAATCCCGATCGGACTTACCATCACTTAGGGAATCTTTATATCGTAGCTACTCGGTGCAGAGACAATCGATAATTTATCCTATCATTCTCGCAAACATCCGTTCTTCAACATCGGTCTTCAAAATGCCATCCATAACGTCGTATCACTATTCGGAATGGGTTATATGACACAAGTTCTCTCCCAGCTAAACCGAATAATGAGCGCAATATTTAAAATATATAGATATGAGATTTCAGTTAATTCATAACTTATAAAATCCAAAACCTTTTTTCAAATGGTTAAACAAATTACCATTTCAAATGTTTAAATAAAAAGATTAATTTCACAAAGTTCACCCGTTTCACAAAGATCCATTTACGGATTTCAAAACAATTTCCACTTCAATTGGATTAACTCATTAAATCCTTAAATTAAAGATTTAACTTATAGCTTTCAAACCGTTTCCATAACTTGGAAATCACTTTCATTTCAAACTAGAAATCCTTTTAATACAAATTAGAAGTTCATTTCTTATGTGAAAGCTTTTATTATTCAAAAAATAATAGTTTTCGTTTCGGAAGAATCCAATTACATTTGCACGAGTTAAAGCCCTTGAATTTAAATTCAAATTCCCTAATCAATACCTTTAAATGGTTTAACCCATATATAACTTGTATAACATCTTTAATCCCTAGTTTCAAATCATAGAATTCAGTTTTAAATTTAAATTCAAATCAAATTATTTAAACTTCAAGGCGCAATCAAGTTATTCAAAATAAATTTTATCTTTGAAACTCCTTTTCAAAAACTTTTTACTTTAATCCCAATCCATTTCCAAACTATTTGGATTTAAAAATTCAAATTCAAAACTATTTCAAAAATTTGTGACTTAACCAATTTCCACGTGCAATCCATATTTGTGTGTGTGTGGTGTAGTCCAGGGGTTTAACACAATAGTGCAACATCATCAATCATCACAGATAAAGTAAATTAATCAATCACAAAGATTCACCATTATGATTCGATGTGGGTTTCAGATAACCAACTGGAATCTGAATCCCTGTCGCATCGAGATTTAAATGCCGTTTACGGGCAAAAAGGGTTTCACATAAATACAGAAGCAAATCACAGATCATAGTTCAGCACATAGCAATTCACATCACATAGTATCATAATCACATATCAGAAATATCAATCCAATACACAATATCTAACAATTGACTTAAATTAATCAAATTAAACTCAATTAATTTCAATGAGCAATTAATTTCATAATTACTTTCATAAAGTAACTACACTTATACAATTTCATAAATGATTATCATTAATTAATTAATCTAATTGATTGTTAAAATTAATCACATTAATTAATTATTTAAATAATCTTAGTTAATGACTTTCATTAACTAATGACAATTCTTTAATTACTTTCCTAATTAATCTCTAATTATAAATTAATCTAAATTCATTATTTATAAATTAAATAAATAAGTCATTCCTTAATTATCTTATTCATTAAATCATTTTAAAGCCTTAATTATCTCTAAGGTAATCCATTTCTTTATTGATGACTTCATTAATATTAAAGTGTATTTAAAACATTACAGTTCTAAATTTAGATTCAAATTTCATTTTGAATGTAAGATTCAAAATGATTATATCTTTAAACATTAACCAAATTTAAATATCAACTTATAAACCTATATAAGAAAAGTTCTAACTAAATTACTTTAATTTTTATTTAAAATTTAAGCTTTAAAATACATTACATTTTAACTTGCAAATTCAAGTTAAAACAAATTATTTAACTTTTCATTCAAAATCCTTTTTATAAAAGAACTTTATCAAAATCCAATTCAAATATTTATTTGAAAAACAAATTACTTTAAAAAAAGCTATTTGATTTAAACTTGTTTAAAACATTCAAGTTTAAAAACTGATTTACATCACATATTTGAATTCAAGAAACTTGAATCCATATCTAAACATTTGATTTAAACTTGGCTTTAAACTTTGATTCAAAACAATGGTTTAAACTTACTTTTAAAACTTTGATTTAAAACTTGCTTTTAAAACCTTGATTTTAAATTCTTGATTTAAAATCCCAATTCATTTTAAAAGCTTAAAATTCAAAAGTTTATTCGAAACTAATCTTAACTTTTGAATTTAAACCTAGTTTCAATTCTGTTTCCAGATTTTAAATTAAATTTTAAAATCTGAAAACTGTCAGGTTTGTTTCTAAAAGCTGAAACCCTCTTTTAAATATGTTAAAACTTTAAGACTTCAAAGTCATTTTGATTCTAACTTCATTTAGATTTAAACTTATTTTTTAAATCTATTTCACCATTTAAATTCTGTTTAAATTTGCTTTAAATTCAAATTTTTACTGTCACGTTTACTAAAACCAATAGCAAGATAAACAACCCGAGGCAACCTTATTTTACTTCGAGTTCAACACTTAAAAACTTCGAGCCAACCAACCATTCCTACGAGTAAAACTCGAGTCGAACTCGCGTACCATCCCTACTTTTCCCCCCCAACTACACAATTTCCAGATCATCAAAGTTAGTGCACTGTGTACGTGCACATCGTTGCCGACAAACTCCAGGCGACGCTGCGTCGTCGAACAAGTCGACGACTATCCACGCATTCATCCCCGATCGCCAGAAACTCCGTCATCTCCTCGAATTCAAATTCGAGTTTAAAAATCCAAACCTGGAACAGCGAGACCCACCACCACCAAGCCTGTCAACGCTTCTTCCTCGCAGCTCCGACCACCTAAAGGTTTCCAACTCCGGCTACGACTTCCACTACTACCCCTCTACCAGTCCCCAAAAGCACGTTGAACTCGATCAACCATGGACGACGAACGAATCAAATGTCTCGGCCTCAACAAAACTAGGGCTACGAAATAAAACTCGCCACCGCCGCTTCCACGTCCAACTTCTCACCACCCCAATATTTTTCCTAGACCCACTAATCACTCCTGCACCTTCGGCCTTAACCCCGATCACCACAAACCCGTGGATCATCATAGATCATCAAAGCAACGAAATTTAGGTAATCTCAAACTGCACTTTCATATTAGATCTAAAAATTAAAATTTTAACTTTAAAAATCATGTTAAAGCATACGAATTCAAGTTATATACCTGAAATCGTGAATTAAGAAACCTGAATTCTGACTTATGTAAGGGTTTTTGTTCAGTTCTTTGTTTCCAGAGACAATACTGAGTTGTTTAAACTTAAATAGATTTTTAAAACTTAGATCATAATCAAACAAGCAACTTTTGTTTATATTTTAAGTTCTATCAGTGATTAGATCATGAGATGGGGATTTATTTGGTAATTGGGAAAAACAAAACAGGGACATTCAAGTGATACAGGATAAATACAGGATACATACATTAAAACATTATCATATAAACACTGGAGATTACAACAGAATACTTTCCAGATAAATACTTGCAACTGTGTCAGATACTTAAGTTTTTTTTAAAAAAATGTTGCTCACAGTTGTCTTCCAGAATGAACATAGTTTCATTTATGATGAAATAGGCTTGAAATTGCGAGCTGAAATCTTCTTTTTGATCTCTGGTTTTAATTGATTGAATTGCTGTTTTAAATTGAATTTCTGTTTTAAAGTTAAAGATGAAGCCTACTTTAGTTTCTTGACTTTTGCTTGATCGAAACTGAAATGAAAAAGCTTGATATATATATATATATATATATATATATATATAAATGAAGTTTGCATGCTATATCATTCTTGTTTGTACAAAAAAGGTAAGGGATTTTTTTCTTGTTTTATGTTGACAAAAGATTTTTTTTCTTTTCTTACTTTAACCAAACAAGATTTCGGCTGAGATGATATTGTGGTGGCTTGCATTAATTTTCTTTGCCATTTTTTTTGTCTTATTGTCCAAGCATTCATAGATATTTATATTCCTTCTTTAGCAATATTTTCATGTATGTGTTTACTTGTTTCATATTTATACTTTATTATAAAAATATTGTCTTGTTTTTATTTAATTTTAAATCTAGATACTTATCTATATACATAACATTGTCTTCTTTTGCAAGCTTCATACTTGAATGTATTTTTTTTCTTGTCTTTAGTCTTGTTGCTTTGTAATATAAATAAAACCCAATAGTTAACATGATATTAGAATTTATCTAATGTATTTACTTTATATTCTAATTTATCTTATATTTCTATTTCTATTTCAAATTTAAATATTTATTTTTCACTTTAATACTTATTGTCTTATTTTTACATTTTGCATTCATTTATTATTTATAGATGTTTGACTTTTAAAGAAATCGTTTCTAAAAATTAATCATATTTTAATAAAATAAACACACATATTTTATATTATAAAATATAGAATTTAACTTTAAACATCCTTTGAAAATTATATTATATCAATTTCAAAATATAACTTCGAAAAGATTCATTTGTATAAATAAAGGCACATCTAATTTAATCATATCCAAAATCCAAATACAAATTTATTTTCTAAGATATTTAAATTTACATCCCAATTTCAAATTCTATTTCAATCTATTCTATTTTAAAATATCCAAATTAATTCTCTATTAACTCATAATTTAAGTAGAATCTTATATTAATTACCAATTAATTTCACCATTTTTATTCAAAAATTAAATTAATTAGCGATTTAAACTTAGAAAAAATCTAGGATCCTTACATAAACATATACCTTTCAAAATACTATGAAATATCTCTTTCGAAAGCATCACCTTCCCTTTGAAATCATCAAAACATTCCTTTCGAAAGTATTAAAGCATAACTTTCCAACTTATAGAAGCATAGATTCGAAACCATTTGAAAGTACCTCTTTCGAAACCATTGGGTTAAATCTTAAGTATAACTTTTGGGTCAAAGCGACCATAAGCAAAAGTACCCCTTTCGAAACCATTAACCTTCAATTAAAAGAGTTTGGGGAAAACAGATGGTTCCGGAACCATCCTTTCGAAAGCTTTAACCTTTTATGTAAAGCAATTGGAAGGATAGCTTTGAAACATCATTCGAAAGCCATTGCCTTCGAAACCTTTTGGTTTAAATGTCTATTGGAGACCTTTCGAAAGCATTGGGAAGTGGCTTGTTATATTTATGAAACAAAAGCTTGCCTTTTGAACTCATTGAAAATTTTCAACCTATTCGAAAGGTACGAAGACGGTAGCAAGGTTTCGACTTGTTTCAAAACTACCCTTTCAATGGCTTCTCTTTAAAACTTAATATACGCCAACTTATTCGAAAGCTACCCTTTAAAAAAAGGTGGCAACCCCTTTGAAAGCTATATAGAATTGATCCATCTCTTTCGAAAGCATCCATTAAAAGAAGGGCAAGCGGCATCTCTTTTGAAAGCAAAACAAAGACCTTCAAAAGCCATTTAAAATGGCCTCGACCTTATCGAAAGCTTGATTTTGACTTTATACCCTCCGCCTTTCTCCTATCCACTATGTAACAAAGATGTGTATTGGTTTCGACATGGTTAGAGGTGGAAGTATGAGGTCGAAAGGTGGAAAACGAAAGTGGTGAAGCGGTAAATCTGTACAAAACTGTTTTGTTTCCTTTTTAAGTAAGTGCTTTTCTACTAACTTGCCTCATTGTTAAAATATAATTGATTGTCATAAACGTTACCAAAATCTTTTCTAAAAGATTGCTGAATTTATCCAAAATTAATTAAAATAATTAACAAAGAAGCCCTTCCCTTTAGCAAAAAAGTTAAGACATTTAATTCCTCCAACTTAATTAATTTAATTTCCATTATAATCACTTGGGTGAAATCTCCAAAAATCCTCATAATTCACTTCTAATATGTTATCTAACATATAAAAATTTCAGACCCAATATCCTTTATATAATTGCCGAAATAAATTTTTAAATCCAATTATTTATTTCTTCCTCCAAATATTCGTAATAAATTATCCATAGCTTGGATAATTATGAAAATTTAAACCCGTCTTCAAAATAATGTTTTACATAACATTTTAGATCCTCATCCTATTCAAAACCCAATATATACGATTTTAGCCTTCAAATCAAATAAAACATTTATCATACATTCTTCTTTTAATCAAACATATCATGTAATCCAATCATATCATCATTAAAATCATTATAAAGGTTTTAAACTTAAAACCCAAAACCAAATGTTCAGGAAAACAAAAATAAGATGGCTTTTATTATTATTCACCTTGCTTTGGTTAAGGAACTTGAGATTTGATCTTGCTTTATTCTCCTATGCTTGACTCCTAAGATTTATTAAATTTTTAGTCTCCTTTTCCCTTAGGTTGTGGTCGGCTTTAAACACCTTTTTCTTTTGTTTTTGAATGATGAATGTATGGAATGAAAATCGAAATAAAGGTTTCGGGGTTAAGGGTTAAGGGTTAAGGTGGGAGGCTATTTCCCATAATGCCCTTACCTTATTCTCTTATTAGTTAACGTATGAATCCATTTCCATAAACTCATTCTTTTAATTTTATTTAATTAAGTATAATCTCTATTTGATTTCCAAATCTCAATCCCCTTATCACTCTAATCTTTAAATTATTCCAGTCAATTTATCTAATTAAATCTCCTAAATAATGTTATTTAAAATTAGGGGTGTCACAATAACATTCCACTTCACAACCACTTCCATAACTTAAACTTGTATACTAGTTTAAAGTGGTTTTCGGAAAGTAATACATAAATATACTTATCTGATCTTGGACTTTTCAAAACTAAATCGATGAATTTCCAGTTAATTCAATTCCAGTTCTTTTTAAAGTAAGCGAACAATATATAAAGGAGTCCTCCCCAAAGGATCTTATATATATACAGTCTTAGAGCCAGATACGTTTCATATCAATGTGTCCTCTTCTAGGGATCTCAAACCATATGAAGCGATGAAGCTTTCATATACTTCCTAAGTTGCTTGGTCAAATTCAACAGTCGACCAATCAATTATCTAGTTCTATAACGACCGCATATGGAAATCAAGTCTACTATACCTATCATGTTTTCAACCTTCTTAACTTAGTCTATATTTAGGTCAAGAGTGAAGCTGGTAGGTTAGAGCATAATTGCTTCTAATCCTTATTCTAACATCATTCTTAACTCTAACGGACAGGCAAGCCTACTTCGTCGGCTTTTACTATAAAGTATAGTATTAATTACTTTCCATAAATAAGTAAAAAAACAAAGCATGATTAAGCTACTGAAGCAACTCCTAAACCCTTTTTAAAAATATTTGCCGATAATTTGAAACATTTTAAAAATGATATATAAATATATGTATGTGTGTATCTGTATGCTAATTTATTTATAAGCTAAGATATTTAATAACTTTCTAAAAAACAATTTAAAAATTACATACGTTTTTTAATATTTCGATAAAATAATTAATCAACCTTTTAAAAATTTCATATAAATAGAAATACTTATGATTATTGATTAACCATTTATTTAAAATATTACTTAAAAATAGATATTTTATAATTTATTTAAAATCTTCAAAAAGCATGTTTTCATTTATTGAAAATAAATATTCTACTTTAATAATTCATTATTAATTATTAAAAACATATTTAAATTACGAAGCACTTTTAAAATATTACAAATAAGTTACTAAATATTAGTAAAAAAAACTGTAAAAAATAGTTTAATTAAAAGTCATTCTATAATAATTAAAGTTCAAAATGAAAACTATAGCATTTCCATAATACAGTTAAAAGAGTCCAGAATTATTAAAGTGGCTGGAAAATGCTACCGTTGAGTGCCATAATAGACTATGAATTGGGCAGTTTAATATGTTGGAAAGTTTATCTATTTTTCAACATGTTAACAATATTTTTAAAATCCAATTTCTGTAAAGCAAACAATACACTTAATATACATCACAATCATGATAAAAAACTCCTAGTGATCTCTTTACAAAATATTATAGAAATTGCCGAACACAAGGCATTTCTAATTGCTTTTATAATGACTATTCGCTATAAAACCACTCCATATTTAAGTCGCGTTCAATCGTAGTCCAACCAAACCTATGTACATCATGTCAAGACTATGCAACAAGTCGTTGAAAGTCATAAAAATCCAAATACACAAATTACATATGTCATTTGCTTTCCAAAACAAGAATCACAAAAGTAATAACAGTATGTACTCAAGCATCGTATTATAATTTAAACAAGCATACTATACACTTCATATACATTCAAATGGTGTTTTTTTCACTCTTCAACAAGCACATAATGAAGCATAAGCCTTTACATTTGCAACAGCTACCTACCTCAACCTTGCAAGCTTCTAAAATTCCTCCTACCTTCACCTTTTCTCATGACCTAGGTAATATTTTTTCTTAGATGCTCACGGCCTTGGATTTGGGGGCTAGTGTGCTCCAAGTATCCAAGCTTCAAGTTAATAAAAGGTGTCGCTACGGTTATTATGGCTTATAGTAATAGTTTGTTAGATTTTGGATTGCTTTTCTTGAGTTTGAGAAAGTTATAAAGAAGAGAATAGAAGAATGAAGAGCTTTCTTTTAGTAGCTAAAATTTGTGGAAGGATTTCATGAGCTATAGGTTCACTTACATAGAGGCACAAGAGGTTGCCTTACCCCCACTACCTTTCCTAGTCGGCAATGCCCACCCCATGTGATCAACTTTCCACCTCATGAGCCAAAGATTATATCTACACCAAAATATCCTCTATCTTTGACTTTCTAGAAGCACTTAGGAACAATTTATTTAACCATATTAACGCAAATTATTATTATTGGCTATTATTATGTGATTTAGGCATGTACACCAAGTTTTATCAACTTATATTGAATAAAAATCTGTTTATTGATAAAACAATTTTCGGTAACACTATTGATATTTCTTCAAAGTATTTATTTTTATAAACAAATTTCAAAAATAAGTTTCCTATCATTAGTTATTAATTAAAAGGAGTTTAACAAGGTCGTAAAATCACTTTTATAACACTTAACGATATTTCAGAAGTTCAGACATTCAAAGACAAAATGCTTGAAATTACAGGTCACTACAGGCTACTGAGAATGTAGAACCGATTCATGCTAGAATGAAAGTGGTGTAATTAAGAAAAATAGTTATTCAAACAAAGTAAGAAGAGATCTTTAGTTCACGGTAGGTGACTATGTGTTTGTGAATTTCTCTAATGTGAGGAGTCTTGCACCTTGGCAAGGCGAGGAAATTGGCTCCTAGATATGTAGGACCATTTCTAATGATTGAGAGGATTGGTCAATTCACATATCCAGTAAAGTTACTAAGTAGTTTAGAAGATGTGCAAATTGCATGCATAATGTTTTCCATATACCACATTTGAGAAGGGTGTGCACGATCCAAATTCGATGGTAGAACTGAGGTTAGTAGAGGATTTGTCTATAAAACCAAATTTGACTTATGATGGACGACCAAAGGGGATAGTAGGTCATAATATGAAAGTGCTAAGGGACAAAGTTATCAAACTTCTTCACACCCAGTGGAGTGACGATGTTGGTTATTGTATCTAAGAGGTAGAGAATAGAGTAACTTCTATCCTGATTGTTTTGACATGTATGAATAGGCACGTATGTTTTCATGTATAGATTAGTATAGACACAAGTATAATTATATGATGTGATGTTTATACGTGTTAGCAATGATACTAAGATATAATAATTAATAAATGATGATGATTTACATTGTTTGGGAACTAGTGTATTGCTATATTGTGTGTAAATCATGCTTAAACTTCGAAAGGTGCTAAGAAATACAAGGTGAGATGATTTTCACCGAATAGAGTGGATGCTTATGTGATTGTCGATCCTTAATTAACATATTGGTCTTACTAGTAGGAACTTCGAAAGGAGTTGGATTAACTAGTGTGAGACGGTTTCAGTATGCTTGGGGCCTGTTTGATCTTCCCTTTACAGACGAGCTTTCTTCTATGAATGTGAATTAGGTTAGCTAAATACCATCTATATTCAGTTAGATGAAATCTATGAACTTCTAACTCATGTTTCATTATTATGATCTTATTGGCTATTGTTCCTTATTTTCTTTTATATGTGAGTGTATATATATATGTGTGTGTGTGTGTGTGTGTGTGTGTGTAGTTTGGTTAGTGTCTATTTTTTTACTCCCCTTCTCTTTCATGGATGAATTACCCTTATTTTCACATCTAGAATTTACATATACTTGCCTTGTTGGCTGCCTAATTTAGATGAAAGGACATTGTTTTGATGAAAGTTGTAACAACCTTGGTTTTGGTATTACCTGTATAACATTTAATATATACAGGTAATCTCCAAACCAGGGTTGTTACCAAAGTGGTCTTTATCCCGGCTTGTTTGAATTTCGAGGGATGAAATTATCACAAGGAGGGGTGACTGTAACTCTATGAAATATCATAATATGGAAATAAATTAAATTAGTCATAGGATGAATAAAATAGTTAACTAATAAAGGGTGAATGAATATGGAAAGAGGAGATAAGGATTTAAGACTAGGCTTTAATGAGTTTTTAGCCCATAGCCCATATTACCGATCCCTTACATTCCAACTCTCCATTCATTCATTCTCTCAACATTCCATAAAATAAAGAAAGAAAATCAATTTAAGACCGGCCGTATTTTCAAGATAAAGGATAAGGGAAACTGAGATAAAAGAAGGAGCTTTCATAATCAAAAATACTTTTAATCAAAAACAAGAATGAGTAAAACTTTCTCTAATACCCTTACTTACCATTTGGTTTTGGATTTGATCTTGAATGAATTTTTGTGATGATGATAAACAAGTTGGTAAAGATCAAACATTAACTGGTATGTTTGGAAGTTTAAATAAAGTAAAATTCATGTTTTAGGGTAAAACATTGTTTAACATGATAAAATGGTTCGAAATTGAGATATGATGTTTATAAAGATGAAAAAAGATGATTTTTTTTAATCTTGTAATTTTTGGAATTAAATTAGAATATCTATAAATTTACTAAGTTAAGAAAATGGTTATTTTCAAGCAAATTAATTATCAAAAATAATAAAAATAATTAATTTTTAATTGAAATTTTAATATAAGATAATACATGACAAATTGTATTTTTGTTGAATTTTTGAGATTTTTCCCATGAATTTTCAGTGTTATATGAATTAATTTTCTAAGATAATAATTAATAATCAATGGTAATTAATTGATAAATAGAGAATGTAATTAGCCAATTCTGAAAGAGAACTAAAATAGAATTGTTTAACCAATGAGAATTCAACACCAAATGAGATTTGGTGCAAAGTAACAACTTAATTAGGTAACAAAATAGTTTTCATATTAATTATAGTGGCTACTCAAATATTAAGCATGCGGTACTTATTTGAGCTAGTACTTAAGCTACTAACCTATGATGGTTTTAAGGAAGCCAACATGTGAAATCTCTTTTGGGCTCAACACTTGATATTTATTAACTTGTGATAACTTTTCATTGTTCGACACACGATAGCTTGGGAAGCTGTAAACATGTGATGAAACCTTGGAATCAACGTGCGATCTTGTGGGAAGCTATCAACATGTGGTAGCTACCAGGAGCCAACAAGTTATAGCTTGGGAAGCTATTAACATGTGAAAACTACTCTGAATCAACACAAGATAGTTGGGAAGCTATCAACCCATGATAGATAATAAAAGTTGTCGTCACGCGTGTGATAACTATGGTAATATTAGTGTACAATGGCCATAGAAAGCCAACATGCTATAGCCATACAAATTTGGTTTGTAAAAATGAACAAATCCTGGAAAATTCTAAGTATACCTAAAGATTGATCCTAAAGATGAAATGGGTACGAGAAATAATAAGTTAAAGAGAAATAACTTATTTAAAAAATGAAAGTGAGATTTAGCTTGGTTAAGCTATGTGATGATGATCAAGTCATAAAGAATAATGAAATGTAATATAAGGCCTTAGGGGCAATAATATGTTTGAACACAACATTATGTTTGATAACACTAACGGTATGCCTTAATGGAAAACGATTGTCCATTCACGACATTATTTTCAATGATTGATGGAATAAGGCTTGTGTAGCATCCTATTGCCTATTCACAAAAAATAAGCGAGAATGATGGTGTAAGGCTTATGTAGCATTCAATTGTCTGTTCACAACAAATAAGTAAGAATAATGGAGTAAGGCTTGCATAGCGTATAATTATCTACTCAGGAAGAATAAGCCAGAATGATAGAGTAAGGCTTGTGTAGCATTCAATTGTCTACTCATGAAAATATATAAGACTAATGGAATAAGACTTTTATAACGTCCAGTTGTCTATTCACGAAAACATATGAGATTGATGTCTATTCACAACATTACAATTGATGGAAGGAGGTTCAAGGCCCTAATGGTAACCAAAAATATGTTAATGATAAAATAAAATAAAACTTAAAAGAGGAAATCTTAAGTGTTTAGTTCAGTTATCAAACTGGTAAGGGTAAGACCTAAGTGGTAATTTAACATGAGTTAACTATAGAAACTAGTTGAAGTCGTGTGAAGGAAATTCCACACTTCTTATGAATTAATGATCTATGTTTTTTCATGACATAATGTAATGTAAGTTGATGAAGACTGAAATAGTGATAAGAACAACCATCCGTGTTTTTGCAGCATGGTCTAACTACATGTTGTTTGTTTAGGATAAAGTATTACTTATGCTAGGCATTATGTCTCAACAGTGTTTTTATTATATCCCATAAAACCATGGCCACTCGTTCGAGTAACTGGAGTTTATAGTATAGGGATATACCCTTTTGGAAAGACAAATAAAGACTCAAAAGACGAAGCAAGAGATGTGACTTTGCAAATAAAGCATTTTGAAAATTTAGTTGTGTAAAATCTGAATCTATAATTGTTTAATTATCCACGTTGGCATGTTTATATGTTAGGCATGGCATTCTATTTATGTTCTACTTATATTTACCTCTACGTAGGAATTAAAATGGTGAATGATTATGAATAAATTATGAAAACATTTTGATGAAATTAAATTTGTTCAGTTTCTTCATTTACTTAATGTTATGAAAAAATACCAATCCCATTTTGTCGTTCGAAAATAATTCTGGTGATGACTACAACATCATTGACGTTCATTTTTTGGTCTCGAAGTATGGATTTTATAGGTCCTAAACATGGAAAGAACTATAGAAGCAGCCATCCTCTACCTCAATCAACTCCTCCAAAGACCAAACGTGATTGTGAGGGTGCAAGAGACCAACATCTCCAACAGTGATGTGCAGGGTCAATAGATCAATAAAACTGTTTCGATGCTAAATAACAACTTCCAAAACGATGGTTGATAATTAAATATCAAAAAGTGAGAATATAGCCCATGCTTCGAACCGAGGTATGTAACTACGCCACTTTGAATCATGATTCAGAGACCATCTATCTTTACATGGGAGATCACGTGCTGTTTCAATGACCCTCTCCCTCCCAGTTTGGATAGAGGAAGGAAGATAGGGGTAATGGAAAGTATTGTGAATTCCATCAGTTCAACGGCACTTCACTAATGAGTGTCATCATCTTAAGGATGAAACAGAGCGACAGGTCTACGAGGGTGTTTTAGTGAAATATATGAGACATTGGGTCGAATAAAGGGAATCCCAAGTTATCCACCTGCCCAATCGCATCTGACAGATAGGAACAACATAGCCAACATCCATGGAAAGAGTTTGTAAGACGAAAGTATAAGTCATGGTAGATTATAATGCCAGTTTGTAAGACAGCTAGCTTAAGTGAAAAGATACAACTTAAGTAGAATCGAAATTAGAGAAGAAATTACGCTATTTTCACCAATTTAGGAGATTACTAGATTTTGATGTTCATAAGTGAAAAAGAAATAATATCAATAGATTCAAGTCATTTGATGATAGGTGAGACACTGCCCACTTTCGAGTAGTCTTGCCTCGGTATCCAAAAGACGAAGTGATCGATATACTACTAGGATGATTCAGGGTATTGTGTATCTGCATTGCATAAGGCTAATCCTTTCCACTAAGGCATACATGTGCTTAGGTTATCGGTTATGGTGCATGTCTACATCATTTTATCTGAGTTGATAGCAAGGATTGCAGAAGTTTACCTATGTTGGAAGATTGGTAGTTAGTTGGATTGAGTTTATATGCCATGTTATAACCGATAATTTTAGGTTGGAAGAACGATCTAGTAGAGAGTACTTAGGAGTCCGAGGAAAAAATCCGAGCTACCCATCTAAAGCTCTTTTCTGTTACATTTCCATCTAATTTAGTATAATTACTTGTACACATAGTATTTAGCTTAGTATATTCTATAGGTTGGAGTGTTTGGATGCTTGGAATGGTTGTGAATAGGTCACTAGGATATGTTTGGATGATGGTTGTTAATAAATGTATTTTATTAGTTAGTATTGCACATATGGCCTGATAAGTTTATGTTGGCCTACGACACACACTACCTTATCCATTTTATTATATCACCTATATGCATAATAGTTGTCTCATTCTTGTACATGCAGTAAATGGTTTCTCATCAAAATAGAATTATAGGTATGTAGGACGTTGCATACATTTTGAATGCATAGCATAAGCACTTACATTTCAGGAGGTTGATTAGTCTAGGAGACTTCCTCATTTTACCTTACCTATATGATCATATGCATTCCATACATATATGTACATTCTACATTAGAAATTTTAAACTAAGGACAATGTTTTAAAATAGTTGATGATTGAGTAGATGGTTGTAGATATTTCTTGTATGAGCGAATTACAATTTTTCGTCTCTTGGAATTTTGGGGACGAAATTTTTTTAGGGGTAGGGGGAGAATGTAGCACCTTATATTTTTATAAAAATAATTAATTAATTACAAAAGACATTTTTGAACTTTTACAAAAGACCAAAGCCTAAATTGTTATAAATAAAAGAAATTGGCGAATTTGACTTTTCCATTGCTTCAGGTATATTTTTCTAGCCTAAATTCATGTATAAAATGTCAAAAACGGACATGACATGAAGGAGAATGGACTATTTATCGTAGCGCATATCAAGTTTAACATCTATTTTGAAATTAAGTTTAAGAATTAATTACAAGAATAAGTCAAAACAATTTTATTAAGTAATTAATTAAATTTATGTGAATTACTTTAAAGAAGTACAATGATTTTATGTGCATTAAAAGAAAAGAAGAAATGGTATTTGCATGAAAAGATCTGAAACCACTTTAAGTGGAAAATATTAATGATGAAATTATTGTTTGAATTAATTAAAGGATGTGCTATGTATATTAGAAAAACAACATAAAAATATACTTTAAAAAAAATACATTTAGTGAAAGAAACGTTATGAAAGGATTGCAACAATATATTTATATAAAAAAATGCCTTTGATGAAAGAAATATTACATATATTAGAAAGGGAGTGCTACTATATATTTATCAACGAAAACAGGTAATGTAGTTAATGTTACATATTTTGAAAAGAAAATATAATAGTGTATTCGTGTAAGTATTTTTTAAAGAAAAGGCGAGGTACGCTATCACTTTATTAGCAAAGAATAAGAATAATTCCAAATTTTGAATTTCGGCATATTAATACCGATAAATTGCAAATTAATTGTGCGAGTAAGGTTCCTAACTAATGTAAATAACTATACACACATATATACATATACATGTGTAAAACAAACAATACACATAAAATATGGTTAAAGTAAACCTCAATTCTATACTCGAATCAGAGAAGAAGACAAGCGAAATGAATAAAATAAACAAGCTATAAAATTCGAACTATATAAAATCTTAAATCGAAAGAACCTAGTTCAAATTTGATACGATTCAGATGACTGGATCCCTTTTCATGCATCGAATATCGAAATCAAACATCCAAGAAAGGAAATCGGGCATCTGAATACTTGGAAAACTATTTAAGAAAGAAGGGTCAGACATCCGAGGAGGATTTTCAAACGTCTGAATTGTTTCAGCATTTCCAGGTTGAACCTAGTATAGGCCAAGTAAAGAAAATAGAGGTACTTGTCCCTACTTTCTCGACTTTTAGGAGTTCACATAGCTGCATGGAGAGGGTGCAATGGGCAATATCAGTTCTATACTGGATGAAGTACCTAGATTCACACTTCATGGTGGGCGTAATATGGAACTCGATAAGGCATACGATAGCAATGCAACTAGAAGCTCTTATTGTTGGGGCTTGCCTAGTCATATGTTGAACACGTAGGAACCAAAGAAGGGAGGTAGAGGCATCAACAATAGTAGGGCGACATGGTTGGGCAGTGGTTTGACCTATTGAGGAATCACTATATTGATTTCTTTAGTTTAAGGTTAAATTATAAAGAATATATGATATGTTTACCATTGAAAACGTCACACAAATGCTTAGGTAGGCCATAAATCATCGAGGTAGTATACTCAGCGCGAGCCCAAACATTGCGATGTTCGCTCATTGTGTAAGTTAAATATACACAGTTCGTCATTGAGAATGCTAACTCAGTGTTGGTCAGGAAATTAATTATCAGGATCATATATTAGGAATTTACCTAGAGTTATTAGTTATCGGTTGTTTTACACTAGGTTGGAACCTTTGAAAATTGTTTATTTATATAAGTGTAATAAGAATTAATCCCATGGTTTGTAAAGTAACTAATCCTATATATGTAATACACGAACACAACTAGACATCCAAGATCATGTAGATTATACATGAAGTTATTGCTTGTGAACACCATACACTAGTAATACCATTCATTTACCAGATTTTGTTCGATCCTCTCTGTTATCCCGCTTTTCGGCAAAGCCGCGATACCAAAAGATCGATCAAAAAACGAAGGACAGTTCGCCTCAGAGGTTAATCGTACTTCCTTTCGCCATGGATATCACTGAATTTTATCCGAGTCCAGATTGAGCTACAATTGATAGGACACGGCAAGAAAGACCACAGGAGTCAGCATTTCAAATTTCAAATCAATCCGAGTTCGCATGCTCAAGCTATGATCGGTTCAACTTGGAGAGAACATGCTGGTTTCGAACCCACCATGATGGGTGTCTTCGAACCCATCATCATGCACCACTCGAGAACATCACCTTCGAACCGAAGGACATCGAACCCATCGGTTTCGAAACCATCAAAGCGCCTCACCTTCGACTCCATTACCTTCGACTCCATCGTGTTAGAATCCATGTGCCTCGTATCCATGGAGGGGTTGCAGAGCTCATGTGCATCCAAGGAACACAAGTTCGAACCCATCACAGAAGCCATGCTTCGAACCCATCACAGAGGCCTTCTTCGAACCCATCTATGATACCATCTTCGAACCCATCCTGTGTAACTTCGTTCGAACCCACTGGGTCAACCAACCACGATGACGTGTCTTCCATCGATTCGAATGCGCCGAGATACATGGAGTCGAAGCGGTCAACACGGAGTGAAGTCCGGATCGATTCGAAGTTTGCGCCCCACGTCACCACGAAGCCGCGTGCCATGATGGATTCGAAACCATTGTTTCGAATACATGGGTTCGAACCAGACAGCTATGCCAAAAACCCTATTTCGAATCCACCATATCTCCTAACCTATTGATCCAAATGCCACGAAATTTTCACTGAAGCTTGCGTACATGTTGAAGAATGTCCACGCCAAATTTCACCTCGATTGGATGAATTATTGATCGGTTCGAATGGAGTTCGAACCGATGCCGAAGTGGGCCCAAATTTCCTGAGACCGTGCATGTGGGCCCCCTCACGTGCCAGACGTGGTCTTCCGGGTTTTCAGCGAGATACCAGCAACCTACGCCTATAAATAGAGCCCCAGGGCCAGCAGAAAAGGGATCTTCTGGACCTTCCGACTCTGAGACGCCCAAACTCTGCCGGATCAAGATCTCCATCATCCTATACCATAATTTGATTGTTGATTTCGAATTTCTAGTTGTAACTTGCTGTTGATCGCTGTAACAACTTGTAAACATTGAAAGAGAATCAATAAAAGTATAAAAACTTCACAGTGGACGTAGGCAACACGCCGAACCACTATAAATCGATTGTCTACGCATTTTCTTTACTGCTGATTGGAGTTTTTGTTATATAATATCTGTTTTGAACTTGCTTTCTTGACTATTATCTCTTCAACGACTCCCGAAGAGTGTTGTGCCCAATTTTGACGCAAACACTTTGGTGCTTTCACTGAGAAAACCCAGATTTTCCCCTGCTCATTGGATCTGTCATCGATACCGGATTGAATAAATCTAAGAGAGAGATCCAGATCGTTAAATCCAACTTCCTTCCCTTCTATTCAGATTTTCACAAAGTCTAGGAAAGGAACTCAATTCTAAAGATGGTTAGCACAAGAACCACCTCGAACGCCGTCGATCAAGAAGGACAGGATAGACAGAATCCTGCCCCTCTACCTCCACCTAATCAAGATGCCGCTGGGCACTCAAAACCGTCGGGTCCGGTTACCCGACAAGAATTGCAGTTGTTACTTCAAGAGCTGACCCAGAGTCGGCGACAACTAGAAGAACAGCTACGCGCTGACGCTGAGCTAATCAACAAGCTGGATCGCCAAAAACGAAAAAGATCCATGAGAGATCGTGCTTCTCGCTCTTCCAGCGAAAGTTCTTCATCTTCTGATTATCATAACCGACCTCCACGACCCCGGTTAGATGGGAGTCGTATGCCACCCGCTGGAAACCAACCAACATTGACCGTTGGACAAATACGAGTTGGTCCGTCGGCCAGCTTCCAAACCGGACCCTCCTCCCGAGGAGGCGCCGTTTCTCATCACGCCGCAGAATACCGCACCACTAGCGTTGCGGCTGAAACAGGGGTCGACGCTCAAGACCAGTCGGACCTAGACCGTCGTCATAGCGGCCGTACTCCTAAACCGTACATCCCAGAGGACTGTGAGCCGAGAAGGCAAGATGTGAACCGTCAACGATATCCGGTTCAAACCCGAAGTATGGAACGTGACCATACTCCGGCGCAAATGCCGGATCTTTCAACTATGATACATCAGATGATCCGTGTGAGTCAGGGATTCACAAACGACGATTGGGGAGTTTCCCGAAGTCACACTCCCTTTACAGACGACATTCTTAATGCTGAACCCCCACGGCGATTCCGAATGCCAACTCTGCCCATGTATGAGGGAAACTCCGATCCCAATCAACATATTCTAAAATATGAATGGTCGATCACTGCTGCCAGAGCCGACAACACTGTGAAATGTCGTAGTTTCCCCATATCCTTGGGGGGCATCGCCACCATGTGGTTCACCCGATTGCCTCCTCGATCCATCTCCTCATTCGACCAGCTGGCCACAAAATTCGTTGAGCAATTCCGCATGCACGTCGCAAGTCCGAAAGATGTCAACACTCTATCTAGTGTCACACAAGCTCCCGGAGAGACACTCAGACACTACTTAGAAAAGATTCCACACTGCATGTGCAGAGATTAGTAATCCAAACGATAACTCCATCCTTATGGCGTTAACTAAGGGGATCGACCCCGATTCTGAATTTGGCAATTGGCTAGCTGGGAAACCACCTGCGTCATTGGACCGTTTCCATGCCAAAGTAGCTCAATTCCTGAGACGGGAAGACGGGAAGACGCGAAACAGTCTAGGAAGCAAATTGACGCAGGGCCAAATGCGGGAGGAACCCAAAGCAATGTTGCAATAAAACAGTCCGGCGAGAACTCCGAAAACATTCAGTTGAACAATAAAAATAAACAAGCTCGGCGAAGAGAGAGCGTGAATCAACTTAAAAAACAAGATCAAAATCGCGGCCCGCAACGCAAAAATCCGAAGTTCGACAGTTATACTCCTTTGAATATTTCATTGGAGGACTTGTATTTGCGGACCCGTAACGCGATTCAATATGAAAAACCTGCTCCAAGACCGTCGTCGGAGAGACAAATCCAGACGGGAAAATTTTGCAGGTTCCATGAAGGCTACGGGCACGATACGAACGAGTGTCGTCACTTACAGGATCTTGTTGAAAAACTGGTCAGGGAAGGGAAACTGGAACAGTTTGTGCGGACACCGCAGCCCAGAGATGCGGGCCCATCCAATCCAATCAATGAACCCAATCGACCGAGGCAGGAGGACTCGACTTGTCCCCGTGGGAGATTGGTGATGAACGCCATCGGTGGCGGGCCTACTCATTCAGCAGCCTGGAACGACGAAGAACCTCGTCACTGTCACACATGACAGGCTCCTTCAATCCATGAATACTTTACAATTTCTTTTACGTTCTGAATTTTGAATTTGTAATAAGGCACTGACTTTGCCACATTTTCTCATTTCAGCAAATAAAATGCTATCTCTTCAAGCTAAAGCTGTGATTCACCGAATACAACATTCAACAATCACGACACACAAAGAGCTAAGTTCCATCGAACAATGGAATTTATTCAAATAGCGAGTGACTGCGTTACAACCGGCCACTCACTAAGTGAAACCCCAGCTCGGGGGCAAGCCAACACATCGAAGGCTGAACTGGACCAGCACACGACAGTCCATTCCAATAATTCGTTCCCAGAGTGCGAACGGACTCCAACTTCCCACAGCGCGAATTGGAGTATAAACATTCAATAATTCGTTCCCAGAGTGCGAACGGACTCCAAATTCCCGGAGCGTGAATTGGAGTATAAACATTTAATAATTCGTTCCCAGAGTGTGAACGGACTCCAACTTCCCACAGCGCGAATTGGAGTATAAACATTTAATAATTCGTTCCCAGAGTGCGGACGGACTCCAACTTCCCACAGCGCGAATTGGAGTATAAACATTCAATAATTCGTTCCCAGAGTGCGAACGGACTCCAAATTCCCGGAGCGCGAATTGGAGTATAAACATTTAACAATTCGTTCCCGGAGTGCGAATGGACTCTAACTTCCCACAGCGCGAATTAGAGTATAAACATTCAATAATTCGTTCCCAGAGTGCGAACGGACTCCTAATTCCCGGAACGCGAATTGGAGTATAAACATTTAACAATTCGTTCCCGGAGTGCGAACTGAAGTATCAATGCCAACTCCACGATCCCCAAAACATGAATTGGGGTATAGACATAAGTTGCGGGTTCCCGGAGCGCGAACCGAAGCATCCGTGCAAACTCCAGATTCCCGAAGTGCGAGTTGGAGTATAAACGTCAATTCCGGGTTCCTGAAGTACGAACCCAAACATACAAGTTTTATCCAAGTTCTCGGCGTGTGAATTGGAGCATAAACACCAAGTCAAAGTTCCCGTAGTGCGAACTAAAGTGTTAATACTAACTCCGAGTTAGTAGAGTGCAAGTTGGAATGTGAACATCATTCCCAAGTTCCCGGAGCGCGAACCACGTTACAAGCATCAATAACTCTCGAATTCCTGGAATGCAAACCGGGTTATCGATCTCAAATTATTCTAAGTCCCTGGAATGCGGACGTGTGCTCAAGACTTGCAACAAGTGCGATCAACCACCAAAAATACAAGTGCTGTTCCCCAAAACTGGGGGGGACGAAAGCTAAATATTAATCACTACCCGAAGTGATACAACGTCCGAAGCTCAACTCATTCATTAATCGCAACCTATGACCAAGATTTTCAGGCTTGGCGAATGAGACGAACTCTACTTAAACGGTAACAACGCCGCAAGTATACCGGACCGAAAACAAGACACTGCAAGTACTTAAGCACAAATAAAACAAGAGTTGAAACAAAGAAATAAAATTTTATTTCAACTAACTTAAAACAAGGAATTACACGCAGATAAGTTCTTCCAAAAAAGAATGCCTACTAGCGGGGGTCGAACCTGCATCTATACGCGACCTACTGACAAAAAACGAAGACAAGTACCTATCTACCAAAACATCTACTTGAGAAGCCGATTTATTTCTTCTTTTTCGTCCTTCTTACTAGTGGTACATCATCAGTGTCACTAGGGACAGAAATTCTTCGTTTTGAATGTCTCCTCTCCGGCGGTGGCTCTTCGGCTGGAGGCATGATGTCAATATCCTCCTCGGAGCTTGAGTCTGCATGGAGGCTTCCTGCCGGAGGGGCAGGGGGACCGGATCCGTAACGGAAGTTGAGACAGTGCCACCCGATGGCGCTACCGTGGCAGGTGCTGGACTCTGCGCCGCCGTGCTACCACCGACGGTACCGCTATGCCCCGCAGCCTCTATTTCGGTGTTGATCTCAGCCAAAATTTCCTCATCACGAGTCGCATGGGCTTGGCTGGGGGCATCTACGGCCTGCATCGAAGGACTTGAGGATGGCGGGAGGCTACTAACGATGATAAATGGCAAGTCAGAGAAAGAACCACCCTGCTCACCGAGCAGTTCGCTCACCATTTGTTCGTCAGCAGATAAGGATCCCTCCTGCACCGTCTCAGCAGATACCGCGGTTACAACAGTAGTCTCGGTAGCGATGGCCTTATCTCCTCTGCTTGATTCTTGAGCCACAACAGTCGGCGCAACTCCAGTCACTAGGCAAAAAAATAAGAAGTTATTAAAAACTGCTACAAAACAAACACTCTATTCGGAAAACGCTTGAGATAACTTCGGAATACCTTCCCCAGTTTGGCTCGCAGACGGCCGAACAGCCTCGGTAGTACGCTCATGAATAGGAGATAAGCGCGGCTGTTCCAGGTCGTAAGCAGGAACAGGTTGCAAACCGACCGCAGATACAGACACCGACGAAGATGGTGTGGTGACTTCAGTAACAGCAGAATGGTGCTCAACACCTGACCCCTCTCCGACTTCCAGGGAATGACCACCGATCATTTCCTTCTCATGAGCGATGATAGCGTCATGAAGAACCTTCTTCTCATCGTCTGTGAGCAGCCGATTCTCAAGTTCGAATCGATCGACCGCTTCATCTGGGTGCGCTTCCTCTTCCTCCTCAACCAATCGGTCCCAGGCGCTACGAAGGTGAACTGAATAATCTTGAAGCCAGGCCAAGTTTCTGTGCTTCAACACATTGGCGTGGTAAGTTATGAGCAAATCTTCGATATCAGCCTCTAGCCTGGCCTCTGCATGTTGAACCTTCTCCTCCACCTCTGCTTCGACCGCCTGAACTTTGGCCACGGCCGCATCTCTTTCAGTGCGAAGCACTACGGCTTGCTCGCAGGCTTCTTGCGCCGTGTTATGCGCCTCATCTCTATCTTTAATAATCTCGGAAAATTTGGCCTTGAGCTCATTAAGTTCTTTTAACGCCGCATCCCGCTCAGCAGTGACGACAGTGTTCCGGTGGCCCATGTCTTCCACCGTAACATAGTGCTCCTTTTTCATTCTATCCATGGCTGCTTGAGCTTCGTCGACCTTTGTAAGAGCCTCCATCTCTGATTTTCGAGACGATTCAGCCTCAGTATTTAGCACTTGTATGATGCGGTCTCTTTGAGCCAGCTCGGTTTGAAGCTTTTCAATGGTAGTCGCTCGTTCGAAGGCCAACGCCGATGCCTTGTCGGCCGCCCTATTCCACGCCTTGTATTGGGTGTAAAAGTCATGCACATAGTCGAGCGCTAACCGCTCGGCCTCCGGCGGGATTCTTTTCAGGTTCGGAGGAAAGACGTAGTTATCGAAACAAATATTCGGGAACTCCCTCTTTAGTTGCGCAAGTCTAATTGCCCCTTCTCCCGAGATCTCTGTAGGAGGCTGCTCTGCGACTATCGGGGTCATCGCCTCGGATCGGGAAGGTTGAGAAACCGACGTATATCGAGAAGACTCGGAAGGATGAGGGACAAGAGCAGGAGGTTGTACGGGATCTCTGGAAGGAGGAGGGGTACGCGACCGCGATCGACGCTTATAGCCCCTGTCCGTGTCATGTCTCTCGTGACTAGAATACCCAGAACGTCCCTGGTCATAATGCCCAGAACCCCCCTGATCATAACCTCTATCCCCCTCTCATCTGCGCGAGTCATAATATGAAGGCTTGCGGGCGTGTCGAAGACTCCCAAGCATTGAACCACGCTTAGACATGATATCTGCGAAGCAAAATAAGATAGAATTAATCACCTTTCAAAATAGGTAGTTTACAGTCAAAGGTTATGCAGTGTCGTGAAATGTGTATGAATATGCATTCCCCCCGACCAACCGAAAGTGTCGACCTCGCTAGTAATAAGAGGCTCGTTCAACTCTAGAGTGCGATGGAATTCCTCCAACCCGGCATCATGTTGAAAAGACACATCGTCCGGGATTGGAAGATTGGCAAGCCCTTCAAAAAGATTTTCAGTTCTCGGAGGAGACGTCTCCGAGATTCTAACTCCGGGAGCAGAACGAGCCGTGACAACCGATTTCCATCTCCCCTTCTTACTTGACTTAACCATGGCCGCCTGGCCTTTTCTCTGCTCCGCGACATCCGGAACTGCGTCCGTAGGCCCGGTCAGCGGCTCATCATCGGTGTGGGTTCTTTCGGAGTCAGCTTCCTCAGCTGTAGTAACTCTGGGTTTCTTGTGCTTGACTCGTTTTTTCGAGACGACCCTTAGTGCCACCTCGAAGCTTATGCTCTGCCCTTGTTCGATCAAACCGCAGGCTCGGAGATTCCTATCCGTCAATAACACATCGATATCCCTATCTCCACCGGGACTTCTCGAAGCACTCGCACCATCTCCCTAAAGTGCTCGCCCTCAGGTCGCTGGATCACCGCTGTAAAAAAGAATAAAATATAAGTTCCACTTCGGCTGCAATTGCCATAGTAATTATTTACGAACTCAACTATACTCACGTCTGAATAGCCATCGTCGGGCGAATCCAGGAGGACATCTGACATAAAACCATTCTGCCCTATAATAGCTCAACCTGGTCCAAGACCCGGTAACCACTTGGCAATTTCTCACCGCTTCCAGGAATGTGAAGGAGGGATAATCACCCCGAGTTTTGAAATTGAACAAGTATCTGATCTCGATTGGGAGCGGTGGTCGATGAAGATATTCCATAAATGCAATGAACAAGCTATTGATCGACGCATATCCTTTCGGGTGCAGCTGAGATGGGGCGATCCTCAAAAACGACAATACTCCCCTTATATACTCGTTGAACGGAGGAAGTGTCCCGGCCGCGCACGCGTGGCGGTTAAATGCCGTATATCCCTCCGGCGGATTATGCGGTCTATCATTCGGCCCCGGTAGTAGCACATCATCCAGCGACAGGCCGTGTCTCAAACATATTCTCCCCAACATGTCTTCAGAGATATTGGACGGAACGGAATCTGATGGATTGGCAATGAACGACGCATCGGGAAGTTCATCCGGGGCTGGACCAATAATCTCAGGATTAATATCCGGAATCTCTAGCCTCGGAGAGACTGTAACTTGAGTCTCCTATTGCTGTGAACTTGACGATTCCATAACTAGCTAACTCACGAGAAACCATCGTTAGACGACAAAAACCCGTGCGTTCCCCAGTGTAGCGTGTATGAGTGTGTGTTGTGCAGTGACATGCATTACTTGAATAAATGTTGCAGAGTTAAAGAAATATGCAAACGACAAGGCTGCGGAGTCCAGCTATGATGACCGTCATCGCTGACCGTCATCACCAATCCGTTTCCATGATGGAAGTTGGTTCGGGTAGAAGTTGTTATAGTTCCATCGACGAGCTTCAAAAGGTAGTCATGTATGCAGTTTAATATTCAAGTCCAAATATGCAGGAATGAAGCTCGTCGGAGTTATGCTTGGAAAATTTCAAATTTTGGTATCCATCATATAGGGTTCGACACCATCACAAGGACTTCGTTCGAACCCAACCGAACATCTCTTCTTTCGAACCCATCCTGACGTCGCTTCGAACCCATGCGTTCGAACCCATCCTGACGTCGCTTCGAACCCATACGTTCGAACCCATCCTGACGCGCTTCGAACCGATAAACAGATGACAAGTTCGAACCGATAAGGAAACCTCAACTCCGCATCATTCACGTTCGAACCGATCCACTTCGTATCGATACGAAGTTGTGGACTTCGAAACGATAGCCTATGGGTTCGAACCCATCGGTTCGAATGGACCCCTCGAATCCGTCATGCGGTGCGAACTGCGCATCCCAACAAGGACATTCCAAGGATCGATTCGAAATCCAATGAAAAGACGCCACCGTCACCGATTCGAACTCGAGCCCACGCATCGGTTCGAATCCCTCCCAAACCAGATCTGGTTCTGACAATCTCGAGGCTACGCAATCGATAAAAAGAAACGGGTTCGAAATAACTTCGCCGTTTGAATCCGAGGCTACTTACCTAGTTTGAATGATGAATTCGAGAAATTGAATATTCGGATCTTGAATGATTCGAAAGCGCGACACAGTGCTTTCTCTTTTGGAGCTCCGAAACGATGAAGAGCACAGTAAAAAGCAAGCAAGAGCAAAAGTAAAAAGTGAAAAAATGCCGAGGTCTTTGCAGTATATATGGGGGGTTGGAGATAACTGGGTCGATTCGCGTGCCGGTAGACTTGACCGATTACAACAGGTCAGAATGCAGAACCGGTTCGAAATCCACTTTCGAACCCATACGTTTGAGGCTCCATCGTGTGAAGCACACGGACCACTGCCACGAACAAAAGTCACGAAACCATCCTTTCGCATCGGTTCGAATGTCAGTTTCGAACCCATCACAACACAAGTATACTCCATCCTTTCAGACCGGTTCGAATGTCAATTTCGAATCCATCATAGCAGCAAGCGTATCGTGTCCATACAAACGTGGATTTCGAACCCATCAATGCTCGAATGCATCGGTTCGAAACATTACGCTCGCGCAATACAAATTCGATCCCTTTAACCATCTACATCGGTTCAGGAGAGGATCGATACGAAGGAACCTTTCAAAACAACCACCAAGCGTTGTCTCAATTCAAATTTCAAAATCGGTTCAAGGGAGAATCGATACGAAAGTCTATAGCAAACCAAACTGACAACAACTCGTGGACGCACGACGATAACAAGGGTCAAATTAACATATGCGCATATATGTCGGACTAACATTCGATTTTGAATATTCACAGGGATCAAACACTCATCCTGTTACAAATGCGACAGCCAATGGCTAAGCACTATTATACAGCAATCAATCATATCAAAGCAAGGTTACAGCAGTACAGCATACGAGTTTCGACAAAAAAGAAAGCAATGACTGTTCAGAGAGAAGTGGCAGCTATTCAAAGCACGTCATGTTCCCACAAGACATACTTTGGGGGGCAAAATGTTATCTCGCTTTTCGGCAAAGCCGCGATACCAAAAGATCGATCAAAAAACGAAGGACAGTTCGCCTCAGAGGTTGATCGTACTTCCTTTCGCCATGGATATCACTGAATTTTATCCGAGTCCAGATTGAGCTACAATTGATAGGACACGGCAAGAAAGACCACAGGAGTCAGCATTTCAAATTTCAAGTCAATCCGAGTTCGCATGCTCAAGCTATGATCGGTTCAACTTGGAGAGAACATGCTGGTTTCGAACCCACCATGATGGGTGTCTTCGAACCCATCATCATGCACCACTCGAGACCATCACTTTCGAACCGAAGGACATCGAACCCATCGGTTTCGAAACCATCAAAGCGCCTCACCTTCGACTCCATTACCTTCGACTCCATCGTGTTCGAATCCATGTGCCTCGTATCCATGGAGGGGTTGCAGAGCTCATGTGCATCCAAGGAACACAAGTTCGAACCCATCACAGAAGCCATGCTTCGAACCCATCACAGAGGCCTTCTTCGAACCCATCTGTGATACCATCTTCGAACCCATCCTGTGTAACTTCGTTCGAACCCACTGGGTCAACCAACCACGATGACGTGTCTTCCATCGATTCGAATGCGCCGAGATACATGGAGTCGAAGCGGTCAACACGGAGTGAAGTCCGGATCGATTCGAAGATTGCGCTCCACGTCACCACGAAGCCGCGTGCCATGATGGATTCGAAACCATCGTTTCGAATACATGGGTTCGAACCAGACAGCTATGCCAAAAACCCTATTTCGAATCCACCATATCTCCTAACCTATTGATCCAAATGCCACGAAATTTTCACTGAAGCTTGCGTACATGTTGAAGAATGTCCACGCCAAATTTCACCTCGATTGGATGAATTCTTGATCGGTTCGAATGGAGTTCGAACCGATGCCGAAGTGGGCCCAAATTTCCTGAGACCGTGCATGTGGGCCCCCTCACGTGCCAGACGTGGTCTCCCGAGTTTTCAGCGAGATACCAGCAACCTACGCCTATAAATAGAGCCCCAGGGCCAGCAGAAAAGGGATCTTCTGGACCTTCCGACTCTGAGACGCCCAAACTCTGCCGGATCAAGATCTCCATTATCCTCTACCATAATTTGATTGTTGATTTCGAATTTCTAGTTGTAACTTGCTGTTGATCGCTGTAACAACTTGTAAACATTGAAAGAGTATCAATAGAAGTATAAAAACTTCACAGTGGACGTAGGCAACACGCCGAACCACTATAAATCGATTGTCTACGCATTTTCTTTACTGCTGATTGGAGTTTTTGTTAGATAATATCTGTTTTCAACTTGCTTTCTTGACTATTATCTCTTCAATGACTCCCGAAGAGTGTTGTGCCCAATTTTGACGCAAACACTCTCCATTCCTTCCCCTTTATATCTACGATAGGTGGTCAGCTCAGTAGGTGAAGTGAGGTAGGCAAAGTGCATGGAGAAGGTGAGTTGATGCATTGGAGATTTATTTTACTTATAGTTACTACTCTATATACTTATATTACATTATCGGTCCGACTTTTATTACATACTATCATTTAGAGACCTTACCTATGTTAGACATTCTATGCACCACTATCATTTTGAGTTCGTGTTATTCTAAATTATTTTCGATATTTATATTTTTTCCTTCCACTGTGAGATCTAAAAGTATAGAATTTTCTAAATTTTATATTAGTATCTGTCTCATGTGGTGTTGTAAAACCCCGATGAATCATACTTCTTGACATGACGCAGTTCGAAAGTTATTTTAGGCTTTGAATCTGTATGTTTGGAGTTACGGGTTGTGGTATATGCTCAACGAAAAATAATATATCAACAATACTACGCCACTCTAATCACTGTGGGATCATTCTACTCTAACTCACTTCATCATAACTTAATGTTGTGACATATATTGCAAGACTATAGTTGTGACATGTAGCTCGTAGCCCAAAGCTGGATACAAGTCTCACAGCCCAAAGTTGGACACTAGACCCAAAGCTATAGGTCCACGGTATACAAGTCCCTCAACTGACCTATGGGGACCCCATTTACAATACCCACAGTTTGAGTACAACTGAAAACTCTCCAAGAATTAGTGATTCCTTAGCACATATACTCGAGCCCACCTTTGCTCCATTTGGATACCGAGTCCTTACTAAAACCTATTTCCATTATTCACGAGGAACCCTTCCACATTGCCTGATCATACGGCTCCCTCCCTTATGAGCTGCTATCTTCGGAACCTACTCCCAACATGAACCAACATTCAAAGACCATAGCTTTTGATCATCTTGTTATATCATTATCCAACCGAATATAAATGAGCCAACACCTCCATCACGATCTTCAGAACCTCAACAATAGTCCATAGAAATTCTAACTCTATATCGTGCACATGATAACTCATTACCGAATTATAGGTATAACTCGGTGTCGGTTTATACACTTTGCCAACTAATTGTTAAATCCTCTTTCTTGTCTCTAGTCTAGGGCCTTGGATCCCGACTCATCCCTCCTTGATAACTCAGCATTTAATCCGAACTCTTTCTTCTAGTTCTAGAGATAACACGGTGTACAATCTACCCTTAGCAAAATCTCTTCCGTCTTTGATATAGAACACCTCATCTAGCCATGCACTATCCATCCATGCCGACCATCGACTCATAGCCTCCTTCACCATAACTCGGTGCCGAGTTATGTACTTAGCTCCATTTGAGTTGCGACTCATCATGTGTTTTCCTACGGTACTCCAAAGCACATCGACCAAGTTTCGTCCAATTCCGATAAACCATTATAGCTCGTCGCAAACCTAACTTGATAACTCACCATAAACTCGAGCACTCATCCAATCTTCAAAAACCTGGCCATAGATAACCTTTATTAGCCGTAGTCTTCCAAGCCATCAAGTTGACCATCACTCACAAGCTATCACCATAAGTCAAGTCCAACCCATCCCCTTAACTTGGGTGCAACCTGTCACTTTGCATCCAAACAATATACGAGTTATCCTATAACCTCCTACCGTGCTCCACAGCCTATCCGCCAAGTTTCATCTGATTCCGACCAACTTTGCCTTTGATTTACTCAATTCTCCGATCTATGTTTCAACGATGCACAACACTAACAATTAGTATCAAATCACAACATACAAACATGTCATAACAAGCAATTTCATCCATTCTAACATGCAATTCATTGGAATAAGATAAATAAGTCAATTTCTAACACAAGTCTACATATAGCATGAATATATGAACATAAGTCAAGGTGATTTCCAATCAGCTTATATCATATGCATGGATTAACATATAACTAAAGTTAGAAAAGGTTTTTACGGTGAAAAATCAATTTAAAACATGTTAAATCTTATAGTTTAGCATATAAACATGTATAGTATAGTGAGAAGGCATAAACCACCCACCAATTATCAAATGTAATCATTTGTATGTAGATCTAATCCAGATAGCGGAGAAAGGCACTCCAAATCAAGCAATTTTATGATCTCTAGCTTCTAATTGAGGATGTAATCTCTAATCCGCAATCTGGTCTGATTTAGAGAGCAATTTGGGATATTTTGGATGAAATTTGGATGGATCTAGAGCTAATTAGGGTTTAGACCTGATTTAGAATTAGAACAAAGAGCTAATTAGGGTCTCGCCACTCACAATTCTCTTTAGTGCACTGTGTAACCGTATTATCCATTTTACATACGACTCAGCCAGCTTGTATTCCATTCCACTTGACTTGATGGGTATAAACCTCACAATCTTGGTCAACCGATCTGTTATAACCCAAAAACCGTCATACCATGCTCGAATCCTCGATAGTCCATCTACAAAATCCATTGATACACATTCCCATTTCCACTTAGGAATATCTAATGGTTGTAGCAATCCACTAGGTTTCTTCTGCTCTGCCTTCACAAACTGATAGTTTATACACTTCAAGATGAATGCCCCAGCATCCCTCTTCATACCTTCCTAATAATAGGTTTGATTCATATCTCGATATATCTTGTCACCACCAGGATGAATGGTCAAGGTAGAATGATGACACTCTCTTAGCACTTTATTTGTCGATCCATCAACATCAGGAACAAACAACCACCCGTCTTTACTAAGGCAACCTTCACGGTCGAGTTCGTATTGCTTCATGTCTTTAGGTTCTATTACTTCATCTACCTTTGCTATGATGTCCACTAGCCTAGCATCTCGCTTCTAACTAGCACCGATCCTTTCAATTGGAAGAGGCCTAATCGATAAGCCTGCCAGCATTTCAGGTTCTAGCTCGCAGTGAGGCCTGAAATCAAATGCAGTAGTATATTTTATCCGCTTCCATTCCAAGAACATTTCCCACAACCCCACTTGTCTTCTACTCAATGCATCTGCGACTGCATTCCATTTTCTTGGATTATAGGAAATACTGAAATCATAAGAGGCTAAGAACTCTGACCACCATTGCTTACGAAGGTTGAGATCCTTCTAAGAGAAAAGGTACTTAGGGGCTTTATGGTCCATAAATAACTCAAACCTCTCTTAATAGATAGTACCTCCATATCTTCAAAGAAAAAACAATCATTGCCAACTCCAAATCGTGAGTTGGATAAATCCTTTCGTGCGGCTTTAGCTGTCGACCAACATAAGCGACATTCCTTTCCTTCTACATTAATACGCACCCAATCTAGTTAGGCATTGGTGTATACTGTTAACTCTTGATTTCCATGTAGAATGGTCAATACTAGTGCACCCATCAACCTTTTTTTCATACTCACAAACGCATGCCCACACTTTGCATCCTAAACAAAATCTGACTCTTCTTTATCAAACCAGTCAACGGTGCTTCTAACTTCGAGAAGTCCATGGTGAAGCACCTATTATATCCCACCAATCCTAGAAAACACCTTATATCCGTAGCATTCTTTTGCTGATTCCAATCATGGATCCCTGCCACCTTTATAGGATCCACTGCCACTTTCGTAGGATCCACTGCTATACCTTGTCCAGAAATGACATGACCCAAGAACCTCACTTCTTCTGTCCAGAATTGACACTTAGAGAACTTCGCTCTCAACTAGTGCTTTCTTAATTTATCTAATACAATCCTCAAGTGCATTTTATGCTCCTCTTAAGTTCTGAAGTAGTCAGAATATCATCCACGAACATAAGCATGAACTTATAAAGCCGATCTCTAAAACCCAATTCATGAGATCCAAAAAGTATGCTGGAGCATTGGTTAACCTGAATGGAATCACCAACCACTCACAAAATTTCAATATTGTATGAAAAAAGGTAATGTGTACATTCTCCTTCACTACTCTCAACCAGCGAAACCCTATCGTCAAATCAATTTGGGGAACTCTTTCATACTGTGCAGCTGATCAAACAAGTCATCGATACATAGGAGTGGATACTTATTTTCCTTCATCATTTTATTCAGCTCACTATAGTCCACACAAAACCTTAAAGAGTCATCCGCCTTAGTTGCGAATACTACTGTGCACCCCACTTGGATATGCTTCTTTGAATGAACCATCTCCTTAATAGGTCATTCACTTGCACCTCTAATTCCTTCTACTCTCTAGGTGCCATACACCTCAAAGGCATAACTATAGGTCTGGCTTCCTTCACTAAGTCAATCAATAACTTGATCTCTCTATGCGGCGACGATCCGGTTACTTCCTTAAAGACATCTGGAAACTCTATAGCTATCAGCAAAGATGACAACCCATCCTGTGGAATCTCAAGCAAACATAGAAAGCTAACCATCACCCCATCCATTAGTAGGCAGCTAATTACTACCGTTCGCCCATCTATATCTCCAATTGTCACCAATAGCCATTCGCAATCCACTATGGTCGCATACTTCCTAAACCAATCATTCCTAAGATACTCCTAAACCTAAAAAAAATTAAAACAATGCAATCACAAATAAAAGAGCATCCATGAATCGATAAAACTAAATCATGAAAAGCCATATAAAGGTTGTGTTGCCTCTAATCGGGTTCGTCATAATCAGGGGTCGGTCTACTATCTCGGGTCTCAATCCTAATCAGCCTACTAGGTCACTTGAATAACGTCTCCCTTACTCTTCTCCTTCGTCATAGGAGCACTCGACGAAGTCCGGACTACATCTAAAGCATACTCTTTCAAACATGCTTATAATTCATCGTTCTAGGCAATCCTTCTTCAAACCTTGCCATAAACTATTCCTAACTGAAATGATCTTCAAGCGTATCAATAGTCATGGCGTTCCACCAATTCATGTGCGACCTTTGAAGTTTTATAAAAGCCAACTTTCTCTTCATAGCATCATCCACTTCCATGATTGATTCCATTCGACAAAATGGCTTTCCTCCCAAAGTAGAGTAATCTTTTCTCAACTTAACGAAATCTGCCTAAGGCGCTTGCATGGAAGAACCTCCACTAATAGCATACCTGGAGCATTCCTCATCATCGTCACCATCATAGCGTTGAAAATAGCTTGAAAATTAGGCGTAGATGCTCCAAATCCTACTCCTTCAACTCCTAAAACAGATCTCATCGTATTCTTTTTGTGTCAGCTCATTCTTATCCATAACAAGAATGAGCAGTCTCTCATAAAGAAAATTGTGTCTATAGTGCTCATGTGCATGCGACTTATACTATATATTACATTACTATATAGTTTTGTAAACAAAACTTAAAACAAGTATGCACTCTCTTATGTATATACATACACACACTCTCGATCCAATCTAAGGTGATAACACATTCTCTATCTCTACTGGACTATGGTATCAATTCTTGTTAATCATGTAACCGATGCTCTAATACCAAATGTGACGTTTGACCTATGCCACCGGCACCAATAGTTTATAAATAGTGCGTTGTCTTTGCCCGGCTAATATAGGACGATCATCAAGGTTAAAATAAACCAATGTAGCATTGACCTATCATATTTTGCAGCGCATGGACAACATATAATATCATAGATATAATAGAAGAGACAGTAATAACTATATGAACAAATCATCATTACAGTAATAGATCCAAAAAGTTATACATCAAATGTAATACAGTTTATAAAACAGAAGTAAACTTAAATAAACTATCTCAACAAATAGAAATAAGCAAACACTATCACGGACTCCATAATATTGCTTAGCGGAGAAGCATAGAAATTCATATATGTATATAATACGAGATTGCTCCATCCACCTCGTCCTTAGAGTAGCTACTTTGTCACTTAGACTTGTTATCTAGTCTACTCATTTAAGAGTACCCAAGATAATAAGAAGTAAAGAATAAAACATTGCGTCAGACAATAGTCTGGTATGAGCGGTAAATGAGTGTCAAAATACTATACAGGTAAATATGGTAAGAAACAAGAGTATGCGAACTATACCTGACTTGTTCCTACAACCAAATAATTAGCATATAACACTATAATATGCTACTCACAATATCATAAAGATATACCATAAACCAAATGAAGAATACCAGTTTCCAAGTATTCCTATCTCTAGTACCCACTTCCCATGATATCTATGGGTGATAGCATTTTAAAGAAAACAACCAAGCATCCATGGAATCCATCAACAATCCTAACTATCACTTATTTTGCCTTGAATATATGATAGCTCGTATGGCCCCCAAGCCAGGGACTAATGGAAATCCTCGTTCTCTATTATACTCTCGTATCTCATAGCCTAAAGCTGTATATGTGTATCGTTGCCCAAAGCTGGACACTAGACCTAAAGCTATAGGTCCCTCAATTGACTCATGGGCGTCCCACTTGCAATACCCCTACTTTAAGTACAGCTGAAAAATTTCCAAGCACCAATGATTCCTTAGCACATATGCCTAAGCCCAACTTTGCTCCATTTGGATGTCGACCCTTTCTTGCTCAATCCAGTGTCCATTATTCATGAGGAACCCTTCCACATTCTTCGATCGTATGGCTTCCTTCCTTGCGGGCCATTATCTTTGAAACCTACTCCCAACACGAGCCAACATCCAAAGACCATAGCTTATCATCTCCAACCTGATACAAATGAGCCAACAACTTCAACATGATCCACAGAACCTCAGTAACAGTCCTTAGAAGTTCCAACTCCGTATCATGCACCATGATCACTCGGTACAGAGGCATAGGTATAACTTGGTGCCGAGTTATAGACTTGGCCAACTAATGGCTAATTCCTCTTTTATATTTCTAGTACTCCCTTTCTAGTTCCTTGGACATCGACTCATCCCTCCTTGATAACTCGATATTCAATCCAAAGCCTCTTCTTCTAGTTCTAGAGATAACTATGTGGTACACTCAACCCTTAGCCAAATCTCTTTCATCTTTGATATAGAACACTCATCTAGCAATTCACTATCCATCTATGCTGACCATCGACTCATAGCCTCTTCCACCATAACTCGATACCGAGTTATAGGCATAGCTCGATGTTGAGTTATGTACTTAGCTCCATTTGATTTGCAATTCATTATGTGCCTTTCCACATACTCCAAAGCACATCTACCCAGTTTTGCCTAATTTCGACCAGCCATTAGAACTCGTCACCAACTTTACTTGATAACTCATCGTAAACTCAAGCACTTAGCTAATCTTTCAAAACTTGCCATAGACAATCTTTATTAGTTATAGTCTTCGAGGCCATCGAATCGACCATCACTCACGAGCTACCACCATAAGTCGGTTCCGACCTATCCCTTTAATTTGGGTCCGACTTATCACTTTGCATCCAATCAAACTGTGAGTAATCCTATAGCCTCCAATCGTGCTCTAGAGCCTACCCATCAAGTTTCATCCGATTCTGATGCCTTCGATTTGCTTAATTCTAAGAACCTACCTTTCCATGCATGCACAACACTAACAAAACAATCAAATCATAACATGCAAACATGTCTTAAGAAGCATTTTCATATATTCTAACATGTAATTCATTGGAATAAGATACAAGTCAATTTCTAATATAGATCTACATATATCATGAATATATGAACATAAATCAAGGTGATTTCTAATCAACCTATATCACATCATGGATTAACATGTCATTAAATTTAGAAAAGGTTCTTATGGTCAAAAATCAACTTAGAACATATTAAATCCTATAGTTCTACCATATAAACATGTATTGTACAGTGAGAAGGCATAACGCACTCACCGATTATCAAATCCAATCAATTTGTGTGTAAATCTAATTCGAATAGTGAAGAAAAATATTACAAATCAAGCAATTTGATGATCTCTAGCCTCTAATTAAGGATCTAATCTTTAATCCACAATCTAGTCTGATTGAAAGAGCAATCTGAGTGATTTTGGATGAAACTAGGATGGATCTAAGATTAGTTACGGTTTAGAATTGATTTAGAACAAGAGGTAAAAGTTTTAGTTTGACTCTCCAGTCCTTTATTTATAGTGTTATCTAATTAGACTAATGGGCATATTAATGAGCTTAATTAATTACACACTAATCCTGGTCAGCAGCTTTTAAAAACTTAAAATAGGCATAACTTTCTAACCGTAAGTTAATTTTTCTATTATGACCACTGTATGGAATATGAAACCATCATCCTAAAGCAATAGAACTAGTTTGAGACCCTAATCAACTTTTATCCAAAGTTATAGCCCAAATAAGATTTCCTAGGTCAAAATGGTCACATAGAAATTTGAAAAAGAAAGTCATAGGTGTATAAAATGTCTCTAAGATTATATTCCAAAATTATAGAATCATATAATCTTATACGAATTAAATAAAAATATTCTATGATCATTTGATATATAAAATGGGGTCGTTACAAACACCCTATAGTGAAGGTAGGAAGAATATTCAAGTATTAGGAAAATACAAAAAAAACACCTGAAGTAGGTTTATACATAAAAAAAAGAGCTATAGAAGGATAAGCCATTTAAATAAGAGTAATTTATGTAGAAGAAATATAAATAGTAGAAATATTCGAAAATTCAAATTGAAATAACGTTAGGAAAATGAATAGTTTCATTAATATGTGCAGTAATTGCACAGACCTTTTAGAAGACTCCCTCATATGCTATTAGAGCCTCCGCTATGGTTGGGAGTGAAGATAGCATGAGTAATAGGAAAAAATAGGATGAAAGTTGTCCTTGTATACTCTAGTTTTAATGTTTAAAGTTACAAAAGATGTTTTAGGAACAAAGTAAAAATCAATTTGGAAAAGAAAAAAATGTTTGGCATAAAAATTGAGTTTTCAAATGCAAAACTTAATGAATAGTTTTGGTAAAAATCCCACTTTTTAAGAAGTAAAATCTTTGTTGTGAAAAGGCTTTAAGGGAAAAGTTAATTCGGTTCATATAATAAAGACTTGACTCTTACTATTTGAAAAAAAAAATCTTTTTTAAATATTAAGTTGTTAACATTTCCTTTGGACTTACTGGATTAACTTAATTCAAAAAAAATCGTAAATTATAGTTTAAAAGTTAAGACACCAAGCTATGGTTGAATTTAATAAAAAGTTTCTAGTTTTATATTTTTAAAGATAACTGTTTTGGATTAATTATAACTATGATGTTTTAATTTTATAAAGAGTAGTAAAACCAAAATATATTTTTAATGTGGAGTAGTTAGGGATGACCGTCTAGGTAAGATTGGGTAAAAGTTACGGCTATGAATAGATAATGATAAATGCTCATAAAGTTGCAATAATGAGTCCCCTTCGAATGTTAAGAATATTGGTATGAGCCTAGAAATGTTTCACTCAATATATGAGAAAGACATAAAGAAAAACTCATAAGGAAATGGGAAATAGTATCAAAGTTCATTTCCACGATTTCTAGATTATACCCGCATGATAGATTAAAAAAAAGTATAAACTGAGATTTGAGAATAATATCAAGAGGGTTGGGTTAAAAGAAGATAGTCGATAATAATTGGAGTGATTGATGAATCTTATTTATTAGAAGCCAAAAAGGTAAGTTAATAATGTGAGTTATTATAGATTGGCATAGTAAAAGTTTTCATTTTATTTGAAACAGAAGTAGTAGGGCCAACATCATTAATGTCAAATTGATGTTGAAGGGCAGCTTTCAGCAATTTTTCTTTTTAGATTAGTTGGGTTGTAAGCATTAGTTGTCTTTGATTGTGTAAATATGCATACAATATTATGAGAAAAGTTCCTTTTAATTACCGTGTTAACTTTCTAGATTGGCTGCTCTTAATTGGGAAGCAGAATCTCATGTATGTACTTAACAAATGCAAAGTAAGACTAGAAGTAGACCTGTCAAAATATGACCTAACCCGTTAACGCAACCCATTTACCCTACTTGTAAATAGGTTGGGTCCATCCATTTATGAATTATTATTGAATGGGTCATAAACGGGTTGATCCATTTTTAACGGGGTTATAAATGGGTAACCTATTTAACCATTTAACTTTGACTAGGCAAAATCTGCTATATTTTTGTTCAAACTGCAGTAACTTCTTCACGTTTACTTGTATTCAGACGAGATTTCGACCGATGAACTCCTACCCAAATTACGGAAAATATGGAACACTCGGATACTTAATCATGTGAGCACTGTAGTTCCCATAGCTGATTAATCGATGTACTTATGAAATAACAGGCTACATCCAGATGTTTAAACTCTGTCAAGGCGGAAGCTGCTGTTTTTTGTTTAGATGACAGTAACTTTTTCATGCTACCTTGGAATCAGGCGGGACATGGACCGATGAAGTCCCATCCAAATTACCGACGGTATGGAACACTCGGATACTTTATCGTGTAAACGAACATTGTAGTTCACCATGGTGACAAACGGTTGTACTTAGAAAATAACAGCCTACAACCCCATATTTAAACCTTGCCAACACAGAAGCCACTATATTTTTCGTTCAGACTGTAGTAACTTCTTTATACTGCCCCGGAATCGGGCAGAACTTCGACCGATGAACTCCAACCTAAATTACGGACGACATGGAACACTCAGATACTTCATCTTGTGAATGAAGGTTGTAGTTCTCCATGATGACTAATAGTTGAACTTAGAAAATAACAGGCTACATCCCCGTATTTTAACTCCACCTAGGTAGAAGTTATTGTTTTTTTTTGTTTAGACTGTAGTGACTTCTTCATATTACCAATGAATCAGGAAGAACTTCGACTGATGAACTCCCGCCTAAATTACGAACAACATGGAACACTTATATTATATATTGTAAGCAAATGTTGTAGTTCTCCATAGTGATTAACAGTTGTACTTAGAACATAACAGGCTACATAACATGTTTGAACTCCACCTAGGTGGAAGCCACTAATTTTTTTGCTCAAACTGTAGTAATTTCTTCACTCTATCTGGAAATCAGGTGAGACTTCGATCGATGGAATCTGACCTAAATTACGGATGATAGAAAACACTCGGATACTTCATTTTATGAACACATGTTGGAGTTCTCCATGGTGATATTGGTTGTACTTAGCAAATTTAAACATTTAAATGGGTTAAATGGTAACTCACTTAGTAAATGGGTTGGGTCAGACAGACCCTTGCATTAAATGGATCAAAAAAATAGGTAATAAATGGGTTGGGTCAAAATTGACCCAATACATTTTGACACGACCCGACCCATTTGACGGGTCTAATTGGAAGTTTATAAAATAAATTAGGAAATTTATTAGTCACTAAAAGCTAAGAAATATTAAGTCCTAAAAACCTTAAAATTTTGAGGGGATAAATTTTAGCGAGCGAAGGATAGAGAAGGTTGTTGCAAATCTATGGGTCACTATCCCCATGCCTTAAAAGCAAAATTTATAAATATAAGTGTATGTTGTAGTTGTGCTAAAATAAAATGGAAGAGTTTTTGAAATTTAATATTAATTGCATAATTATTTAGAATCAATCATAAGCATTAACCCATCGATGAATGCCAACTGTATTGGATGTTAGCTTGATTTGTTTTAAAAAAAAAACTGAAAACAGATACTTTTGAAAATTTTGGTCAAAAATCTTTGATTTTTAAATGCAAGATATTTTTGCAAAATTTTTGAAAGTAAAGTTTTACGTTAAAAATTTTCAACTGTTTCAAAATTTTAATTGAAAAATATTTTAAACGGAAAACAAAAATATTTGATTTTTGAATTGCCACATGCTTAGTATAGGAAAAGTTGACAGGTAAGCAAATATTAATTTTACTGTTCTGCAAAAGTGTCAGAATATAAAATAAAGGTAATCTCAATAGGGAAAGCTGTTTTCTCTGTGGATTTTCTTTTTCCATAGCTTGTTGATAGAGGAATAAAACTTATTTTGAAATAATTCTATTTAAAAATTTAAAAATAAATTTTCTTACGCGAAATATACTTGGAAAGGTGGAAAAAAGAATAGGGGTCATAAGAGAAGGTTTCAAGGTAAAGTGGAATAGGTACACAAGAGAAGGATGGAAACATGAAAATTTCCATCTAAATTTATTTTTTCGCACAGGGATACAGATTTAGAAAATGGGGTTTTTAAAATTTTGGATATTAGGAAATTTTGTACTAGATATTGGATGGTAGGGAATGGATATAAAAATTTTGAACCATACTTTTATTTCTAGAAGTACGGAAAAATTTATGTGTGAAAAAAAAGATTTTGATTTTCAAAACTTACATACATATAGAAATGTCGGTATATATAGATTGTTTGCACCATATTTTCAAAATTATTTTAAAGAATGCAGTCACACAGGATGCACCAATTCCGTATTATTCTTCATACATATCATATGTGTTGTGGTACACCATGCACTTATACATGATTGCCTGAAAAATTGGTTGTACGCTAATTGGACAGATAGCTTAGAATGGTTGCATGCTATGTTACTTGATTCAGTCCTTGAGGAATTTTGAGGACTAAATATTTTTAAGAGGGGAAGAATGTAACACCTCGTAAATATAAACAAAAATTGATTAAAAAGAGTTAATAAATAATTTTTAATGCTGAAATAAGAATTTTGTAAAGTCAGAATCTGAATACGGAACTTGCTCCATTGTGTTTATAGCGATTTTCTGTTAAAATTAGATATTTAATATTTTACGATCAGAGTTCAAACGGAAAAGTTATTCATGTTTGAAGTTTTCAAATCGGAATGAATTTAGAACCGATTAAGAAATTAAATGTAATAACTTAGCATTGAAAAAAACATTGAATGAAAACGTTAACATTAAAGTAAATGGCTTTATAAATCTAATTAAATCAGCACTGAATGGAAAATAAATAAAAATTGCCTTGGGTAAAGATAATAGATATTAATGTTTAAAAAGAAGGCAAAAAATATTATTAGCATAGCATTTAAGCAGTCGTTAAATATAAATGTTAATTAACAAAACTAAATAAAATTAAATCTAAGCATTGAAGGATATAAATGACAATTAATTAACGTTAATTAGTTGGAAAAAATCATTTATAGGAAATAAAAGGAATAAAATAAATACTTAGCGTATATATAAGGGACCAGTCGACTGGTAGCGGTCAACCGGTGGAGGTACAACGGTCGACCAATGGATGGTATGGTGGCAAGAATGACTTAAGGCCTAATGGTCTGGATTAATAAATTAAAATCTAATGGATGGAATTGATTCGTGCACCTATAAATACAAGTCTAACCCCTCTCTTTTCTTTTTATATTTTCTGAATCAAGTAGCAATGTTCCCTATTCATTTCTCTTCAAAATCTAGGAAATATAGACATTATAAAATAGTATCATATATGTATGTATGTATGTGTGGGTATGGCGGGAAAATAGCGGAAAATAAAAGAGAAGAAGAATAAAGGGTGAATCAATTTTGTGAAGAAGAGGTAAATTCAAAATCTAAAACTTTACTACTATGTTTAATTCAAATTTCTTCTCAGATCTACAATTCTAAATAAATATTTTTATGCTTTAATGCATATTTTGGTAGAAGGAAAGAGAGTCAAATATGAAGAATGGATTTAGATTTGGAGATTTGGAAGCTTAGAGGTGAATGGGAAATTATATATTTTTATATGATATTAGACTTATATAGTTGTAAATCTGTTAATTTTATACCTAATTGTAAATCTAGAATGTAAGTGTGAAAGTAGTCCCTAAAAGTTATAAAATAAGTCATTGAAAATATTCCATGTTAATTTTAGATTTAGTTATTTGAATGTTATAAGTTGTATAACTTGACTTCAAAAAGGTAATTTCTAATTTGATTAGGGTATAAGTTTATATTTTAATTTGTTGGAATGAAGAATGTTTCTATGTAATTTCTGTAAATTATCCAACTTCATAAATATATGCATGAATGAATGTTTTTTTAAAATCACAAGAGATATCAAAAAGAAAGAGATGTGGAAAGTAAGGTTGTTTATCGTACTGATTATTTCAAATCAAACAGAAATGATAATTCCTTATAATTCCAAACACAACCCAAATCCTCTTTGAGATAATTCATAGGAAATTACAATTTTAACATTTCCTTTTGGGAATATGTAGTTCCAAGGCATTAAAATGTAGAAATCCCTAAAGGTAAAAATTAGTGTGTTACAAATGCAATTAATGATAATCTCGTTATGATTAAAAATATGCTAGAAAATAAACAATAAGCACTTATATGAATATGACAATGGACTAAAGAATTAAGGAAGTTATATTAATTTTATTAGGCACGAATTGGAAACAAGGCGTAAATATACTCAATTGTATATATTGAAAAGAAGTATTAAATTATACCGAATTATAATAACCAGAAATGGAATAGCAATAGATATTTAATCAGTTAAATTATAAAGAAATAGTAAATGGCATCACTGATATTAAAGAAGTAAGATGTAAGCTCATGTAAAAGTGTTTGAATAAAAAGGCAAAATAATGTTATAGTTACATCTAAATAGCCTCAAGTATACTTTATGACGTGTGTGAAGTATTAGATCTAGATAATCGATTTAAATTAACTAGGAATGATGTAGTCATTAGTAAGGGTTGGAATGTGAAGTCCGTAATGTAGCACAATAGAAGTCTACGCTCTAAAAGGGGCTATGAGCAGTTGTGTATACAATGTACTTATGTAAGACATCTCCAAGCGTAGGACCCATAAGAATATACATTCGCATATAGTGAAGAGAATATACCAAAGTAGGGTTCACCTCAGTTGAAGTGTTAAAGAGCTAAATAGGGTCTACTTCAATCCTTATAAAGGGTATGTGTTAAGTAACCAAGTGGGGATTTTCATTATTGCATTGACCAATCTAAATGGGATGTGAGCGTAGACTTGGCACCATATCAACAAGGTTAGTACCATATATGCAAGGAGTGGGGTTGTACACATAAGTCGAGAGCGTCATTGGTCCTAGAGCAGTTGGTAAAAAGACTCGGGTTACGCCTATACGGACTGCACCACCTACTAATGCAGATCACGTATGGGACATGCATCGCCTCAAAGTTGTTTGTTAGTTTATTTATAGTTAAGAGGGAAGACTATATAACCAACAAATAGGTATTTAAGATAAGGTAGACTATGGCTAAATAGTTGTAATGCTGTTATCAGGCACTAACAGGAAGATCCTCGGTATATGCAGGCAATTCAGGCCAGACACGGATAGTGGGTACCTGATGCTATGCAGATTTATGGATACTAATAGGGAATCTATCATGGTCCATGGAGAGACTGTGGTACTTATATATACATAAATATACATGTAAGTAGTTATTGTATAACTGGAGTAGTTGGGGCGTATCGTATGCATACATGAGTCAAGGCGGCTAAGATAAAAGTAGTAAACATAACACGTAATGGAAGACAATGACATAAACTGTTATAATGAATAATGTAATTTTCTAGTCACCAGAACGTTGTTTTGACTGCCTCCTCATTATAACCCATAGAATAGACTTAGAGCGACAAGTACTGGTACATAGTGAGAATGGTGGAAGGACATATTTCCTTATGCATGCTCGATACTAACAAGGGCACTAGATATCAGAGGTATTAGCCTTAGTCAGTAATTATATGTTTTACTTTATTATTCCAATGTGAGTTTATATCGATAGTGCTCCAATATAATTTTGTTATTTATAGAATACCAACACAAGAATCCATGCCTAGTGGACTTGGATTTTCAATTTAGCGAAAATTAGGGTCCACGAGGGTGCGAGTTGATACATTTGGTATCTGACCGTGTTTAGTCGATTATTGGAATTAGGATATGTTGAGTGAATTTAATTGTATTTTTATCTATAATTATATATATTACACGCCAAACTCTACAAATTCTGCCTATAGAAGTAGTTGTAGCCATATACTTAAATGCTAGTTGATTCGACTATGTGTCAGAATGATAGATAGAGTTAAAGATATATGCATATCCTGACCACCCTATTTGGGGATAGGTCATGTTGAAAGGTGTTGACTTTAGAAGAGCAAGAATGCGACATATATAAGGGTTCTCGAAGCTAGATGGTACATGACTCCCTTGTTGGGCCTAGGCTACCTTATGATAGTAGATTCCCGTAGGATTGTCGATTGATGATGTACGTTAGATCCAAATGGTGGGAAGTAAAGAATTTATATGTCGCGGATATCCAAAAGAAGAAATTCAACTAGTTCTTTACGGTGCTGTGTAGAAATCACATCAAGACCATAATAGGATTTTTAATGCATTCTGAAAGAAGAAAAGTCAGCAATAAGTGGAAAAGAAGAAAAGTCCAAAAGAATGGACAAATAAAACCTACTCTGAGTCTAGCCCTATGTAAAAGAATTCAATAGAAAGTTTGACACAAAATATTTAAAATGATTTTCAAAGGATTTATTTAAAAGTTTTTGAGAATATGTAAATATCAAAAGTTTCTCACAAAATAAAGTAACATTTTATATTTTAAATAGAATTTCTAGCTGAAATTTAAAAATAAACATTTAGCTCCGCAAAATAAAGTAGGAAACATTAATAATTAACCAACATTTAGCTCCATCCTTGACAATGTTCCTTTAAATTAGTATCTCAATATGGGTGTTTACAGTATCCGCATTTGTAGATAACATAATAAACGTTGATGATGTAGCAGACATCACTACACCTATTTTCAAGTGAAAAAATGGATTTAATACTTTTTCACGATATATGTAAATAGAGAAGCAAAATTAATATTTACAATGAAAGCCTGCTTTTAACAAGTTTAACCAATCAGACTCACATGCAGTGGAAAACAAATAATAATAACATAAATAGTGATGACATAGCATTACATAAAGATGCCACATATCATCTAATCAATTATATATTCTAGATTAGTACATGGTGGAAACAAAGTAAATAAATATAAATATTTTAATTATCTAACATCTCTTCAAACTTCTTTATCATCATATCCAAAATATCAACCTTTCTATCCTACTAGACATAAACTCGACATTCTTAAGTGAGTATGCTTGAGTTTATGTGGAAAATAATAATAAACGGTGGATTAAACACAATTTGGCTAGAATAATATTATGATAATGTTGTGATTCTCCCAATAATAGTATTCAACATTATCATAATTCTACCTTTGCATCCTTCCTTGTTGTTTACACTTTTTCTAACATCTAGGAAGTTTAATATATTTTTCTACAGTAACACAATCAAGTAATTATCTAGTAATGCTAGAATAAAGGTGTTGTATTCTCTCACTAGATCAACTCTATCTAGCTTCCTGGTAGGGGAATCAAGCCCTCTCATAGTCCGATCAATAATAGATATTTAAACACTAAACAGATATGACCATACCTTGAATAGTATCTTTTTTCTGTTGAATATGCGCTTATATGATTATTGTTTGATGATAATAAACATATATACATTCGTTTAAATGTATTTGTTAATAAACTAATTTATTTTTCACAGGTTAAATAAATAGTTGTTGAATAAAATAAATAACACAGATTTTGAATTCAAACAGAAATTTTATTCAAACAAATATTTACTACAATTTTGAATAGTACAAATTCAAGCTCTCACTATTCACTATACAACTTTGATACAAATTCAATTACATCACAATTTTACATTTATAGTTGACCTCACTACATATCACTCACACTCGTATTTATCTTCAACTTTATTCCAGTTTGAATCCAGCATCTGAGCAATCTGCAAAAATATTCACTAACGCAGTAAAATTGAAAAAGAAATGATTTTGCAATATAAAATAAAATATGATTTTTGAAAATATGATTTGCCTCAGTTATTTGGGTTGTTCGTCATAATTTACATTTGAATTCATCATACATGAACAACTTGTGACATACACAGTGTATCACTGTATATGCCACAAGGTCGTGCATACCGATATATACACTTGATAAAATTACAGGGACAGGTGAGCACAGGTCAAACCCAAATTATCGGATTCAACTCAAGTGCGATAAAATAATGTCACAAACTTCAGCACAAGGTCAAATCCGAGTGACAAGCTGGATTCAACTCAAGTATGATGCACAAGTTCAATTAAAAGTCAACATGTAAGAAAGACTGCACAAATTCAGGACAGCACCAAAAGCACAAAGGCTTGAATGATAAAGTGTATCTGAAATATGGCAACATAGAGGCAACTGGCAATAACAAGTATACATATACATGCCAACTTCAACTACAAGCCCAAATCAATACACCGAGCCCAAGTGAAACCAGCACCAAAGCAAGATGACCACAAATGTCCAAACAACAAACATCACAGCACATGCACATCAACCATACAGTGATACAAATGCAACACAATGGGAACCATAATGCAAGCCGAGCATCAAGACACTAAGCAACTGGAAACAGCAAAAAGATGCAAGCACACTCAAACCAGAAGCATGCCCGATGCAAAAATCCAAACCAGATGAAGACTACACATATACAAACCACAGATGCAACCGATCAGTTCGACATGTACGTGAAGGCAACAAAACAGTGGCTCAACAAGAACACTTGCAACAGTGGTGATGCAGTGGCAATTACAGAATGCTAACTAGAGAGGAAATGAAAAAGCACCAGACAAAGACCAAAGTGCATCAATGAATCACCAAAGAATGCAACAGTGAGGCCAGAAAATTAAAGAAAACTAGTGCAGTGATGCAAGTTCAAATATAATGAAACAACATGTACAGGACAGTGAAAAAGCATACTGGAATCGAACCAACAAGCTTCAGCATCAACATCAAACCAGAGAACATCTACAAATGGTGCCGACTACAAGTGAATGCAAACAGTACAATACTGAAGTGATGAAATGCATAAAAATCTACTGAAACCAAGATTGCACTACAGTGAATGCAGAGAACACATTATAGTGGTACAGTGACAACATACAAATGCTTATATGAATAACCTGGGCAGATAGCATCGAAACAATGCAGTATGGCCAGAGTGAAGATTATAAGACTGCAATGGATACAACAATGCCCAAGACAACTTGAACAAAGCTACTACAGGAATGAAGACAGTGGCCGAAGCCAATTCAAAAAAACGACCGAAGTACAAATGTAACGCAGTGATAAAAATTCAAGTGAATATGAAGTATTGACGAAGTCAAAAATCAACACCATGATGAGCACGGCAATTCAAAGCCACAATTCAAAACCATGTCAACCAAGCAAGCATCGAATATACGATTGTGAACAAGTCAAAGAAATCTCAAGCATCAATACATAATCGAATGGCCGAAGCACAGAAATTGACAAATTCAAACATATTTAGACGAACGTAATTCAAGGAATTCGAACGCATATAAAAGCCCAATCATCATCGGCTAAATTGGTATTCGAGTTCGAGCTTAACAAATAAAAAATCATCCAACTCGAATCACGATCGAATTCAAGCAAGCATAAAATCAGTAAAAGTAAAAGCATTTAATTACATACCGAAGCAAGGAATTCGATCAACGAAGCAGCCGCGGTGAGCAACGAGGTCTCAAATCGATCAAGGAAGCACGTCAATCATTATTCGATCGAGGAATTCGAGCGGCGCTTCAAATTTGCACAACCCTAATTTTGGAAAAAGGAGCAAAAGAAGCCGAAGCCCTAATTTAGTTGCAAAAGAGGAACAGACATTATTCTCACAAGCCAAAAGAAAAGGAACGGGTCAAAGAAGAGAAAAAGGAACTGGTTAAAGAATAAGAGTGGGCCGGCTAGTTTAATTATTAAAGGCTTTAGTATATTTTTTAATTAGGGTTTAGGGTTATTTTTTATTGTCTTTTAATTGTTTTTTTTTTAATTTTCGAATCAAAACTTTGTAAATCACCACCTAGGGTTTAGGTAGTGTCAGATTGTCTAGTTAGAATTAGTTCAGTGAGCAGGGTGTGCGAGTTTGCAAAGCTCTATAGGCGGGAGCAGAGTTTGCGAGTAAGCAAAGCTCTATATTAGGCGGGAGCAGAGTTTGCGAGTAAACGAAACTCTATTGGCGGAAGCAGGGTGTGCGAGTCTAGTAGAGTGTTTGTGAGCGGGAGCAAATGTTTGCGAGTCTAGTAGAGTGTTTGTGAGCGGGAGCAAATGTTTGCGAGTCTAGTAGAGTGTTTGTAAGCGTGATACTGTTTAATTCTAATAGAAATCTGGGAATGCAGCAGTAGGCAGGGGTTGCCGAAGCTGGGTAAATTTTGTGTGTGATTTACTTTTCAGCATATTTATTTTTGCAGTTTGTTTCTGTGTTTAAATCGAGAAAATTTGCTATAACCCTATTCACCCCCCTCTAGGGTTAATTTAGATCCTACAAGTGGTATCAGAGCCCGGTATTTTTTAACTCTAGAGTCATGAATCCACCAAATAATATTTTTGTTGAGGGTCGTTTCAATATTATTCCTTCCATTTTCGATGGAACAGATTTTTTGAATTGGAAATTGAAAATGGAATTTTATTTAAAATCTGTTAATATTAAATGTTGGGATATTATTGAAAATGGGTGTGGTATAACAAATAAGGAAATTATCTCGATTAATGCTCTTGCTATGCAAATATTATATTCTCATATTAATCGTGATAATTTTTATTTCGTCTCACATTGTGAAAATGCACAGAAAATTTGGAAAACTCTCGATGCAATATATGGTGCAAAAGTCAACAGCAATGAGAAGTCCTCCACAACCGACTCAGTTAATGAAATATGCTTAACAGGATTGGTAAATAGCAGTTGTGATGAGGATGATAATGATGGAGCAGTCGAGCTGGCATTACTAATGAAGAATTCAAAAAGGAAATTTGCAGCCACGTGGAATAAAAGCGATAGCAGTGAAAGTGAGAAAGCAGATATGTGCCTTCATGGGAATATAACCGATAGCGACGACGACGAGTCATGCGAGGTATCAAAACTTACTCACTCTGAATTACTTATTTATTTCCACAAAGTAAATGGCCGTTTTGAACGACTTAGGGAAAAATACGCTAAACTTGAATCATAAAAAGACACTTTGATAGAATTAAATGAACAACTTGACCAATTAGTTAAAACCTATCAAAGTAGGATCCCTAAGTGTGATAAGTGTCCAACATTTGAAGAAGAAATTAAAAAATCAGAAATTAAAATGAAATCACTTGAAAATGAAATTCTGATTTTAAAAATTGAAAATACTAGAAGAGAGAATTCTATTAAAAAGTGCACACAATTGTTAAACGAAAATGAATCTCTCAAAATACAAGTCCAACAATTTTCAACGACTTTAGATAAATTTTCGAAAAGCGAAAAATCGTTGAATATGCTATTAGGAAAGCAAACTGTTAACACGGTTAGAAAAGGACTTGGATATAATCAATCTAAAATTGTTAAAAGCAATTTTAATCAAGTCAATTTAATGTGCACAATTTGTAGAAAATTTGGACACAATCAAAATAATTGTTGGTATAGACCCAAACACGTGAAAACTATTCCAATTTAGGTTCCAAAAGGCACAAATATAAAATCTTTGAAAGTCAAACAAATTTGGGTGCCAAAAGGAACATATATAAATAGTTTTGGGTCTCCACAAACATATTTTTCATATTCTTCCACTAACAATCATGGACCTATAAAAACAAATAGGTCACATAAATCTTTTATCGTGTAGGTGTGGTGGCAGGCTAAGGAACAACAACAGTGTTCTCTGGATTTTGGCTGTTCCAGAAACACAACGGGCGACAAAGCAAAGTTCCTTAGCCTAGTATAAATGTGACAGAATCACAATGGACTACAACGAAAAATTATCGTAAAGGTAAAATAGGTAAAATTGTTTTGAACGATATATTAAATGTGATAATCTGCACCGTAATCTGAATTAAATCAGCCAATAATGTGATGATGAAATGAATGATGTCTTTAATTCTGACTTATTCTTAATTGATATGATTTCTTTTGACTTGTTCTTACTTTGATTTGTGCTTAAAAGTAGACCAACCATTTTTCATCATTGAACTTAATCTGTTTGGTCAAATTATGATGTTGATTGATTACTGTTTACTTATGCTATAAAAAGGATTTTAAGAAAATTTTGAAATTGTTGAAACTTCAAGAAATTGTTTTGAAATAATAATGAAGTTTTAATGACTGTTGGTAGTTGTTCATCCTATGGTTTCTAAGTTTAACACTATGATATTTGTTTGAGTGATAACATGGTTTCATTTCAAATTTCATTCTGAGATAGTTTGTTGAAATTTCACAATCTGGTCTTTGACGTCCAACGAGTGAATATTGAGTGACATTTAAATTCAGATGCAGATTACACTGGTAATATAGTTGATAGAAAAATTACTAGTGGAATGTGATTAATTTTTGGAAACATTCATTTGCTGCATCGTTTTTTTTTCAAAGAAAATATCTGCATATTTTTCACTTGAAATAATTTTTCAAATGGCAGAATTTTTCTCATATAACCCCCTCGAGAAAATCATTGTTGACCATATTTTCAGATTAGTCATTTTTATTTGATTTTAAATGACAAATTTTGACTAATCTAACTCCCTAATGATTATCGAAAAGATCAATATTGATTGAAAAAGTGATGAGTGTCGATATTTGTCATACATTACTCAAGACAATATATTTAGAAAAATTTCTTTAGAATTTCATAACAAGAGTTATAAAACTTTTTGTTGGGTAAAAATTCCATGATCATTTCTATTTCTATCATCTTTCTATCGACCATCACTCATCAAAATCATATATAGTATGTAAATTTGTGGCAGTTTACAAAGGAAATTATTCGTTCTTCAATTTATTATTATAAAGGAAATTATCTGTGCTTCAATTTATTGTATTCTTCAATAAAAATAAATATCCAAAGTATTCACTCTCATTTAAAAGTCCTCACGGTTATGCATGGGTGAATTACTTGGATTTTTGATTATGTGCTTCCATGCTCATTTAAAAGTCCTCAAGGTTATGCATGTATGGAACGCATATCAAAATTAATTGATTTAATAGACAAGTTGATTCTAATCCCATTTAAAAGTCCTCACGGTTATGCGTGGTTAGAAGATACTTGAATTCTTTTTAAAAATTAAATTGGAATACTACTAATCTCATTTAAAAGTCCTAACGGTTATGAATGGTTAGTAGATATTCAAATTTCCCGAAATAAATATACCACAAATAGACAGAATTGTATGATTTTTTGATGATTTTATCCCCATCACTTCTGAAAGTGGAATATGCGCCTGACAAGGGTAATTATGATTTTTGTTTGAGTTTTATTGAAATTTGATATTTATATTCAATTGAGTTAAATGTTTGATTCATGTCTGTCACTTCATCCCTATTTTTATAACACTATATTCTTTTGCTGATAACAAAAGGGGGAGAGAAAAGTTAAGATTTTGTCAAATAGAATCAAGCAAAGGTCAAATAATTTTCCATTTGCATATATGCTCATTTACATATTTTTATTTGTATGCATATATGTAGGGGGAGCATCATGTAGAGAGGAAGCATTTAAATAGGGGGAGCAAATTGAACGATCAAATACATTTAATACATTCAAAATCTTAAATATATGTTTGTTATCATCAAAAGGGGGAGATTGTTGAATATGCGCTTATATGATTTTTGTTTGATGATAATAAACATATATACATTCGTTTAAATGTATTTGTTAATATACTATTTTATTTTTCACAGTTTAAATAAATAGTTGTTGAATAAAATATATAACACAGATTTTGAATTCAAACAGAAATTTTATTCAAACAAATATTTATTACAATTTTGAACAGTACAAATTCAAGCTCTCACTATTCACTATACAACTTTGATACAAATTCAATTACATCACAATTTTACATTTACAGTTGACCTCACTACATATCACTCACACTCGTATTTATCTTCAACTTTATTCCAGTTTGAATCCCGCATCTAAGCAATCTGCAAAAATATTCACTAACGCAGTAAAATTGAAAAAGAAATGTTTTTGCAATATAAAATAAAATATGATTTTTGAAAATATGATTTTCCTCAGTTATTTGGGTTGTTCGTCATAATTTACATTTGAATTCATCATACACGAACACTTGTGACATACACAGTGTATCACTGTATATGCCACAAGGTCGTGCACACCGATATATACACTTGATAAAATTACAGGGACAGGTGAGCACAGGTCAAACCCAAATTATCGGATTCAACTCAAGTGCGATAAAATAATGTCACAAACTTCAGCACAAGGTCAAATCCGAGTGACAAGCTGGATTCAACTCAAGTATAATGCACAAGTTCAATTAAAAGTCAACATGTGCGAAAGACTGCACAAAATCAGGACAACACCAAAAGCACAAAGGCTTGAATGATAAAGTTTATCTGAAATATGGCAACATAGAGGCAACTGGCAATAACAAGTATACATATACATGCCAACTTCAACTACAAGCCCAAATCAATACACCAAGCCCAAGTGAAACCAGCACCAAAGCAAGATGACCACAAATGTCCAAACAACAAACATCACAGCACATGCACATCAACCATACAGTGATACAAATGCAACAAAGTGGGAACCACAATGCAAGCCGAGCATCAAGACACTAAGCAACTGGAAACAGCAAAAAGATGCAAGCACACTCAAACCAGAAGCATGCTCGATGCAAAAATCCAAACCAGATAAAGACTACACATATACAAACCACAGATGCAACCGATCAGTTCGACATGTACATGAAGGCAACAAAACAGTGGCTCAACAAGAACACTTGCAACAGTGGTGATGCAGTGGCAATTACAGAGTGCTAACTAGAGAGGAAATGAAAAAGCACCAGACAAAGACCAAAGTGCACCAATGAATCACCAAAGAATGCAACAGTGAGGCCAGAAAATTAAAGAAAACTAGTGCAGTGATGCAAGTTCAAATATAATGAAACAACATGTACAGGACAGTGAAAAAGCATACTGGAATCGAACCAACAAGCTTCAGCATCAACATCAAACCAGAGAACATCTACAAATGGTGCCGACTACAAGTGAATGCAAACAATACAATACTGAAGTGATGAAATGCATAAAAATCTACAGAAACCAAGATTGCACTACTGTGAATGCAGAGAACACATTGCAGTGGTACAGTGACAACATACAAATGCTTATATGAATAATCTGGGAAGATAGCATCGAAACAATGCAGTATGGCCAGAGTGAAGATTATAAGACTGCAATGGATACAACAATGCCCAAGACAACTTGAACAAAGCTACTACAGGAATGCAGACAGTGGCCAAAGCCAATTCACAAAAATGACCGAAGTACAAATGTAACGCAGTGATAAAAATTCAAGTGAATATGAAGTGTTGACGAAGTCAAAAATCAACACCGTGATGAGCACGACAATTCAAAGCCACAATTCAAAACCGTGTCAACCAAGCAAGCATCGAATATACGATTGTGAACAAGTCAAAGAAATCTCAAGCATCAATACATAATCGAATGGCCGAAGCACAGAAATTGACAAATTCAAACATATTTAGACGAACGTAATTCAAGGAATTCGAACGCATATAAAAGCCTAATCATCATCGGCTAAATTGGTATTCGAGTTCGAGCTTAACAAAGAAAAAATCATCCAACTCGAATCACGATCGAATTCAAGCAAGCATAAAATCGGTAAAAGAAAAAGCATTTAATTACATACCGAAGCAAGGAAGGAATTCGATCAACGAAGCAGCCGCGGTGAGCAACGAGGTCTCAAATCGATCAAGGAAGCACGTCAATCATTATTCGATCGAGGAATTTGAGCGGCGCTTCAAATTTGCACAACCCTAATTTTGGAAAAAGGAGCAAAAGAAGCCGAAGCCCTAATTTAGTTGCAAAAGAGGAACGGACATTATTCTCACAAGCCAAAAGAAAATGAACGGACCAAAGAAGAGAAAATGGAACTGGTTAAAGAATAAGAGTGGGCCGGCCTAGTTTAATTATTAAAGGCTTTAGTATATTTTTTAATTAGGGTTTAGGGTTATTTTTTATTGTCTTTTAACTGTTTTTTTTACTTTTCGAATCAAAACTTTGTAAATCACCACCTAGGGTTTAAGTAGTGTCAGATTGTCTGGTTAGAATTAGTTCGGTGAGCAGGGTGTGCGAGTTTGCAAAGCTCTATAGGCGGGAGCAGAGTTTGCGAGTAAGCAAAGCTCTATAGTAGGCGGGAGTAGAGTTTGCGAGTAAACGAAACTCTATAGGCGGGAGCAGGGTGTGCGAGTCTAGTAGAGTGTTTGTGAGCGGGAGCAAATGTTTGCGAGTCTAGTAGAGTGTTTGTGAGCGGGAGCAAATGTTTGCGAGTCTAGTAGAGTGTTTGTAAGCGTGATACTGTTTAATTCTAATAGAAATCTGGGAATGCAGCAGTAGGCAGGGGTTGCCGAAGCTGGGTAAATTTTGTGTGTGATTTACTTTTCAGCATATTTATTTTTGCAGTTTGTTTCTGTGTTTAAATCGAGAAAATTTTCTATAACCCTATTCACCCCCCCCCCCCTCTAGGGTTAATCTAGATCCTACTTTTTCTACCCTTTTCTTTTCATCCACACTTTCTGGCTTTTGAATTGTTATTTAAGTCAATCCACTTGGGGTTATCATACACATACCGACTCTTGAATCTGTTTTACTTCATGATTTACTTCAAACCTCCTTATTTATATTAGCAGACTGAGACAAGGAAGGCATGCCACCAGATGATCAGAAGCTTGCATCAGGATCGTGTGATTATAGAACTTAATTTTGGCTCTTTGAATTATTTTATTCATGTTTAATGTGCATATGATTAGGGATAGCACGATATTCCAAATTTGTATTTAAATAGTTACTTAACATTTTATTACAACGAGAAAATAACACATTCACGTTTCAACAAAACATAAGACGTTCGAAATTCTAAATTTTTTGACTATGCCTTTATACGAATATTGAAAGGATATTGGAATTGAGCAAAAAATTAACGTTTTATAAAATATGTCGGTCGACACATAATTTTATAAATTAGTCGCATTTTTTAGCTGCTATGTGTTTTTTTAAAATTTTATAGTAAAACACAATCTATCTATATGGGAACTTTTATGAGTATGAAATGAATATTTTATTCCATTTTGGTTATGCTACCAAATGCATGCTGAACAAAATCCACACTATAGGATCAAAATGTTAGATCCTGTGCATGAAACAATGAAATAAAATGGGAAAATGTCAAAAGTTTCCTTTTTAATACATTATATACTATATATTTATATTGTTTTCATGAATAGTGTTATTAACATTAAATAATATTTAATGTTTTAATAAATGAATTTAATTTTAATTATATTATTACAATTAGCATTTATTCGAATATGGTACATATTGACATAATTCATTATTAATTTGTATTATGATTTTTAAGGCTATGTATTCAATATATACACATGTGTATGTTAATTTGAATCATTATTGTTCAAGTATAATATTGTAAATTTTTTTTTTATCAACTTTGGATAATATTTATCAAAATATAGTGTATAATAAATTGTGTTTTACAAACCATAAATATGTACATATAAATGAGTATAACTTTTTTTTGATTTAAGCATGAAATTTTCAAGTAATAAATAATGTCTTTGTAGACCGCCCTTTTGACCCTCCGAATGTCGACATTAATACATCCATGGAATTTACGAGCCAAGCACCCAAGTGTCGGAAAAACCGTTTGTTAGGGTAAAAGAAAATGAAGAAAAGAAAAGGAACAAGAAAGAGGAGAACAAAATAGAACATCAGAATCTCACAACACAAATGATAATGTATAGATCATAAAGACAGTACATGTTGTTACTCTAATGTATATAGCATTTCAGAGTTACTGATCTAAATATTATCATCATCCTGGATAGTTATAATAGCTTTTCCTTACAAGTATTGATATAGACACATAAAGTAATGCAGAGGAAATAAATATTATGATGGGTAAAATCCAACTCCACTCCAAAAGCTCAATGAACATCAGTGAAAATCTGCTTTCATCAGACTGCTCGAAAGAGCGCCCATGGAAATAAGAGAAAAATAACCACAGGTCATATAGAAGTTTGGTGCGAGAAACTCAAGAAATACATGTGATATATCATAGCAACTTTTGAGACCAACCAAATTACCATAATGGTTTTCCCCTCAAAAGTGCCAACCATTTATTAAGCACATATTGCGATATAATAGATAATGTCTGGGTATATAATATAATAAGAGATAGTTGTGATGGGTGTACACCACAATGATGAATAGGTATACGATAAAAAGCCGCAAAGGTGCGTTTGCATAATTGTGTAGGTTTTTCTATGGAGATCACCTTGGATCAGAGATATTCTTTCAAGAAACATATATCTCTAAATAAATTATACAACAAGAAAAACTTAGCTAGTCCACGCCCGAACACATGACTCTAAATGAATCACTCCCGCATGCATATTTATAAGTAGCACTAGATGGTGTCACCTATAGCTTTGGGTTAGCTAAACCCCTTGGTTATGTATCCTAGCTCCAATTTCTGTCATTACCCATGGCTGTTGCAGTCCTACATTATTATTTTCTATTAAATAAGTTAATTTATGAATACCTTATTTACAAGTAAATATTTTAGTATCATATATGTAATGCCATATACAAGTACGTGGTATAATGAAATCAAAGTTTAGAATTCCAGTTCAAATCAAATGACGCATGTTGTGCATACATAAAAGCTTATATGTGAAAGTTTACACCTTAAAATTTTGCGTTAAAATTTAGTTCATAAAATTTTTAAGGAATTTTACATAAATTCCTATTTCTCCTTCTCTCTGTGTCTAAACACTAGCCGCTAGTTAAAGTAAATGACCAATTTAGCATTGTGCACCTGGAATTCAGCACCATTGCATTTTAGACGATATCCATATCATGCTCACTAAGTCAAAGTCGATGACCTCACTACATCCGAAGTTGGCAATGATCAAAAGCATATTGATGATCTGCATGCATGGTTATGATATAGAGAAGTGCACATATAAGTTTTTTTTTAAATTATGAGTAAATATAATTTTACCCTTAATAATTGTGTATACAGGACTGTAAGAAAATAGTGTAATACTTACGCGGTAATCCATCTGGTTGATTACACCTTGAACGATAATCTTCACCTTTGAGAGAATATTATCTAACTCAATGTTGGAGTTGCAAGTGCCACTGTTAAGATATAATTCATTTCTATAGAGATTGAATGAAATTCTAAATACCTAAGTGGAGGCTTTATGGATCTATTAATAAAATCAATTGCTAAAATATTTCCTTAATTGATTTTCACTGGGTCATAATTTATTTATCAATTATGTTCAATAACTCAATTAAATAATTAGGCATTTAGCTATTATCAATATAGTTATCCCTCTAATTATTAACTAATATCAATAATTTTAGCTACCATAAAAAATTATTTATTGCTTAATAATATTATTTTTGGGTTATGTAAATAATTAAACAAGAACGTAACAATTATAAATTTTATTAATTCATTTTCTTAGCCCTCTAATAGTATTAAAAATAATAATAAACTAATAATACAATAATTATGGTCATTGCACCATGATAACAATTATATCCATTTTATAAATTATTTCAATAAATTATTTTGATCAAAGACTAAGGTTGAATTCAACCCTCGATAATATTTACATATTAAAATATTAAAGCAAGTATGGACTATGATGAAGGTTGAACTCCATTTTTTTATCTTTTAAAGTAACACCCTTAACAACGATACATTGTGCACGTTTTCTCTTTGTCACCACTATATAACTTGATATCAAGAGCTCAATCAATGGTTAAACCTACAATAATATCCATATCTGATTGCGAAGTCCAATATTAAAGTCCATGATTAAATTTGATAATAATTATCGATTAACTAATTTTCTTTGGCAAAAGTCTGCGACTTTATATTAACTACCAATTATGGTGATACTAACCTTCTATTCGAAGGAAATGAATCCTCTCTTGAATAGTGTTTCACTTTAATTTGTTCAACTTATACACAACCATGGCCTTAACATGATCCTCGCTATCATGTGATTGACCAAAACCAATGTATAATTTTGATACTTAATATTTAAGTATTCTCGGGTCAAAAGACTGTTGCACATCTTCACGTGAGATCTTCTATTTAACTTTTATCATTTGGAAGACTCGGTGGGTGGTTATGTAATTTTTCCAAACAACTATACGTACATAAACCCTTGTTTCCCTGATGGTCAAAGGTGATTCACTAATCGTCATATGAAGAGCATTACATACACTAGTCTTAATGGATGTAGTCAATTTCCCATCGTCGATACAGCTTGACCAGGAACATATAAGGACAAATACTTACTTTATCAATTCAAAACCCATGGTTATAGACAAATTCGTAACTGCAACTGATTAAATACTTTTCCCAAGGATTTTATACTTGTATATATTTGTTGCATTATTCATAACCTATAATATATAGGATAGAAAAAACCAACAACTTACTTTATTTTGAACAAAATCTTTATAAGGGTTTAGTTATATATAAAAAAAATAATTTCCCTAAAGGTACATCTTTAACTCTATCCATCTCTCATTTGCATTTGGAACAAAGTATAGTGACTCATCACTATACTCTTGATTGATTTTCTTAGAGAAAACAAAGAATGTGCCTTAGTTAGTGGATCTGTAATATTATTTGTTCGTATCTACTTTTTGGTTATAAGTCTCCATCACTGATTGACTCTTTTATCATGTGATAAAACATGTCTCTGCCTCTTATTGAGCTATTGGCTCCTGTTGTAATCTCTATTCCATCATCGTTATTAGAGTACATTATTACACTTTCAATGGTGGGAATCATCCCTAGCTATCTTATATACTTGCACACATAAACATCATTCATTGCAGCAATATTCAAGGTGATGCATTTTAGCCTTTATAGTTGAATCTGTCAAAGCCACATGTTTGTAACATTTCCAACTCAAAGCCTCTATATTAGAGGTAAACATGAATTTATTATCGACTTACAATTTTTGATCCCACTTATGAAGTTAAATTCGAATAATCCTTTATATGGAGTTCATTGTTTCAATAAAAATCTCTAGTATTACTCAAGAATACTTTAAATTTCCAGTAGGTGATTTCATCTTGGATTTGATATTCGCCCACTGCACCAAGTGCATAAGCAAATTGTTATCTCATACACAACATAATATACATGATAATTCCTATCGTCGATGCATAAGGAATCTATGTTATATGCTCTATATTAAAGATTTTAAAATGGTGTTTATATAAATTGATTTGGGACAATCCCAACATCCTTTTATACCTATTATATAGAATGCCAGTTTCAATTCCTTCATTGAGAATTAAAAATCAGTCTTGAATTTTTTTAACATGGTGCATCTGCCAATCAATAGCATGTTGTTCACCTATAGGAGTAGAAATGTTTTATCACCTTCGATTTTCTTTCTTAAATACATACGTCTCCTTTGCATTTTTGCTAAAATCAGACTATTTGATTTCTCTATTACATACCTGCTCATCCTTTAAATGCCTGTTTAATATCATATCTTAATGAGTCCGCAAGCTTTATTATCGCTCTCACTAGCTTTGAGATGTATTGGATATCGTGTGCGAACATTCTCCTTTAAATTATTATTTGGATTTTTTTTCTATATCAATATGCCAAAACTCATAGTCATATAGTGCAATAATTTGCAAGTAGAATTTGAATGGACTTAATCATGTTAGTTGACAAACTGCTCCATTAAGCTCAATGTTTGAAATCAATAGGGTCATTTCCCATCGACCTTACTTTATATATTTCCAACTGCATTGATCTTCTTCTCTAAGACTCATTTGCAACCAAAGGATCAAAACCATTTTGGTACAATTTCCAAAATATATTTTGTTAATGTTCTTGGCCATTTTAGATTTAAAGTATCATGTCATGTGGTAGAGTCAATACTCTCCATGTTTTATTAACATCTAAGGAGATTGTCCTCACTAACATTATGTTTTCTCGGCATTGATAAGAATCTCGTAGTTACTCTTTAATTTTTGAGATTTTCTATTAGACATGCTATTGAGCTATGCACTTTCTAGGCTTGGTTAACTTGTGTCATTCATATAATCTGTTTCTATGCAGGGACCTCGGATTGTATCCAAATCTGTCGCATTATCATAAATTTCCCTAGAAGTAAATTCCTTCGGTAAGAAGGTGGGGTGTCTTGAAAAATAATTTCTCTCAATGCGATAGAATAGGCTTCGTATATTAAAATAAATCGAGCCTTGAATTCACAAGTAATATGTTTATTACATAAGTCAATAACCATATATCTTAGAATATTAAAAATGGTGTTTCTTTTAATCTATATCTTTTGTGAAACCAAAATTCTAGCTTCGAATGAAACCAAATTTATCATATTTTCTTACTTTGAGTACATATCCTCAAAGAAATAGGTAACTCAACTTCACTCATTATAAATTTTACTTTTACAATAGAGTTTAATGATGCCTTTTTGATATATCATTATGTAGCACGAGGAGTAGTTGCTTTGAGAATTAATCTTATTCTCTTTTAGGTATTGTTGGAACTATTAGATATCCTCGATACTCACATATTTGATTAAATTTAATTATTTTAATCATTTTATATGATATATATTTTCGACATCCGATTTATATTCTATGAATTAATCATAGATATCTAACTTTTGTATCAAATACACATGTTTATATTTGGGAAAATTCAATGGTGAAGTTTACAAAGTAAGTGGATTCTCTTTCGCTTTCATTAGACCTTGGACTTGATGCATCCATGTATATCAACCCAAAGGTTCATTAACTCTTTTTTTCTTTTCCACATAATGGGTGTTTGTCGTTAATCATTTGAGATAGAACTCACAAGCATTATATGCTTCACAATCATATGATTAAAGAATAATTTCTCTAACATACGGCTCTATTCATGATTCCAATAATAATTGTTAAACATTTGAGATGATTTTGTATTTTCTGTAGCTAACACATCACTAGTGTTATGAGAATAGATATCATCATCGATATACCAAACATAGATATATTTTATAACAATTATTCATAATATTCAGATTAGAACAAAGCCACTTCTAATTTCGATCAAAACCCAAATTGGTTATTTTTTCACAAATAATATTTTGTATACACGAAAGCAAATTTTTGAAACTTGATGTTTCCATTATTAATTATTATATGATATGCTTCTATTACCTTCGCTTTTACAGTGATAACAATGAAATACAGTGCTTCATTTAGTTACTTATTATGGGGTATCTAAGTCTTCTACCACGACTAATTTGCTACGACGACTCCCCTACACCTCTGGTACCTAATATAACTGCTAGAAAATGGTAAATGGTACCAGCTGATGTAGGATGATTATGAAAGTCGTAAAGTAGTTGTAAAATCACAGAACCTATCATATAACTGACAACAAGTATAAAATATAAAAGTGATCACATATATAAAATAGTCGGGATAGAAATATAACCATATGAACCATCACAGCATCAAAGCACAGGTTCAATATAGGTATACAAAATAGTAACAAAGTTTATACTATTAAAAATTAAATCTCAAATATTCATCTATAGATAAAATATGGCACTGATAAAGCTCCACAGTGCTGTATAATGGAACAAGCAATAAAACCTAAATGAATAATATATGTGTAATAGCACAAGCCTCTTGCTCATCTTCTGAATAGCTCCATGCGCTAATGCCATACCTATTTTCTAGTCTATTGATTTAGGAGTATCCGAGATAATAACATGCGAGGCATAAAATCTCCAGTCAAGCAACAGCCTGGTGTGAATGATAAACAATGTCAAATACCATGAAAGTCACTATAATAAAATAGACATTGAGCATGAAGAATCATATTTGACCCATCCTTGCATCCAAAAAGTTAGCACATAACTCCAATACATGCTAACTATTATTATATAGTGTACTAGTACTCATGGTGCAAATAAAGTGTCGGGGTATCTACTCGATAACACCTACCTCATAAGACATCCAACTCAATAGCATATCCATCAAGGCAAGCATAGAAATCATACCAACCAAACGCTATCAAAGCGACCATCTTACTCTTGGATGCTCTTTAATAGCACATATAACCAATTTAAATGGTCTATGACTACTCAAAGTCATGGGTACTCAATACTCAATACACATGCCCTATTTAGGTGGCCTAGGGTATAGACTAATCAAATGTTAGACTCGTGGATCCAACTCATATGAAAACCAACTTTAAGCATACGTGTTGATAATAGGACCACCTCTCAACCACTCCATCAGTGTTCACTCAACACTTACTCATTTAATGTCTCCTCTTGATCTATGGTCACATCTCTCATGAAGTACTCGATCAAATGACTCATTTTGTTGACCATTCAAAGTTTGGAACACTTCTAGACATCACCCTAGTGTCATGGAGTCCTCTCATAAAAGATTCAAACCAGTCTCATCGAGGCATCACCTTATAGCTTCTCCATCAAACTCATCTCTACGTTGCGCCATAACATTGCGGTTGAACATAGAGCGAATGTTTAAACACCTATGGCATACTTCCTAAGGCCCCCTCATTACCCTTGCTAGGTTTGGACATGATTGGCAAACATCAACCATGTTAGTTCCGACATGACTAGACATGTCGGTACTGACATGTTTTGTTAGCCAAAAAGTGGCCAAGTCCACTCAAACCCAAAGCTCGAAGCCCATTCCTCCAAGGAAATGCTTAAGTTTCCCCAAAGCAAACATTTCGGCACCGAGAGAAACAACTCAACCCTGAGTTGTTTACTAAATCAAAATTTCCCCACAAACTTCTCTACTCGAAGTTCTCCATCAAATCTTCAATGTATTCAGCACTCCAACCGAAAGTAAATCTTCAAAACTCATGAAGTCTTCACCCCAAAGTTGTATGAGCCATCAATCCCAACTTGATTCACATATCACCGCCCATATGATTTTCTCTACTCAAAACACCTCCAAATCTTCGGTTTTAGGCTCTCTAAGTCTTTAAGAACAACATATTTAATTTTCACCACTTTTCATACACATTTTCTCACTATGTCACTCAAGTGAAGATCACTTCTAACTATACTAAATAGATTAAAAACACAACAACAAGCACATACAACCAGTGCACAATAGCCAAAAAACTTACATAAACATTTCAATCATACATTATGTCCTAGATCCAACCACACATCAAATGACGGGTTAGTTTGCAAAATGATGAATATGAATCAAATTTCTCATTTATCCTTTTAAAACCATTTAAAAGAGGTTACTTAAGTTAGAATTTTAAGTTTGAAATGCTTTAACTCCTAATAACAACTTAAATGCATCATTTTTACTATAAAAATGTGCATAGAATAGTGATACGCAAAATCTCTCACCTAATATCAAGATGCATAAATCCCATAGCAAATCTAAGGGAGGACAGTAGGCTTCACGAATCCAAAGATATCAAGATTGTAGATCTATAGTCCCCTTTGCTAATTTTTCATTAAAGACAAGTTTATGCTAATTAAATTAGGCAACCTTTTTGGCATAAGAGTGGATCAATAAAGGAATTTACTGATTTTAAGGAGTGTGTAATGAGGAAGTGTATGTCCCATCTTCCCCACTTAGCATAGTTCTCAGTATGAGTTTTTAGGCCTAAGTTAAGTATCACTAAATTTCTACTTAACTGCTTAAATTATGTCCAAATTTCAAACATCCATATCTCCTACATTGTAAGTTATTATGACTACTTTATAGAAAGAAAAAAAATACCATATCTTTCCAATAGAAGTGGTCTCGAATGCTAATTTGACAACTATCGAAATTACAGCAGTAACAAGTTTTTAAGGGTAAAATCATGCTGTAAATTTTCTCAGAGTCAAAACTGTCACTACTCAACATTGTTCAAAGTTATAAGCTCGTACAACCCAATTTGGATTTTTTAAATAATATTTTACATCCTTCGGATCGTTACACTCTCCTTCTCCCACCTTTAGAATTTCGCCTTTGAAATCCTTAAAAAATAAGGTAAAATAAAACATGGGTTACCCCATGTTCCTAACATTCATAATAATAACGTCAAGCATCAATCATGCACACAACATGTGTACCACATGCACACTTAAGAAAATATGAATATAAACCTAACCTAGCATGCTGGGTACTAAGCAATTCAATATAAAACATCAAACATGATATCAAACATGAAAGCTAATGACAAAATGGAAATATTACCAAGTAAAGAGCCCGGATAAGTAGTCCTCATGCTCTCCTTGGTCACCCATGTGTAATCGCTCTCACTTTTACCTACTATACCTTTACTAACTCCACTGTCTTACTCCTAAGTTGTTTCTTATCACGTTTGATAATGAAAAGAGGCCTACGAGGTCTAGAGTCTTCTAGCTCAATCTCAATATCGTCAAACTATTCCAATGAAACTGTCATGCTTAAGCTATGCATACTTCTGTAAATGAGAGATGTGGAACACATTGTGCACGTTTGCCATTTTGTAGGTAAGTTAACTCTGTAAGTTAGGTTCCCAATCCTCTCGAGGATTGAAAGGGGACCAAAGAACCTCTTATTACCAAATCAAATTACATTTTTCAGCAAAGAGATTTTAACAAATGCCATATCATCAATAGAGAACTCTAAACCTCTATGTTTCTGCTCAGCATAGCTCTTCTTCCTGTCTCAAACTGCTTTCATTAATTCCTGAATGATCTTGATCTTTTCTATTGTCTCTCTAATCTCCAATATTAGTTTCTCACCTACTTTCGACCAATACAAAGGGATGTTGTAGGTCAGCCATATAACGCCTTGAATGGTGCCATAGCAATGGTAAATTGATAGTTGTTGTCAAATGCGAACTCCATGAAATGCAAGTGATCATCCCACATGCCTCCAAAACTGAGAATGCAAGCTTGCAAGAGATCCTATGAGATAAGAATCGTCCTCTCGATCCACCCATTAATTTGTAGGAGATAAGTTACATGGAGATGCAGCTCCATCCCAACGCTTCGTATAAGATTTTCCTAAATCCAATAGTGAGAAAAAGTCTTGGTCACTGACAATGCTCTTCGAAATACCGTGTAATCGTATTATCTACTTCACATACAACTCGGTCAACTTGGATGTCTTTCCATTTGATTTAATGGGTATAAACTGAGCATTCTTCACCAACCTATCAACGTTGACACTGATACTATCATTCCCTCTCGTGTTATTGGAAATCCATCGATGAAGTCCATCAATATATGTTCCCATTTCTACTCAAGAATCTTAAGCGGTTACAGCAGAACATTTGTCTTCTTCTATTCAGCCTTCACTAGCTGACAGTTCATAAGCTTCGAGATGAATGCAGCGATGTCCTTCTTCATCCCTTTCCAATAAAATGTCTGCCTCATATCATGGTACATTTTATTATCTCCTAGATATATATTCAATCTTGAATGATGGCACTCATGCAGCACCTCATCTCGCAACCCATCGACGTCGGTATAAACAATCTCCATCCTTAAGGAGCTAACCATCATGGTCAAGTCAGTACTACCTCATCTCTTTAGACTACACTCCTTCTATATTTTCTATGATCTCCGCAAGTCTAGTGCCATGCTTCTAACTAGTGTCAATCCTCACAATTAAAGTAGGTCTCATAGTCAAATTGGCAATTATATTCGATTCTAGCTCACATTGAGGTCTGAAGTCACTACCAGCATTATACTTAAATGTCTTCCACTCTAGGAACATTGCTCCAAAACTAACGTGCCTCCTTCTCAAAACATCAACGACTGCATTTCCCTTACCAGACGTATAGGAAATGTCAAAGTTGTAGGAGGCTAAGAATTCCAACCATCGCTATTGACGATGGTTGAAATCCTTTTAGAAGAAGAGGCACTTTAATGATTTATAGCCAGTGAGCACAAACCTCTCTTGTAACAGATAGTGCCTCCAAATAATCAAGGCAAACATAATATTTGCCAACTCCAAACCGTGAGTTCAATACTTTCTCTCATGCAGTTTTAGCTATCGATTAGCATACGCGATAACATTTCTCCTCTGCATCAATACTGGACCTAGTCCAGTATCACAGGCCTCTTTATATACTATCTACTCCACATTTCCACTCGGAATGACTTACACCGATGCACTCTTTGACCTCTTTTTCATACTCATCCCAAATAAAAGTTGATTATCTTCGTTAGATTGGTTAACGGTGCTGCTACTTTGAAGAAGTCCTAGATAAATTGTTTGTAATATCCAGTTAAACCCAAAAACTCCTTATGTATGTAGCACTGTTGGGTCTATCCCAATCTTGGAAAGCTTCCACCTTTGAAGGATCCATGATGCCCTGCTTGGAGATAACATGCCTTAAAAAATCACCCTTCCCTCCTCCAACAGTGACATTTAGAAAACTTTGCCATTAGTCGGTACTTCCTCAACACCTCGATCACAATCCTTTGGTTTTTCTTGTGTCCATCTTCTATCCATGAGTAGAATAGAATATCATCAATGAACATAAGCATAAATTTTTCTAGTTGATTGCTACAAACTCAATTCATGAGATCAATAAAGTATGCTGGTGCATTGGTTAGCCCAAACAGCTTGACTAGCCACTCATAGAAATCATATGGCTTATGAAGCAATGTAATTGGCACATTCTCCTTTACCACTCTTAGTTGATGAAACATCGTCCCAAGGCCCAACTGAGAGAACACCTTAGTACTATGGAGTTAATCGAACAAATCATTCATACGTGGGAACGAATATTTATTCTTCGTCGTTTTATTCGGCTCATGGTAGTTGATACGTAGTCTTGGGTAGCCATCTGCCTTTGTGGTGAACACTACATGTGCTCCTCACTTGGAAATGCTCCGTTAGATTAATCCTTTCCTCAGTAGGTCATTCAATCGCACTTCGAGCTCTCGTTGCTTTCTAGGTTCCATCCTTTCCAAAGGTGTAACTACTGGCCTAACATCTCTAGATAGATCAATACGTAACTCAATTTAATTGTCTAGTGGCAGTACAATTTCATCCTCAAAGACGTTCAAATAGTCCTTCATGATTAGCAGTGATGATAGTTCCTCAAGCGGGACCTCGAGTGCGTAGATAAAACTAATCATCACTGCATCATCTAATGCGTAGCTCAAGTCAAGCTGATGCTCATCTCATGTCCCTATCCTTACCGATAATCTCTCATGGCCCGATACTACCCATATCTCCATACCTCGTACCTTCCTAATATGATACTAAACCTATAAAAACCAAAACAAAACAATCACATACAAACACACAACCATAATTCGATAAATATACATCACGACAAACCATACTAAAATAAGTCAAACCTCCCACAACGTTCGAGATACTCAGAGTTCTATCCACTAGGCCGGGACTCAACCCTGACTGATCAACTAGGTCAATAGATATAAAAGAATGTGATGCACTAGTATAAAATAAAATACAAGTAGGTATACAATAAATGGAAAGCATTCCTTGAATAATGATGCTTTTCCTCTTCTCCTTTGTCGATGGAGCACTTGATGAAGTAGGAATAATGTTCAAAGCAAAGAAGACATAAGCTGTTTTTTCTTCAGTGGTTCTAGGAAATCCCTCTTTATATGCCCAACTTTGTTGTAGTTGAAGCATTTTCATTTTGTGCTCTTTTAGTTACTACTTAGATGGCCTTTCTCCCTACACTATTAGTACTTGGGGTCCTATTTCTTCTTCTTCTGACCACCTTTGTTCTGAAGATGCTTCCTTTTATTGTTGTTGTTATTCTACTCCTCCTTGCCTCTCTCACCCAATTGCAAATTTGGCACTTATTTTACAATGGGCTTAGATTTTAGATATACACTCTCATGGCAGAGTGCCTTCTCAACTAGCTTTTCAAAGGGTTCATCAATGTGGTCTAATAGTTGTTCCCTAAGATAGTCATAAAATCCAGCAATACAGTTATCATTTTTCTTTGGTGGAGTATCAACAGAAGATAAGCCATAGTTCAATTGCATGTCGAATTCAGCCACGTACTATAAGACGATCATATCTCCTTGTCTTATATCAACAAATTTACGAAACAACACCAACTTCTAGGTAGCCGGTGAGAATTTATCCTTCGACCTCAAATTAAAATGCTCCTAGGTAATCAGATCCTCTAGTGTAGTAATATTGGTGGCATTCCACCAACCCTTTGTCCTTAAAAATCCTTTTGCAAGTATTGAACCAGTCTTGGACGTCCACGGTTGGCTCTATTCCCACTAACGATTTTCCTCCAGACTTGATTAGACTTTGTTCAGTTTAGAAGAGTCGACCCTGGATACCTACACCTAAGCACCACTAGTATAAGGAGCGACTTGGGCATTCAGGATCGCTTTTTGCACCATCTCAACGAACATGTTCTACAGATCAAGATTAGTAGCTCATGTTTGCACCAAAATTGGGCAACACCCTTCGGGAGTCTTTTGAAGAGATAATAAATGAAGAACTCAAACTGAAAACGAGGATTATCTAACAAAAACTCCAAGTCACAGAAAAATAAATTGCACAGAAGACAAGAATTTAGAGTGGTTCGACGATGCGCCTACATCCACTATGAAGTTTTATCACTTTATTGCTTTATACTTGAAGGTTACAAGTGTTTTGAAGCAAATTACAACAGACAACGGGCTTAAATTCGGAATCAGTAGCCAAGGTGGTGGTATGGAGTGATTCTGGCAGCGTTTAGGCGTACTCTATCTCTCCAAATTTTCCGACCCCCCTTTCTGAATGACCAGGGACTCTATTTATAGGCGTGGAAGGCCAAAATCCCGCCTAAAACTCAGGGAGGCTGCTTGGCACGTGAGGGGGGCCCATAAGCCCGCGTTCTCGGGATCCGTGCCCAATTTGGGATCGATTCGAAGTAAGGTTCGAATCGATCAAAAACGCATCCAATCGAGGCGAAATTTGGTGTGGACATTCTTCAGTGTATAATCAAGCTTCTGTGAAAATTTCATAGCGTTTGGATCAAGGGATTGAGATATATGATCGATTCAAGATTGCGTCTTCGTGCACCCTGTTTGCTTCGACTCGATCCTATGGACTCGTTCGAATCCATATGGTTCGAATCCATATGGTTCGAACCCATAGGTTCGGATCGATCCTTTTGTATGTGGAGGCGGCGATGTGGTGCTTTGATGGATTCGAGGCTATCGATTCGAAGAAGTGCTCCCTTCGAGTCGATTAAATACACGTTCCTTCGTATCGATCGTGGAAGGCCGTGGTTGATCGATACGAAGTTTCCTTTGCTCACTGGATTCGAAGAATGCTACGGCCTGGAGTCGAAGCCATTATGGGTTCGAACGTGGGCGTGCGACAATGGGTTCGAAGCAAGGTGACTGGGATGGATTTGAATCAATGTGTGGTCGATCGATTCGAACTAAGGTATGCGCGTATGGCTTCGAAGCATGGTTGTTGAGGTCTTGTTCGATGGAGTCGAAATTGATGGGTGCGAGGTAAGCACTGGCTGATGGATTCAAACTAGATGGGTTCGAATTATATGGGTTCGAACCAAATGAAGGGGTGATGGATTCGAACCGAGCAATGTCCATCTCTCTCAACTTGAATCCATCATAACTTGAGCATACGACCTTGGATTGACTTGAAATTTGAGATGCAGACTTCTATGATCATTCTTGTCATGTCCTATCAATTGTAGCTCAATCTGGACTCGGACAAAATTCACCGACATCCATAGTAGACCTATGTATAACTGATCTCCAGGACGAACCATCCTTGGTTTCTAGTCAAGTTCTTGGTGTCACGGCCTTGCCAAAAGGCGGGATAACATTTGCCCCCCAAAGTACGTCTTGTGTGAACATGACGTGCTTTGAAAACTGCCATCTTCACTCTGAATAGTTCCATTTAACTTGTTAAACCGTTATTGTCTTCTTGTTGGAAGTTGTAATCCTTGACTGATTTTTTAGTAATATGAACTGTTGACTACCAACTGTTGTACCGTTGTAACCGATTATTGTATGATAACGATTAGCTATTTGTTGTTGTAATTGCCACCAGTTGGGCATTCGACCTGCGGATTTCTAAAATTGGAAATTAGTTCAACGTACAAACATATATGTTAACCTGACTCTTACTGACGTTCGCATGTTAATTAGTCGTTGTCGGTCTTCTCGTTTCGAATTCTATATCGATCCTCTCCTGAATCATTGTGAAATTCGAGTTGCAAAAACACTTGATGGTTGTTTTGGATTCATTCCTTCGCATCGATCCTCTCTTGGATCGATCTGGCATGCACTAAGGTAGACTTCGTATCGATGGTTATCGATACGAGATGGACTCACATAAGGTGTGCTTTGGATCGATGGATACGTTATATTGGGTCTTAGATTGGTGGAAAAAGTAATGCTTTGTGTCGATGGAGTCGAACGATCCAGACGTAATCATGCAGTGATGCTTTGCGGAGGATATGCCATCTCTCATTCCCCTATTCAAGAAGAATTCCCCACGGTAGATAGTCTTTGATAGGAGTTCCATTTATGTATGTTCTCCATCGATTGGACGGTTCTCTACTGTTCTTTAGATAATCGTCTGATGCAGTGAATTCAGATATGAAGTATGCTAATGTTTGGCCATGGATATCTCTCTAAGGGAGATAAGTGATATCAAACTGGCTTAGCTTGATATTCCGTTTGAGTTATCTTTCAAATATCTAAGGTTGCCATTGGACCTATCGTAACGATTGATCATTGGAAGTGAAAAACTATGCTTTTCCATGCCTCGTGCAAGTCTGGGTGGTCGGCATACGTCTGCCACTCTCCATTTGTTTCTTTCAAGAGTAAAGGATTGGATGATCATTTTGGATAGAGGACATCATGGATAAACCTATTGGTTTTGGGTAGATTCGCCTCCTCCTTATGTGCAGCAGATCTTCCTAAATCCACGTCGCTTCGTTTTTATTCACCGAGACATGCATCGGGTTAACATTTAATGCAGGGTTCTCAATGGTTGGTGAGAGTTCATATATACATATGATTGAGTCCAAGTGGACATATCAAATTCATCTGGAGCAGTGTAGTTGACTCTTGCATCATCGTTGCATGGAGTTGTGATCTGATCTACAATACTCGTGACGGGTTGTAGGCACTTCATGTGCTTGTTTGCAATGGTAAGTGATTAGCCTTATAGGCATGTTGAATCAAAGGCTTAGTAGATTTTAGCCTTGTATCTCGTGCTACAGCATAGCTGGCTCCAACTATGAGTTTGAGTCTACATGTGTTTCCACGCAATGCGTTTTCCATTCAATGTACTCGCGATCCATTGCTCATCGGAAGGGTAAGAATGATGATCAGTTGCCCATAAGTCTGGGCGTCGATCTGATGATTCTATCTCAAATCATCCTTTCGGTCGTAACTTAAAGTTGTTATGAATACTAGGCACGAGCTATAGGATTGAGTAGTCGTATCCAGTTCTTGGATGATCATACTCATGCCCCCATTCTTGGGTTGATGGATGTATTGTGCGACTGATTAAGCCTAGCTTCTGCTGTATTTATACTGTAGTCCAAGCTGTAAGAGCTAGAGTTGTTTGATAAAGGATCAAATTATATTCATCTTATTTCTCATGCATGCCCCCAAGTCGGGGGAATATCTCGATAAGCAGCAAGGTAGATAATGTTCGGTTCAATTTTGCATTCTGTCCCATTGAACCATAGGATCGAGTTAATCAATGGAAAGGTGAGTTGTGCCTTACCCTGCATTCTGTCCTAGTTCTTTCCTCTAGGTAGAGTACTTCGTTGCCTCATCGACATTCACTTTGCTTCTTATGCCGTCATACTCTGGGCAAAAACTGAAGAGTGAATCGTCCAGTAAGATCCAATGTAGGATTGATGCCTCCCTTGTCGAATCGAGGGTAAGAATTGGTGCGTGGACAGTTAGCTTGCACTCATTGTGAATATCTTGTTTAGTCGGATCATAGTAAGAGTCAAAGAATGAATGGTCGTATTGCATTCTTTTGCAGTCGGGCGATCAACCACGTCCATTTCGGTTTACGTTCTCCCGTCAGATCTAGGGATAAAGTCAGCATAAATGCAGTCAGGTCATGGTCGTCCCGTCTCATTCTCTTCCTGGCGGTTCGAAGGAAGGCGACGGAGGATGAATCGTCAAATCACACTCATTCGTGATTCTATCCATGCTCTGGTGGTCGAAGGTATTCGATGGGAGCTCGTGTCACATCGAATTGTAGTCGAAGAGGATCGATATTGGCCGTCAATTTAGTGATACAATGCAGAATGTACGAACCTCATTGCCTATTGATCCATTGGTTTGATATGAAATGTGCATATCGATATTGCCCGTCGATCCGGCGGTACGTTATAATTGGCTTCTCGTAACCTCAAGCATCATTCTGATTGGTTAAGCATCATTCTGATTAGTATTCGGCAAGCTTTGGGCTCGAGGAGAGGAGATGAGAGGATGGTCGAACTACATCCACTTTGAGTTGTGCGTTTTCCCTTAAGTTAGGGGCAAGAATTGGAAAGTGGATGGATAAGTCACATCCACTTTATACTTTGCGTTCTTTCGATTAAGCTGAGGGAGAGAGTTGAAATGATGGCTCATGATGGTTTGTGAGTAGGCAGCCATTCGTTGATAACTATAGATTGAGGGTTGGCCCCTGATGAAGTCGGATTAAGGAATGATTGTTTTGCCGAATCACAGATGCAAACTGGAGAGTGAATGATCAAATCGTATCCACTTTAAACATATGTCCTCAAATCACCCCAAGTTCTAATGTAGGATTGGATGCATAGATGGCCATGTCACGTCGACTCTTGGTGTGATTTAAATTTTATTGGGCATGCGAGGAAGCATAAGTATTTTGGCGAGCTTTAAGTAAGAGATGGAGAGTGCATGGTTGGGAAATATTACTCCAAGTCTTTCTCAAATCTCCTAATTAAATTGCATAGGCATGTGAGTGGATGGTCGGTTTCATCCACTTCGTACTGGAGCCCTGAACTTGTCTGTCCCTTCCGCTTTGATGGCCTGCCCCAAGTCAGGTGCATATAGCAGCCGACGAGTGGTTGAACTATGCTCGCCATGATGATACCTTAAGGACTTGAGCATAGTCCACGAAGGTTGTATTGCACCCATCCTTAAGTACTCGGTAACCTGCATCATTTGTAAGTAGTTTAATTCAAGTCGGTCATATTTCGTAACATAAACGAAATTGAATAGAATTAATTCAAAAAAGATCGGATTAAATCTCATTGATGTGTGAAGCGGCGTCGTATGCTCGCTATTGTACTTCGGTCCAGCCCTTCAAAGTTGGAAGTCTAACGCAAATGGTTCAGTTTGATCAAAGTTCGTGACTGATAGGGATCAGGGATTCTCGGCCCTTCGTTTTATAGGGCTCGAACATATTGTCAGAGTTATCCTTTCCGAGGCAGCCCTATGGCGTTGGCATCCACGGTAGCCATCTAAAGAAGAGGAGCTTCCTGATTTAGAGCATGGATTTTGCATTTGATGGCATTCATCATTCTTCATGGATTCCATCCACCATTCTCACTTGATGAGATAGTGGCGGAGGTTGAATTTCCATAGTACACTGACATAGTCACCATGCTGAATTCTTGCTAGAAATTTTGTATGTATGATGATTTCGATGAATAGGCCCTGATTGGGAAAGGTACTCCAATCAATATTATCAAGTCCATTTTATGGCTACATGGTCTTGTAATACTAGTGAATGATGCATGCTTGATTGCCCAATGTTCGAATGGTTGGTAACACTGATTCGATATGAGTTGGTTAAGATGGGCTAACAGATAGGTGACCAGTATAGGGTATTAAGGAAGTTCTCTGGAGGTTGTATGCCATGCTTTTAGTCGTATAGATGTGGAATGATTAAGATGTGGGCATTTGAAGATGATTCAGTGGTGACCAGCTATGCTTTGAATTGGCAGAGTTGACAGTGTAGAGCAGCTGTCATATTAGCCATCGTACCATAGTTGTCAATTCAGGAGTTTTAAATGCCGGTCAATTGGAGGAAGTTGCAGTCCACCTTAGAAGCATGATATATTAATCAACTTTAGTTCTTGGCATATTAGCTAGGTTCTCCAGCCTCTGGGGGCACGGGTTGAGTAGTATTTCAATACTCATTCCTCATTGCATTTCAACAATTGTTGTTGTAATCTCCTATGTCCAGTCTAGTCATGGAACGATCAGAATGTTTCTTTACTAAGTTGAGTTTTGAATTAACTATGCGGGTGCTCTACGCTGCGGCTAAGGTTCGGGGGGGTTTCCCCCCGAAAAAATTTTTTTAGCCTCTTCTTAGGAAATTTGGATCGTACCCGAATTTTTTTTTCTTTGAAATTCCGTATCCATCAAGCAACCTGAAAAAGTCCTTCTTCGTATCGATACGAAATGGAGGCAGATGGATGGATACGAACTGCATGTGCGTATCGATATGAATTGGAGGCAGATGGATGGATACGAATTGCATGTGCGTATCGATATGAATTGGAGGCAGATGGATGGATACGAACTGCATGTGCGTATCGATACGAAATGGAGGCGGATGGATGGATACGAAGTCCATGTGAGTATCGATACGAATTGGAGGCAGATGGACGGATACGAACTGCATGTGTGTATCGATATGAATTGGAGGCAGATGGATGGATACGAACTGCATGTGCGTATCGATACGAAATGGAGGCGGATGGATGGATACGAACTGCATGTGCGTATCGATACGAAATGGAGGCAGATGGATGGATACGAAGTCCATGTGAGTATCGATACGAATTGGAGGCAGATGGATGGATACGAAGTAGCGCTTGCTGATGGATACGAAGTAGCGCTCCCTAATGGATACGAAGTAGCGCTCTCTGATGGATATGAAGTGGCGCTCCCTGATTGATACGAAGTAGCGCTCTCTGATGGATACGAAGTGGTACATCTTGATCGGTTCGAATGAATGCTTGCTGAGGGCTACGAACAAGGTCGATGCGAAGGAAGCCACCTTTGGATGGATACGAAAAGGACCGTATTTTCTAGGTTCGAAAAAATGGATACGAAAATGACCATATTTTCTGGGTTCGAAAACATGGATACGAAAATGACCATATTTTCTGGGTTCGAAAACATGGATACGAAAATGACCATCTTCTCTGGGTTCGAAAACATGGATACGAAAATGACCATATTTTCTGGGTTCGAAAACATGGATACGAAAATGACCATATTTTCTGGGTTCGAAAATATGGGTACGAAATTCATGATGAATTTGGTTCCTCTTAGATCTGCAGCAATCTGAATAGAATAGAAGGAACCATTGAACGATAGATCTAGATCTTCTCCTTAGATTTATGCAATCCGATATCGAAAGTAGATCCAAGGAACGGGAAAAAAACTGGGTTTTTCTAAGTGAAAGCACCAAAGTGTTTGCACCAAAATTGGGCAACACCCTTCGGGAGTCTTTCGAAGAGATAATAAATGAAGAACTCAAACTGAAAACGAGGATTATCTAACAAAAACTCCAAGTCACAGAAAAATAAATTGCACAGAAGACAAGAATTTAGAGTGGTTCGGCGATGCGCCTACGTCCACTATGAAGTTTTATCACTTTATTGCTTTATACTTGAAGGTTACAAGTGTTTTGAAGCAAATTACAACAGACAACAGGCTTAAATTCGGAATCAGTAGCCAAGGTGGTGGTATGGAGTGATTCTGGCAGCGTTTAGGCGTACTCTATCTCTCCAAATTCTCCGATCCCCCTTTCTGAATGACCAGGGACTCTATTTATAGGCGTGGAAGGCCAGAATCCCGCCTAAAACTCAGGGAGGCTGCTTGGCACGTGAGGGGGGCCCATAAGCCCGCGTTCTCGGGATCCATGCCCAATTTGGGATCGATTCGAAGTAAGGTTCGAATCGATCAAAAACGCATCCAATCGAGGTGAAATTTGGTGTGGACATTCTTCAGTGTATAATCAAGCTTCTGTGAAAATTTCATAGCGTTTGGATCAAGGGATTGAGATATATGATCGATTCAAGATTGCGTCTTCGTGTACCCTGTTTGCTTCGACTCGATCCTATGGACTCGTTCGAATCCATATGGTTCGAATCCATATGGTTCGAACCCATAGGTTCGGATCGATCCTTTTGTATGTGGAGGCGGCGACGTGGTGCTTTGATGGATTCGAGGCTATCGATTCGAAGAAGTGCTCCCTTCGAGTCGATTAAATACACGTTCCTTCGTATCGATCGTGGAAGGCCATGGTTGATCGATACGAAGTTTCCTTTGCTCACTGGATTCGAAGAATGCTACGGCCTGGAGTCGAAGCCATTATGGGTTCGAACGTGGGCGTGCGACGATGGGTTCGAAGCAAGGTGACTGGGATGGATTTGAATCAATGTGTGGTCGATCGATTCGAACTAAGGTATGCGCGTATGGCTTCGAAGCATGGTTGTTGAGGTCTTGTTCGATGGAGTCGAAATTGATGGGTGCGAGGTAAGCACTGGCTGATGGATTCAAACTAGATGGGTTCGAATTATATGGGTTCGAACCAAATGAAGGGGTGATGGATTCGAACCGAGCAATGTCCATCTCTCTCAACTTGAATCCATCATAACCTGAGCATACGACCTTGGATTGACTTGAAATTTGAGATGCGGACTTCTATGATCATTCTTGTCATGTCCTATCAATTGTAGCTCAATCTGGACTCAGACAAAATTCACCGACATCCATAGTAGACCTATGTATAACTGATCTCCAGGACGAACCATCCTTGGTTTCTAGTCAAGTTCTTGGTGTCACGGCCTTACCAAAAGGCGGGATAACAGCTCCCAAACCATTCCCTTCCTCACTACTCCTAAGATAGAATTTCTATTAGAATTCCTTATGCAACGACTCATCCTTCAATCTGTAATAAGGATGATCAGTCTCTATAGATGGAAAGCTACATAATGATACTTGTTTGTGCAATGTGACTTATATAATATAATATATAGTTTTGAAAATCAAAACATATAACATTGAAGCTTTCTAGTATATCATTCATCCATACTAGAGTGATAACTCAAACCCTATCTCTAATTGATCCTAGGTTGATCGCCCAACTTATTTCTGATACCAATTGTGATGACTACCCTACATTTTCGGTACCTTATATAACCTATAGTGCACTGTTCATGGTACCCGATCGATGTGGGATGACTGTTAAGATTTTAAAGTTAATTACAGAACTTATTATATATCTCATAGCGCATGGATAAAATACAATAGTAATCACAGATTTAAAACAAGCGAGATTGAAATATAACCATGTGAACCATCATAGGATCAGAGTACATGTTAAATATAGCTATACAAAATAGTGATATAGTTTATAGAATTGAACATAAACATTAAACATCCGTCTCTAAATAAAATGTTGCACCAATAAAACTACACAATGCTATATAGTGGAATATGTAATAGAACATGAATATTCATAAATACATACATACATACATACACATACATAGATATATATATATATATATATACACACACACACATACATATATACGTACAATTATACATACATACATAGATATGCATACATATATATATATATATATATATATATATATGACAGTCTCCTGCTCATCCTTTGAATTGTTCCATGCGCTAATGCCAAACGAACTATCTAGTCTACTCATTAAGAGTAACCTAGACAATCAGAAGTAAAACACAAAATCTCAAGGAAGATAACAACCTAGTGTGAGTGATAAATGATCTCAAAATACTATGAAAGTCAATACAATAAAATAGAGACACTAAGTATGGAGAACAATACTTAACCTGTCCATACATCCAACAAGTTAGCATATAACTATAATACATGCTAAACTATTATCATATGGTGTACAAATACTCAGGGGGTAAATAAAGTGTTGGGGTATTTACTCGGTAACACCTATCTTATAGGACATCCAACTCAATCGCATATCAATTAAGGCGAACATAGAAATCACAAAAACCAATGGCAGCAAAAGTGACGATCATACTCTCAGATGCTCTATAATAACTCACATAGCCAACTCAAATGATCTATGACTACTAAAAGTCGTATGTGCTTGATACTCGATACTCAATACTAATGCTCCCCTCAGATGGCTAAGGGTATGGACTACTCAAATGTCCGACTCATGGATCCAACTCATAGGTGAACTCAAACCACCCTAGGTTATACTCAAACTACTCTTCCCCCATATCAGCATATATTTCTAGCATACATACTGTTAATAGGACCACCACTCATTCACTCCATCAGTGTTCACTCAGCACATACTCATTTGGTATCTCCATTTACATTATGGTCACTTCTTTCATTAAGTATCCAATTAAGAGACTCACTTTATCAATCCCTCAAAATTTGGGACACCGCTAGACATCACTCCAATCTCGTAGAGTCCTCTCATCAAAATTTTGAAACAATATCGACGAAGCTTCACCTTCTAGCTTTTCCAATGAACTCATATTTAGTGGTGCCTTAACATCACGATCGAACATCGAATAAACGAACAAACACTTATGGCATGCTCCCTAAGGCCCCCTATTTCCCTAGTAGGTTTGGCTATGATTGGCCAAACGGTAATTATTTTAGTGCCAACATGACTAGATATGTTGGTGCCGACACGTTGAGTTAGCCAAAAAGTGGTTAAGTCCGCTCAAACTCAAAGGTTAAAGTATATTCCTTCATGTCCCAAAGCAATGCCTAAGTTTCCCTAAAGCAAACACTCGTATCTGGAGAAACAAATTAGCACCAAGTTATTCGCTTAACCAAAATTTCCCTTTAAACTTCTTGACTTGAGGCTCTCCTATCAAAGCATGAAGTACTCAGCGCTCCAACTCGAACTAAACCACCAAAATCCATAAATTTATCCACACCTAAGTTGTTTGAGCAATCACTAAAAATTTGATTCACATATCACTGCCGACATGATTTTTTCCACTCAAAACGCCTCAAAATCCCATGCGACTAGTTTTATAGGGTTTATAGGTCTTCAAAAAAATGTATTCCTATAGCATCACTTTTCGCACATGTTTTCCCATCAAATCACTCAAGTGAGGATCACTTTCTAACTTCACTACATATTAAAAACACAACAATAAGCACATACAACCAATGTACAACATCTGCAAAACTTACATAAACAATCTAATCACAATTCAATCATATGTTATGTCCTAGATATAATCACATCAAATGATGGTTTGTTTTGCAAAAATGATCAAAAATGAATCAAATCTCACATTTACCATTTTATAGTAATTCAAAAGAGATTAGTTAAGTTAGATTTAAGTTTAGCATTGTTTTAACTCTTAGAAAAACTTAAAGGCATTATTTTACTATATGGTTAAGCATAGAATAGAGAGATACATAAAATAACTCACGCAATAAAAAGATGCATGAATACCAAAACAAATCTAAGGTGGGAGAATTATTTTAATGAATCCCAAGATGTCAATAGAGTAGATCTCTGTTTCCCCTCTTTAATTTTCCATTAATGATGTATTTTAACTAAGTAAAGTAGGCTAAAAGGTTGCTTTTTGGCTAAATAGTGGATTAATAAAGGAATTTACTGTTTTTTTGAAGTGTTTAATAAAAAAGAGGATGTCCCATCTACCTCCAATTAACACAATTCCCGAATTGGGCTCTTTTGGCAAGGATAAGTACCACTAATTACACACCTAATTGCCCAAAATCTTTCCAAATTTAAAACAACCATATCTCCTAAATAGTAAGTACAAAAACTATTATGATCACTCTATGAAAAGATAAACTATTATATCTTACCAATGGAATTGGTCTGAGATGGAAATTTGGTTGCTTTGAAAAGTTACATAAGTTACCAGTTTCAAGGGTAAAATCATCTGACAAATTTTCTTAGGGTCAAAGTTGTCGGTACTCAACATTCCCTAAAGTTACAGACTCACACGATCAAATTTGGATTTTAAAAATAATATTTTATGATCTTTCGATACTTAAGATAAAGGTCATCGCATTTGATGTTGAGAGTTTCATAAAAAATACCTTGAATTCATGAAATATATCCGATAGAGAATTTCTATTTGAAAAATAAATTTGGAATAAAAATCATATTTTGTATAAGAAAAATACCAAGAACACGATTTTGTCACCAATGTCTCTTCTTGAAGCCGAGGTAACCATTTACTCTCACTTCATCCCAATTATACCAATGTTACCTCCACTCTCAAACATTCTCTTTTGCTTTTTAATGGCGAACCAATAATAAAGAGAAACCCTTTACTGTAAGACTACACCATAGTTCTTTACAAGTATGCATTAAACCATCCTTAACATGTAAGATGCACTTAAGTAAATGGACCAAAATTGACATTTTGATTATTGAGTTCTTAGGTCTGCCTATACTCCTTGGCTTAGTATTGTTTCCAACATAATAAGAACCTCATTATATTCAATCTAATTGCACATGATCTGGCAATATGGTTTATTTGCCCATTTAGAATGAAACGATTTCATCAAAATTCTACATATTAGGAATGTGATTATTCACAATATAACATCTGTATACGAGCGAATACAAATCAAATATCTGTCTGTTTAGAGTTAAAACTCATAGAGGGAAATTCATAATTTAGGGCTACTTAACACTTAAGTGACCAAGACACGAAAGAGTAAATAGTTGTATTATTTTGTTCTTGCGTAGGTACTAAAGCGATAACATGCCAAAAGATTGATTTATTAGCAAGAATTTTTTTGCATTTCATTGTACATTTTTAATTCAAATCGTTTAACATATTTTATTAATTACACCTATGCACTTTATTAAAGTTGATTATTATAATATTACATGTGTTTTTATGATTAATAGAATGGTTTATTCTATTTTTAAATAAGGCTCCCACTAAAGTTTATATCCATTAAAACCATAAATTAGGGCCGTATTTTCGAAAATGCCTCTAGTAAATGTTAGGACCTAATTATCATTTTACTACAACCTTGAGGGTGCTCAACAAATTATAATCCAATAACTGGTCAATAACACAGTCTTAGTTATATCTTGTATATAACTCCTGACTATACATTCTTTGCTCCTAATAATCTTAATAACCTTAGAGGTGCTCAACAAATCCCAAAGAACATTAGATTGCAATGATCATCGTTTTTTTACTACCTAAGAATTTTTTTTACCCTTCATGGTGTTAATAAACAAAGTCATAAGATGTTCTTATCCATATAAAAATAATACGAACATCACTATAAATATTTAATGGCTTGAGGATGCTCAAAAAACTAAAAGTATGTATAGTTATTCATATTGTAAATGGCATAGAGGTGTATTGTTTCAGATCACAATCCCAAAATAATAATGATGATGTTGTCGTCTATAAGGAATAATAAGTATTCATGATACACAATGACATCATTGGTCATTATATATACGCAATTATACACATACTAATTATTTCTTATAACTACAATGAGTTTTATTTTGACTTAACTTTTAAAATCAAATTATTTTATTTTATATAGATTATATAAGATTTTACTATTTAATTATAAAATTCGTGATTTAATATTAAATCTTTTACTTATATATTTATTATTATTATTATTAATTAACAATTAATTAATATTACAACTTTATTATAAAATTTATGAATTATAACATTTATACTTCATATAGCTATTATTATTTTCAATTTATCTATTTGGATTAGACTAAAAAGTGGTACAATACCCCTAATCATTCCAAAATAAGATAGATCTAAGTAAAATTAAGAAGAAAGAGCAAAAAATACAACGTTTTTATAGTGGTTCAATAAAAATTCATGCCTATGTCCACTTTAATTTATATGATTCGGATTCGTCATAAGTACAGGAGCTTTATCGCTGTTTTTTAGATCTAGAAAAGTAAGAGTACAATCTTTAGTGACAAAGATGAGGTGGAGAAGAAGATAAAAAGAGTATAGTTGATCTCTATTTGTTGCTTTAACCTTTCTATTTATAGAAGAATCATCAATCCTAGTCATCAAATCACAAAAAATAGGTAAAACTTCATATCTAAAAGAATAAAGAGAAAAATAGGTCAATTTAGAGATAAAGATCATGTCCCTACATTAATTAATATGATATACATAGAAATCATATTAAAATGTTTAGTATGGAGCATATAAGATGGATAGCTTATGCATTAATAATAGAAATCATCATATATGGCGTGTGGTCTACTATTTCGCAATTTGCTTACGAAATTGGTACATTAAGCAAGTACCATATATGTATTACTAAATAGCAGTTAAAATTATTCTCCAATATATATGAAATACAAGAGAATTATTTATAAAAACAACAAACTCCTTATGAAAGAGTGTGCAGACTAAAACTTCATAAGTGATTTTCTGCATGGTATGTAAATCTTAATTCATATTCAACATTAGTTAAGAAGCTTTGAGTTGGAAACGTTCTACAAGAGGTTCTAGCTAATTCAACCAATAGGCTATGTACATCGCCTTGAAAATCGCAACAGTAAAAGAAATGTCTGTGTATAAACATGCACACATATAAATGCATAGATTTATGATTTAGCTAAATGTTGAGAATCTCATGCACTGTTATATAACGGCAGTTACGCAATACAGATCACAAAAGAACGTAGAGCTCACTACAAGTCGAGAAATATAATCCGAAAGTTTAACATGATAAAGACAGTTTATCATCAATGGAGAGTTGTTGATTGACATAGTAGATAATTAAGATAATATGGCATGTCACTTGAAAAAAGGGGTTGGCTCGATTAGTATTGATAAAATGGTTCGAAAAAATTTGATTAAGATTCCATAGTTGACTACAAGTGCAAATGGAAGATTGAGAGAGTTAGGGGTACGCATGAGGGGCAACTTTATATTTTGTTACATATATATATACACACATACACATAACCAATTTTGCTGTAATAAAGCTACTTGAATTCTATTATATGTTTTGTTATATTGTGATATAATTAATTAAACATAGAGTATATTAAATAGAAAATTCTTAAATAGTATGTTATATGATAATAATTACAAGTAGTTGTACTCATGATAAAATCATCATAATGTAGAACAACAAATTATTTTAAAATATTATTGGTCAAGATGTTTTAGAAAGAACATTGATACATTTGTTGAGACTAAAGTATGTAACGCTCTCCAATTGTTGGAAAATGTTTTACTCATGGCTCCTGAGGGGCACCAAAGGGTTGCATAATTGTAGTTATTGAATAATTGTTGAATGAATTATCCGAGAGTTTCTTGTTGGTTAATAACAACTAGGTCAAGTAAAAAATCTCGAAGTGACAATGTTTACAGTTCCCTTCGACTGCATAATACCACTGAATTTTAACGTGGATACTCCACTTTAATTATTACTAAATCATGACATGATGACCATCGTGTGATTGTAGTTTGATTTGAGTTGAAGCATTGGAAGTTAGATACTATTCACTAGAGAATTCATTACCTCAATGGTAGGAGGTTAGTATCACGGTCAACTGTAGTCATATATCTCAAAGTCAAAATCTCTGGATATAGTAGTGCGATTCATAATAAATGTCATTATTAAACCAAGAACATTATTTGTGGACCAATAACATTGAATATGGATAATATTTGAATTTTTATCATAAGTAAATTCCATACGTACTAAAGTGATATAGTTTTGAAGGAGGAAGCGTGTGTAGATAAACGTTACTAAAGGTATCGCTTAAAATGTAAAATTAGATTTTACCGATGATGATCAATGAGCGATAAATTCAATCATGCTATCACACCACTAACTAAGGTGATGTGTGAACATTAATATTTGAATTGTTCGATATTAATCGTTAGCCATTAAATTTTACACATGCGAGTCGCACAACAGTAGTAGTGAATTCTCCAAAACACCACTTGATTTAATTAGTTTGTAAAGTGTTATAAATTAATTAATATTTTTAAAATATTAATTATTTATATATTTGATGTCCTGTGTGCTTTTAGTAGTATTTTGACATCATTAATAATTAGCTGGGCTTATATATAAAAGTTATATATGTGCGTTTCGATGTACGATATCGATGCACATTTAAATATGATTCAAATGTGTATCGGTTATTAATTGGGTCTAATTTTTTTGTCGACCATATATATCCAATAACGGCTGACAATAGATAGTGTGTAGAGGAGGTTTGAATTCCATATATGGATCTGATAACTTGGTAAAAGAAGAAATAGTAAAAGGTAGAGAATTTCTCTTCCTTTCTCCTTCTGTATAAACCAAGCTAAACTCCACTTTTATGTTTCTAGCTTCCTCCCACTCTCTTAGACATGAGTAGCATACTTCCCCTCTATCCCAAAGCCGAAATTATATAGCACAAAACAACATCGGACAAAAAAAGGTGGCGCAGTCGATCATCACAATGTCAAGTGGTCGTTTTCTTGGTGACTAAGTGAATTCTCTAAACAAGGTTAGCCAAAGACTTTGTAATCAAAGGTATAACTCTTATTTATATTTTATATATTATCTGATCACCATATATAGGATAATTTTTATACATGTATTGTTATCTCACCAATGTGTACAAGCTTTATATTATATTAAATAATTAGATTGCTTGAAATTGTTTATTAACTCAAGTTTAAAATTAAATATATATATATATATATATATTCATTTCGTCCATATTTAATTAATTTCGAATAATTTTAAATAATTCTTTAACAATTTTAAAACCCAAGTCCACTAATAATTCATATATGTGTGTGTATGTGTGTGTATGATGTGTGTGTGTATGAATGTGTGTGTATGCATATATATTATAATTATTATAAATTTACATTTGCGTTTTGAAATTTTTTCCATCAAATAATGTTTTAATATTAAAAATATACATTATTTCAATTTTAAAATAATGTTTACCTTAGTTATAATATACTTGTATTCATTTGTCGTAAATATTTTGTGGTTTTTATTAAAAAAATTAGGCCAAGAAGAAATTACTTATGTATATGTATGTTTTAAATATTTATTTTTAAATAAATACTACATTAATTCATTATACATTTAAATAGTTCTATGTATTTTAGAATAAAACAATATATATGTTATAATAATAGTTATCATTTTCGAATGATAATTATTTTATTAACTATATTCAAGTTGATATTTTGAAGATCTAATTTTGAATTTAAAATGTTTTATTAAGTCGTAATTAGATATTCTATAAAATTTGAAGTTGAATCTTATTGTCTTAGCCAAAATCAAACAAGATATTTTAATATTTTATTTTGTTTAATAAACATAAATACTTCATGTGTATATATACACAAGGAATAGTGAAATTTGCGGCGTAAGCTTCCAACAGCTGCTAACGGCTCCGTCATTATACTTCCAACGGCTACCGACGACCACTAACGGTCAATCAATTTATTTATTCAAACTTATTACTTTACTATTCTATATTAGTTACATAAGTTAAAAATTTGATTAAATATGTAATAATTCAAATCCTAAGAATTTTGTAATGTATTTCTATTCAATATTCAAATTTATGATGATATCCAATTAATTAAATTAGTGTCGTCGATAATCTTTTTTGTTGTATATATAATTATATTTGATAATAATTAACTAGATTGAAAATTGAACATAGATAATAATTTCCTACAAGTTTCAGTCTGTCGATTACAAAATTTATGATGAAATTTATTACATGTATAGTTTTATTAATTTACTTTGTATACATTGCGTAACTATTAAATTTAAAAAATTTAAGTTAATTTGAAAAGGCAAGTAAGAGGTTGTAATAACTAATGTTTATTTCATACTCATGGATAACTAACATAAAATATTTAATATTCTACAAATTAAATTTTTCTAACAAACTGATTTATATTAAATTTATTTTAAAAAGTGTGAATTTTTAGTGAAAAATATAAACTAGCCATCGAAAGCTGTTGGATATCGTCGCTAAATATAACTGTTGGATGCCGTCGGAAGCCGTCAAACAACGGGTCATACATTTGCTCTAGCCGAGAGCAGCTTTCATTATTTGGTTCCCCAAATCCTCTTCTAAAACCCTAGCTCTCTCCCAATCTCATTGTCGATTGATCCTTTACGTCCCCAACCATCGGCAACTTCATCATCTCCACAACCTTAGACGATCATCTCATCTAAAATCAGGTTTTTTTGCTAAATCTAATTAAGTTTAATTTGCAAAATTAGCGTTAATTTTAGATTGCATTTATTTATAATATCACGTTGATTGTTTATAATAACCCATTGAATGCTAATTACAATTGTTAATGTTAAATCTAAAAACTAAAATAAATTTAGTGTATGTGTATATGCGTTAATTCATGTAGATGCGCATAATTTAGTGTTTGGGGCTAACATAGGTTAATTAGTGTATATGCGCATACCTTAGGGTATTAGTTTCGTAAAATGTTGAAAATAAAAATTTATTTACATAATCTTTTATTGATTTATACCCTTAATTATATATAAAACCTAGTTTGCTAGAATGTGACATGCGGTAAATTATTGTATAATGTGGTTTTTTAAAATATAATATTATATTCATAATTTGTTAAATTTGAAAACATATAAAAGATTTATAAAAAATGTAAAAAAATAATAATATATTATATAATTACTAAACAATAAAATATAAACAAATTATTGTACAAATGTTAATACGTTATATAATTAATAACAAATTGTAAGGTATACGTAACGGTAATATATAAACAAATTGGTGCATGATGTGCTTTATTTTTTTCAAATTTCTTAGAGAGTTTTTGGCTCTGTTTGACAAGTATTGTATATGATCATTATACGGATATTTTTTTGTCATGGACAGATATTTATATTCACCTAATACAATATCTGTTGACTTCGTCCCTATATTGGACAAGTTACAAACATAATAAAGTAATTACATTTTGTAAATCATTTATTTTAAATGGTTCATGAAATTTTTACGGCACTTCTTCTTTGTTTTCTATGTACATGCATTTGTGTACGATATAAAGAACAAAGAGGAATGCTGTCGAAATTTTGTTGAATCGTTTAAAATAAATGATTAATGAAATGCATTTACTATTGTGCTTGTAACATGAAATAGGATGACCTACTATCAAAGTAGAAAATAATAAACTAAAAATTTAATATATATTCATAATTTTTAACCGTAAAATGTATAAATGATAGTAAATGAATGAATTATGGTCAAAGGAACATTAAAATGTATAAATAAATTGAGAAATAAAATAAAAATAATATATTATACACTTAATAAAACATAAAAATGTATAAATAAATTGAAAAATAAAAAATCAATTTATAAAATGATCAATACTTTTTTGATTTTCTATCATATTTTCTTAAATAGGAAAAATGAGCACCTACTTTGTTGATCGAAGCTGGTGGCATCATCCACGAAAGGGGTTGAGAGGTTCAATAACAGAATATTTTATAATGGTGTAAATGTATTTAAGGAATTTGCTTCAAGTAATAATGGAAATGGCAAAAAAATCATTGTTCGTGTAGTAGGTGCAAACTCTTGAAGCATTTGGTACTGGATATGGTTAAAGTTCATTTATATTTATATGGTTTCAAGCCGGATTATAAAGTGTGGGATTGCCATGAAGAACTTGGACCACCTTATCCTGTACCATTAGGGAGGAGGTGAGTAATGACATTGTCATGGTGAATCCCATAGAAGATATGGTTGAAGATGCAGCACGGTCAATGTTCTATATGGTTGAAATTGATGACGACGATGTAAATGTCGAAGAAGAATCAAATATTAGAGCAAAGAAAATCTATGGTTTATTGGATGCCGCTAAGAAACCCCTTTGGTATGATGTAAAAATGGTACCTAATTATCAGTAACTGCAGAGTATATTGTGATGAAAGCAAAATACAACTTCACAGAAGTCGAATTTACAGCTGTTGTACAAGCTGCACAATGGCATATGCCACCCGATAATTCAAAGTGCAAAAATCATTATGAAGTGAAAAGAGTTTTGTCTGCTTTTGGTTTGCGATATCAAAAAATAGACATATGTTTAAATGGTTTTCATGCTGTTTTGGAAAGGGGACATCAATCTTAGGAAGTGTAGAATATGTAACGAGGAGAGATACAAACTAAGAAAAAAAGGGAAAGAAAGTTCCATACAAGCGTATGCGTCGCTTACCCATCACTCCTAAGCTTCAGAGGTTATATGCATCTTCTATAACCGCGCTCATATGAGATGGCACAGTGTGAGAACACAGAAAGAATGTACGTAAACACACCCAGCAGATGGAGAAGCATGGAAGCATATTGATAAGATATATCCTACTTTTGTAGTGGAGAGCTAAAATGTTAGACTTGCTTTATGTACGGATGGATTTTAACCATTCTCTCAATTTTGTTCTAAACATTCATCATGTCATATTATTGCTACACCTTACAATTTACCTCCGTGAGTGTGTATGAAAACTCCATATATGTTTCTCACTATTGTCGTCCCTGTCCCTGATGAGCCGACATAAGGAATCTATATTTATTTACGCCCATTGATTGAAGAGTTGAAAACACTATGGCATGAAGGAGTTGAAATATATAACATCTTAGAAAAAAGAATTTTCATATGCTTGCTTCTTTATTCTAGACTTTTTTTTGCATATGCAATGCTTTCAGGTTGGAGTACGGCGGATCGTCTAACTTGTCCTTATTACATGAAAGAATCACGATCATTTTCTTTACCGCATGGGAAGAAAATTCATGGTTTGATTGTCATCAGTATTTTCTCAATATTAATAATCTTTTTAGAAGAGGTGGAAAAAACTTTAAATCTAATAGATAAGAGACTATGCAACCAACATCAATTTGTTCAAGTGAAGAAATATATGAATTTGTAAAGGATTATCCAAAGATACATGAAATCGGAGTATAAACTGCAATTCCCGGTAAACCGACGATTCGTAATTGATGCAAACAAAGTATATTTTTAGAGTTTCCTTATTGGTAAAATCTCCTACTTCGTCATAATATTGACGTGATGCACAATTAGAAAAACAAGTTTGATAATGTGTCTGATACATTTTGAATATTAAGGGAAAGACTAAGGATGATTTAAAATCAAGATATGATGTACAAGAAAATGTAAGCATCCTCAGTTTCATATTAAGCCAGATGACACTAAAAAACCCAAAGCATGCTATGAGTTAGACAATAACCAAGTTAAAGTTCTATTAAAATGTGTGGAAGGATTAAGAACTAGTGGGATTTCTTCAAATCTTCGTAGTTGTGTCGACTATAAAAATGGTAAACTTAGTAGGATGAAAAGCCTTGATTGTCACATAATGATGGAAAAAATTTCACCTATCGCTTTCAAAGAACTGTTGCTCGTAATAGTTTGGACGATTATAATGGAACTTAGTTTGTATTATAAAGAGCTTTATTTGACTATGTTAAAAGTTGATTGTCTATGTAAACTTGAAGTAAACATCCCTATACTACTCTGCAAACTACAAAAAATATTTCCTCCAAGTTTTTTTAATGTAATAGAGCATTTACCTATTCATCTTCCATCTGAAGCACGTCTTCGAGGTCCATTGTAATATGGATGGACGTATCTATTTGAAAGGTACTAGTCCTGAGATGTTAAATATTAGTTTACTTACATATATAAGTAAATTTTATTTTGAAATAATTTTTTATTAGGTACTTAAATCATTAAAAGAAAAATGTTAGACCAAAAACACGAGTTGAAGGTTCAATTTGCAAATCATATATCGAAGAAGAAGCTTCATTCTTTTTCTTCCATTATTTCAGTGATCTTGTGAACTTATCATTTGAAAGTGTTCCGCGTACTGATGAAGGCTTTGAACAAGAATTTTCTCAAGCAATGTTATCTATTTTTAGATAACATGGCCGACTTGTGGAAAATATATGGAATTATGGTTAGACGATAAAGATCACCATGTAACACACACATGTATTCTTCTTTATTGTGCTGAAGTCGCTTCATTTATTAGGTAGTATTAATTAACAATTATTGATATATTTATTTCAATAATACACGTGTAGATTACAATGCAATATAATATCTATATCTATAGTGTTTACAAATCACAACATCCATACGGCAATCTCAGTAATGAATTTGTTGGTTCGTTTTGGACTACGTTTATGATCCGACAAATTGTATGGTCGATGAAAGATTGAAACACCTTGCGTTTGAACGAAAAAAAATGTCAAGACATATCCAATATTCTTCGTTAATGCTTATAAATTCAATACTAAAGAATATGGTGCTGAAAAATTAACTAAAAATACCAGTTTATTTGTTAAAGGTAACGATGATCCAAATAATCATATATTTAATTTTTACTGTGTGTTAACCTAGGTTTTGCAATTGACATATTTCACATGACCTACCGAGAATTTTTTTGTTTAGATAGGATTGGCTTAGCAATGCTCTAAATTTTGGAAACAACGTGCACAAAGAACATAATCTAATTGAAATAAAGAATACCTCATGTTATCATAAGTATGATCATTTTGTACTAGCCAAACAAGCGCTATAAGTTTATTATACTCCGTATCCATCTCTAAAAGGAGATAAACCATATTGGTTGGCAGTTTTAAAAGCTTTACGTTTGATGGAATGAATATTCCAAACGAACAAGCTTATTAGGTTGATATTGAGGAAAATAGCAAAATAATAATCGATGATCATACTGATTTAGTTCCTCTAATCGATGAATCAAATGTTTTGGTAGAAGCATTTGAGACTACAGATGAAAATAATATAGAGTACAAGACCGAGTCGGTACCAAAGAACGACGACGACTAATTAATAATGTACATTTTGATAGAAGGTAATTTATGTGATTATAAATGTTATATTTTTCTCATAAAAATGTTATGTTTTCTCATAATTAATTAAAATTTTCTGCCATGATAAAATGATATATTGTGATAAGTATTATGTCATTTTTCAACGTTGGAGCTCTTCCCATTCAGATTCTCCCTCGCCACGGGAGGTGATGGCAATGGCCTGTCAGAGCAGGCATAACATCCCATAGTGACGTTACAACCTAAAGCAAAAGGGTAAGTATTAAATTTGTTTTACCATCATAAATATTTTATGTATGATATACTAGTCATGATTATTAAAGGTCTATATCATATTTAACACAAAGGATTTGAGTTGGAGCCTTCAGAGCTTGTTCTTAGTATTTCCAAGCAAGCTAAGATGAGCAGGACGACCGCATGCTGGCCTAGGTGGGATAAAATCCCAGCCCACATCCTAAAGTGTATCTGGTAGGGCATCCTCGTAAGTGTGAATTTGTATATCATTATATATAACCACTGTACAATTTGCTGACTAAGTATAAATGTACAGCTTATTTTTTTTCAACATGCAGGGGCGGTATATTTGCAAAAAGTTGACACTCTCTTTTGCATAAACTACTGGATGAGAAAGATGAGGAAGAACTATTATGACATGATGTCGGGCATAAAAAGGGGGAAGATGCCTGACTGGATAGGTGCAAGCGTGTGGGATGTTTTGGTTGTTCGGTGGAATAGCGATGAGGCGAAGGTAAATTTATGAATCTCTTATTAATTATTTAAATTGAAGTTTCATATACTATCTTTCACACTATATATAGAGCATATATATAATATCACTTTAACTTGTTCAATTTCAATGTACAGACAGAGTCAGATAGAAACTCTGCAAACAGAAATAAGAATCCAGTTACACATTGTGGTGGTTCTAAGTCATTCCAGCATTGCCGTGGAGTGCTGGTAGTTTACTAATTTTGATTATAAATAGTTATTACATGTATAATTTTTCATATACAATAATAAAACATAATTGTTTTAGGAAAGAGAGTGTATGTTCACGTCTCCTATATGGACCTATTTGCCTTTGCTCATACCATCGAGCATCAAAATAAAGATGCACTACAACAAAAGAGGCATATTACAACGGTGGAACACAGTTGTAAAAGATATATTACAACGGTGGAACAACAGTCGTATTTTAAGAAGTTGTAAAAGACTATCAATTTTTTACAACTGTTTTCTTTAGTTGCATATAACCGTTGTGATATTGTATATTACAACTATTTCTTACCCTTGCAAATAACCATTTTACAACTGTTGGTAACTCTTGTAGATATGTAACATTTCGTGCTATAGCAGGTATGACAACTGCTGGATAACTATTGTAGTTATCTATTACAACTGTTACTCACAGTTGCAATTAATCTTTTTACATAACTATAAATATACATAACTGAATCAAATTCATTCATAAATATTTATATTTATATAATTCTAACAAAACACAATACATACCAAATAAAACAATCTAAAGTATTCATTCATATCACCACTAAAACAGTATCAAAACAACATTCTCACATAACCATTCCAAAATAGGATACAACACAAAATACATAAGAAAGATAAAGTTTTGTATCGCGATATTTTACATTTTCCGACCTCAATTCCAGCATGCCTTGCATCCCGTTTAGGCCGTTCTTCAACAGTCAGAGTATTGCTCTCACGTTCTTCCACTTGATGTGCATCTAGTTATCCAGATTTACTGCAACAAGTAACCTGAAACAAATTGGTAAACTTAAAAGATGATTGCAAAAGATCCTAGTTTCTAAGTATAATTTTAATTTTAGCACATATTGCTAAAATTAGAAGTAAACAAAAGTTTGTCAATGATACCTCATTCATTTATAGTAAAAATGAAACAAGCAGCATATATCGATTGCTTCATTTCAGTGAAGTAAACAAAATTTAGTATCTGCTTTTATCTTCGTTTTCCTTAGAGTCTGAGAAAATTAAAACTAAATCCTCATTATCCCTGTAAACTTGAACCAGAGCTGCAGCTTTATATGCAAAGAATCCAAGCATTGCTGGCACATTCTGTTCATAAAAGAAAATGAAATGCAATTAGCTTATGAAATCTTGACATCCTTTGTTTACGATTGAGTTAAATTAGATACTTTTGAGAAGTATGAAGAAGTAATAGAATACTACAATATTGTTGCTGGAAGTCTTAATTGCATGGTACTTTAAGTTGTCAAGTGTTCTGATCCTTAAAATCATGGTATCCAAAATTGTACGTATGGTAAAACAACTATTTTTGTGTGATATTAAAGTTAGCCATACGACTTATCTATCTTACTGCATGTACAGTACTGTAGTAAATCATGTTTTATATCCACAATATACTTCGTTTGGAATATGGGGGTGATGATGATGATTCACATTATGTGAAATTTTTTACTGGTGTAACTTAAGTGCATGAGATTCAAAAAGGTTCTATTGACAATTTAGTGATAGATAAGTATTTTCACATTTTGCATTTTTTTAAACAATTAAGTCTTATTCTACCACACTGGTCATACTATTTATAAACAAATGTTATATGATTTAGAAACTAAGAGATACTCTATATTAGATATGTTTTAATGCCAGACCAGGGGTATCTCTAATATAAATAAAAATCTCAGCATACAAAATAATAACAAACAATCATGGTTACACATATTTAACAGTAATCTCAACATTAACTTAATCTAAACTAAAAAAGTTTTAGGTTTATACTTCACTGAAACTTTATCTAAACTATCTAAATTAGCTACTTCAATAGTCCCACGTTTTCTGTATATCTCTTAGTAAACACAACCCAACATAACACAATAACATAATAAATCCAACTAAAACTGAATTGTAGAGGTACATGTAAATAGATAGTCATTTTGATGTATGTTCTGCATGCGAAATTTTGAAAGTTAACAAAACAGGAACAAAAAGAGCTAGCATATTTATTTTGCTACACTTCGAGTTACCAAGGGACAGAAAAGAAATTGGGAGTCAATGTTCACTTCATTTAAACTACCTCGCTGAAATAACAAGTGCTTCGTTAAACTTCCTCACTGATAGAACAAAAGAATAAATAGTTATCAGCCAAGAGTTGTGCCAACAAGTTGCAAGCTTAGTTATCAGCCCCACCATAAATTTTCCATTTATATTCATATCCAAATATCAATACACGGTTCTTTTTTTTACTCTCTGCGTTTCATCCCGTTCTCAATGTATAATCTCTCTATAACTTTCATAATTCGCAGCATTCCTAAAAAGAAAGGATGCGGGAAAGATTGGAAACAAATGGGAAGAGAAATAGTTTCAGGTTTAGACTTGATGAATCAATGTATCTCTTAGTAAAGAGAATCAACATAACTGTGTGCCATTGTCGATAATATACAAAATTATGCAACAGTAAAACAAAAGTTGCAGCAAATGAGAAAATAATAAAAACATACATGGATTTTAGCTGGAGAGAAATAGGAAATGGAATGATAGACAGAAGCTCCAACATGCCAATCGATTTTTTTATGGTGACAGCTCCAAGTCCGTTAATTAGTGCAACATCTACTCCGGTCACCTCTCTACAATAAGAAATTATTATTATGTTGACATTAGATTAGAATGAGCACGCCTCTCTACAATAAGAAATTTGGATACCAACACATTGAGAAAAAGAGATCCATGACTCTATATGCACTATTGATGTTCATTATGTAGATGCCAACAACATAATTTTGGTTTTTTGTTCAATTGTTTAGGTGTTATTTTCAAAAAAAATTCATTCCATTCAAGTGTCCAAAAAAAAATTAAGTAAAAAGTTTATATCATAGTCTTGTTTTAATATTTATAACACTCTGTAAACAGTTTATAACATAGTTTATGAATTAGATTATTGGAGCTTAGTCTGTAAAAATAAAAAAAATATAGAAAAAAAGAGAAAACAAATGAATGCTATGGAGCAATACATGAGTTTAAACTCATCCCCAACTGAACATAATGAATTTAATTTAAACAAAGATGAGCACCATCCAAACATCAACCTCATCAACACACACAAATTGGTTTATCAACAAAATTACCAAACAAATAACGAGAAAATGGATACAATGGAATGAAAGATTTTGAGCGGAAGTTACTTATATAACTAAAATATCACAGTGCTAACTCATGCTTGATTGTCAACAAAAAACTTGAGCACAAAAATAAAAATCATCACATTCAACTATCTATAATCTAGGCTTATATTTTTTATAAGGTACCAAGCCACTGTACTATTGATTTTCCTATCTTATTTCAGAACAAATCAACACGTGATATACCAAATTTTTTCTTAAAATAAGAGAGGGAGAAAACAAAAACCAACATTTGAAAATGCAAATAAAATGGAAAAGCTGCTACACAAATTTACCTTTTTAATCCTTTTCAACAAGCTAGCAACAAATCAGAACCGAAGATCTATGTACTGGAGTTGCCTAGTGCCTGTTGTCGTCTGATAGGTCAAAATTTGGGAGTCTTCGCAGCCATGGACCGCCTAATTAGAGTCGCGTCTGATTCGAGTCACCGTGACACTGCTAGTCATCATCGCAATCGAGTCACCACCATCGTTGATGTTTGGAGTCGTGTCAATCATCTACTGTGCTTGGGCAAGTTGTTGCTCTTGCCTTTCCTGAGTCATGAATCTAAATCTTGTCTACTTTGCTGAATGATGCAACATGTGAAAAACAAAAGGATTTCGTGAAACCCTAGAACAAATTGGGGGCACGAATGGGATTTGGAGAATGGGGGAACGGCGAGGAAAATTTTAATCAAAGAAAAAGCGGGCATAGTGAAATAAATTGGTAAGCCGCCAAAAAAATTCGCTACCGCTTTTTTTTTCAAACTTTAGAGTTTGTTACTTCTGTTTGATTAAAACTGATAAATGTAATTAGCATTCAAATGCTATATTTCAATGTTTTTGATACTGTACACAACATTGTTTCTTGTAGTGATCGGTTATCCACTCTCGACAAATAAATTAATTATGTTATTATAGGTCATATGGTTAAGTCACTTAAATATATGCTCCGACTTTGAAGTTCATTTATTCAAAGAAAAAGAAAAAGTTTAATCCTAAAATTTTGCAAAAGATGGAACTAACAAATTTTCTAAGTTTTGAATGTTTTATAAAGTTTTAAATTTATTTCGAATTTTTATTTTTGAATTTATGAAAATTTCAAAATTTAATTGACAAAATTTCAAAACTTTAAACCTTTGAACTATTAAATGTAATTATCACCTAGAATAATTAAATATTAAACACTAATAATAAATATTATTCCTTAATTATTAAAGATTATTTATTAGAAATTAATTATTAAACAACAAATATTAAATATTAGTCTTACTTATTAATAACAATATTAAATATTAATTATAAATAATCAATATTAATTATTTAATATTAATTATTATTTTTTAATTACTAATTATTTAATAGCAGTTATTTATTATTTATTATTTAACAATAATTATTCATTATATTTTATTAATTATTCTTCCTAATTACTAAACAATAAATCTTACTGCTTAATTATTACTTCTTAATTATTAATATTAATTATGGATTATTATTTCTTAATTAATTATTAATAGCAATTATTATTTAATAATTATAAATAATCAACATTAATTATTAAATATTAACTATTATTTATTAATTGTTTATTATTTAATAGTAAGTATTTTGTGTTAGTTATTAATCATTTAATATTAGTTATTATTTATATTTTTATTAATCATTGCTTCTTAATTACTAAATATTAAATATTACTTCATAATTATTATTATTAATTATTACTTCTCTATTTTTAATTATTATTATTATTGAATTTTAAAATTAATTCTTATTCATTAATTACTAATTATCTAAAAATATTTATTAATTATTACATTAATTATTAATTATACTGACAGAAAATAAAAGTTGTTAAATATAAGCATTTATTACAACTAGTAAAAAAGAAAGGTTGTAATAGACATCTATTACAACTAGTAAAAAAGAAAGGTTGTAATAGACATCTATTACAACTAGTAAAATAAAAGAGTTGTTGAAAATAAATTTATTACAACTTTCTGAAATAAGACTTGGAAAAAACCTTTATTACAACTGGCATTTTGTGATAGTTGTAAAAATACAGTTGTAATATGGTCTTTTTCTTGTAGTGATGGCACACTCTCGTACACATCGGACGACGATAAATCATCCAGAGCCATGTAAGCATATTTGAAGTTATAAGTTACTAATAATCAGTTTAATTAATTATTTATAAAGAATTAAAATAATGTAGTGCAAAATTTCAATTGTATTTTTATTTTGCATTGCAGGAAGAATTTACGCAACAACAAGAGCACCCGCTTTAGGGAATGGAGCGAGATCAGTTGACTACCAACGAGGATGACGCAAATTTTGAAGTTGTCATGGAACCGACAATGTGAAATAGGCGGTATGGATTTAGCAACCAATAGGTATTGAATATTATGTTTGCATTTGACAATTTGTTAATCTCTCGATTGAAGCGAACATGAAATTATTAGATTATTCATCAAAAATTATTTAGGTTATAAATTCATTTTCATATATAAAAGTTAGCTGCACATCAAAATGTAATTAGATAATGAGATGAATAACTAAGTTTATAAGATAATAACTAAGTTTATTAAAAAATGATTAAGTTTTATACTAATTTAACTTAAGTTGCTTAAAAGTTTATAAAAATTAACTATTATTTATAAAATTTAACTGAATTAACTAAGTTTTTAAAAGTTAACTAAGGTAACCAAGTTTAATAAAAATTAAATAATTTCCTGAAAATTAACTATAATTTATAAACCTTAAAAAAATTTATAAAAATTAACGGAGTTATATAAAAATTTAACTAAGTTGACGAAGTTTTATAAAAATGAAATAAATTTATATAAATTAACTATGTTTTACAAAAATTAACTAAACTTATAAAACATAACCTAATTTGTAAAACTTAACTTATTTTTTATATAAGTTAAGTAAGATTTATAAAAATTAAATAAGTTTATAACAGTAACTAAGTTAATAAAAAGTAATTATGTTTTTAAAGAAATAACTTAGTTTGTAAAATAATTAAGTTAATAACATTTAGTTTAAAAAAAATAGTTTAGTTTATAACAATAACTTAGATTATCAAGATGAATTTTTTTATTAGTTTAGTTTCTCTTCAATATATATACATGTACAAATGCTGGATTGAGAAGACAACGAAACCATTCTCAATTTAATCAAAGCAAGTAAGGTAATAATGTTTTTAAATCCCAATGTTATTCCATTTCACACTATTATAGCATTTGTTAATCTTTTATATCACATTGTTATAGCAGCTATTAAGACATTAAACACAAATCTCTCATTAGATCATGTGTTGCGTTCCAGGAGCAAGCAGAGCTAGTACCAAAAAGCTCAGGCAAAGAAGATATTCAGGAGCTAAGAGTAAGGATTATAGAGCTGGAGGCGTGAGACCTCTGTTGCGCCATGAAAATAACGCAGTTGGATGAGCGCTTGGCTACGTATATGCAACGGCATGGGGCATTTCCTTTATCGGATTATTCCAAAGGTGAAGATGAGGCTTAATAGGCATGATTATTGTGTGTGTTTGGATATTGTACATATACCACTTGGAGATGGTGAGGATGATTGATGCAGCGTATAATGAGATAAGTCATCCCAACTCCTTAAGTCGCTCGGAAGATAGCACGGTGGCTTTAGGTCGCTCGGGTTCTTTGAGTCGTCAGCGACCTAACGAGCTACGGTGTAGAAGGACACAAGGGGAGGATGAAACATTGCACTAGAATAACGAGTTAGTGAGCTACGACCTAGCGAGTTATGAAGTGGAGGAGGGTGGAACGACCTAGTGAGTTAAGTCGCATGTATCTTGTGTTGTTCAAGATTCCTGAAGCAGAAATTCCTTAGGTTGCTCCAGTATATGTAGCTCAAGTTGATAGATCGCTCAAGCTTCATGTTGCTGTGCTGCTGTTAGGTCGTGTGAGTCTTATGTCGCATGAATTGTTATATTTTGTTAAGTGGCGTAACGTTGTATGTTGTTAAGTCGTAACTCGTGTTGTATATGTTGTTGTTGTAACTCGTTTGTTTTAGGTCGTTGAGGTTAGGTCGCGACTGTTAGGTCGTAGGTCGCGAGTACCTGTATGTGTAGGTCATGAATACTGTGTTGTGTTGTAAATTCTCTATAAATAGCGGGTGACTTGTATCATTTGGATGGTTGATTTTGAATAAACTTTTGTTTGAGTGCTTTGTGCCTCTTTAAAATTTAAAGTTGAGTGTTATCTCCTTTCTCCATTTTCGGTTATTCGAGTGCGCTCGAATCAACGGATTTGAAGCCGATTCACGGAATCTCGTGCGCGAGATCAACGTCGAAGAATCGTAGATCTTCCAACACGGTATCATGCGCGATCAACGTGTTAAAGATAGCTAGAATCAGGTATCTCGCGAGATCAAAAGATTTGGGCATTTATCCTTGGTATCATTAATCCATCAATCCATATTTGATTCATTCCATCGTTGTTTTGTTGTTGTTGCTTGCATTTGAAGTTATCCGCTGCGTCAATTCTGGTATCAGAGCTAGACTTAGCCAATCATAGCTAAGCCGAGCCTATTAGGAGCCGAGTCATAGCAGTTACAGCCGGGCCGAAGTTAAGTTCAAGCCGAGAGTTAAAGTTAGTTTGGAGTTTGTTGAAGATCATGCCGCCGAGATGTGCTAATCGATTTCAAAATGTTGAAGATGTGTATCGATGACAAGAAGCTGAGCAAATGGAACAACGTATTAATGAAAAGTTCGATGAAGGTATTGGAAAGTTAGAGAAATTGATGAATGACATGAATCAAAGTCAAAGGAGAAGGTCACCAATCTCGAACCATGGAGGAAACAGGATTTCACCATCGGTTGCGGAAGCGAGGAAGGTGTCACCACAATCTTGTCAAGAAAGAAGAGAATCATCAGTTTCAATGAGACGAGAATACCATGAGTACAGAAATGAAGAGAGAAGAACTCCACGTGAGTTTGGAGATGAGCCATATCGTGATGCTAAAAGACATAGTAGAAGAGATATGCATGATTATAGAGATGTTGATGTTCGAGATCGATATCGAAGTACATTTGATTATGATGAAGATGGTGATAGAGGTAGTTTCTATTATCGAGATCGAGACCAAGTACGAAGGCAATATCGGAATGTAGAAAATGATCGTCGATGGGAGTTGGGGATGAAAACAGAGATTCCGGAATTCATAGGAGGAATGATTGTGGAAGAATTTCTGGATTGATTATCAAATGTTGAAGAAATTTTTGACTTCAAGGAAGTACCCGAGCATCGTAGAGTTAAGTTAGTTTCTACACGACTGAGGGGAAGAGCTTTGGCTTGGTGGCAACAAACCAAACTTACATGGGAAAGAATGGGAAAGTCAAAGATTGCTTCATGAGAAAAGATGAAGAAGTTGACGAAGGCTACTTTCTTGCCTTTTAATTATTAGTCTCTTATGTATCAGCGCTTACAGAATTTGAGACAAGGGACAAAGTCGGTAAATGATTGTGCAGATGAGTTTTATCAACAGATTGCTAGAAACGATATCATGGAGAAGGAGGAACAGTTGACATCTAGATTTGTTGGAGGATTGAGAATGCAAATTCAGGATATGTTTGATCCAAGATCCGTTGCTGAAGCACACCTGAAGGCTCTAGCTTGGGAGAAGCAAGGTAGAAGAGGAGGTGGTGTGTTTACGAATTATAACAACCAGAACAAGGGTGCTAGTAGCAATACTAATGTTTCTAAGGTTGTTAGTAAACCGGTTGTCAATGAAGTTTCTAAGACCAAGGTCAACAACAATTTCAAGTGTTATAACCGTCAGGAGTTTGGTCATAAGAGCAATGAATGTCCGAAGCCTAAGAAGCGAGTGATGGTTGCTGAGGTTGAGGATGAGGATGCAGAAATAGAATATTCCAATTCACCACAAGTTGAGGAGGAAGAAGAATTATTGGCAGGAGACGAGGGATATTCTTTAATGATGAGGAGATCTTGCTTGACGCCAAAGCATGAAGAGGAGACTAGTTGGTTGAGGAGTAACATTTTTCAGTCAACGTGTACTATTTTGGGAAGGGTTTGAAAGTTGTTATCGATGCGGGAAGTTGTGATAACATCATCTCTACAGAAGCTGTAAAGAAGTTGGCGTTAAAGACAGAGAAGCATCCAAAACCCTACAAATTAGCTTGGTTGAGGAAAGATGGGGAAGTGAAAGTTAGTCGAAGAGCTTCTGTAACTTTTTCCATCGGAAAGAAGTATAAGGATGAAATTTGGTGTGACGTGGTAGATATGGACATATGTCATTTGTTGTTGGGGAGACTGCGACAATTCGATAGAGCTGTGCAACACGATGGAAGGACCAACTGTTATAGTTTCATGTTCGAGGGCACTAGAATCACTTTAGTTCCTAAACAGCGACAACAAGGTGAAAATAACTTAGAGGAAATCGAGGAACTAAAGACTTTGTTATCTTTGAAGGAGTTTGTCAAGGAAGTAGAGGATGGACCTGAAGTATTTCTGTTGATTGGACGTGAAAGTAGTGAAACGGTTGAAGTTCCTAAGGAAGTTAAGCCAGTGCCGAAGGAATTTGAAGATGTATATCCTGATGAATTACCGAAAGAATTACCACCGTTGAGAGACATACAACACCAGATTGATCTTGTTCCGGGAGCTGTGTTACCACATAGACCACATTATAGAATGAGTCCAAAGAAGCACGAAGAGTTGAGAAGGCAGGTGGAGGAGTTACTTGAACAAGGGTGCGTACAAGAAAGTTTAAGTCCTTATGCAGTACCAGCTTTGTTAGTGCCAAAGAAGGATGGAACTTGGAGAATGTGTACAGATAGTCGAGCACTAAACAAGATTACAGTGAGGTACAGATTTTTGATGCCAAGATTGGACGATTTGTTAGATCAGTTGAATGGAGCTGCTATCTTTTCGAAGATTGATCTGAAGAGTGGGTATCATCCGATTCGAGTTCGACCAGTGGATGAATGGAAAACAGCCTTTAGGACACGGGAGGGGTTGTATGAATGGCTGGTCATGCCATTTGGTCTTTTGAATACACCTAGTACTTTTATGCGAGTGATGAATCAGATCTTTCGACCGTTTATTGGAAAGTTTGTAGTGGTTTAGTTTGATGATATATTGATATACAGTGGAAGCAAAGAAGAAAATCTACAACACTTGCGGGAAGTGTTGATGATACTTCGTCAGGAGCAATTTTACGCGGCAACAAAGAAGTGCATATTCATGACACAGTGTTTTGTTTTTGGGGCATGTGTTGTCCAAGGAAGGTATCCATGCGGATCAAGGTAAAGTTGTGGAATTCAAGGATTGGCCACAACCCAGGACTGTAACTGAAGTAAGAAGTTTCCATGGGTTAGCGTCACTCTATCGAAGGTTTATTCCACATTTCAGTAGCGTAATGGCACCAGTGACAGATTGTATGAAAGGAAAGCAGTTTGTGTGGACTGAAGACGCTGATTCTGCTTTCCAACAGATCAAGACACTTTTGACTATGGCACCGATTCTTAGATACCCGGATTTTCAGTTGCTCTTTGAGCTAGATACTGATGCGTCTAAGGTTGGAATTGGTGGAGTATTAAGTCAGAAGGGCCGTCCAATTACTTATTTTAGCGAGAAACTTTCTGGAGCCAAGGCAAGATACCGTACCTATGACTTGGAGTTCTATGCTATAGTCCAAGCCATAAAGCATTGGAGACACTACTTGTTTTATAAGGAGTTTGTTTATTATACTGATCATGAAGCGTTAAAACATTTGCAGGGACAGGATAAGATTGCAGCCAGGCATGCTTCATGGATCACATACTTGCAACAGTTTACATTTGTTGTAAAGCATAAGTCGGGAGCTACAAACCGTGTCGCAGACGCATTGAGTAGAAGAAATCATTTGTTGACTACGATGAGAGTTGAAGTGACGGGTTTTGAAGTATTTACGGAATTGTTTGTTGAGGATCATTACTTTTCTAAGATTGTAGATGAAGTCGAGAAAGGAAACACGGATGATTATCTGTTGGTGGATGGTTTTTTCTTCAAAGGAAATCGATTATGTATACCAGAGTGCAGTTTGCGGATGAAGATTGTGAAGGAATTGCATGAAGAAGGTCATGTGGGAAGAGATCGTACCTTGCAGTTGATTTCTCAATCATATTTTTGGCCTTCCATGAGGAAAGAAGTTCAAAGATTTATGCAGAGATGTCACATATGTCAAGTTTCCAAAGGGACAGCTACGAATGCAGGATTGTATACGCCATTGCCCGTGCCTACTAGACCATGGGTTGATATTAGCATGGATTTTGTTTTGGGTTTGCCAAGAACTCAACGAGGGAATGATTCTATATATGTTGTGGTGGATAGATTTTCGAAGATGGCACATTTCATAGCTTGTAAAAAGACCGCTGATGCAGTCCGTGTTGCTCAATTGTTCTTTAAAGAGGTTTATCGACTACATGGGCTACCTGAGACCATTGTTTCTGACCGAGATACTTGATTTCTAAGTCATTTTTGGTTGAGTCTATGGAAGATGGTTGGGACTAAGCTAAATTTTAGTAGCGCCTATCATCCACAAACGGATGGGCAAACAGAAGTGGTGAACATATCTTTGGGAAATTTGTTGAGATGTCTTGTGAAGGATAGTTTGAAGAGATGGGATGTGAAATTGTGTCAGGCAGAATTCGCACATAATCATGATGTCAATCGAAGTACTGGATTCAGTCCATTTCAAATAGTATATTCAGCAATTCCAAAAGGACCATTGGATTTGTCGATAGTTCCACGTCAGAAAGGAGTTGTTAAACGAGCTTGTGATTTCGTGAATGAGTTGCAGGAGTGTCACAGGATTGTTCGTGAACGATTGCTTAATTCAAATGAGAAGTACAAGCAACTGGCAAATAAGAAGTGAAGGAGTATGGACTTCAAAGAAGGTGATTTTGTTTACGCAGTATTGACGAAAGATCGTTTCCCGGTTGGAACTTACAACAAACTGAAAGCTCGAAAGATTAGTCCAGTAGAAATCTTAGAGAAGATCAATGATAATGCGAATTAGTTGATACTGCCGGATCATGTCCATACTGCCAATGTTTTTAACGTCATAGACTTGATTCCGTATCATGAGGATAAGCGTCTTGAAGAAAAGGAAAGTGTGAATTAGAGGTCGAATTCTTGTCAACCGGGGGAGGATGATGCAGCGTATAATGATATAAGTCGTCCCAACCCCTTAAGTCGCTCGGAAGATAACGCGGTGGCTTTAGGTCGCTCGGGTTCTTTGAGTCATCAACGACCTAACGAGCTACGGTTTAGAAGGACACAAGGGGAGGATGAAACATTGCACCAGAATAACGAGATAGCGAGCTACGACCTAGCGAGTTATGAAGTGGAGGAGGGTGGAACGACCTAGTGAGTTAAGTCGCATGCATCTTATGTCGTTCAAGATTCCTGAAGCAGAAATTCCTTAGGTCGCTCCAGTATATGTCGCTCAAGTTGATAGATCGCTCAAGCTTCATGTTGCTTTGCTGTTGTTAGGTCGCGTGAGTCTTATGTCGCATGAGTTGTTATATTTTGTTAAGTCGCGTAACGTTGTATGTTGTTAAGTCGTAACTCGTGTTGTATATGTTGTTGTTGTAACTCGTTTGCTTTAGGTCGTGGAGGTTAGGTCGCGGCTGTTAGGTCGTAGGTCGCGAGTACCTGTATGTGTAGGTCGTAAATACCGTGTTGCGTTGTAAATTCTCTATAAATAGCGGTTGAGTTGTATCATTTGGATGGTTGATTTTGAATAAACTTTTGTTTGAGTGCTTTGTGCCTCTTTAAAATTGGAAGTTGAGTGTTATCTCCTTTCTCCATTTTCGGTTATTCGAGTGCGCTCGAATCAACGGATTTGAAGCCGATTCACGGAATCTCGTGCATGAGATCAACGTCGAAGAATCGTAGTTCTTCTAACACGGTATCGTGCGCGATCAACGTGTTAAAGATAGCTAGAATCCGGTATCTCGCGAGATCAACGGATTTGGACATTTAACCTTGGTATCATTAATCCATCAATCCATATTTGACTCATTCCATCGTGGTTTTGTTGTTGTTGCTTGCATTTGAAGTTATCCGCTGCGTCAATTTTGGTATTAGAGCTAGACTTAGCCAATCATAGCTAAGCCGAGCCTATTGGGAGCCGAGTCAAAGCAGTTACAGCCGGGCCGAAGTTAAGTTCAAGCCGAGAGTTAAAGTTAGTTTGGAATTTGTTGAAGATCATGCCGCCGAGACGTGCTAATCAATTTCAAAATGTTGAAGATGTCTATCGAAGACAAAAAGCTGAGCAAATGGAACAGCGTATTAATGAAAAGTTCGATGAAGGTATTGGAAAGTTAGAGAAACCGATGAATGACATGAATCAAAGTCAAAGGAGAAGGTCACCAATCTCGAACCATGGAGGAAGCAGGATTTCGCCATCGGTTGCGGAAGCGAGGAAGGTGTCACCACAATCTTGTTGAGAAAGAAGAGAATCATCAGTTTCAATGAGACGAGAATACCATGAGTACAGAAATGAAGAGAGAAGAACTCCACATGAGTTTGGAGACGAGCCATATCGTGTTGCTGAAAGACAAAGTGGAAGAGATATGCATGATTATAGAGATGTTGATGGTCTAGATCGATATCGAAGTACATTTGATTATGATGAAGATGGTGATAGAGGTAGTATCTATTATCCCGATCGAGACCAAGTACGAAGGCAATATCGGAATGTAGAAGATGATCGTCGATGGGAGTCGGGGATGAAAACAAAGATTCCATAATTCAAAGGAGGAATGATTGCGGAAGAATTTATGGATTGGTTATCAAATGTTGAAGAAATTTTTGACTTCAAGGAAGTACCCGAGGATCGTAGAGTTAAGTTAGTTGCTACACGACTGAGGGGAAGAGCTTTGGCTTGGTGGCAACAAACCAAACTTACACGGGAAAGAATGGGAAAGTCGAAGATTGCTTCATGGGAAAAGATGAAGAACTTGATGAAGGCTACTTTCTTGCCTTATAATTATCAGTCTCTTATGTATCAAAGCTTATAGAATTTGAGACAAGGGACAAAGTCGGTTAATGAGTGTGCTGATGAGTTTTATCAATAGATTTCTAGAAACGATATCATGGAGAAGGAGGAACAGTTGACATCTAGATTTGTTGGAGGATTGAGAATGCAAATTCAGGATATGGTGAATATGTTTGATCCAAGATCCGTTGCTGAAGCACGCCAGAAGGCTCTAGCTTGGGAGAAGCAAGGTAGAAGAGGAGGTGGTGTGTTTACGAATTCTAACAACCAGAACAAGGGTGCTTGTAGCAATACTAATGTTTCTAAGGCTGTTAGTAAACCTGTTGTTAATGAAGTTGCTAAGACCAAGGTCAACAACAATTTCAAGTGTTATAACTGTCAGGAGTTTGGTCATAAGAGCAATGAATGTCTAAAGCCTAAGAAGCGAGTGATGGTTGCTGAGGTTGAGGATGAGGATGCAGAAATAGAATGTTCCAATTCACCACAAGTTGAGGAGGAAGAAGAAATATTGGCGGGAGACGAGGGATATTCTTTAATGATGAGGAGATCTTGCTTGACGCCAAAGCATGAAGAGGAGACTAGTTGGTTGAGGAGTAACATTTTTCAGTCAACGTGTACTATATTGGGAAGGGTTTGTAAGTTTGTTATCGATGCGGGAAGTTGTGATAACATCATCTCTACAGAAGCTGTAAAGAAGTTAGCGTTAAAGACAGAGAAGCATCCAAAACCCTACAAATTAGCTTGGTTGAGGAAAGATGGGGAAGTGAAAGTTAGTCGAAGAGCTTGTGTAACTTTTTCCATCGGAAAGAAGTATAAGGATGAAATTTGGTGTGACGTGGTAGATATGGACGTATGTCATTTGTTGTTGGGGAGACCGCGGCAATTCGATAGAGATGTGCAACACGATGGAAGGACCAACTGTTATAGTTTCATGTTTGAGGGCACTAGAATCACTTTAGTTCCTAAACAGTGACAACAAGGTGAAAATAACTTGGAGGAAATCGAGGAACTAAAGGCTTTGTTATCTTTGAAGGACTTTGTCAAAGAAGTAGAGGATGGACCTGAAGTATTTCTGTTGATTGGACGTGAAAGTAGTGAAACGGTTGAAGTTCCTGAGGAAGTTAAGCCAGTGCTGAAGGAATTTGAAGATGTATTTCCTGATGAATTACCGAAAGAATTACCACCGTTGGGAGACATACAACACCAGATTGATCTTGTTCCGGGAGCTGTGTTACCGCATAGACCACATTGTAGAATGAGTCCAAAGGAGCACGAAGAGTTGAGAAGGCAGGTGGAGGAGTTACTTGAACAAGGGTGCATACAAGAAAGTTTAAGTCCTTGTGCAGTACCAGCTTTGTTAGTGCCAAAGAAGGATGAAACTTGGAGAATGTGTACAGATAGTCGAGCACTAAACAAGATTACAGTGAGGTACAGATTTTTGATGCCAAGATTGGACGATTTGTTAGATCAGTTGAATGGAGCTGCTATCTTTTCGAAAATTGATCTGAAGAGTGGGTATCATCCGATTCGAATTCGACCAGGGGATGAATGGAAAACAGCCTTCAGGACACGGGAGGGGTTGTATGAATGGCTGGTCTTGCCATTTGGTCTTACGAATGCACCTAGTACTTTTATGCGAGTGATGAATCAAATCTTTCGACCGTTTATTGGAAAGTTTGTAGTGGTATACTCTGATGATATATTGATATACAGTGGAAGCAGAGAAGAACATCTACAACACTTGAGGGAAGTGTTGATGATACTTCGTTAGGAGCAATTTACGCGGCAACAAAGAAGTGCATATTCATGACACACAGTGTTTTGTTTTTGGGGCATGTGTTGTCCAAGGAAGGTATCCATGTCGATCAAGGTAAAGTTGAGGAAATCAAGGATTGGCCACAACCCAGGACTGTAACTGAAGTGAGAAGTTTCCATGGGTTAGCGTCATTCTACCGAAGGTTTATTCCACATTTCAGTAGCATAATGGCACCAGTGACAGATTGTATGAAAGGAAAGAAGTTTGTGTGGACTGAAGAGGCTGATTCTGCTTTCCAACAGATCAAGACACTTTTGACTATAGCACCGATTCTTAGATACCCAGATTTTCAGTTGCTCTTTGAGCTAGATACTGATGCGTCTAAGGTTGGAATTGGTGGAGTAGTAAGTCAGAAGGGTCGTCCAATTACTTATTTTAGCGAGAAACTTTCTGGAGCCAAGACAAGATACAGTACCTATGACTTGAAGTTCTATGCTATTGTCCAAGCCATAAAGCATTGGAGACACTACTTGTTTTATAAGGAGTTTGTTTTGTATACTGATCATGAAGCGTTAAAACATTTGCAGGGACAGGATAAGATTGCAGCCAGGCATGCTTCATGGATCGCATACTTGCAACAGTTTACATTTGTTGTAAAGCATAAGTCGGGAGCTACAAACCGTGTCGCAGACGCATTGAGTAGAAGAAACCATTTGTTGACTACGATGAGGGTTGAAGCGATGGGTTTTGAAGTATTTACGGAATTGTTTGTTGAGGATCCTTACTTTGCTAAGATTGTAGATGAAGTCGAGAAAGGAAAGACGGATGATTATCTGTTGGTGGATGGTTTGCTCTTCAAAGGAAATCGATTATGTATGCCAGAGTGCAGTTTGCGGATGAAGATTGTGAAGGAATTGCATGAAGAAGGTCATGTGGGAAGAGATCGTATCTTGCAGTTGACTTCTCAATCATATTTTTGGCCTTCCATTAGGAAAGAATTTGAAATATTTGTGCAGAGATGTCACATATGTCAAGTTTCCAAAGGGACAGCTACGAATGCAGGATTGTATACGCCATTGCCCGTGCCTACTAGACCATGGGTTGATATTAGCATGTATTTTGTTTTGGGTTTGCCAAGAACTCAACGAGGGAATGATTCTATATATGTTGTGGTGGATAGATTTTCGAAGATGGCACATTTCATAGCTTGTAAAAAGACCGCTGATGCAGTCCGTGTTGCTCAATTGTTCTTTAAAGAGGTTTATCGACTACATGGGCTACCTGAGACCATTGTTTCTGACTGAGATACTCGATTTCTAAGTCATTTTTGGTTGAGTCTATGGAAGATGGTTGGGACTAAGCTAAATTTTAGTAGCGCCTATCATCCACAAACGGATGGGAAAACAGAAGTGGTGAACAGATCTTTGGGAAATTTGTTGAGATGTCTTGTGAAGGATAGTTTGAAGAGCTAGGATGTGAAATTGTGTCAGGCAGAATTCGCACATAATCATGCTGTTAATCGAAGTACTGGATTCAGTCCATTTCAAGTAGTATATTCAGCAAATCCGAAAGGACCATTGGATTTGTCGATAGTTCCACGTCAGAAAGGAGTTGTTAAACGAGCTTGTGATTTCGTGAATGAGTTGCAGGAGTGTCACAGGATTGTTTGTGAAAGATTGCTTAATTCAAATGAAAAGTATAAGCAACTGGCATATAAGAAGCGAAGGAGTGTGGACTTCAAAGAAGTTGATTTTGTTCACGCAGTATTGATGAAAGATCGTTTCCCAGTTGGAACTTGCAACAAACTGAAAGCTCGAAAGATTGGTCCAGTAGAAATCTTGAAAAAGATCAATGATAATGCGTATTAGTTGATACTGCCGGATCATGTCCATACTGTCGATGTTTTTAACGTCGGACACTTGATTCCGTATCATAAGGATAAGCGTCATGAAGAAGAGGAAAGTGTAAATTAGAGGTCGAATTCTTGTCAACCGGGGGAGGATGATGCAGCGTATAATGAGATAAGTCGTCCCAACCCCTTAAGTCGCTCGGAAGATAACGCGGTGGCTTTAGGTCGCTCGGGTTCTTTGTGTCGTCAACAACCTAACGAGCTACGGTGTAGAAGGACACAAGGGGAGGATGAAACATTGCACCAGAATAACGAGTTAGCGAGCTACGACCTAGATAGTTATGAAGTGGAGGAGGGTGGAACGACCTAGTGAGTTAAGTCGCATGCATCTTATGTCATTCAAGATTCCTGAAGCAGAAATTCCTTAGGTTGCTCCAGTATATGTCGCTCAAGTTGATAGATCGCTCAAGCTTCATGTTGCTGTGCTGTTGTTAGGTCGCGTGAGTCTTATGTCGCATGAGTTGTTATATTTTGTTAAGTCGCGTAACGTTGTATGTTGTTAAGTCGTAACTCGCGTTGTATATGTTGTTGTTGTAACTCGTTTGTTTTAGGTCGTGGAGGTTAGGTCGCAGCTGTTAGGTTGTAGGTCGCGAGTACTTGTATGTGTAGGTCGTAAATACTGTGCTGTGTTGTAAATTCTCTATAAATAGCGGGTGAGTTGTATCATTTGGATGGTTGATTTTGAATAAAATTTTGTTTGAGTGATTTGTGCCTCTTTAAAATTGGAAGTTGAGTGTTATCTCCTTTCTCCATTTTCGGTTATTCGAGTGCGCTCGAATCAACGGATTTGAGGCCGATTCACAGAATCTCGTGCGCGAGATCAACGTCGAAGAATCGTAGATCTTCTAACACGGTATCGTGCGCGATCAACGTGTTAAAGATAGTTAGAATCCGGTATCTCGCAAGATCAACGGATTTGGGCATTTATCCTTGGTATCATTAATCCATCGATCCATATTTGATTCATTCCATCGTTGTTTTGTTGTTGTTGCTTGCATTTGAAGTTATCCGCTGTGTCAATTTTGCTATCAGAGCTAGACTTAGCCAATCATAGCTAAGCCAAGCCTATTGGGAGCCGAGTCAAAGCAGTTACAGCCGGGCCGAAGTTAAGTTCAAGCCGAGAGTTAAAGTTAGTTTGGAGTTTGCTGAAGATCATGCCGCCGAGACGTGCTAATCGATTTCAAAATGTTGAAGATGTCTATCGAAGTCAAAAAGCTGAGCAAATGGAACAACGTATTAATGAAAAGTTCGATGAAGGTATTGGGAAGTTAGAGAAATTGATGAATGACATGAATCAAAGTCAAAGGAGAAGGTCACCAATCTCGAACCATGGAGGAAACAGGATTACGCCATCGGTTGCGGAAGCAAGGAAGGTGTCACCACAATCTTGTCGAGAAAGAAGAGAATCATCAGTTTCAATGAGACGAGAATACCATGAGTACAGAAATGAAGAGAGAAGAACTCCACGTGAGTTTGGAGATGAGCCATATCGTGTTGCTGAAAGACATAGTAGAAGAGATATGCATGATTATAGAGATGCTGATGGTTTTGATCGATATCGAAGTACATTTGATTATGATGAAGATGGTGATAGAGGTAGTATGTATTATCCAGATCGATACCAAGTACGAAGGCAATATCGGAATGTAGAAGATGATCGTCGATGGAAATCGGGGATGAAAACAATGATTCCAGAATTTAAAAGAGGATTGATTGTGGAAGAATTTCTAGATTGGTTATCAAATGTTGAAGAAATTTTTGACTTCAAGGAAGTACCTGAGCATCGTAGAGTTAAGTTAGTTGCTACATGACTGAGGGGAAGAGCTTTGGCTTGGTGGCAGCAAACCAAACTTACACGGGAAAGAATGGGAAAGTCGAAGATTGCTTCATGGGAAAAGATGAAGAAGTTGATGAAGGCTACTTTCTTGCCTTATAATTACCAGTCTCTTATGTATCAGCGCTTACAGAATTTGAGACAAGGGACAAAGTCGGTAAATGATTGTGCAGATGAGTTTTATCAACAGATTGCTAGAAACTATATCATGGAGAAGGAGGAACAGTTGACATCTAGATTTGTTGGAGGTTTGAGAATGCAAATTCAGGATATGGTTAATATGTTTGATCCAAGATCCATTGCTGAAGCACACCAGAAGGCTCTAGCTTGGGAGAAGCAAGGTAGAAGAGGAGGTGGTGTGTTTACGAATTCTAACAACCAGAACAAGGGTGCTAGTAGCAATACTAATGTTTCTAAGGCTGTTAGTAAACCAGTTGTCAATGAAGTTGCTAAGACCAAGGTCAATAACAATTTCAAGTGTTATAACTGTCAGGAGTTTGGTCATAAGAGCAATGAATGTCCAAAGCCTAAGAAGCGAGTGATGGTTGCTGAGGTTGAGGATGAGGATGCATAAATAGAATGTTCCAATTCACCACAAGTTGAGGAGGAAGAAGAATTATTGGCGGGAGACGAGGGATATTCTTTAATGATGAGGAGATCTTGCTTGACGCCAAAGCATGAAGAGGAGACTAGTTGGTTGAGGAGTAACATTTTTCAGTCAACGTGTACTATTTTGGGTAGGGTTTGTAAGTTTGTTATCGATGCGGGAAGTTGTGATAACATCATCTCTACAGAAGCTGTAAAGAAGTTGGCGTTAAAGACAGAGAAGCATTCAAAACCCTACAAATTAGCTTGGTTGAGGAAAGATGGGGAAGTGAAAGTTAATCGAAGAGCTTGTGTAACTTTTTCCATCAGAAAGAAGTATAAGGATGAAATTTGGTGTAACATGGTAGATATGGACGTATGTCATTTGTTGTTGGGGAGACCGCGGCAATTCGATAGAGTTGTGCAACACGATGGAAGGACCAACTGTTATAGTTTCATGTTCGAGGGCACTAGAATCACTTTAGTTCCTAAACAGCGACAACAAGGTGAAAATAACTTGGAGGAAATCGAGGAACTAAAGACTTTGTTATCTTTGAAGGAGTTTGTCAAAGAAGTAGAGGATGGACCTGAAGTATTTCTGTTGATTGGACGTGAAAGTAGTGAAACGGTTGAAGTTCCTAAGGAAGTTAAGCCAGTACTGAAGGAATTTGAAGATGTATTTCCTGATGAATTACCGAAAGAATTACCACCGTTGAGAGACATACAACACCAGATTGATCTTGTTCCGGGAGCTGTGTTACCGCATAGACCATATTATAGAATGAGTCCAAAGGAGCATGAAGAGTTGAGAGGGCAGGTGGAGGAGTTACTTGAACAAGGGTGCGTACAAGAAAGTTTAAGTCCTTGTGTAGTACCAGCTTTGTTAGTGCCAAAGAAGGATGGAACTTGGAGAATGTGTACAGATAGTCGAGCACTAAACAAGATTACAATGAGTTACAGATTTTTGATGCCAAGATTGGACGATTTGTTAGATCAGTTGAATGGAGCTGCTATCTTTTCGAAGATTGATCTGAAAAGTGGGTATCATCCGATTCGAATTCGACCAGGGGATGAATGGAAAACAGCCTTCAGTACACGGGAGGGGTTGTATGAATGGCTGGTCATGCCATTTGGTCTTTCGAATGCGCCTAATACTTTTATGCGAGTGATGAATCAGATCTTTCGACGGTTTATTGGAAAGTTTGTAGTGGTATACTCTGATGATATATTGATATACAGTGGAAGCAAAGAAGAACATCTACAACACTTGCGGGTAGTGTTGATGATACTTCATCAGGAGCAATTTTACGCGGCAACAAAGAAGTGCATATTCATGACACACAGTGTTTTGTTTTTGGGGCATGTGTTGTCCAAGGAAGGTATCCATGTGGATCAAGGTAAAGTTGAGGAAATCAAGGATTGGCCACAACCCAGGACTGTAACTAAAGTGAGAAGTTTCCATGGGTTAGCGTCATTCTACCGAAGGTTTATTCCACATTTCAGTAGCGTAATGGCACCAGTGAAAGATTGTATGAAAGGAAAGACGGGTGATTGTCTGTTGGTGGATGGTTTTCTCTTCAAAGGAAATCGATTATGTATACCAGAGTGTAGTTTGCGGATGAAGATTGTGAAGGAATTGCATGAAGAAGGTCATGTGGGAAGAGATCGTACCTTGCAGTTGATTTCTCAATCATATTTTTGGCCTCCCAGTAGGAAAGAAGTTGAAAGATTTGTGCAGAGATATCACATATGTCAAGTTTCCAAAGGGATAGCTACGAATACAGGATTGTATACGCCATTGCCCGTGCCTACTAGACCATGGGTTGATATTAGCATGGATTTTTTTTGGGTTTGCCAAGAACTCAACGAGGGAATGATTCTATATATGTTGTGGTGGATAGATTTTCGAAGATGGCATATTTCATAGCTTGTAAAAAGACCGCTGATGCAGTCCGTGTTGCTCAATTATTCTTTAAAGAGGTTTATCGACTACATGGGCTACCTGAGACCATTGTTTCTGACCGAGATACTCGATTTCTAAGTCATTTTTGGTTGAGTCTGTGGAAGATGGTTGGGACTAAGCTAAACTTTAGTAGCGCCTATCATCCACAAACGGATGGGCAAACGGAAGTGGTGAACAGATCTTTGGGAAATTTGTTGAGATGTCTTATGAAGGATAGTTTGAAGAGATGGGATGTGAAATTGTGTCAGGCAGAATTCGCACATAATCATGCTGTTAATCGAAGTACTGGATTCAGTCCATTTCAAGTAGTATATTCAGCAATTCCGAAAGGACCATTGGATTTGTCGATAGTTCCACGTCGGAAAGGAGTTGTTAAACGAGCTTGTGATTTCGTGAATGAGTTGCAGGAGTGTCACAGGATTGTTCGCGATCGATTGCTTAATTCAAATGAGAAGTATAAGCAACTGGCAGATAAGAAGCGAAGGAGTATGGACTTCAAAGAAGGTGATTTTGTTTACGCGGTATTGACGAAAGATCGTTTCCCAGTTGGAACTTACAACAAAATGAAAGCTCGAAAGATTGGTCCGGTAGAAATCTTGAAGAAGATCAATGATAATGCATATCAGTTGATACTGCCGGATCATGTTCATACTGCCGATGTTTTTAACGTCAGACACTTGATTCTGTATCATGAGGATAAGCGTCTTGAAGAAGAGGAAAGTGTGAATTAGAGGTCGAATTCTTGTCAACCGGGGGAGGATGATGCAGCGTATAATGAGATAAGTCGTCCCAACCCCTTAAGTCGCTCGGAAGATAACGCGGTGGCTTTAAGTCGCTCGGGTTCTTTGAGTCGTCAATGACCTAACGAGCTACGGTGTAGAAGGACACAAGGGGAGGATGAAACATTGCACCAGAATAACGAGTTAGCGAGCTACGACCTAGCGAGTTATGAAGTGGAGGAGGGTGGAACGACCTAGTGAGTTAAGTCGCATGCATCTTATGTCGTTCAAGATTCTTGAAGCAGAAATTCCTTAGGTCGCTCCAGTATATGTCGCTCAAGTTGATAGATCGCTCAAGCTTCATGTTGCTGTGCTGTTGTTAGGTCGCGTGAGTCTTATGTCGCATGAGTTGTTATATTTTGTTAAGTCGCGTGACGTTGTATGTTGTTAAGTCGTAACTCGTGTTGTATATGTTGTTGTTGTAACTCGTTTGTTTTAGGTCGTGGAGGTTAGGTCGCGGTTGTTAGGTCGTAGGTCGCGAGTACCTGTATGTGTAGGTCATAAATATTGTGCTGTGTTGTAAATTCTCTATAAATAGCGGGTGAGTTGTATCATTTGGATGGTTGATTTTGAATAAACTTTTGTTTGAGTGCTTTGTGCCTCTTTAAAATTGGAAGTTGAGTGTTATCTCCTTTCTCCATTTTCGGTTATTCGAGTGCGCTCGAATCAACGGATTTGAAGCCGATTCACGGAATCTCGTGCGCGAGATCAACGTCGAAGAATCGTAGGTCTTCTAACACGGTATCGTGCGCGATCAACGTGTTAAAGATAGCTAGAATCCGGTATCTCGCGAGATCAACGGATTTGGGCATTTATCCTTGGTATCATTAATCCATCAATCCATATTTGATTCATTCCATCGTTGTTTTGTTGTTGTTGCTTGCATTTGAAGTTATCCGCTGCGTCAATTTTGGTCTCAGAGCTAGACTTAGCCAATCATAGCTAAGCCGAGCCTATTGGGAGCCGAGTCAAAGCAGTTACAGCCGGGCCGAAGTCAATTTCAAGCCGAGAGTTAAAGTTAGTTTGGAGTTTGTTGAAGATCATGCCGCCGAGACGTGCTAATCGATTTCAAAATGTTGATGATGTGTATCGAAGACAAAAAGCTGAGCAAATGGAACAACGCATTAATGAAAAGTTCGATGAAGGTATTGGGAAGTTAGAGAAATTGATGAATGACATGAATCAAAGTCAAAGGAGAAGGTCACCAATCTCGAACCATGGAGGAAACAGGATTTCGCCATCGGTTGCGGAAGCGAGGAAGGTGTCACCATTATCTTATCGAGAAAGAAGAGAATCATCAGTTTCAATGAGACGAGAATACCATGAGTACAGAAATGAAGAGAGAAGAACTCCACGTGAGTTTGGAGACGAGCAATATCGTGTTGCTGAAAGACATAGTAGAAGAGATATGCATGATTATAGAGATGTTGATGGTCTAGATCGATATCGAAGTACATTTGATTATGATGAAGATGGAGATAGAGGTAGTATCTATTATCCAGATCGAGACCAAGTACGAAAGCAATATCGGAATGTAGAAGATGATCGTCGATGGGAGTCGGGGATGAAAACAAAGATTCCAGAATTCAAAGGAGGAATGATTGCGGAAGAATTTATGGATTGCTTATCAAATGTTGAAGAAATTTTTGACTTCAAGGAAGTACCCGAGCATCGTAGAGTTAAGTTAGTTGCTACATGACTGAGGGGAAGAGCTTTGGCTTAGTGGCAGCAAACCAAACTTACACGGGAAAGAATGGGAAAGTCGAAGATTGCTTCATTGGAAAAGATGAAGAAGTTGATGAAGGCTACTTTCTTGCCTTATAATTACTAGTCTCTTATGTATCAGCGCTTACAGAATTTGAGACAAGGGACAAAGTCGGTAAATGATTGTGCGGATGAGTTCTATCAACAGATTGCTAGAAACGATATCATGGAGAAGGAGGAACAGTTGACATCTAGATTTGTTGGAGGATTGAGAATGCAAATTCAGGATATAGTGAATATGTTTGATCCAAGATCCGTTGCTGAAGCACACTAGAGGGCTCTAGCTTGGGAGAAGCAAGGTAGAAGAGGAGGTGGTGTGTTTACGAATTATAACAACCAGAACAAGGGTGCTAGTAGCAATACTAATGTTTCTAAGGCTGTTAGTAAACTGGTTGTCAATGAAGTTGCTAAGACCAAGGTCAACAACAATTTCAAGTGTTATACCTGTCAGGAGTTTGGTCATAAGAGCAATGAATGTCCGAAGCCTAAGAAGCGAGTGATAGTTGCTGAGGTTGAGGATGAGGATGTAGAAATAGAATGTTCCAATTCACCACAAGTTAAGGAGGAAGAAGAATTATTGGCGGGAGACGAGGGATATTCTTTAATGATGAGGAGATCTTTCTTGACGCCAAAGCATGAAGAGGAGACTAGTTGGTTGAGGAGTAACATTTTTCAGTCAACGTGTACTATTTTGGGAAGGGTTTGTAAGTTTGTTATCGATGCGGGAAGTTATGATAACATCATCTCTACAGAAGCTGTAAAGAAGTTGGCGTTAAAGACAGAGAAGCATCCAAAACCCTACAAATTAGCTTGGTTGAGGAAAGATGGGGAAGTGAAAGTTAGTCGAAGAGCTTGTGTAACTTTTTCCATTGGAAAGAAGTATAAGGATGAAATTTGGTGTGACGTGGTAGATATGGACGTATGTCATTTGTTGTTGGGGAGACCGTGGCAATTTGATAGAGCTGTGCAACACGATGGAAGGACCAACTGTTATAGTTTCATGTTCTAGGGCACTAGAATCACTTTAGTTCCTAAATAGCGACAACAAGGTGAAAATAACTTGGAGGAAATCGAGGAATAAAAGACTTTGTTATCTTTGAAGGAGTTTGTCAAAGAAGTAGAGCATGAACCTGAAGTATTTCTGTTGATTGGATGGGAAAGTAGTGAAACGGTTGAAGTTCCTGAGGAAGTTAAGGCAGTGCTGAAGGAATTTGAAGATGTATTTCCTGATGAATTACCGAAAGAATTACCACCGTTGAGAGACATACAACACCAGATTGATCTTGTTACGGGAGCTGTGTTACCGCATAGACCACATTATAGAATGAGTCCAAAGGAGCACGAAGAGTTGAGAAGGCAGGTGGAGGAGTTACTTGAACATGGGTGCGTACAAGAAAGTTTAAGTTTTAGCAGTCCCGATTTTGCGCCCAAAAAAATAAAAATAAATAAATAAAATCTTTTGCCTTAAATTTACTCATTCAGATGGAATTAATAGTATATTTAGGCTTAAAAGCTTAAAGAAATTAATACCTTTTTATATTGTTGGTTCACTACAATATCATATGCTTTACTGATCACATACCTTGACCTTCCTTTCTTTCTTTCCTTTGTTTTGTTTTTGGTGGATCCATTGTCGAAGCTTTATTTCAAATTTTCTGACTGAAAGACATCAGACCCAAATTCAGTTGACTTGTATGAGATCTGTGCGATTGGGAAGGAATTGGAGGTATCAGATGCACGATATGGTGTGACATTTTTATTTACGATTGTAGATTTGAGGATATATGATGCAAATATTAACGATATAGGAGGGAAGTGAACTACATATTGCAGCCTAGAAGTTTGAACAGCGGTCAAAACTGGGCTCCAGAATTTTTATCATACTTGATATTTGAGAAGATTTAAAATCTAGAATCAGGAGTGTTCATAATCTGATCTTTATGCCACATTATCAAATTGCATGCTTCTTAAAAAAATTCACATACGAATGCGAGTAGTTTATGGAAACTATTGATACGTGTAACCACTTAAATGATGAAATGAATATGGGTAGGTTCTGGGCTATAATCGATAGATTCCACACATGTATATTCATATAAAATATTTGTTACTACTTTTCTAGTTGCTGCAGTTAGATGTAATTATTAATCTGAAATGTACCCTTAAACTCTTATCCATAATTTTCATATTATATTCAAGTTAAATCATCTGGAACTCATTTATAATGCAGATACGAAGATAGTGTTTGGTTTAAGAACGAATTTTGTATTTTCGGTTTTCAATATGTATCTCAAATATGAGAAGATTGGAGGGACGACAGAGATGATGAAAGAGAGATGGATAGGAGGACGAAGAGGATAGAGGGACGACAGAATAATAGATTGTTTCACGTACTTGTATTATTTCGCAAAACGCGGAAAATAAAAATAAAAATTGTTTTCTATTTTTTATGTTAACTTTTTTTTCTAAATTGGTCGTTTTCGACAATATAAATGCGTCGTGTGCATTTTTGTATGAACGAAAATCCAAAACTAAAATTAAGAAACCAAACACTACCACCTAAAAGTCTATAACCCAACATCCCAAATTTTGTGCATAGTATAGTTTTGATATTAAAATTGTTTGTGAAGGAGATAGTTATATGCAGAGAATGTGCTCTCTCGCTGATTAATATAATGATGAATCAACATAAAATCAACTTAATGTTCCATGTGGACGTCAACTAATATGAATAGCATAAGAGTTCTTTGGTTTGCTTGTCTAGAATATGTATTATATTATCGTTCACTTTCATTTTACTTTAGGATAGCTAATTCAATTTTTCATCATTACTTTTTGGTTTTCTTCGAGTACATTTACATTCTGACATATCATTGGAAATATAGGTAACCAAAATTTATCAGTTTGTTATGTATCCATTACCACATAAAAGGGAATATCCAAATTTCTGTATAGTTCAATTTTCCATCTTTTATCAACAGAAGTCATATCTAGGGGTGTTAACAAGTAGTCGAAAAATCCGAAATCCGTCCGTAAGCATATCCGCATTCGATAATTCTGTGTCTGGTTTTTATCAAGATTATAGTATTTTAGTACATAAAAGAATGGTCATTTACTATTTTATCTAGGTTAAAAATTCAATATGTGTATAAAAATCAGTATTTAATGCTTAAAATTTCTCTCATATATTTTTATTTATTTTTTATTTTTAGTACCGAAATGGAATTATAGTGAATCAATAATTTCCATTTATATGTTTAAATTTATTAGCTGTGAACTGATCGAAAAATATCCGATAAATATTCGATATCCGTCCGCATCCACGGATACGGATATCCGATATTCATAAATGATTTTGGATACAGATATGACACTATTTGAATCCGTATCCGATCGTTTATAGGCCTGGTCATATCAATAGAAGTCGTTTCTAAACAGATGGTGAAGTTTTTCTATTTAATTTTGTTTATTCTATGAGACCAGATTCTTTGCTAGCTGAGAAGAGTATAATCTTGCAAATCAATTAAACTTGTGAGAATTTGATTAGCTCTATCATTCTTCAAAAGGTTTCCTCTACTCCTCGCATTAAGCTTCCAAACATATTTCGAGACAAATAAACAAGCTGAATGCAAATAAGCATAAGTTTATAGTTCCATTTCCCATTTGAGTTTCGTCGATGCAGCATTTACGTTCTGCAATTTACGATTGAGAGAGGTTTGTTAAAGGATGTATTAAGACCGACAGCCATTTTGCTGAGCGTCAACGCCTTTATGCATTAGTGATGTGCGATATTTTCAGCCTGAGAAAAATATTGGTATGCTAACATGTCATGTTGAATAATGTTTGATAAAACACTTCAATCTCCTTGGGTTACCCAACAAAATGTCACGCTGATTGAAATTTTGATGATATCTGCTTCATTTTTACTGAAATGGCTTATGCTTTTCATCTTTGTTCCTATCCATGTTTGAATTGTTTCCGAATTTAATTGGAGAATTTTTTGTTTTATTTAAAAACATTATATTTCTTTTGTAACTCCATTTCAAATTCCTCTGTCTACGAGCAACACTTGAGCAGCGTTATTTCTCGGCTCCTCTTAACCTGTAACATCTTAAAAACAGTTGTTTCTGTATCTAATGTTTTTGAATTTATATGAGATGGTGTAAGTTTGAATGTAAATGAATCTGGTAGGTAATATTTGCGACCAAAATTCATGGAAACATTAAAAAAGGTGAAATGAGGTGCAACGCATGCTGGAGGGAGTTGGAAAGCCAAGCTATAACAACCACATGCGGCCATCTCTTTTGTATCCCAACACCCTCATTTTTATCCGGAAGATTGAACATTTTATTTACATATTAGACTAAATTGATAGATATTATGTCATATCCTTAATCTATCAAATTAGGCAAAGAAGATGCTAGCAAAATAGTTAGCAAGGATGCTGCATGTCCTATTTGTGATCAAGCGCTCTCTAAAAGGTGCGTGTTAATTTATTTATTCATCGTGTTTTAGAAATGGGGTGATTTTATATCTGCTGGATGTATTCTACAGATACCATTGTTATATTATTAGTATATTAGTATACTTCTCATCTGTGTTATTTATATTTCTAACATGAAAGTAAATTCCCACTTTCCTTGAACTAATGTTATTTTTACAACGTCACTTTCTTAGAAGGATTTTTACAAAAGAGATGCCCTGCCATCACTTTCCTTGAACTGATGTTATTTTGTTTGCTTGTCAGCCATATGCAACCAGTTGATATAAATCCAAGCGATGACTGGATTAACGTAAGTGTAGTAATTGCAGAAAATTAACTATATGGGTGCTTTTTTTTCTTCTTTCATAAATAAGGATTGTTGTTTCAATTGTCCAGATGGCCATGGCTGGGGTAGCCCCACAAATCTGTATCCTACTCGTGTTTTCCCTTGAACATTCATTCTGCATCAGCTTTGTCTATGGATTGCTTCACAATTTAAATTCATTCTTCATAGATCGAAAACAATAGTATCAATAATTGGATTCTTTAACAAAATTGTAAACAGTAATGAAGAGCACATATCGAAGTGTCTTATTCTACATTGGACAAAAGGAACTTGAAATGCAATACAAAACGAACAAGATAGTAGGTCAATGCCGACACAAATGCGAAGCTATGCAAGAAAAGTTCGCCGAGAAATTGGAGCAGGTGCACACTGCCTACCAGAAAATGGCCAAAAGATGCCAGATGATGGAACATGAAATCCAAAGCTTATCAAAAGATAGGCAGGAGTTGCAAGAAAAATATGCTGAGAAATCCCGGTCTGTCCCCTATTTCATGGCTTTCTGAATTATGATTAGACTTTTACTGACCTGTTTAAACTAGGCAAAAGAGAAAACTTGATGACGTACATGTACATGTACGACCAGTTAAGAAGTGATTATGAATCCATGAAGCGTTCGGCAATCCAACCAGCTCCCTAGATCCGAACCAGACATATTTTCCAATGTGCCAAACATGATGGATGGAACAGATAATAATCTTAGACAAGGTAACATTTTTATGTAAAGATTATATACAAAAGATAACTGTCCCCGAGTTTCAATTTAACTTATTTAATGCAGAGCGACCGCTTTTCGTTCCTAATACTCCAAGGAAAAGAGAAGATATACGGTCTTTGCCAAGGGCCCAAGACAAAACCAGTCATTTGATATCTCTACTGGCTCCCCTCCACCTAAGGCACAGCATCTATGTGCTGATTCTGAAGTTAGAAGAGCAACTCGTTCTATATTTGGAACAGCTGCTAGTAATCCTTCTGCCACGCTTCGTAATCTCATTATTTCACCCTTGAAGAAATGTCGGCTTTCACGTGCTCAATCCAATATGTTCTCGTAATCCTCTTGATTTGTGCCTATTATTTGGTAGGCTGAACATATTAATATACTCCATCTCGATCTAATAGCAAGTAACGTAGTAGATAAGTCCACGTTAGCATTCGAGTAATCCTCTGTTTGGAATTCAGGTTCTCTTCTATTAACATGTTATTATAGCCATGTTTGCATTTTCACAAGCTGCATTGGACATCCATGTTATTATTTAGATAGTTGGATTTTAAATGGATATAATAAACTGATTACTTTATATATGGTATTTTTACCTATGACCCAAAATTTACGGATATATCAAATCCATTCTTGTTGGAGATTAAAACTTTAAGGGAATTTCTACCTTTCCTGATTGATTTTTATTATTAATTTTCTGGTTGTAGATGTGCATGAAACAAAGGTTGGCATTCCTGAAAGTGTCATTGCTTGTGACTTGACTTTTACACACACATATATACGAGTAATGTGGCACGTGTGATGCACGTGCATAAGAGGGATGGTAATAACAAAACACAGTTTGTAAGATTTTTTGGATCTTCTAAAATGACTTTGACGTGTATCTGATGTTGCATTTGTTATACGTGTACATGTACATATCAACCATTTATCAAAACGGGAGTGAAACTATGTTATTTTAGGAAATAATTAAACATGTGCAGAATGTAATCAACTATTACAGCAATATTTAGAGAAATGCAACAAATATTAAAATTAGCGCTTTTAGTGATTAGAGGTATGATGCTTTAGACATAGATGCTAAAGGTCATGGATTAGTTCACATGAGACATAAAAAAGAGTGTTCTACTTGAATAAAATATCGCTCATGTTATTAAAAATTGCGATAAAAGTAACTGTTGGATAACAGTAAGACATTGCAAGATGAGAATAATCCAACTCGCGTAGCATATCAAGCTATAGACTGTTTAATTCATGGACAAAACTAAATTTATATGCAAGTGTTTGAGGGAAAATGAATATCAAGTTGTAATTTGAAAATTTATTTGTACTCATTTTGCACTTAATTTAAAATTTATTTTTAATTAATTATTATTTTTTCTAGTTTGAGAATTTTGGTTCCTAAGCATTTCCACTTACTTTCTCGCATACACAAAACTACTTGAAAACATACTACACACATCCATTTGTTTTTAGACGCATCAATTTGTATTCAGTTGGTTAATTTCTAAAAAGGTTTGTAACATACTACGTGCATCAATATATATTTGGGCCCCCAATCAATGTGTGTATTTCTTATCTAAATAAAACTAACCATTTTTTTATTGAGTGAGGACCAGTATCTCATTTCACTTTAAAGGCTTACATCTGAAAAAAATAAAAATCACGTGTCCAAAGCAGGACTAAACCAATATAAAAACAATGTCGATTAAGTTGTGCGTTAAAGATCGGTAACATAAAAAATGTATGAGAAATAATTAAAAGTTGCCTTAAAATGAGAACCGGAGACGGTAAAGCATCAGGTTATTCCAGAACAAAGCGTCCAACCTATTCCCAGCAGAAGTACCAGTATGACTGCATTAAAACTCTGAAACGAACTGATATATACCACAACCAAACTACTTTAAAGAGAGTACATCCTGCAGAAGCTATTCCCAGCAGAAGCTTCCTTTCCTGTTAGTAACGTCCATCCTAACTTTGTCATTTGCTGGATTACTTATGCTTGATTTTTTTTAAAAAGGGATGAGTCTGTGGATTTTGTGAATAACAAATGAAAGAGAAGAGGTGGAAAAATGGTAGAATATAGATAAATAATTTGTTTACTGTGTGCATTCAATAGTTGTATATTTACTCAGGTAACATAAGGTCAAATGTAATAATTAAGGACCATAAATTAATAAACATACAATGCTTATCAGGAATTCAAATTTCGACGGAGAACCAAAAGACAAAATTTTAAACATTAATAAAATGAAACCACCACAAATCTCAAGTTTAAATAAAAGTCACCATAAGTTATGGTGAAATTGGTAGGTTTAGAACATGAAATGCTAAAAGAACTGTCTCCAAGATTATCTCTATTTCAGATATTTTATGCACGCTCATCTATTAACATAAATTATCATTTTGAAAGAAGCTATATACGCATGGAACTAAGTACTTCAGTGTAAATATTTTGGAAAAATTATATTGAATTTAAAAATCATTTTACGACAAATTAGTAAGTAAGAACATACCAACTCAAAGTTTAATATAAGCTTTATTTATCTTCTTTTTTTGTATATTGCTTTCAAACACAGCTGCAAAATATTACTGTAGACCCCAAGCAATGAAGAAATTTCAGTTAGATCTATCACCTCATCTAAAGAGAACAATTCAATGTACAAAGCCTAAGTTTAGCAACCTATAATATGTATATGGTCCAACAATTGAAAAAATGAAATCCACATTTTACAGACCACAATGACTGTGTTTAAAAATGGTTATTAATGTTTAGTTTGGAGATGTACTAATAGCAAAATGAAAGATTGGTGTAGTAATAACATGTTGAGTGGAATATATGAATAAGCGACATTGCATGTATATCTGGTTGTGACAAACAAAATCAAAAGTAACAAAATCAATATTTTTATTTTTTGCAAGTTGAAAAAAGAAATACTCTAGGCATTATATCTTTCTTAGAAACTTTAGTTGTTTATACTTACTTTATAGGAAAATTTTCCTTATAATGCAGCATCTTCTTCTTCTTTTTTACCTTTTCATCTTCCTCTCTCCACCTGAAGCAAAAAATATATCATATTTTTATATTAAGATCTCAAATTAATTTATTGTATTATTAACTAAGCCATGCAAGTAATAACGGTTGAGAAAAAGTTACACAGTTCAACAAAAGTTAGCTCTTAGTAGCATCCTTCTTGTAGATTTCACCTCAGTATTGGCTTTTTTCTTTTCCTATCCCTGATATTCCGCCTAATATTTGAAGGAAAAAATGTGAATGAGTCCTAATACTAACACCATCAAATATGGGTAGTATGTAGCAAAATCTGATTCAAGCATATAGAGTAGATCTTTTTTTTAAAAAAAAAAAAGTAAATTCTTTAGCAAATATTCTTTCGCAGTTTTGGTTTGCTAACCTGCAGAAATTCGAGTACACATAATTTAGTCGTGATCAAAGGAAAATAGAAAAAAGTTCATGTTGAATAGGTAATAAAACTTAAAAGAGTCTTTGTTCAGCTATTTTGCATTTATTTATTTTAGACGCATTTCATCAAACACGTATCATGCAATATCAGACGCATTTCATCAAACACACATCAGGCAATATATAAATGAATGGTATAAACTTCTGAAAACTTATTAAAAAAAATAAAACTGAACGTGCTTTAAGAAACTAACCTTGGAAAAATGGACAATAACAAACGAAGAGACAAATCCTTCCGGAATTATAATTCTGAGAGCACATCTAAAGAAGAATACATCGGTTTGTTTAATATATGATCTAATGAGTAAAAGAAAAATATAGTGGAAAAAAAAATTATACAAATCATTGCTATAAATGCATCATCATCATTGGGTCTTTTCGACTTCTGCATCTATTGTAATTCCACCGAGAGAGCCTCTTACTCTCATGAATTCATCGATCCAGAAAATTACAAAACAGGATATGCATAATACTTGATGTATATTTTGATTTTGGACCTTTTTCCTCCTGTTTTTTCATCGGTTCATAAAGCCATGAAGTGGGGTGAGAAAGAAATAGGGCTAGCAAACTGAAATGCGGAAGAAACGTATAGGGAAATGAACGTGTTTTGAAATGGATTGTGAACGTGATAAAGAATTGGGCGAAAGATGCGGTATAAATGTATGAGACAGAATCTACACTTATTCTTATCATTTTAGCAATCCAAAAAACAGAGGGTAATTATGACAATTCGAAAAAGGCTTCACCCATCAAGTATTTGCATTATATATAAGATATAAGATATATATATTCCTGAGACACTCCCTTGTTTTACAAAGGACTATTTGGTTTTATAGAAGCACGCCAGCAGCTGTACTTCTTAATAGTGATTTGTAATTCTAGCATTGAATTATTGAATGATAAGAGGAACAATTATTGATTTTTAATTGACACTCCGAAATGGTTATTTCTTCCTAACAGTAAACGTAACAGAGCATCTCTTTAACATGCACCTATATTCAGCATCAGCATCAGTTTAACATGTACCCAACTTTTTATTTTTTATTTTAGTTTCAGTTTTATTTATAATTTTTAATATTAATATTAATTCTAGTTTTAATTTTAATTGTCTTAATTAAGCATAAAATATAGTTTTATTTTAATTTTAATTTTAGTGTTAATCGATTTGACATTGACAAATAAATTTAATTTCAAATTTAATTCAATTTTTTAAATCTTGGACTCACATAACCTATGATGAATTAATCATAATCTAGATCGGACTAATAAACCTATTTGAAGTGGCTCATTTTGTACCAAAGAAGCTTATATATGAACGACGATTGATTTTACCTTCGCACATTACTACTCTAAGTTGGGATATATATCCTTGGAGAGAGGTTTAAAATATCTTTTCTCACGTTGTATTTGGAGTATTTCACTTAATTTACTCCACATTCTTAAGCTTTGGTGATCTTCATTTATAATCATTGATAAAACTTACAACATTTGTAAAATACCACATAAAAGTAATTAAACTCAAAACGAATACAGTAAACTCGATTTTTGCTGCTCTTCCCTCATTTTTTATTACCGCCTATTTACATACTCTGCTGCTTTTCGTCTTTTCCAGCACTTGTTTCCTCCTAAAAGTCGAATACTTGATCTTTAGTCATGCCTCTTGTATCCATGAACATGATCTGATCTGCCTCTCTCTTGATTATAATTTCAAGTAATTTCTTCATCATCATTTTCTTTTTTGCGACATCGACTTATCGTTCTATCATGATACTATCATATTTTTCTCAAGCCTCAAAAACAAATGGTTGAGAGCTTTGCTTCTTTCAGCAACTTTTACTCTTGGAGATCTAACAAAATCATCATTTGAAGGAGGAGAGTCATCCAAAATCACATCATGACTTGTTTGAAATCCGTTAGGACTTCAAGTGTAAGAATTTTTTTTTTTTTAAATTATCCTTTGTTTTTGCTATTGGTGTTTTTATTGTGCTTCCAAAGTCCTTACACTTGATGACTTCGACTTCTGATACTGAGTTAGCAGGTCGGAACAATGCATCTACTAGTATAAATGTGGATTTTTATATTGTTTTATGGCGCCCAGATTTGTTTGGAAAGATAATTTTTGACCTTTATCTAAAAAAACACAATATATAAATCTGTAGACTGTTAAAATAAACTGGAAATGCATAGTAAAGAAATCAAATATTCTTCACCCTTATGCTACTTGAATTTGGTTGCTTTTGTACACAGGATTTGGAGCGTTGAGTTTGTCGACTAATTCTTTCTTATGTGTTTTTAGTGACGAAAGGGATCGCGTTCTTTTAGGATGTTTGATATCCACTACACCAAATCAATGACTTTGTAATAGTTATATTTTTCAGTTTCCAATACTTGTTACAAAGTACCAACGTTAATAAAAAAATGCTAGGATATATCAAAAAAGCGTTAGTAAAAATAAATAATTTTCTATATAAACTTTGCAACACTGTGGTTATGATTTGCTAACCCAAATAAGTGTTACAACAGTTGATAAATTTGTCGATAATTCATTAACAGTTACCCTCTTATGTACTCGTCATCGGCGGCTTCCCTCGATGCCTTCGGCAACATTGACGGCTTCCTTGGGTGTGTCCTCAAGGCGACATCAAGCAACGACTCAAGACACAATGCATTATCTCTCCGGGCGACATCACATAAATCGACAGGTTCTTGCAACTTCAAGTTTCGTGCATCATCTCTCCCGGCAACATCACGTTCAATTTCCTCTCAATTGATGTTCTTATTGCTCAAACAACAATGATATTTGTATTAAATTTATTTGTATGATAATTGCTTCACCGTGATAATTGGTGAAATTTTGTCTCCATGCTGTTAATTATAAACTATATTGTAGTCTGTGTTTCTGTCTTCTCTTTGAAAGTATTATTATATTTTTTTAGTTTTATTGTCATTATTTGTTTAATTTGTTTTGCCTTTATAAGAACTAGATGCATTAAATTGAGAGTTTTCACATACCATTTGATATTTACTATCGCTTTTCACATATGCATTAAATTGGTGCTTCGGTCTGCCAACTGCGCAGAAAATTTTGTAAAATCTATACTTCCTGTGAATACATGATATAATATGTATATGTTAGGAATTATTCTTCATAAGAATTTGTAGGCCTCACTCAACTTTTAGGATTAGTAAAACTTGATTATACTATATATTATATTTAATGTGCCGAGCTTGACTTCAAAGAATGATAGGATATCGTGATGCCATTATCTCTTTGCTACCTATTGTTGTACGCTTCTATGGTTCATCTACATGTTAGTTTTCACTCGTTTTTCGTACATATGAATGATGTAAAAAAATTAATTTCTGATTAGTGCTATGCACATGGTGTTGGAATGGTAGTTCTTTTATTAGTGTTTGATGATACAAGAATTTAGTTGAACATCACTTGACTATGCATTTTGGGTTAATATTTGGTTAGTAATTAATAGAAAAAAAGAAAGAGTTAGTAAAACGTATTTAATGTGTTCGAAGTGTAGAAACATTTGAAATCAGATTTTCTCAATATCTATAAGATGATTTACATTAAGCTTAAATTTACTTTTAAATTTTAGTATACTAAAGACCTATGCTGTTTCGAGACGCCGTCGAGCACCGCTTAGGCGCTATTTGGCAATTCCCGCTTAGCTTTTTTTTCTTTGGCACTTTATTCCGCTCCTTGCCGTCTGATCGCTGAATTTTTTTGTAACGCTAAATGATATGCGTTTTTGGTGTGTGTTACTTTGAGTAACTTAAATATTACTACACCCGAAAACTCAATTATTTAGTTTATTTATTGAAGTCCTCCATCTTCTAATATAATTTTAAAATTTATTTACACTTTATATATTTTATACCAATATATGGAAGATTATTCAATAAATAGTCTTTATATAATTAAAATAAACATGCATTTTCATGTTTTTCAAAGCTTAGTTATTTGATTTTTTTGGTTTAGAAAACAAATATTCAATAATAATTTCTCATTAACTTTTCACTTCTTCAAAATATGATTTTAATGGTTTTTCCTTTTATTCGGTTTATTTTTAAATTCCATTTTAAATATTTTTTGAATATAACCTAGAGTATTCTTTTGCAATTAAAAAATACTAAATTATTCACAATTATTATTGTCTTTTATTAAGTCGTGATTAATAAGCACACAAACATTTAGTTATAATTATGACATAAATTTCATTATTTATAAGCTTTATTATGTATAAGCTTTATTATCGTTGTAGACTGTAATAGGATTTTGTCGCTTTTTTTAATTCGTCAATGACAAACTTGAATTGTGTCTGTGTTTATCACACATATTACAATAATAAATAATGATGATCTAATCAACACAAATTTAGTTTCTTATAATATGTAGTTACTTTCTTATTGCCATTTAATGAAAACAAATTTGTATCAAATTATGCAATGGGCGCCCATTTTCGTGCAGGCTCCGTCTAGACTCCGCTTGGATCAAAGACATTCTTAGCGTCTAGCGCTCCACTATGCCTCGATCAGCAAAAAATAAGGTTTTTATAATGTTGATTTTGTGAATTTAACATATATATGTAGGTATTTCATAGGAAGTGATTATTTTTTAGATTTGTCCTTTTGACTCTACTTAGGCTCGAGCTTTAGTTCAATTTTTGAGCCTTTTTTCATTTTGATTTGATTTTTTCGGATGGACACTTATACAGTTGTCATGATTCTCAAATAATGTAAAACAAAAACATAAAGAATCGAAAAAGGAGAATTATATCTTCTGCAATCATTATCAAAAGGCATAATTTTGTATTTAACTATTTATGGTTTTACACTATCAGGTAACAAATTCATCTTTAACTTTCTTGCCCACCGTTCATGGATTTTAGCTTTCACTTTAAAGTACAATGACAATATAACTAATTTTGATGTAATGCTAATTAAAACAGAATTTTCACTATGCTTGGATAATCCCTTTAGTTTATAATAGAGGTTAAATCTAGTTACATTTTAATGAAAGGTATTCAAATGTGATGACATATGTTTGGCATATCATATCAACATCAATAACATGCGCATATATGTGTACATATGTGTGTGTGTGTATGTACGTGTGTAGTAAAAATAAATAATTTTCTATATAAACTTTGCAACATGGTGGTTATGATTTGCTAACACAAATAACTGTTACAACAGTTGGTAAATTTATCAATAATTCATTAATAATTATATGTACTCGACATTTCCAGCGACATCGGCAGCTTCCCTCGATGCCTTCAGCAACATTGACGGCTTCTCTAGGTAAGTCCTCAAGGCGACATCAAGCAACGACTTAGCACATGATGCGTTATCCTCCGGGCGACATCACAAAAATCGACGGCTTTTGCAACTTCAAGTTTCGTGCATCATCTGTAATAACTTGAAATTTATCCCATAATAATTAATTTGTTAATTAATTAAATAATAAAATAACTTTGTGAAATTATCAGAATTAAGCTACGGAAGTTGCACCATTATATCCGCGGTAATTTTCCGATTAATTTCCATATATAGAACGTCGAAAACGGAGCTAATATGACCAAGTTATAAAATAAACAAAATAAGCAGAAATATAACATATATATATATATATATATATATATATATATATATATATATATATATATATATATATATGGTCAGGTCGACCTGGGCAAGGGGGCGGTCGACCTGCCTTGTAATTTTGCAGGCGCACAAACGTTAATATGTTCGAACGAATGAGAAGCGTCGGAATACGTCATCTGCACCCTTTAGTTTAATCTAGTCCCTCCGCTTCTGCATCTGATTGCTTCTATTCAGCCTATGACGTGGTTGCATCCTATTAAATCTTCAAATCCAACGGTCCGAGATCCACTTCTACATATATAAATAGACCCCTAGACCTAACACTTTTTCTCATTCTAGATTTTCTCAGTTTGGGTTCACCTTTTTAGGAAGGACCCTAAAAAATAATTTTCCAATGAAAGAATCTTTTTAGTAAAAATTATTTTACAACTCCAAGTGGATCCGGGAAGACCAAAGGAAGAGCTTAGGACCGGAGGTGAGTGATTGTAATTATTTTAAGATTTCTTTAAGTAATTTAAAATAATAGGGTTTTCAATAGTTATAATTTTACTACAATTTTCGGAATAGCCATTTTCAATAATTATTTACAGCTTTAAATTATTTTCAGTCTATTCAGCTATTCCTTTAAGTAAGTTTAGTATTATTTCTGTTAATTATAAATTATTACTATTAAGCATAGCTTTTTAATAATTTACAGTCTATTTACAATATTTTGAGTTTATTTACTGTTATTTATTTCTTATTTACATCTTTTCGACGTTTTGGATTTTATACAAGCATCTACCCTTTTCTGCGCATATAGATTAGAATAAATTGAATGCAAGTATGGATTTTATAAGTAAGAATATTAAATGAAGAAAATGAAATATAAATTATAAATACTAATAAATAATGGAATTGGACTGAAATTACGCCTAATTAGAATTGGACTAATTAAAGATAATTGGCATGGTTATAACTTGAACCATAACTAAATGAAGTAAAAGATGAAAGAAGCTTATTTTCACACTTAGACCTTGGAATAAATTAATAAGTGTAAAAAGTAAAAATGGTAATAAAGGCTTATTTAAACAATTTATCTAAATTAATAATCAAAGATGAAAGTAGGAGCTATACCAAATAGCATTCCCTAGGGTGCGCTAATGCTAAGAATGGTAGTAATTGGTCAAAGAAGTCCAAATCATGCGGATTTGGATAAGGGGCGCAACTAGGTATTGTTTGAATAAAGGGCCAGTACCAACATCATTTTCCTTATTTTTCTATGGACACAAGGTGATCTTGCATTACCCTAAAGTGAGATGAAGGGCACTCTATGTTGTAAATTGGAGGTAATAAGAAGACCTAAAAGGTGAAGCAGCATGGGCATGGTGGCAGTTACGCATGCGACTTCCATTCGGGTGCTCGGTAATAGTTATGAGTTCGAAGCGCTTAGTACGGTGTCTTAGTAGGCACCATTGCCTTTTGTGTAGGGAGCTATATATATCGTCCGGATCTTCAGTAGTTGCTCTATGTATCTTTCATGGATACCATTGGCTGCTTTGTAAGGAGTTATATAGCGGCTGGTCCATGGAAAGGTCTATGGAGTAGCAGATCGATCAAAAAGGGTAGAATTAGGGTCACATCCTAATTACAAGATTAGGAATTCGGCCTAATTAAATCAGAACAACTGCAAGCAACCAAAGTTAACATATCTAGAGAAATATTTACTCGTATTTATTTTCAGTTTATCTCTTTCCTATTTTCCTTTGTTATCCTAATTTATGCTAGAACTGTTGTAGAGTCTATTACTTTTATCTTGCTTAAAGAATCTAGTAATGATTATCATTCACCAGACTTTTAGTTTGGCCCACTCCTCTATTTCCCCCTTTTCCCCCTTAGGCAATCATGGAAGAAGCTAGTAGATTGCCGCAGCTTGGAGTTCTTCTTGGAGGAAACTTCTTTTATGTACTTCTTTTATTTTCAGTTGTTGTTCTTGTGTGCACTGGTTTATTTATGAGGGATATTACATACTTCGATTTTGAGACAATGAATTTTCATTTCATAAGACACGATGAGTTTGAATGTTGTATTTGGCATGTGACTTATTTATGAATTAATTCTGAAGCTTTGTTTTGATTAAATACTTATTTAGTTTCCGCTGCTTTTGTCTTATGAATCTTAGTCTCTGTTAGTTTTAGTTACACCTATAACGCACTACGCCTTTTAATGTGTCATTTTGATAATATTAAGGGGTGTGAGATGTTTCACTTGGTATCAGAGCCTAAGATTACAGGATTCATAAAAATTTGTTTTGAAAATAAAGTATTTTCCAAAATAACTTGTTTAAAAAGTATTTTTAGAAAAGAAACTCTTAGAACTAATTTTTAAGTATAAAAGAGTTTTTATAAAAATCCCCTCAAATTCCAGTTCAATCTTCTTTCGATTCTTTCGAGCATAAGCTTTCTTTTCTTTGCATAGTCTGGCTGACTGGTTTCGTAGAGCTACGAGTCCAAAGGTGCAAGGGCAAGCACCCAATACAACACCGTAGATGGAAATCCCTTTAATCCACTTACACCAGCCGATTTTTCTAAGCTATGCAAGGACTTCTCTAGCATAGGAGGTGGAATGTTTTTTGGCACAAAGATTTCAAGGAGATGCAAGTTAGGTTGGAAGATATGGAGTGAAAGTTTAGGTGGTTAGGTTTGGAGGACAGACAGAGTGGTCAACCTACTTAGTGGAAGCTGAAGGGAGAACTAAAGGAGGTTCCTATAGGCTCTAAGAAACAGTGGTGGAAGGACAAGAAGGGTAAGAGGAAAGAAAGGGAAGGCCCTCAGAAGCGAATCAAGAAAAGTGAAAAATGTAACCATTGTAGAATGACTGGTCATTACGCAAGAGACTGTAAGAAGGCTGGAACGAAGGGAAGGTTTTTCAATTGTGGACAACCTACTCATCTTAGTAAGTTTTGTCCTCCGAAGATGGGGCAGGAAGCGAGTGCACCTGCAGCGCAGATTCAGGTTTTTGATGCAGCATGTAACGACCCGTAAATTTTAATAATTAAATTTGTTAATTTAATAAAGATTTTGGTAAATAAATCTGGAATAAATAAAAATTTGAAATTTGTTAATGAATTAATAACGGAAATGAAATGTAAGAATGTTAAGGCAAGTTAATAAATAACTAATTTAGTGCAATCCCAATTAATTGAAATAATTACAAGGTTATAATTGACTATAAATAGCAAATTTGGAAATAATTCAAAGTTATATTAATTAATGAAATAATATGCAATAAACTGTATTTTGATAAAATCAATGTTAGATAAGTAATTATAATATTTGTTGTTGATAATGAAGTATGATTAAGAGTTAGTGGCAACAATTATTATAAGTTACCGATATATTTTTAATCCATTAAGTTGAATAGGAACCAATTGCAATAAATCTAAATAAAATGTTACGTTAATGTTAATTAAGGTAACATTTAGAAATAATGTTAATGTTATTCATAATAGGACAATTTGTTGAATTAAAGGAATGGAAATAAAGATTTATCAATTTATTGGAATTTGAACTATAATAATATGATTAATTGCAATTAAATGAAATGTAAATATCTAAATATTATGTTAATTGAAATTAAGATGAAATTTGAGAATATTAATGTAATAGATCATGAATTCAATGTTAATTTCATCCATTTGACAACAATGAATTGAATAATAGAATGAAAAATAAATTAAATGGAATTTATTGGAAATTAAATTTATAATTTCTGAATTTAATGTAATTGAGGTTAACACTGATATTGATAAATTAATCAACTCTAAATTGGCATCTAAATTTGTTTAAATTAGTGTAAATGATTAAGAAATTTAAAAATGATAAGAATTGTCAATTATAGAATTGAAATTGAAAATTTGATTTAATTAATTAATTATTAATTTATTTAATTAATGTAAAAATAGCCATTTTGGCCACTGACTCGGATTTCGACAAAACTAGTTTCATCGGATCTGTAACAGTGAATTATTGTAGCATTTCAAGTTTCACAGCGATCGGACTTGTCGTTTGATCGTACGGGCTCGAAACGCCTAGAAATCAATGAAATTGAAATCAATTTGAAATAACTTGATTTTAGTATAACTTCTTCATACGATGGAATTTGAACTTGAAAGCTGTTCCATTGATTTTAAAATATTTAAAAATATCTATTTTGATATATGTGTTGACCCATTTTCGTTCCGGAGTCAAAACGTGCTTTTCGGGTCGTTATCGTTCAATTTTTTCAACCCAATTGAGCCCATTCAATTCTATTTCATTCAGCCTATATGTATATCCAGTTATAAACCCTAGCAGCCTTCTATTTCTCATTTTTGTATGTATAGAAATTTTTGTTGCTCCTCTTTCCTAACGGCAGGCAATCATAAATTCCCAATTGCAAATTCAAGTCAAAAATTCAAACTCCTCAAATAACATCAAATTATATATCATCTGAAGCTCTCGACGAACGCATCTCAGATCTGCAATTCGTTTTTGTCATCAAATCATAGTTTGGCCAGAAATCACAAATTAATTCTCAACCGTCCATATGGTTGTCGATGGATTTTCAAATCATGGGTACGGTTGGGTAGAGAGCGACGCACGCAGTGCATCAGTGGTGTTCGCGAGGTCGGATGATGGTCAGATCGTCGGAGAAAATTCGATTAGGGTTACTAATTTGGGGCGGCGTCTGCTCAAACTCGAGCACGACAAGGTGGTGCGTGGCCTTCGTGGCCTTGGGAGGAACGTCGGAGCTGCGCGTATTGTTTGGGAGAGGCGCTAGCCACGACGTCGATGTGGAAGACACGAACGTGCGACGACTATTCAGGGCAGGTCTCGTATTCATGTTGTGAGCGATAGGGTGTCTCTAGAAGATGAGTGAGTGATGTGGCGTGGAAAGGTGAGAACGTTTTATTTTATTTTGTTTTATATAAATTTTGATTTTTCAATCTTCTAACCCACATAACTTTTACATACAAAGTCTGATTCACGTGCTGTTTTCTCTTCTAGGACCGTATTAAAATTCCAAACATTTTGACCCTAGTTTGGATGGATTTTGAGACTATTTGAATTTTGGGTTTAAATTGAATTTAAATCCGATTTAAATTCAAAAGCTGAGTGTTTTAACCCACTCACAACTTCTAAAATTTCTTATATTTGTTAAATTGATTTATGATGTGATTAGAAATTTATTTATGACTGTTTAACATATTTTGGATCATCATAAAAACAGTTTATTTGAAATTATTCAAATAAAATAGTTATGTAATTTATTATTGAATATAAACTGCCAGTAAGTACCTGTTATTTATTATTTATTCTTTATTGATGTTATAGATTGAATTGGATGATGATTTGATAAATGCTTGATGATTGATATTGGATGAATGAATGTTGTATTTTATACTATTATAAACTGCAAGTTGTTATGGATTTTTGTTTCATTCGAGATTGCGGTTTGAAATGATATATAACCGTATTTATATTTTAAATTGCGGATTGAAATGATAAATATCCATGTCACTTGAGCATAGGATAGAAAATTATATACACACACCGTAGTCTATATATAAAAATATTTTAAAATGATTTCTATGGTTTTGTAAAGAAATATATGGTTTTAGATAAATATTGATTTTAGATATTATATAAATGTTATTTTATCCTTGATTTTTAGCAATGTTTAATTCGTTTTAATATAGAATGAGCTTAATAATAAGTTTGATTTTTATCGAAGATAATATGGTTAAGTATTTAAATTATATTTTAATATAGAATTTAAAATGATTTAAATCAAATTAAGGTTGGAAGATAAATTTGATATTTATTTGAAATTGAATTTATTTAAGGATTAAACTCAAATAAGCTTGATGTGAAATTTATTAAATTTGAAGTTTTAGAGGGTATAATTTTTATAACATGATTTAGGTTTAAGGTGAATTAAATGAATATTTCAAGTATATATAAATTGAAGGAAATATGTAGTATTTGTAATTTGAATTTTATTTAAATGATAATGGATTTATTATGTAAAGTATTTCAAAACTAAATAATAGAAAATTGAATTGTTGAATCGGAATTACCAAACTTAGTTTTGAAATTGGTGAATAATTAAAGTTTGGAATATATTGAATTTGAAATGGTTTATTCTGGGGTCAAATTCGTTTTGAAGTAGATAAAATTTAGAATAGTTTATTTGGAAACTGAATCGCATTGAAATGTGTGATTTGGGATTTGGTTAAATAAAAAATGTAGAAATTCAAGTTGTGTTGGATTTGAAGAATCTATTTTATTATATAAAGTATTTTAAATATTTAAACCATTCAAGTGGTGGAAGTTATATTCCAAAGTTATGAGTTTCAAGGTATTATAATTTGAAAGTGTTATATTCAAGTGTTTTAATTTCAAAATGTTATAACTTTGAAAGTGTTATGATTTTAGAAAAGGATATGTTTAAAATGAAAATGATATCATATTGGTTTGGTTTGATAAAGCAATGATATTTGGTTTTAAAGTATAAAATATTTTGAAATGACCGCGGTGTTATAATAACGTTTGGTTGTTAAAAAGACCGGGATAGGAAGTTGTCATACTCTCTGCCAACTCCGAAAACTACTTTAACAACCGTGTACACGGTGGAGATTCCAAAATGAAGTAGGATGGTGGCGACTATCTATTTGTAACGACCCGTAAATCTGTACCCCTTGAGTCAACACTATTCTACCTAAATCAACTCAAGTTGTACAGAAATACAAACTATTGGGCTGAAGAAGAAGAGGTAGAGAAGAGAAACAGAAAACAACAACGGAATCTTACCATTGCAGCGGAATAAAATATAATATATATTAAATAATCTTTACTCAAAAATCAATATCTCTGTTTATATATTACATCATCAGAGTACATAAATCACATCTCAACAACAATATCATACTACTGGATACATAACTACTCAACACAGCGGAATATATATGTAAAACAAGTACGAGAGTACGTATCGTATTCCAGCTCGTCTCCTGAGCTCCACAACATCATATCCTGTATCCTATAATACTCGGTCTGACCCGAGCATTAGAGTTAAATAACACCCGAGTCAGTCTGGAATACCAGCGTGAGAAAATCACACTCAATTGATTATTAAAGTTTCAAAAATCCTTTGAAAACAAAAGCATCTCGTAAGACCACGCCACAAATAAACATGTCGGGTTTTTACCTTACGATATCTAAAACAATTTTTATAAAAATCCTCTGATATTGTAATAGGGTCTATATACAAATATTTATAAAATAGCCAAATTTGTTACATTATTAAATTCCAGCTACTAACCACAGAGTGGGTAATACAAACAAAACTCGTGCAAGGCTCGTATGGAGAATGGATTTCCAACTAATGACTAGGCACTTGGGTACCACCTATCATAGTACGTGGCCTAAATCAAAGTACCGAGGAGTACGCCCGCTCCCCTGCAACACAAGACTGGGACTACCCCTTACTGGATAATCCCGAGTGAGATCACCCCGCGGTTGAGATCAACAACCGCCCACTAAGCCAAAAAAAAGAGACATCTAGACAGGGATGACCTCACCCTGCTTGGGTGCTACCCACCTAGCCTTGCTGCATAACCCCAGATTTTCAGCCATTCCCATTTGATGAGGCTTGAGGCTAAGCGTTACCTTTTTAGAATATATCCCTTAGAATGCCCATCATCCACCAGACGATGTTTCGCAAGCATTCATCCATACAAGTCCGTCCCGGGTTCGAACGGAACCGAAGGCGCTATTCCTGCTACATCCATTTTGGAAATATCCTCAGGATTAGTAGCGACAAGCCCTTGCACTTCACTGCTCCATCTTCGACTCTGAACACGTTTCACGAAACGTACAAACCGGATCGAAGTGATTTTCGAGAAATAAATCTCGATCCCTGTCTCTTCGAAACAATCAACGCATTTGGCCGATATTGATAGTCGGTGATTTAACTATCAATTAATATTCACAAGCATCCATTACACAATAAATAATTTCCTAAATTATTTATTTATCTCGAAATATCTTTGCAAGATATATTTCCAATTTCAAACCCCTTTGAAAACAGTTTTCAAAACTATCTTCCTTTACAGAAATAAACTTTCTCAAATATTTCCTATCTCTTTTGAAATTACCAAGTACAAAACTAGATTTTTAAAATAAATTTAAACACTTTACTTTGAAATATACTTTAAAACATTTATTTTAAAAACTACTTCAATAATTTATTAAAAATACATACTATATGAATATTTGAAAATAAAGTTACTTAGTAAAATATAAAACTAGATTTTCACTTTTAAAAACAAATACTAAGTCACTTGTTAAATAATTACTGCTATAATAGATTAAAAGAAAATACTTACTTTAGAATTTAGACTATAGCTACTTAATAGAATATAGAACTACATTTTTCCTTTTAAACAAAATACCAAGTTACCTTAAATAATTACTACGATAATAGATTTGAAAAATATTTACTTTAGAATTTAAACATTTAGGAATAATAAGTTTTTTAAACATGCTTTTTAAAACAACATTAAACCTTTATGTTATATTTAAAAATTTACTTTGAAAACGTACTTGGCTATCCAGAGAAATATACTTCTCTTCACATTCTTCTTTAATTTTCCAATTTCAAACACTTGAATCAATTTTCCAAATTTATTTCCAATTTACTTCCCTTTGTTTCAAAATCCATTAAGTTCAGATTTTATTGCTTAATTATGATTTAAAATATTTTTAACTGAGAATACCAATTTTTTTTTTATTTCTCAAATTACTTCTTTATCTTTTTAAATAAATTAACCTTGAATTTTACAATTCATTATTTCTGTTTATTCAAAATCTTTTCATACTCGAAGTTATTTATTTGTATTTTAATATCACTTTCATTTCTTTCTATGCATTCTTAATTTATTCAAACTTTATATAGTTATTTCGCTTACAAATTCACTTCTTTTATTTTCTTCCCAAAATCTAATTTATATATTTTTAGTAGCTCTTTATACCCAAATATATTCAGTCAATCCAAATCATTAAATATTCCAACATAATTCATCATAGAATATCAACAATCGCAACAGAGAATATTAAATAATTTAAATAAATGTTGAGGGGTCCAGTTGGATCCCTCCAACCTGTTTTCCCTGCATCCACAGACGTTAGCACAACATATATACCAATTCCAAGATGTAGTATATACTATACTATAGCACATCAATCAATTCAACCATTCAAACAATTATTTAAATTTAATCATTTAAACATAAATTTGAATTTAAATTTAACTGAGTGAGATTAACTCACCTTTGCATTTGTTTTGCAATCCACTTCCATTCCGACTTGTTTCTTTCAAGATTTTAAACCTTGAATACACATTAGATGGTTTTTATTAATATTCGAATCAAACGAACAATTAAATTTCATTTGATAAATTTAATTAACCAATGATTGATTTTAAACCAGTAATTTAATCTTAACTAATAATTTCCCTTTTTGAACTATATATATATACATTTATAAAATAATTTATAGATTTCAAAAATCTAATTTTAAATAAACTCCTTAACATTTTAAAGTTCCTAGGTATTCTCCAAAATTACTCAAATATATTGTATAAAATAAAATTCCTCTTCAACCTATATTTTAATTGAAAAAAAGAAATTTTTGTTTTTAACTTTACCTATAACTATATATATATATATATATTTCTACTAATATCACACTTCCCTTTATTGTTAGTCCTTTCTTTAAAAAAAAACAACTCTTAATAAAACTACAAATCGAAGCTCAAAATCAAAACAGCAAACCTCACTGCCCAGAAATCCACCAACGCTGCTGCTCACGAAATTGCCCACTTTCCACAACCTATACCCAATCATCGAATCCCTAGTCGAGTCGCGCCTCGGCTGTCGACGCCTTGTCACTCGCATAAGCCTTTTCCGATGCTCGCGACTCCCATAGCATGTGCACACCATACAGTCTCAATTTCGACCTCAGATTCGCGATCATCAGTTGAGTCGCCCCCAACCCTCAGATCCAATTGAACGAAATCGCGTAACCCTAGCAGAGCCATCATGCTCGAAAGCGAACGCCTCCCTTCCTCTGCACGCGGCGCTCATCGCAAGCCTTTTTTATTGAACAAAATGAAGTCGTGATTTGATTGTGTTTTTTTTACTGGGCTTCGATTTCGACATTGAAGAAGGAGAGGAATCGAACTGAAGGTCGAACGAATGAGGGGAGAAGGGGAATTGAAGTGCTCAGCTTCGATTTGAAAAGGGGGGCGAGAGCAACCATTTTTCTTCTTTTTTTTAAATTTTTTTTATCTGACGTGGTTTAAAAAGAAAAAGAAGAAGGGAACAAGACGAGACACCGACCTGCGAGATTCTCTGCGTAACCAGGGTTAAAGTGAAACGAAATGATGTTTTGGGTGCTGATGTGAATATATATGTTAATTAACTAATATATATCTATTTAAATTTTAATCGTTCGATAAACACAACACAAAATTGTTACTTACTATCTAAGTGTGCCGCCAGGCGTTTATAATGTTAAACCCTTATTCCGACATAATGGAAAAGGTTTCGAGACCTAATTCGATCGTATAGAGAAGATAGCTTTTTGAATCCAATTACTATTTAATTTTCGATATAGATTCCAACGCGTTTACATATTGTACGCTCACACAACAACTACAAACATTACGAAAATTGAAATCCTATAATAATACAATATTACAGATCCAATGGAACTGGTTTCGTCGAATTCCGAGAGTGCGCCTCGGAAGGCTATTTTTAAATATCGATTTAAACGATAAAATTATAAAACTGAACAAATCACCGTTAAATTCAAATTTAACACTTCTATTATCTTCAATGTTATCAATATAAATTTTATAAGCCTTCGAATTATTTTTAGCAGGCTTAAAATTCCAGATTTAACATTTTATCCAACTTTAAATTATTTAATTCTATAATTTAATTATCAAATATATTGTGATATTCATAATTCAAGTTAAAATTACTCTATTGAATATTTAAAATCAATTAAATATTCCGATTTTAAATGCTTGAAAATTCCGGGTCGTCACACTATTAAGGTATATACGTGGACCCGACTCCTGTGAGTTGGCATAAGGTGGCTAAAATAGGAGCGTCCTCGAGCCGAGGTGGTAGCCCCTCTTATCGGACACACTCCTTCAATATTAGATTCCGACTTTGAGGTTTATTTGGTGGCCACTTTTGATTTTTGATTTGGGGATGTGGCTCGAGGTGGGCGGTAGTAGCTGCTACGCGTTACCACCAGCCCATATGCGTAATTGGTAAATCTACCCTGGCATTGCCTTTTGTACCGTGTCACCTACCCTAGCGCGCCATGTACGAGTTTGGTTTTCTCCCGTATCCCGTGGAGTACTTAGGGTAGTCTTCCGATCTGGAGATACGTTGATACTGGATGGACTACTGGGACTATTACGTGTTAAGGTGGAAAATATAAACCCTTAATGTTATTTAAAAGTAAGTTTATTTTACTGTAGACATTATTATAATAGCAAAATATTACTATATAGTAAATTCTTTAACGGATCCTTAGGAGACGTGAATCCCGAACATCTTTTAAGATACGGCATTCGCGTTAGACACTGCATAGGAGATGTCAAATCCCGTAAACATCTCTAACGCCGTTCCACTCATATTATTTACCGTTGATTTAACTTATGTAAGATCTTTTAGTTCTGACTCGAGTCTTTTGTCTTTTCAATTCGCTCAAGTCAGCCTAAGCATTTCAGGATTCAAAGACTTTATTTCTGGAGGACGAAGATTGTATTACTATTATTAACTATATTGTTCCACTGCATCACATTGTTCCACTGCATTATTATTTATTATTTTCTGGTATGTGTAACTCTGATATGTGTTGTATAAGTATAATCAAATGTTTTGTAAAACAGCTTCTTGAGCTGTTGTTTGAATATTATATTTTGTCGTTCGGCTGCAAGATTCTGTTTGTCTTTTTCTTCTTTCTTTGTTTTTTCTTATTCATCCCAATAACAATTCACCCTTTTGTATGGGTTGAGTCAAACGTGTGTGGTTTATCGTGGATTAAAACATACAAAAAGGCGGGATGTTACATTTGGTGTTAGAGCTTTGGTTAAGCGATAAACCTTAGCTTTATGGGGTCTGACTCTTTATTAATAGGGTAGTAATACTCTATGATGAGTCGCTGAGTGTATATGTATGAGAGAGCGTATTTGTTAGTGTTATAAAAGGGTTTTGATGTTGTGTTAATGTGTTCCGTTTTGTATTTATAAATTCTGGTTGGTGCATAGAACGCTATGACATCAATAAGGATTTCTAAACACTTAATAGGACATACCGACACAATATTTGTTTTGAATATAGGTGAATGAAATAATTTTGCCTATTATATTTTCTACATATAAAATAATTTTTTATAAAGGTTATATTTGGTTGTAATATATTAGTTGTTAGGTAGTGGAATTTATAAATATTGATTGGAAAATTTTGAACTTAACTTCCGAGATTTTGAAAATTTCTTTCAAAGGATTTTGGAATATAATAATAATATTATTTAGAAGTATTTTTTGATCTAAATATTTCAATATGATTAGAAAGAATTGCTTTAAAGAAATTTTGAAAGGAGATGTCAAATCCCGTAAACATCTCTGACCCCATTCCACTCATATTATTTACCATTGATTTAGCTTACATAAGATCTTTTAGTTCTGACTCGAGAGTTTTATCTTTTCAACTCGCTCGGGTTAGCCTTAGAATTTAAAGATTCGAAGACTTTATTTCTGGAGGATGAAGACGAAGATTGTATTACTATTGTTTACTATATTGTTCCACTGCATCGCATTGTTCCGCTGCATTATTGTTTATTATTTTCTGGTATGTGTAACTCTGATATATGTTGTATAAGTATAATCAAATGTTTTGTAAAACAGCTTCATGAACTGTTATTTGATTATTATATTTTATCATTCCGCTGCAAGATTCTGTTTTTTTTTTCTTCTTTCTTTGCTTTTTCTTATTCACCCCAATAACAATTCACCCTTTTATATGGGTTGAGTCTGATATGTGTGGTTTATTGTCGATTGGAATATACAAAAAGGCGGGATGTTACATAGCAACTTCCAACAGCGGACCAAATCAAGGTTGAAAATTTTGGTTTCTATTTCTGATTTTCATATTCGGACTCTTTACGATCCTTGAGCATCACACTCTTTCATCTCTAGTTCTTTGGTGGATTTTCTGCACTTAGACATCTCTTTAGTAGTAGACCCCATTGTTGTTCCAAACTCCATGGGAGGATTGTCACACTTGTCAATGGTTTGTAGGGGTTTGAAAATTATATCCTAGGCGTAGAATTTGACTATGACGCCTATATTTTGGGATTTTTGGGGTATGGGATGATTTTGGGAATGGATTGGTTATCCATATATGGAGCTATATTAGATTGTGAGAAGAAAGTCGTTAGATTAGAGACATGCATCAGTATGACTCTCGAGATTTCTTGTGACCCGCAAGGGTCAATTATGTTGAGCATCCTTTATTCCCTCGATTCATCATCATCAGAGTTAGATTCGGTTCATGTCGTCAAAGATTTTTCCAGACATCTTTGAGGAGGTTAGGGAATACCACTCCTAAGAGAGAGATTGACCTCGGGATTTATTTTGCTAGCCAGTAGCATTACCCGTAGGGCATATGGCGCCTAAGGAAAGAAAGGGATTGAGTAAGCAAATCCATGAGCTTTGGATAAAAGTTTCATAAGAAGAAATATATCAGAATAGGAAGCGCCAGTCGTATTCGCTAGTAAGCAGGTTGTTCTCTTCGACTTTGCATTGACTATAGGGAATTGAATAAGCTCACAAAGAAAAACCATTGCCCACTCTCTAGGATAGATGATCTTTTTGACGAGTTAGTTGGCTCTTTGGTATTCTCCCAGTTTAATTTAGCCATTGGATTTCATCAGCTTAGGGTCCCTGATGACAGCATTGATAAGACCGCATTTAGGACACCAGACAGATTCTTTAAGTGGTTAGTCATGACTTTTGGGCTAACCAATGTCCCAGCCTATTCTATAGATTTGATGAACCGTGTTTTTAGAGATGCCCTAAAATAAAGTTCGTAGTGGTATTCGTGGTCAACATTTTGGTGTTTTCTAAGAAGTATGGAATTTATCTACAGGAGGGTCTTTGTATGCTTCGTGTTCGTCAATTGAGAGCAGAGTTCTTAAAGTATCGCTTTTGAAGTATGTTTATTGGGGACATATAGAGAATGTCTACACATGGTAGGGATTTAAGAAACGGTTTTGTACATTTAGGATTGATATTATTGAAATCCAAAGGGAGGTAGGAAAAGGTTAAAGATTAAAATAAAAATTCAGTAGATAAGCAGAGAAGAAAGTCCATGTGTAGATAATGGCAGAAATTATAATTGTCTCAGACAAGTGGATTCGACGGTGATGCCTTAGAATAAATATGAGTATACAAGAGGAATATGAGTAAAAGCCTTAAGTTCTGGAAAAGTACTCTAAGGATAGTAAGTAGGAAGATCCACCTTATGCTAAGCCCAATAAAATGAAATTTTTGAAATTTGAAAAGTCGAATTTTTTTGTAATTGTTGGAATTGAAAATTTTCATTGTTGATATTTTATTTCAAAAAATAAACACGGGCAATTTGAAGAATGGTATAAACTTCAAATTGGTTTTATATAATGAAAAATTGGAATTCTTTTTGAAGAATTATGGAGTATATATAAATAACTCACTAGTTTCATTATAAGTAAAAAAAGATTTTAAACATAAAAACCTAGAGTGTATCAAGTATCGAAAATGTAGATTGCAACTTTTATTGTTGTAATAAATGTTTTCATGAAAAATAAGAGGATCATAGGCTACAACACTATTGTTATAGTAAATGACTCTAGAGCGAAATTTTTTTACATAGGTATATGAGATTTATTGGTATTTATTTAATTAAACCATACACTAATATTTCTTGGGTTCTAGTAATGGTGTTTACGCAACATCCGTTTTAACCCAAATAAAAATGTATTTTAAAAAGGTAATTTCTAAGTATAGAAACAAAATGATTTGTAAAGTACACTTATTAATGAGGAAATGTTTTCTAGTTATGAATATATTAAAAATAGTTTTGAAAATGAGTTTTTCTGGAAAGAAATTTGTAAGTTAAATATTAGGAAATTAGTAAATTTCATGGAAATTGTCTATGGTAAGAGAATATAAATTAAACATATGTCAATCTATTGGAATGAAAAGAATAATGATATGATTTTCTATGAAACCAATAAAATGTTTTGTGCAAGTTACAAGGGATACATGAAAGAGATATCCAAGGTATGAAAAGCACCATATTTTGTATAGCCTACTTTGAAACAAAAAATATAATACAAAATAAGTTTCTTGTAATTTCACATAAACATGAAATTCTCTTTTAAAAGGTTTATAGAGGATTTTAGCGTCGATAACTTCTCATAAGAGAAAGTAGTTCTAATACATTAAGATATGAGATTGTTAAGTGTAATAAGAAGTTGTTTTGAAAACACATACAGGATATTTTAAAAATATTTTAAAAGAAAATAGTTTGGTAAGAAAGTAAATAAGTTTTTAAAAAAAAACTTAATAAAAGTAAAATTTGAAAGTTCAAATTTTTATAGAAAACTGTAAAAATCTTTAAAAGAAAAGGAGAAAAAGTTTTAAGCTAAAAAAACGGAAGTTTTTCCCTCTAAGATTGGGAAATAATATTAAGCGACCAACTATTTTTGAAATTAATAGAAATTGAAAAGATAACACTCATAAAACAAAGATTTTAGGATTTGATGTTTTAGTTATTTTAGAAACCTTAGTTTACAAAACTAAGTGATAATAACCAAACTCTGAAATATGGAGTAGATAAGAATCATTTCGTATAAGTAACGGAAAAGGTGTAAGGAGATAGCAGTAATTACTTTTAGAAGTAATAATGGAAGTTTCCGTAAAGTGTATAGGACACTAGTAAGAATCAAGGAATGTTGATTCATAAAGAACAGTAAAATGAAATTAGTAGGATAGTAAGACAAGCATGGTTGAGAATGAGTATTCTTGATTTTGGAAGAACTAGGAAAAAACATCTTTCTTTAGTGGAATTCGTATGGTAGTAGTTTTCAAGCTAGCATCGGAATGGCACCTTTTGAAGCCCTTTTTGGGAAGGCCATGTAAGATGCCTTCATGTCGGTTGGAATCTGTAACGACCCATAAATTTTTGCGGTTTAAATAACGTAATTAGATGAAATTTTGCTTGAAATTAAATAATTATATTTAGCAATGAAAATTTGGTAATTGATATGCGTCTATTTAAACGTAGCATATGTCAGATTTTCATCAGAAAATGTGGAAGTTTATTTTGTTGTGTAATTACAATATTAAATTAGTTGAAATTGGATAAAAATAAAATGTTTTCGGAATTTAAATATTTTTATATAATAAAATTGTAGATCTTTTTCTGAGTGGGACATCATTTTTCATTTCATCAAATTTGGATTTCTTTAGCCCCGTTTATCTTATTTTCGATGAATTTGCAGCGATTAGCAGTGAAATATGGATTTTTGATAGGATGGTCATATCACCGGTATCTGTGCACCATTCTATTCGTCTCGTCATGCTGATCTCCGCAGAATATTCATTTATGCATTTCAGAGTTCGAAACACGACAGAACCGTTTGACCGATCAGTCATATCGGTAACCGTTTTTGAGCCTTTTGGTTTTCTTTCTCTATTCATTTTCCATCGTATAAATTAAATAGCCACTAACTATTGAAATTCCTATAAATTTATGTCCAACTTTTGCTATTCCTACTAGTTCATTTTATTTCATCCGTTCGTCTATATTTCCTTTCCACTTCTGTTGTTTTAGCCTATTCATTTGCTTTGAATATCAATTTTTATAATGAATACTGATTTTAAAATATAATTTGTACATGAGTTATATATATGTGTATATAGTAGTAATATATATGTTTACTGTATATATATTATTTTATGACTACAATATAAAGGTCATATATGTAAGGTTTGTTTATAATATAAGTTATATATGTTATACGAGTTGTTTATAAAAAAAATATTGTATCAGAAAATTTGTTTACATATAGTTGTTTAAATATACATATGTCTGCACATTTTATACATATTAAGTTTGTTCGCATATATTTTGCGTGCATACGTATATTATAGGGTCTGCATATATATTTTGGTCTACACCTATATGTTATCCCTTGGCTTCATAATTTTACTCTATATGTTAATACTTTGTAATACTTTAAAATATATATACTGTTTAATGATTTTTCAATGTGATAATTATGCAAATATTTTCTTATGAAATTGAATAAAATATATAAAGATCTTTCCATATTAAATATGTGTTTAAAACGAATATTTATTTGAATAGAAATTTGTTATATGCATATCTTTGTTCAAGCCTGCCCTGATTTGTTTTCGTCGATTCAAATTTCTAGCTTTATAGCTGTTAGAATCCGCTTTTGAATGATGTATCAATTTCCATGTGCATATCTGTGTCACTTTCCCGTTGTTCTCTATCCTCAAAATGTGAACAATCACTCACGATTAACATTCTTATATTTTTGGTAAATTCGATTTCACTTGAAACAACAGTTGAAATATGCTGCTAAATTTGAATTGCTAGTTATTTAGTTGTTAAATATGATACGCCATTATCTGTAAATTGTTCACCTGTGATGTATGATACCACATCCTGTTGTATATATTTTATTGAATTTATCAGTGATGATATATACCTATTATTGATATGTTATATTTTATCATATTTGCTCTCACCCTGCAAGTCCCCTATTAATTTAAAATTCCCTATAGGTTGAAATGATACATATCCGAACGATTTTGTAGAATAGGAGAAAATCGTTATGGGTTGAAATGATAAACCCAAGCTATTTTCATTGATTTTAAATTTTGGGATGCGGGTTGAAATGATATATACTCCTAAAAAAATTGAATTGCGGATTGAAATGATAAATATCCTTATCACTTGACCATAGGATAGAAAATTATATACGGACACCATTGGTCTATATTTTTAAAATGATTTTCAAAGTTTAAAATGAAATATATGGGTTTTAATAGATATTGATTTTTTAAAATATAATATAAAAGTTAGATTTTAAAATGATATGTTTTTGAAATTTTAATTTATAAGTTAGTTTTGAAAAAAATATAAATTTTAAGATTTTCTAAAAATTTTAAGTTTAAAAATATATAAAATAATATTTAATATAAAATATACATTTTATAATAAGATTTAATTTAATAAAATTTAATTTAATTAGTATATAATATGTTTAAGTATTTATATAAATTTGTATTAATATTTTAAAAATGGATTTTATAACTTTAACAATAAAGGTTGGGAAGATAAATTAATGTTGACTTGGAATTTAAATTGGTTAATAATTGAATTTAAATAAGAATTTATTTGAACTTATTGATTCTTAAAGGTTGAAAATATGATTTATAACTTGATTTGATAAACAGTGATCAAATGAATATTCTCCATTCTAAATAAAATTGAGATTGAATATTTAATATTTATTTAAATTTATAAATTCAGAATTTAATACATTAATATTAAAAGATTAAGTGAATACTTTCCGATTTAAATAAATTTAAGTTAAATTTTGAAATATAAATGAAACTTATATTGTAAATGTTTGAACATTTAAACTTGAAACTTTGAACTTTAAATTGAAATGGTTAAACTGGAATTGATTCAAATTGAATTTGTGGAATCTAAGATGATTTGAATCGATCTGCGAAATTGGAGGAAAATATTTTTATTATATAAAGTATTTTTAATATATAAACTATTTTAATATATAAATTATTTTAATGTATAACTATTTTAATTTATAACTATTTATTTAATATATATACTATTTCAATATCTAAACTGTGTAAGTCGAAAGTGTTATGATTTCAAAAGTGTTATGATTTCAAAAGTGTTATGATTTCAAAGTGTTATGATTATAGAAGTGCTATGATTTCGAAAGTGTTATGATTTTGAAAGTATTATAATTTTTAAACTGTTACGATTCTGGAAACGAATATTATCTAATGTGAATAATGATATCGAATTGATATGGTCTTAGAAACGAATATGATATTTTGATATGAAGTATGAACTATTTGAAATGAAATGACCACGGTGCGAAGTAAACGTTTAGTAGTTAAAGAGACCGGGATCGATATTGTCATACTCTCTGGCAAAACTGAAAACAACTTTAACAACTGTGGACATGGTGGAGATTCCATAACGAAGTAGGATGGTTTGGTGACGATTCAATGTGGTATTTACATAGCCCTAACTCCCGTGATTCAGCTTGATGTGGCTAAAACAGGAGCCACGCCGGGCCAAGTGAGGTCATTCCTCCGATCGGACACATTTCTTCGATACCATTCTATTGCTTTTGTGATTTGATTGGATGCACCTTTTATTTGGGAGTGTGTCACGCGGTGGGCGGTAGTACCTGCTATGTGTTACCACTAGTCCGGATATGCAAACGGTATATCTACCTTGGCATTGCCTCGCGTGTCTTGTCACATGCCCTATCGCACCTTCTATGAGTTTGTCTTGTATCGTACCTATGGAGTGCTTTTTGATAGCCCACTTGCGAGTGGAGTTTACAGTATCTGTATAGACTACGACATTATATAAAATGAGTTAAGGAGGATATGGGTAACGCTTTAACGCTATTTTAATAGTTTGCTTTACTATAGACATATTATAATAGCGTATATTATTACATAGTAGATAGTTCCACGGATCCTTAGAGGATGGGTATCCCAAACATCCTTTAAGTTACTTGTATTTCAGTTGACATTTCACTTGAGTCGAATTTACTATATAAGAATGCTAATCCTGACTCGAGTGTTTTGTATTTTTCTTTATGCTTTGGTCAGACTGAGTGTCATGGCATTTGAGACTCACCTTTGGAGTTGGAGTTTCACTTAGAGATCCATCTATATCTGTTCAGCTTTCAACTATCCAGTTATTTTGTTCAGACTTGTCATCTGTTTGTATTCGAGACCATATTGTATTTGACATATTCTGTTGTATTTTATTTCAAACTCTGTTGTTTATATGGTAGCTTCATGTACTACTATTTATCATTTCGCTGCTTACGTTTATACTACTCTGTGTCTGTGATTCTGTGATTGATTTATTTACTGTATATGTTGAGTTGTGTCTAATATATATTAACAACCTGATATTATGAGCAATTCAAGTCCGACATATGCAGATGCGAATGGTTTGAAATAGTGGATCATTATAGAATCTAAGAAAAGGTTGCTTCTTGGTCCCGACATAGTTGGACAAATTTCAAAGAAGACTAATTTGATTAGGAGAAAATTCGTTTCTCATTTCCATGTCTCTTTGATAATAGGTTTTGGAATTTCCTTTTTCCATCTTTGGATTTGAATAGGTTCTTTCCTTTATTATTCTTTGGGAGGGTAGAACTTAGGATAAAACCTATGGATGGTAGGGTTTGATGTAAACTTGTTAATAGGACATGTTACGAATGATGTATGCAAGTGTTTGCTAATGGATGCTATGGACGCCTACATGTACATTAGGCACTATTATTCCTTAGGGATAGGATTAACTAGGACACTAGAGCATATGCATATGGATGTGTGCACATTTTATTTTATTTCCATGGTTGCTATAAATGGATGAGTATCACATGATTGTTGCATTTGGATGATGTTTGTAGCACGCATATAGAATTATCAGTATCATTAGAATTTTTTTGCATTCACTTGGATTCATGGCATGGACATAGTTGCATAAGGAGGTCAGCTGAATCAGTGGACCGTCTATTTTTTGCATTAGTTAGGGACATTTACACTACACTAGTTTCATAAGTATCATAAATTGCATTTGAAAACCTTAAGGAAAATGGATGTATGGTTGATAATTGAGTAGTTGGTTGTAGAATTGGATGAAAACATTTAATACATTCTTTTATCCTTAGAGATTTCGGGGACGAAATCCCTTAAGGAGGGGAGAATGCATCAATCCGAAATTTAACCCACAATAATTAATTTGTTAATTAAATAAACAATAAAACAACTTTCTGAAATTATCAGAATTAAGCCAAGGAAGTTGCACCATTGTGTCTGTGGTAATTTTCCGGTCAATTTCCATATATAGAACATCAGAAACCAAGCTAGTATGACCAAGTTATAAAATAAAATAAATTACACACACACACACGCATACACGGTCAGGTCAACCGGCAGGTCGACTTAGGCAAGGGGGCTGTCGACCCGCCTTGTAATTTTGCAGGCGCATGAATGTTAATTCATTCGAACGAATCAGAACCGTTGGAACACATCATTTGCACCCCTTAGTTTAATCCAGTCCCTCCGTTTCTACATCTGATGGCACCTATTCAGCCTATGACATGGTTGCATCCTATTCAATCTCCAAATCCAATGGTCTGAGATCCATTTCTACACATATAAATAGACCCCTAGACCTAATACTTTTCTCATTCTAGATTTTCTCCGCTTGGGCTCACCTTTTAAGGAAGGACCCTAAAAGGAATAATTTTGCAAGGATAGAATCTCCGTAATAAAAATTATTTTACAACTCCAAGTGGATCTGGGAAGACCAACGCAACAGCATATGACCGGAGGTGAGTGATTGTAATTATTTTAAGATTTCTTTAGGTAATTTAAAATCATAGTATTTCCAATAGTTATAGTTTTACTGCAATTTTTGGAATAGCCTTTTTCAATAATTATTTATGGTTTTAAATTATTTACGGTCTATTCAGCTATTCCTTTAAGTAAGTTTAGTATTATTTTTGTTAATTATAAATTATTACTATTAAGCACAGCTTTTCAATAATTTACAGTCTATTTACAGTATTTAAGTTCATTTACTGTTATTTATTTCTCATTTACATCTTTTCGTCATTTTGGATTTTATGCAAGCGTCTATTATCTTTATTTCCCTTTTCTGCGCATATGGATTAGAATAAATTGAACGCGAGTATGAATTTTATAAGTAAGAATATTGAATGAAGAAAATGAGATATAAATTATAAAGACTGTAATAAATAATTGAATTGGACCGAAATTACGCCTAACTAGAATTAGACTAATTAAAGATAATTGGCATGGTTATACTTAGAACTGTAACTAAATGAAGTAAAAGATGAAAGAAGCTTATTTTCACACTTAGACCTTGGGATAAATTAATAAGCATAGAAAGTAAAAATGGTAATAAAGACTTATTTAAATAATTTATCTAAATTAATAATCAAAGATGAAAGTAGGACCTGTACCAAATAGCACTTCCTAGGTCAAGCTTATGCTAAGACTGGTAATAATTGGTAAAATAGAAGTCCAAATCACGTGTATTTGGATAAGGAGCGCAACTAGATATTGTTTGAATGAAGGGCTAGTGCCAACAACATTTTCCCTATTTTTCTATGGACACACGATAATCTCGCATTAGTCTGAAGTGAGATGAGGGGCGCACTATGCTATAGTTGGAGGTAATAAGAAAACCCAATAGGCGAGGCAAAAGGTAGCATGAGTATGGTGGCAGTTACGCGTGCGACTTTCATTCGGGTGCTCAGTAAAGCTATGAATTCCAAGCGCTTAGTATGGTGACTTAGTAGGCATCATTGCTTTATGTGTAGGAAACTATATATGTCGTCCGGATCCTCAGTAGTTGCTCTTTGTATCTTCCGTAGATATCATTGGCTGCTGTGTAAGGTGTTATATAGCTGCTGGTCTACATAAAGGTCTATGGAGTAGCAGGCCGATCAAAAATGATAGAATTAGGATCACATCCTAATTACAGGATTAGGAATTCGGCCAAATTAAATCATAACAAGTGAAAGCATCCAAAATTAACATATCTTGAGCAATATTTAATCATATTTATTTCTAGTTGATCTCTTTCCTATTTTCCTTTGTTATCCTTATTTATGCTAGAACTGTTGTGGAGTCTATTGCTTTTATCTTGCTTAAAGACTCTAGTAATTACTATCATTCACCAAGTTTTTAGTCTAACCCACTCCTCTATTTTCCCTTTTTCCCACTTAGGCAATCAAGGAGGAAGCTAGTAGATTGTCGCAGGTTGGAGTTCTTCTTGGAGGAGACTTCTTCTATGTACTTCTTTTATTTTCAACTGCTGTTCTTGTATGCACTAGTTTATTTATGAGGGATATTACATACTCTGATTTTGAGGCAATGAATTTTCATTTCATAAGACACGATGGGTTTTGAATGTTGTATTTGGCATGTAACTTATTTATGAATTAATTCTGAAGCTTTGTTTTAGTTAAATACTTATTTATTTTTTGGTGCTTTTATCTATTTTTGTCTTGTGAATCTTAGTCTCTGTTAGTTTCAGTTATACCTACAATGCACCATGTCTTTTAATGTATTTTTTGGGTATATTAAGGGGTGTGGGGGTATTTCATCATCTCTCCAGGCAACATCATGTTCAATTTCAATTGATGTTCTCATTGCTCAAACAATAATGAAATTTGTATTAAATTTATTTGTATTATAGTTGCTTCACCACGATAATTGATGAAATTTTATCTTCATGTTGTTCATTGTAAACTATATTGTAGTTTGTGTTTCTGCCTTCCCTCTGAAAGTACTATTACATTTTTTTAGTTTTGTTTCGTTTAATTTGTGTTGCCTTTATAAGAACTAGTTGCGCAAAATTGAGAATTTTCACATACCATTTGATATTTACTATCGCTTTTCAAATACTCTTTTTTCCTGTGGATAATCTTCGTTGAATATCAAGGATAGTGTTTTCATAGTTTTATATGTAGTTTGGATGTTCCTAAGATTTTGAGAAAATTTATGGATTTACATTTACCAAATTGATCTTTTAGGAGAAAAAGGTAGTTGTGGCTAGCTTAAATTTGAAAATGAATTTGCTAACAACTCAACTTCGTTTGAAATTTCAAAATCAAAATTCAAACCTGCTAAAGTTTTTTTATATTTAAATTTTAAAATGTACAAAATTTGTACAATGCAAATGTTTTTCTAAATAAGACTTAAGTTGTGCATTCTATACCATTTGAGTTTGCATTTTTAGTAGATTTAATTAATTATGTGTGTGCGTTGATTGACATGTTGCTTTATATCCGTCAACCATGATTTGTTAGTTTCTTTTGCATCAGTGCTTAAAGTTTTAGAAAATGTTTATATCGCTAATGATGAATATTTTATCATTGCTGTTAGATTATTAGAAACCTTTTCCAAATGTTCTCCACGGAGTCTTAGAGCTTTGTTCACCATGTTATATCTATAATATCTCTCTCTACTTTCAGCCAACCAAATATTCAGATTTTGCACATTGATTGACAAATTTAAACTTTTGTTTAAACTTTCGATTGTCTAATCCCAAGTCTTGAATCTTACTACTAGTATAACCGCACAATGGTGGAGAAACCGACTGTTCGATTGTATAACTTTGATAAGAAATATATATTTAAAATTTTTGTTAATATTACTTAAACATTAAGTGATAATATGTTGGAAAAGAATAAATTGAGATTTGAATCTGAAAATATGAATTTCAAATTTAAATATTAATCAAAGCATTCAAAATTGTCGATTTAAAATTGAAATTTTAGAATTTGAAAATAATAATAGATTTGAATTTGGAATCTTTGATGCGCGAAGTAAAGGGAGGAAGTTTAGGGAAACCGCGGTGAGACAAGATTCACGTTTTTAGGGAAACCGCGATGAGATAAGATCCACGTTCTTTTGGCTCCAGAAAAATTGATTTTGGCCAGTGACAGTAAGTAAACCTCCCTAAGTCGGTTTGATAAATCATAGCCATTGACTTTAAGTGTAGAAATGTTTACAAATCAAATGATTATTGATGAGCTTAAGTACCTTAGGACTCAACTTTAACAAAATTATTCATTCTAACATGTTTTTTTATAACGGCTCATGTTAACATATAAGTGTTTCGTATTTCTAATTCATATGTCAATTCGTTCTGGTTAGCCTACACACATTCATTCGAAGGAGATTTTCATGAAACTTTTGAATGGGCCATCATTCATGATAGTCTACGCCTTAAAGAAAGTTAAATAAGCTTAATTTGTACTTTACTCATGGGATATAATTCTACCTTCACGACATTATTAGGCATCGTACTATTTAACTTCTCCATGCAACTAGGAAAACCTTAATCAGTAGATTGTTCTAAACATAATGTATTCTAAGTCAATTATGGGTTATATAATCATAGAAAAATTACATAAAATAACATGTTATAGACTTTATTTCGATTTATATCTTCAATATAAAGAATGCCATACTTCTTTTATTTTTAACAAAAAAAATTAAAAAAATAAGACAATGTCCATTTTTAGTATAGCAAAAATCCTTTTGATTTATCCAAATATATATTAGAAGAGCCCTGAGAATCTCGGTTCAGCCATCAAAAAGAGTTGCCACTACTGTAACATTAGTTACTTATGCAAATTAAACATGTTTTGTTCATTTACATATCAGAATATGTAAAGTGATGTCTATATCTTTTACACCTAACAACATATCGATGATAAAAAAAATAAAAAATTACATATGACTACTTAGAGAATTTCCCTACAAAATGATTATTGTTTTCCATTATAGTTGATGCATGCTTTCAGCTTTCATGAGGGAAATAAGACAAAATGTGGTCCTAAACAAGATTTCAAATTACTGAGTACACTCTCAGTACAACGACACTTCACTACTGAGTCAAGGACTCAATGCAGCCGCATTGAGTCACCGACTCGGTGCAAACTTGGACCGAGTCAAAAACTCAATGCAGACTTGTACCGAGTCAGACTCAGTGCAAACTTGCATCGAGTCCGACGCAATGTTGCTCAATACTGAGTGAAAATCAGTGCACAACGGTGCAATGAGTTCAATTTAGTGCATAGAACTAAGTTGTACTCGGCTACATTCGATGCTCTATTTTTTAATACCTTTTTAATATAATGAAATGTAGTTTCCAGTTAATAGTAACTTTGATGTTTGAATTTTCATTAGCAACACAAATGCAGTCACTTATGGAGGAGTAGGAAGAAAAACAAAATTTGAAATGTAGTGGTAATGATGAAGCAAACATGAATGACCTTGACAATGATCGTATCTATAAAGTTTTTAGCTTCGATAAGAATAAAAATTATCATTGTGCAATTACCTCCACTTTCTCCGTAAAGCAAGTAAAGATGACATAAGCTACAAAAGCAATCGCCGGTACAATTAAAAAGAATGCTTTTTGTTAATTGTATTTTAAAACTAAAAAATTTGTAGCTTATACTATAGTATTATCTAAATATGGCATTGTTGTATTTAAGGTAGGGAAGAATGTTAATTTTTTATTAAACCAATACGGTGAATTATATGTGTGATATGTAAAACATTGTTTATGTTATGTTATATTCATTTATTTCAAGAATTTTAATATTAATTGTGCGTGAAACTGTGTAAAAGCATAATTTTCTATCAGTAACTCATATAGGTGAAATTTTAAGCGCTTTGATCATTTCCACAGGTTGGATCGATGGAAAAATGAAGGTAAACATAGCATAAGTTGTAATTTCCTTTTTCCGTCACCAAAACTAAAATTCATTGAATGTTGAATTTTGTGTTAATGGATTAAATTCAACATTTATTTTATGGTTTCGTAGGAAGAACATAGAATGAAGGTAGGATTTTTTTGTTTGGGTTGTGGGAATTGGTGGGAAATAAATAGTGCAGGGGAAATATAACCATCAAAAACTATTTGGGATATAACCATTGCAGACATGGACGTCATTTTTTGCCTACTGAATAAGTGCTTGTTTGCGTGATTTATGGGCAGGCACGCCGTAGAGATTATTTTGGTCCAGTATGTAATCAGCAGTTATAAGATTTAAGAAGATTTGTCTTTAAATTCAAACAAAATGAGATACAAGCACAAATATAATAGAAATTCGATCACAAATATAAGAAATAAGAAACAAAAAGAGAGAACACAGTAGTTTTATAGTGGTTTAATTAACATATAAACTACGCCTTCTTTAATTCTTTATTTATACTTGGTTTATATATGATTCGACTGATTACGATGAAGAAAGATAGAAATATAATAGAGGATTGGTTTAGTAGAGTCTTCCCTCCTTGGAAGTTGATCTCATTTCTCTTAAATGTCATGTGGTACTTATAATTGAGAGCTCTGGCCCAAAATATCCCAAATTAATCGATAATATTTCACAAATCTCGTAATATGCTGAAATATCTTCTGATCCACTTGTTTAAACAAAAATATGGGTTTGAGTTTGCTCTATTGATTTTTGTTTGGTAGAGGTTTGAGTTTGAGTAAAAGTGGCAAATTTCAAAATATTTTTCCTTTTTAATTTATAATGCACTAGATCATCTTAGTGTTAAGACGACAAATGTCAATAACATTATATATTATTTAATGTTATATTGGGTGGTTTTGATTTCAATTTTAAGATATGTTGTATTATTTTTTGAACACAATAAACATTGTGAATAGATAGAGGGAGATAGGATCACTTTTTTGAATTTTTTTTAACACAATAAACACTTCATACAGAACCTAATAACACTTCGGGTTTTTTTTTGAAACTGGGTTAAGATGGGTAAGCCCATCAGCTATTACAATTGAAATCGACCCGCTAGGGTTATAAACATCAACGCCTTTACCAAATCAAAATAAACCTAGCCGACACATTTATTCTCAAAGACTCGTCTCCATGCCCTTTTCTCGCCAATTATCGGGCAGTTCTCTGATGAAGTAATTGCTGTTGGATTATCTGAGCTCAATAATACTATGCTCAATCATGGTGGCTTCCAGACTCTCATAGTCTCATTAAATCTATTCTCAGATATTCTCGAGGTAGATCTGATAGTGAAAGTAGTAGATATGTCCTCTGTGGCGAAGTAATTCTTTGATTTGTCATAAAGGGTGTTGCTTTCCTTCTGATCATCACTGTTGTTGAAAAAGACACTTCGTTTGTGGTTCCAATTGCTGTTTTTGTTGCTGTTGTGGCTCTTTGATTCATCCAAAAGATCAAAGTTGCAGTGCAGCTTATTGCTTTCATTTTTGCTAGGTATCCAGTGGTCAGCTTTATTGCAACCCTTGCTGCCTTCACCCTTTTCCCACATAGATAAGTGATATATATTGCCGTTAAGCTTACCAATGTAGTTATGTTCACCAATTCTTTGCAAGTTGTGTTCTGAGTACTTTGTTGTCTTTTCATACAGGGAGGGCTTCTGCTTCATTGACTCCTTGCTTGAAGCGCGGTAGCTCCTGCTAATATCAGGTAACGTAATATTAGTTAAATTAGCTTGATTGTAATTGGATGAGTAATTAATTAAATTTGAGCCCTGTATTCTTCCCTTGCAGGAGTCGCTCCTGGTATTAGATCTGGAATGGCCGCCTTCTGCAGATGAGCTAATGAAGTTGTTAGCTTCCCTCCTTGAAGAACGTGAGACCCAAGATTGTTAGTCTGAATATGACTACCCTGGGAAATTTCGCTATTGAATTTTCCACTCTGTAAGTAAGATTCCACTCTGATTTCGAATTGGTCTTGGTCTTTAGCATCTGAATAATGCTGACAAGATGGTGAATTTTTTTTGCTTGCTTTGCGATTTAAAATGTGAAATTTCGTTTCTATGAATTTTCATATTTGGATGGCATCTGTTTTCTTTTTTGAATGCAGCCTAGCATTCCTTTCTTTCATATATGATATATAACGATGGTTAGCATGATGCCAGCCTTGTCGAATTCATTTGATTTGATTTTGAAGCTTTCCTGAATGTGTTGAATACTGTCTTTGATGTTTTGCAATGGAATGCTTTGACTAATATTGAGCTTGTTTTTAGCAATGAACCAAATGTGCCTTGAGTAATTGCAATAGAAGAATAAGTGTTCAGCAGTTTCATTTTCATTTTTGCAAAAAGACATTTGATTTCATTATTTTTGCTCCATTTTTACATCTACTCTGGTTGGCAATCTGTTTAGCAGTGCAAAGTAGGCACAATGTGCCTTTTTGGGCAATTAGCCTTATTCCAAATAGTAGTGCACCAATCCATTTATGATTCAAAGCCTTTTATATATTTCCAAGTAGATTTGAAGGAGAATTTATCTTTTTTTGAAAGCTTCCAGCTCCAGCAGTCTTTAGCTAAGCTTGAATCTAATTCAATGTTTTCTATGGCTCTTTTGAAAATTGAGGTAGTTGGATGTAGGTTTGCATTCCAAATGTGGTTTTGAATGATGCTATCCACTTTTAAATTAGCTCCCCCAAAGTAAAAAAAGATTAGACTAGCCTAGTAAACTTATCAAAGTTTTGCCATTGAATCAAAGGTCAAACCAGAGGCTGGTGCTTTTCCCATCTTTAAAGTTTCTTTTCAATAAATTTATGCCATTATTTCTGCTCTTTAAAATGCTTTTCCAGGAGTGAGAATTATGGTTTTCAGCTGGCATGGTCCAGAAATTTTTGTTTTTGACATATTTACTTTTTATCCACTTTGACCATAAAGGTCTACCATCAACAAATATCCAAAAAAGTTTCATATTGCAGGCTTCTTTTAAATCTTTGATACTTCTTAAACCCAATCCTCTTGCCATTTTTGATTTGCATACTGTATTCCATGAGACTTTATGAAGTTTTCCTTTCCAAATGACATTGGCACACATTTTTTCTATTTTATGAATTGCTGATTTTTGGATATTGTGAGTCTGAATCCAATACTTTATGATAGCCATGATGATAGTGTGAGTGAGTTCTAGTCTTCCAGCAATTGATAATAATCTACTTGACCAGTTTTCTAATTTTCCTTGAATGATGTCAATAAGTCTAGAGCAATCCTTGGCTGCAATTTGATTTGTACTGAATGGAAGACCCAAGTATTTAACAGCCAGTTTGCCTTCTTGAATTTTTATAATTTGAAGAATTTCTCCTTTGTTTACACAATTTTTACTGAAATAAGCTTTTCTTTTACTCTCATTGATTTGAAGGCCTGCAAAATCTTTTAAAAACTCAAAAGTTTTAACTATAGTTTGGGCACTGCTAGAATCTGCATTCATAAATAAAAGCAAATCATCGGCATATAATTAATGAGTAGAACTAGGGAAAATTCTATTAACTGGTCTGAGATTGCCTTTTATTTGTTCCATTTCCATTTGAAGAGATAAATATTCCATAGCAATTGTGAATAGATAAGGGGAGAGAGGATCACCTTGTCTAATCCCTTTATTACTTTTAACAAACCCACAACGTGATCCATTGATTAATATGGAAAAGGAAGCAGTATTTATACATTCTTTGACCAAATTACAAAAATTTCATGAAAACCCATTTGTCTCATCATGTGGATAATAAAACGTATGTTAATTTTATCAAAAGCTTTGTAAATGTCTATTTTAATGCATACTTTATTCTTACTTCCCCTGTTAAAGTTTCTGATTATCTCATGAGCCAGAAGAGTATTTTCAATAATAAATCTACCCGGGATAAAGGCATGTTGATTTTCTGAGATCAAATATTTTAGAAATATTTTTATTCTATTACTTCAAATATTAGCAATAATTTTTTAAATAAAATTGCAGCAGGCAATAGGCCTGTAATCCCCTACACCCAAAGGAATTTTTACCTTAGGTATTAATGTAATAAAAGTATGGTTTAAGCTTTTTAGTAGCTTACTAGATGTAAAAAATTCCTTGATAGCATCATAAATGTTATTTTTAATATCATCCTAGTGAGTCTTATAAATTTTTTCCCCAAACCCATCAGGACCTCGGCTTTTATCTATCTTAGAACCAAAAACAATATTTTAATTTCATCCATAGCTACAGAGGCAAGAAGAATATCGTTGCTGTTTTCATTAAGTAAAATTTTTATTTCAATACTTGGGAAATCATTCTTATAAGAATTAGAATTGTAGAGACCATAAATGTAATTGATAGCCATTTGCTCTACATGAGAGATATCATTTAAGGTAACCCCATTATTATCTAGTAATTTTCCTATGTCATTAATTTTTTTCCTATTAGACATCTTGGCATAGAAAAATTTACTAGATTCATCTCCTTTAGTTAGACAATCTACCTTGGCTTTCTGTCTCATGTTGATAGCTTGCACATGTAAACTCTCACTTAATTTATCCTGGTTTTGAAAAAATTGATTTACCATATTTTTGTCTGAGCTATCAAAATCAATAATGTTTTGGAGAGACTCGCATTCTTTTCTAATGAGCTTAATATCATCCCTATTCCTATTTTTTCCATGTTTTCAAATTTTCTTTGATATTCTTTGATATTCTTTTAATATTATTTTGTGCATAATCAGGTTTATAAATGTGTAGACTGTTTTTAACAGTATCCATATAACTCTTATCAAATGTCCACCCATTTACATACCTAAAAGGGATAATTTTCCTAGTATTAAAAGTACTATAGAAAATAATTTGTAGGGGTGTGTGATCACTAGTGGCTTGAGGAAGAGTAGAGCATTGAAAATTTGAAAGTGCATTATTAAACATATGATTAATAAGAATTCTATCAAGTTTACAGTGGATATTTCTGTATTCCTCGGATTTCCAAGTATATTGATTCCCACTAATTGTGGGTTCAATTAAACATGTTTTAAGCAGAAAATTATTAAAAAATTCTAGTTTACTAAAAGAAATAGGAACACCACCTCTTTTTTCAAAAGAGTGGAAAACAGTATTAAAATCCCCTATGACGATCCAAGGTTTTAACATGTTATAGTTTAACGACTCAAGATCTTTCCGGAGAAAATTTCATTCTTTTTCACTATTTGAAGCATAGACAAAGGTGATTTCTATTTTAAATCCACCCTTTTTATGAATTTACAGTGGATAAATTGAAAGTTTAGAAAATGATGACTGAAACTCCAAACATTTGGTCCCAGATAACCATTATTCTACCATTACCCCTCATAATATTGTTATTAACAACATCCCAATCCTCAAAATAAATATCATGTAAATTAAATTTTTTTGAATCCTCCAGATTGTGTTCAAGAATATCTACTATATTTGGTCTATTCGTGAGAATAAGATTGGTTAAATATAATTTTCTTTTAGGAGAGTTTAAACCTCTAACATTCCAAGTAATAATTGACATTATAAAGATAAATGATTATAAAGGATATGCTAAGGATATCACTGCTTTCATATAGAAAGACTAGGGTTGAATTCCTCCAGCTTTTCTTTGCCCCTTTTCTCTTCTAGATCATCTAAACTTTTATGCCCTTTTCTTTTTAGTGATTTTCTGTCTTGGATTTTAGATGTTCTGACCACCTTGGATTTCTCATGATATATTTTCCTTGAATTCATCCTTTTCCCATTTTTCTTCGTTGTTCTGAGATAATATTTCCTGTATATTTTTAATTTTCTTTTTCTTTTTTTCTTTTTCTTTCTTCTTTGCTGGAGAAAAGGAATTTGGAATCAGTTTCATGGCTTTTTGAACTAAATCTTCTAATATGCTTTTATGCAAGCTATTTGAATCTGGGATATGTTTAGAGCATTCTTTTCTGCCATTTGTACCTAAGCTTCCTTCCATAATTTCATCATCTTTTTCATTAGTATCATCAATAGGGTAATGTTGTGTACCATGATCCATATTTGATATTTTAACTGTAGAAGAATTAACATTTCCAACTTGCTGCATTTGATTTGAATTTTCATCTATATCATCTGACATTATTTGGTCTGGTAATTCCTGAACTTGGGGATCGGCTAGTTGTTTGGAAACATCAGGATCATTCATATTTATGACCAGTTCCTTTTGCAACCTTTATTGTTTATATTTTCAAAGAACTTGATTTTCCCTATTAGAGAATTTTCAAAAACACAATCTTCTCGAATCCCACCATGTTGGTTGCTATTAAAATCTGGTTCTTTGATGGTTTCTTGGTTTTGTTCTGTAACAGAGACCTTTTCTTTATCACTTAAAGATTCTTTCTGTCTTTCCTTCCAGATTATTTTGGTTGTACAGTTTTCTGCTGAATGTCCAAAGCATTTGCACTTTATACACAATGGTGGGATCCATTCGTATACAAACTTCTGAACGATAATTTCTCCATCATGCATTGTTATATATGCTTCTTCAGGAAGCTCTACATCTGCTTTGATTTCAACAAGTATTCTTGCGTAACTTAATCTTGTTTCTTTTGTTGTTGGTTCATCAAGTTTTAAAGGAATACTACTACACTTGCTATAGCCCCGAATGCTTCTTTATCCTACAATTTTAAACTTAATTCAGGCAATCGAATCCAAACTAGTATGGTGGATAACAGATCTCCATCAAATGCAATTTTGTTGCTCCATTTTTTCAAAATGATTAATTTTCCATTGATAAAATAAGGTCCTTCATTGATTGTTTTTTCACAAACACTTTCAACTGCAAATTTAATAATAAATATTAAAATACCATATGTTCAAATTTGATATTTTATGAATTAATGCTGGAAATTTAAATGGTAATAGTTTGTTTTAATCCAAATATCACACATTCGATCAAAACCAATAATGTTTCGTTATATTAATTTTGACTAATGGTGATGCAAATATTTAATGATAATATTTATATTATAATAATTACTTTTAATAACTAGAAACACGCGTATAATTTACCGTCCAATAATGTCATTGTTTTTAAAATTTAATTATGAACTCAACAATGCAAGTTGCATGTAAAAAGGAGTACATAGGTGAAAGGTATTTATTTTGAAAGTTCATGGATTAATTATGAACTGTAATAAAATTGGCGATGTTTTTGTAATTTTACCTTTCTTCATTCTTCTCGAATTAGATCGACACACTACCTTTATTGATCATTGTCAACGAGTCCAGCTTGAATGGGTGATAAAATGATATTCTAGCCATAATGATGTGTGAAATAATGTACACGATGATAGATGGTGATGTGTGCAAAGAGGATGCATGAACAAAAGAAAACCAAAATTTTCAACTAAAATTTTAAAATAAATTTATTTAAAAATAACCGTAAAATAAATCTTTGGTTAAAATAATTGAATTTTTTCCTCAATAACCCTGCCAGACGAAAACAACTTAAACCATCAACTTTATTATTAAGATATCCCCTCTCCAACTCAATGGTGGGGTTGCAAAGTATTCTATAAATATGCAATTTATTCTATGGAGAGAGAATTAATTTTTTTTTCTTTTTGTAAAATGAGATATCTAGGAATATTTATAGAACACTAGTGGGCTATTTAAAATATCTTACCCAGATCCACTATGCAAGGTATGACCCGTTACAAGTGGGACATTGTCTTACTAGTTACTTAAACCCATTTGATTAATTCATGACCACATATATTTTGGCCTGCCTTATTAAAAAACAATTTTGATATATGTAAATATGTGTATGTGTTATTTATTATATTTAAATTATTATATTGGTTTTGTTACACCTAAAGTTCTAAAATTAAGTATAATGTGATGTCATTAGAGGATGAAAGATAAAGCTATCAGAAGTCAACAAATATAGGCCATAAAAGAATGTTAAGTAAAGTAATCAAAGGATAAAGATAAGCCATCATATGGTGATTCCTCCAAAGCTATCGTAAGTTGAAGTACATAAGCTATTAAATGGTGACTTCCGAAGCCATCAAAAGATGAGATACTCATGCCATCGCATGATATTTTTTTTTTAGCCATTGTGGGTTGATAAAAGAAACCCAATGATGAATATGAAAGTTATCGAAGGATGACTTATACAAGTTGTCCCAATGTGACTATTGGAACCATCAAAGAATAATCCTTGATAGTTATTGAGTTATGAGCCTGAAAGTTATTGAATGATGGCTTATACAAGCTATCACATGGTGACTATGGGATCCATCGAAGAATGATGCTTAAGAGCTATCGTGTTCTAAATCTGAAAGCTATCGAAAGATGACTTATACAAGCCGTCGCATGGTGACTATAAGAACCATCGAAGAATGACCTTGAGAGCTATTGTATTATGAATCTGAAAGCTATCGAAGGATGACTTACATAAGTTATCACATGGGAACTATGAGAGCCATCAAAGATGATCCTTGATAGTTATCATGTTATGAGTCTAAAAGCTATCAAAGGATGACTTATACAAGCTGCCACATGGTGATTAAGATATCCATCGAAGAATGATCCTTGATAGCTATTGTGTTATGAGTATAACCTATTGAAGAATAACTTATAAGCTGTCACTTTGCGACTATGAGAGCCATCAAAGAATGATCCTTAAGAGCTATCGTGTTATTAATCTGTAAGCTATCAAAGGATGATTTATAGATGTTGTCCCATGGTGATTATGAGAGCTATCGAAGAATGATCCTTGAATGATATCGTGTAATGAGTCTGAAAGCTATCGAAGGATGACTTATGCAAGCTAGTGCATGGTGATTATAAGAGCCATCGAGGGTTGAGCCAAAGAAGGCTATCGAATGATGATAAAGTAAACTACCAAAAAAATAACAACTTAAAGCTATCGCATACTGATAAAACAAGCTATTGAAGGATTGTGACGCAAAGCTATCGCTTGTTGATGAATTAAGCTGTTTAACGATGATACTTCTACATTTTTGGATGTTGACTAATATACGTATTAACAGTATTCCATTAGCTACAAGGCAAGTTGTGATTGGTTCATCAACACCCCAACTTCTTAACCAAGAAAAGAAGACGTGTCACATATCACTTTGAACATGTGCCATGTCAGCAGATTATGACTGTCTATTTTTGACAACATACCATGTGTCAAGTATCTAATGGCTCGACTTCTCTATAGCTAGACATGTAGCTCCACACAAATAGGGCCAAATTTGAGATTCTATTCTTCCTCATTTTTCAATTTTCTCAATTGTGTAATAGAAAACTTGAAAACGGGGTTTCCATGGACTTTAGGTTATATTAAAATCAAAGTTTTGTAATCAAATACTTACACTTCGAATAATTTTCACATTTGACTTCCTTGAACCCTTGATGTAACGACCAGGGTCTTTTTGACCATTGAAAGTTGACACAAAATGCTACCACTCTATTCCAATTTCGTGCATCCAATTGACAAAAGAGCAGATTGTTAGGGTAAATAAAAAGAAAAGAATAGAGAAAAATCAGAATCTCACAGTCGACAATATATTATAAAAAGGACAGCATAAACTGTCACTCTAAACATACAAAGTATATCAAAGTTAAAAAACAAACCTTATTAGCTGGACAGTTATAAAATCCCGACCTTACTAATATCGATAGGTATATTATATAATACAACAAAAAATAAAATATTACGATAGGTGAATCTCCACCTCCCCTTCGCGATCTCCAATACTTCAAAGACAACCTGGGAAAATACTTGGTCTGACCTGGGTATTATTGTTTAACGATAAATTTTCTATCGAGTTAGAAAATTGCCAATAAATTTTGAATTAAATTTTACCATAAGCGCACAGCGAACAATTCTAGTATGTGGCGAGTACGAGTCGATCCTCAGAGAATTTTTAAGATTTTAAAACTTTCTAATCAACTTAATTAGACCAAAATGAGAGAAGAATGTTAACTACAAATAAAATGAAGCTAAACTAGAATGAAAATGGGATTAAAAACTATGAGATTAGAGAATAATTTAGAGGCAAATCCACTCTCATATTTTTCGAAATCAACAAACGAATAATATATGATCTCTATTTTTGATATTAAGTGAAACAATTGTTGCATTTATAATAAATATGGTTTATTTATCTTATTAATTAACGTAACTTAAACCATCAAACTATTGTACAACAAGTAACTCACTTATCAATTCTCATGAAAATGAATTCAAAGCAAAAGCTATTTCAAGTATGATCTATTACTATTGTAATTAGTAATATAGATCATCAAATTTTGTTTTTACTTTTATTTCAAAATCAAAAACCAATTAGCAAATGATGATGTAATTTGTGTTTATGTTGAATAAGAATAGCTCGTTTGCATATGCAACATATGTTATCAAACCTACATGCATAAACTTGCATCAACATCCATTTTCATAAAGCATAAATAAAAGAGACCATAAATCATAGAAATGTTGAATTTACATAAAGTTAGAAAGCTTCATTACCCCTAAATTGAAGGGTTTAGCTACTCATTTGTATTATGACGTCAACACATGTAAATTTCAACATCAAAAGCAAAAAGAAGTAAAAACTAATTAAAAGAAAGGAGATTAGCTACTTGCGTGAAATAACATGAAACTAATTGCATAAATGTAAATCTAAGCTATGAATATGAAATGAAAGAGAACATAGAAATAAAAATGAATATAAAAGTAAATAAGAACAAGTAGAAAAGAAAAGAGAAAGAGGCTAGGAAACAATTGAAAGATGCTATGTGGTAGGATCGTGTAATATGGAATAACGGAATAGTCTAGGTAGATAAAGTAGGTAAATGCAAGGAGACACCAGGATTTTATACTGGTTCGGACCTCTCGTCCTACGTCCAGTCCCTAAGTTTCACTTAGGAATTTCACTAACTAACACCCTCACTTCACCCGGAGGAATATGTTTACAACTTACCCGAACAACCGAACGGGATTTCTTGCCTCAACTACCGAAGAGGACTTCAACTCAAATACTAAAATACAATACTCGACTTGTTGTTTTCTTGTCAACACTAATGAGTCTAATGTAGTACAATATTCCTATAATCTTATCCTCGAGAGTATGCAATGTGTTTGTGAAGATTTAGGAAATGTGAATTGCTATGAATCAAAAGAATGTTATAAACAAAAACAGTGATTCAAGCAATAGATTGGTGATTGATTTGAGAATATCTAGAGAATATGAACAAGAGAATAGTTAGATTAAAGCAAGAGAATTCGGTGAATTAAATGATGTTAGAATCATGTATATATACTTGTAGAAGAGGTGCATATGTTGTCAAAGGTTGCAAACAAGAGATGCTTCCATTTCCATTGATGAATGGTTCCAACTCTTGGGAGGAAGAATGTGTCTTTTCATAGAAAATTCGCATGTTCAAATTCAGTCGACTGAGCAGGGAATTCAGTCAACTGAAACTATGAAGTAAAATTTTCGGGATCAAATTCAGTCGACTGTGCAGGAAATTCAGTCGACTGAAACTGTGCATGTGTATAAATTTGTTCCAGTTTCAGTCGACTGGATGTTCCTGTTCAGTCGACTGAACTTATAAAACATGCATAGTGAAAAATTAATTGAAAATGAAGTTTATAAAATGTTTTTCTAGTGTTCATGCAAGCTTCTTGAGGATAGATTTTAACAATAAATCTAGACTAAGACATATATAATAAAATACTTTAAGTTTGTTTGGTCTTCATCGATCTTCCTTTAGCATTTGCATATATTTCTTCCTTATTTGTTAAAGCACATTGTCATTGATCAAAATCTTCGAGTATCAACATTCTCCCCCTTTTTGATTGATGACAATACTAATTTATTCTAGAGATGTTTTTACTTATTTTCTCCCCCTGAATGTATGCACTATCTTTCCTACAAAACAAAGTTAGTACCATAGATTTTCTCCCCTTTTGTCATCGACAAAAAGGAAGAACTAACAGCAGTAATAATTTATCAAAAAACTATCACTGAAGCATAGAGAATATTTGCATAATCATGACTTAAAAAATAAAAATGTTGTGACAAACAAGCATAAAATGGCTATTTATACAAGCCACTAGAAATTTAAAAATACACATTAAAACAAAAAATTACTCATCTCTATCCCAATCATATGAACCTTCTCTTCCTGTTGGTTCACGTATGACGGGTCCTCCTATTGATGGTCTAAGCGCTCTTCCTCCTTGGCCACAACTAGCTCCACTTGCACTACTACTTGTATGCTCTTCGGATGTCGTCCATGTAAACGTAGGTGTCGGACGTTTGCCGCGTGATGTTGAAGCAGTAGTGGTGCTTGAGCAAGAGATTGCATCCCAAAGCTTGTTGAAGAATCCTTTGATTTTGTCGAGCTTATGATCTACCTTTTTAAGACGAGTGTCAAGAATTTGTTGATTTCTTGAAAATATCTCGAAGGATTGGTTGGTAGTGAAGCTTGGGTCAACAAGACGAATTTCATCATCTTGCTCGAGATGTTCTTCGTGGCGAGGTTGAGGAGGTTGTTGTTGTTGTTGTTGTTCTTGATGCCTTGCTTCCCATTCGGCGAGCGATATTATGCGAGGAGGTCGAGATGGGAGTTGCATTAGGCTTATGGTCCGGTGGTTAATTTGATGGACCATTGTATTCTCCGACTCAGGTAATGGCGTATCGACATTGAGGAGAAGTCTCATGATGTACTCTCCAAAGTAGATAGTGTGCATTTTGCCATTATTGAAAGTGAGAAACTCATCAAGAATAAGCTGTACCCAATTGACTTGTATATTGCCAAAAATAGCATGTAAAGCTTGATAGTTATTTGGGTAGACAATTTCGTACAAGCCCGTGCGAGAAGTAATTATTCTCATTAGGGATTTATGGAGGATTCTTGCCATAGGTCGAAGAGAGGTGGACTTAAAATCTCTAAAGTTGATATTATCATCCATAAAACGATGGTTTAAGTTGTCGCGAATATGTGGATTGAATTCTATCTCCTCTAGCTTTCTTCCGACATTTGGCGACTCTAAAATGTGTGCTATTCTATCCAAGGAAAACCAAACTTTCTTTCCACACACCATACTCCAAACACTATAGTTTGGATTTCTTAGAATTTGGTGTCCAAGATTACGATTGGCATAAAATAATTTGACCATTACATGATTTATGGCATGGTCATTTCTTTTCAAATCCATAAGAGAAGTTAAACCTGCTTGATCCGTTAGCGCTTGGATGTTGTAGGTTTGAAAGCTTTGGAAATCAACGAAAGAATGCTTGAAAACTCTGGAATTCTTCATCTTATTCCATCTAGTGATAGCTACACTATCATAAAGCCATTGCGCTATTTGAGTATCAAGTGGTTCGGAGGATGATGAAGATGAAGCTCTTGATCTTTTTGGAGCCATTTGATTGAGATTTGAGTTGATTTTGAGGAATTTGGGGGCTAGGGTTTCGAAATAAATTGGGGAAGAAAGTTTGTAGGAGGTAAAAAATGAATTGGTAGGGTAAAATCTGGTGGTTAAAAGGGAAAGTTTGCCTGGGAATTAGCGTTCAGTCGACTGAACATACTGTTCAGTCGACTGAATCAAAGGCCGAAATTTTCTGTGATAGATTCAGTCGACTGAACAGTACATTTAGTCGACTGAATTTTTTGCTGAAATTTTCCGTTGAATGTTAGTCGACTGTGTAGATGATTGCAGTCGACTGAACTATGTAAATATTGTTTTCTTTCATATTTTCAGTCGACTAAGCAGGGGAGTTCAGTCGACTGAAACATGCATTTTTGTTGTTTCAGTTAATTTTTGAAATTAAACGGTTTATTTAAAGAAATAGTTACAAAAATATTAGTGTAACAACATACAAATATTTCAAAATTTAACTATTTCTTTAGGGATGGACTTGGAGTCTTCTTTCCTTCATTCTTCATGTAATTTATATCTTATGAATTCAGACTATATTGAGGAGTCTTAGGAGACATCCAAGGATTCACAGGATCGACTGGTGCACGATAAGATGAAGACGGATCAAGTGAGCTAACAGGGCGAGGTAGGGGTTCAGCCACTTCGTTCTTCTTTGATCCACATAAGCGTAAACCAATTTGCTCTAGGAAGCTCAAACGTCTTGCCGTAACTTTTTGCTCGAATTATAGCTCTCGTTGAAGATCTATCTGTTGTTGTTGAAAGTGATGAATTTCATCAATCTTTCCTTTTGTGTCGGGTGAAATAAAGAGTCCGTGTTTCGCCTTTTTAGATTCTGGTGTGAAACCAGCACGATAATTTTCCCATTTGTAAACCGGCTCATGTGCTGGTGTTGGTGTGGGAAGTTTTGGCGACGTTGGAGTGTTATCAACTGACGAGGTGATATTGATTGGAGAGAAGGAGTTGTTGGACGACATTTTATGTCGAATTTTGTTAAGATTTTATTCGTAAAATCGAGATGTGAAAATAAAATATTTTTAAGAATTTATTTATAGTAGAATTTTACCAAATAAATAATGGTTATAATTTATTAAGATTTTTTAACCGCATAGAGATTTAATGGTAAACAGAATTTTGTTAAAATGTATGGTTCTTATTTAAAAATTCAGTTAAAAAATGTGTGGTCTATAAGTTATATAATGTAGCATATAATATAGCTAAAAATATTTGAAATTCTTATTTAGTCGACTGAACATTTTGTATTAGTCGACTGAAATGTGGGAATATTTCTAATGTATTTCTAATTAATATCTTTAAAGGATATTATACCTAATTCTCGTCGAAGTTTTATAAAGGAGTTTTCTAATAGAGGTTTAGTAAATATATCGGCAATTTGATTTTCGGTAGAAATATGTTCTAAATTAATTATTCCTTTTTCGATATTGTCACGTAGAAAATGGTGACGAATATCTATATGTTTTGTACGAGAGTGATTAACCGGATTTTTAGATAAGTTTATTGTACTTGTATTATCATGGTATATTGTAGAATTTGTTAAATTTATATTAAAATCTTTAAGTGTTTGTTGCATGTATATAACTTGAGTGCAAGCTAAAGCAGCTGATATATACTCTGTTTCGCAGGTGGAAAGCGAGACACAATTTTGTTTCTTACTAAACCAAGATACAAGTGATTTTCCAATGAAATGGCAAGTACCACTTGTACTTTTTCTATCTGTTCGAGATCCACCAAAATCAACATCACTATATGATACTAACTCAAATGGACACTCCTTTGGATAGAAAAGACCGAAATATTTAGTTTTGTTAAGATATCGCATTATTCGTTTTACTGCTCTTAAGTGTGAATCTTTAGGATCGGATTGAAAACGTGCACATAAACAAACACTCATCATTATGTTAGGTCTACTAGCGGTTAAGTAAAGTAAGGAACCTATCATACTTCTAAAAAAAATTTGATCTACACTTTTGCTATTTTCATCTCGATCGAGATGTGTAGTGGTACTCATAGGAGTAGGTTTAGCAGAAGTGTTTTCCATGCCGAATCGTTTAATTAAATTAGCACAATATTTTTCTTGGTTTATAAAAATTCCATTTGTTAATTGTTTGATTTAAAGTCCGAGAAAATATGATAATTCTCCCATATGAGACATTTCGAACTCATTAGTCATTATATTTGAAAATTCTTTACATAAATTTTCATTGGTTGAACCAAAAATAATATCGTCTACGTATATTTGAATTATTAAAATATCTTTGGTAGTATTTTTAATAAAAAGCGTTTGATCTACTTTTCCAATTTTAAATCCCGAGTTTAATAAATAACTTTTAAGTCTTTCATACCAAACACGAGGTGCTTGTTTAAGACCATATAGTGCCTTTTTTAATTTAAATACATGATCCAGATATTTTTCATGTATAAACAATGAAGGTTGTTCTACATATACATTTTCTTTAATAAAACCATTTAAAAATGCACTTTTAACATCCATTTGATAAAGTTTAAAATTGTGAAAACATGCAAAGGCTAATAGAATACGTATTGCTTCAAGTCTTGCAACGGGAGCAAAAGTTTCTTCAAAATCAATACCTTCTTCTTGATTATACCCTTGTGCTACTAGTCTTGCTTTATTTCTTGTTATATTACCTTGTTCGTCTACTTTATTTTTGTAAATCCATTTTGTTCCAATTACTGATTTATTATTAGGACGGGGAACTAATTCCCAAACATCGTTACGTTCAAATTGATTTAATTCTTCTCGCATTGCGATAATCCAATAATCATCTGTTGATGCTTCTTTTGGATTTTTAGGTTCTATTGATGAAATGAAAGCTACATGACCCATTTGATTTAGTTGATTTCTTGTTCTAACTTGAGAATTTATTTCTCCTATTATATTTTGGGTTGGATGATCTCGTAATATTCTAGGAGGACATCTTAGTTCATTATTATTATTTTCAAGGTTTGTTTCTTCTATATTTATCAATTCTTCATCATCTTTTATATTAAAATTTTCATCGAAAGATATATGCAAAGTTTCTTCAATTAAGTTTGTTCGTTTATTAAATACTCGATATGCCTTACTTCGTTCTGAGTATCCTACGAAAATTCCTTCATCAGCTTTTGAATCGAATTTTCCTAGTTGATCTTTTGTATTTAAATGAAACATTTTGATCCAAATATTTTAAAATAAGATATATTTGGCTTTTTATTATTAAATAGTTCATAAGAAGTATTTTTAGTTAATGGTCTAATTGATATTCTATTTAATACATAACATGCAGTAGCAACGGCTTCCGCCCAAAAATGTTTTGATAGAGGGCATCCATTTAATAATGTTCTTGCGCATTCTTGTAATGTTCTATTCTTTATTTCTACAACTCCATTTTGTTGAGGAGTTCTAGGAAAAGAAAAGTTATGATTTATTCCTTTCTTTTTACAAAAAGTTTCAAAAACTTCATTTTCGAATTTGCCTCCATGATCGCTTCGAATATTTTAAATTTTCAAATCTTTAGTGTTTTGAATTATTTTGACAAATGTTTTAAAATGCTCAAAGGTGTCACTTTTATTTTTCATAAAAATAGTCCATGTATATCTTGAAAAATCATCAACTATTACAAATACGTATCGATTATGATTAATGGATTGAACTTGTGTTGGTCTGAATAAATCCATATGTAGTAATTCTAATGGTTGTAAAGTCGAAATATTTTTCTTAGATTTGAAAGATGATTTCGTTAATTTTCCTTTTTGACAATCATCACAAAAATTATTTATTTTAAAGCTTATTTTGGGTAATCCTCTTACTAATTCATTTTTAGAAAGTTTTCTAATAGTTTTAAAATTTATATGACAAAATCTTTTGTGCCATAACCAAGGATCATTATCTTTGGCAAGTAAACACATACTTGAATTATGATTAATATTCATATTTAAAACATAAATATTTCTATCTCTATTTCCTTCAAAAATAATATTTTGGTTTTGATCAAAAATACTACATTTATTATTCGAGAAAGTTATTTTAAAACCTTTATCACACAATTGACTTATGCTAAGTATATTATGTTTTAAATTTTCAACTAATGAAACATTTGTTATAAAAGGTAAATTTGATGTACCGTAATTGTTCACATCTCCTTTGCCAATGATATACCCTTTTGAATTGTCTCCGAAGGTAACCGAGCCACCAGCAAAGTATATGATGTTTGTAAGCATATCTTTGTCTTCGGTCATGTGTTTTGAACAACCACTGTCTAATATCCATTTCTTCTTTTGAGTGGGACCTGAAAATAAATATGAAATTATTGGTACCCACCTTTTAATAGGGTCCTAAAAAGTTAGAGTTTAGGAAACCAAACCCAATTTGGTTTAGTATCCTTTTTATAAATATAGTTTTCATTATGATGAACATTATCCATAAATGTTTTAATATATTTATTTCTTATTAATACATTGTTAGTCTTTGGTACCCAAATTTTAACTATCTTGTTTTCTACTTTTGTTTTAATAGGTTTCTTTAGCAATATTTGTTGTTTTGAATCCATATTCCTCTTAAAATTTGTATTTTTCTTTTTAGGAATTTTTGACTCCTTTTTATATCCTAATCCATGTTTACTTAAAGAAGATTGAGAGTTTTCTAAAATCTTTGATAAATTTTCTCTTCCTTTGTTAAAGTTAGAAACATTTTTAGTGATGTTATCTAATCTAGCTTGAAGACTATTATTTTCTAACTCAACTTGTCTAATCTTAGTTTTTAACTCATGATTTTCAGAAACAATTATATCATTCTTTGTTTTTTGAGTTTCAATTTCTTGACTTAAAAGTGATAATTGAGTTTCCGAATTTGAATGAGATTCTTGAACTTTTTCAAGTTCTTCTTCTAAGATTTTCTTTTAATCTTTTAACATATCCCTTTCAAATTCCGCTTTGTTTTGATTTTCACGAATTTCTTTGAGTTTCTTTTTAAGAATTTTTATTGTGCTTAAAAGTTTAGTGTTTACTTCAATTAAATTGTCGAAAGTTAAATTATTTACCTCAGATTCTTGAGCCATGAAGCATACATTTGCCTGTTCACTGTCGCTATCACTTTCATTTTTGGATGAAGATGAATCTGAATCGTCCCATGTTAGAGAAAATGCCTTTTTTTGAATTTATCCTTCTTGTTTTTGTTGTTGAGGTTTTTCTGATTTTCCTTCATTTGTTCTTGACAATCTTTTTTCATGTGTCCTTTCTTATGACAATTGAAGCATTCTATATTTGAGGATGAAGGTTTGTTCAAGAAATTCTTTTTGAATCCGTTTTTGTTTCCTTTTCTATATTTTAAGAATTTCTTGAAATTTTTGGCTATAAATGCTAGATCCTCATCTTTAGACTCTGATTCTTCCTTTTCCGCATGAAAAGCAACATTCTTTCTTTCTTGAGATTGATCTTTCTTAACTTGCATATTTACTTCATACGACATAAGATTTCCAATCAATTCTTCTGGTTTCATTGTAGATAGATCATTTGCTTCCTCGATTGCTAGTACTTTTCTCTCCCATTCATCAGTGAGTGAATTTAGAACTTTAGACACAATGTCAAAGTCCGTGTATCTTTCTCCTAGTCTGATTAGAGCATGATGAATGTCTTGAAATCTTGAGTACATGTCATTGATGGATTCATTCTGTCGCATTCTAAAGTTTTGGAATTGATTCTTCAGCATGGATATCTTTGTTTGTTTAACTTTGTTTGTGCTTTCATGTATGACTTTAAGAGTTTCCCATATCTGATATGCAGTAGTACATATGCTAACACGGTTGAATTCATTTCTATCCAGGGCGCAAAATAGCATATTCATAGCTTTGGCATTTGCACTAGCTTCATTCTTTTGAATTTGTGTCCATGTAGGATAATCGGTTGTGGGTATAACAAACTCTGCTTGAGTAGCATTCCAGGCTTTGAAACTTGTTGCTTGCATATAAATCCTCATCCTTGTAGCCCAATAGTTATAGTTTAATCCATTGAATAGAGGAGGTCTTTGGGTAGATTGTCCTTCCACAAATGTAGAACTATAGGCAGATGTTGTGATTGTACTTGCGTTATTTTCCATATTATCAATATGTCTAATAACGGTGTTATGGTTATAGGACGACCTTGCTCTGATACCAATTGAAAGATGCTATGTGGTAGGATCGTGTAATATGGAATAACGGAATAGTCTAGGTAGATAAAGTAGGTAAATGCAAGGAGACACCAGGATTTTATACTGGTTCGAACCTCTCGTCCTACGTCCAGTCCCTAAGCTTCACTTAGGAATTTCACTAACTAACACCCTCACTTCACCCGGAGAAATAGGTTTACAACTTACCCGAACAACCGAACGGGATTTCTTTCCTCAACTACCGAAGAAGACTTCAACTCAAATACTAAAATACAATACTCGACTTGTTGTGTTCTTGTCAACACTAATGAGTCTAATGTAGTACAATATTCCTATAATCTTATCCTCGAGAGTATGAAATGTGTTTGTGAAGATTTAGGAAATGTGAATTGCTATGAATCAAAAGAATGTTATAAACAAAAACAGTGATTCAAGCAATAGATTGGTGATTGCTTTGAGAATATCTAGAGAATATGAACAAGAGAATAGTTAGATTAAAGCAAGAGAATTCGGTGAATTAAATGATGTTAGAATCATGTATATATACTTATAGAAGAGGTGCATATGTTGTCAAAGGTTGCAAACAAGAGATGCTTCCATTTCCATTGATGAATGGTTGCAACTCTTGAGAGGAAGAAGGTGTTTTTTCATAGAAAATTCGCAGGTTCAAATTCAGTCGACTGAGCAGGGAATTCAGTCAACTGAAACTATGAAGTAAAATTTTCGGGATCAAATTCAGTCGACTGTGCAGGAAATTCAGTTGACTGAAACTGTGCATGTGTATAAATTTGTTCCAGTTTCAGTCGACTGAACGTTCCTGTTCAGTCGACTGAACTTATAAAACATGCATAGTGAAAACTTAATTGAAAATGAAGTTTATAAAATGTTTTTCTAGTGTTCATGCAAGCTTCTTGAGGATAGATTTTAACAATAAATCTAGACTAAGACATATATAAAAACATACTTTAAGTTTGTTTTGTCTTCATCGATCTTCCTTTAGCATTTGCATATATTTCTTCCTTGTTTGTTAAAGCACATTGTCATTGATCAAAATCTTCGAGTATCAACAACAATTTCTATTTCATGAAACATAGAGTTTACAAGTTACATTTTAATTTCCTAAATAATTTTTGAAAGAGTAAGAAGATCTTTACATGTACATAAGAGGGCTATTTATACATGCATAAAACCCTAATTCAATTTTTAGGGTGCTTCTTAAAATGTCCTTTAGGAAATGTGGCCACCAAGTAACCATTAGCCAATAATTAATCCATCATCAAATATGCATGAAGTTTTAACCTCCACTTAGTTGTCAATTAGCTTTTACTTGTATATTTAGGTAAGTGGGTAGGTGAGGTCCTCCATGATCATGTATTCGAATTATTTCCATCATCCTTCCTTTGTATTCTCTTATGCATGCATAGTATGCATCCAAATTTCTATCAAAATCATAAAAAATCTCCAAGTAAAAATTCTCAAATTGACACATGCACAAAAATTATCATTTTTCCTCTGTATGAAGATAATATATGACGATTTGAAAATAATTGAATTTTGGTTTGAACATGTTAAAATACCCAAATATGCCACTTATTTGAATAAAAATAGATAAAATATGGATATACATATATATGCACATTTACGTGCATATCAAATACCCCTACACCTATCTTTATATTCGTCCTCGAATAAAGGAAAACTAAGATAAATTTGTGTTCATAGGGAGCACGATTACATTGAGCATATGCAACAAGTCGTTAATCCTTGGGGCGTCTCCAGTAGGACAAGTGTTGTCTCATGAGGGTTTTCAGCAGATACTGCCCACAAAATCCAAATGCAAAGTGAAAACATTTACAAAATGCAAGATTTATTTACAACGGGATGAATGCAAGATTTATTTACAACGGGATGAATGCAAGATTTATTTGCAACATAAATTAAGTTGTCATAATAGATAGACTTTAGATTGGCTAGTTGTTTCGGTTGATAACATGTGTAATTATGAAATGGATCCTTAGTTGATTATCAAAGTTTGTCAAAGTGGTATTTTCATTTCTTTTCAATAACAAGTTAAATCAAACAAGTCAAAATAGTGTTTGGATTTCAACTGCTTACTCTCTCTTATTTGAAAATTTTATTGATATTAACAATATTTACATTTGCCTAACTCAGATAAACTGAGGACAGATATATCACCCATGCACTGTCTTTCGGGCTTACGTGAGAGGAATACAGAGCGTGGCGAGTTTACACACAAGCGTGAACACTTATTGACTGCACGCGTTATTAATAAATGTATTTCTATATATTGGCACCTAACTCAGATAAACTGAGGCAAGATATACGATCGTGCACTGCCTTTCAGGCTTTTGTGAGAAGGGTACAGAGCATGGTGAGTGAACACACAATGTGAACACATGACTCTAGGTGTTAAAAAAATATACTTATATATAAATGTTTTTTTAAGAACAGAAAGTATTGCAAAATCATCTTAGCACAATTTAACTTAGACGATAAAAATCTTATGTCCTTTACTTTAAATTTACCACTTTTAAACAAAGATTTTTAATTAGAATACACTTCGTAATTAACACATATGAACCTTTCAATATACTAGTTAAACCATTGTTATTTGTAATCAAACTTCATTCTTATTTTTGTTAAGACAAATAAATTTTCAAAATTTCAATTTATTAACCGAAACTTATACTTACCCCATAGTGTTTCTTCAAAAATAAATCAAAACGCTAAAAAGAAAATGTTTTGGAGATTTACAAATTTTGAGATTTTTTTTTGAGTTAAAAGAAAATGAAAATTCAAAAATGCCATGATACTTAAAAAAATGAAAATGAGACTTCCCCCCACACTTAGTTTTTACTATGTCCCCACAGTAAGTGTATGATATAATGAGTGTAACTTGGAAAAATATGTGCATATTTACAAAAAGGGTTAACATTCTTACTAGACATAATTTGGCTCATGAAGAATCATAAGCTCCTTCTCTTGGTTCCTAGGCAATTCCAAGAAAGGTTTCAAACGATGACAGTTGACTTTGAAAATCAATCCAATCCCAGGGTTTCGTATTTCTATGGAACCATATGGAAAAACGTTCGCACCACCAATAGTCCGATCAATCTCGATTTAAGTTTCCAGGGAATAAATGAAGTCTAGAGTCGTATAAAAGAACTCTTTGGTTAGGCAAAAAAGTTTTTCTTAGGATTGACTTGTCATGAAAACTTTTGTTCTTTCTTTGAAAATTTTCTCGTTTTCATATGCGTCGTTCCTAAGCTCTTCTAGTTCGTCGTTCCTAAGTTCTTCTAGTTCATTGAGTTGTAGTTTTTGGGTTACACCAGCTTTCTTGAGATCAAAGTTTAAGTTCTTTATTGCCACAACGCTTTATGTTCGATTTGAACGGGTAAATAGCAAGCTTTTCCGTAAACTTAGCGAAATAGGGACATCCCAAGGTTAGTTTTAAAAGCGGTACGGTAAGCCTAAAGCGCGTTGGTCAATTTCCGAGACCATCTTTTCATTTTTTGTTGACAATTTTCTTCAAGATTTGTTTTATTTGACGATTTGAAACTACAACTTGCCTACAAATTTGAGGATGATATGGAGTGGATAACTTGTGGGTTATCAAGTATTTCTTCATTAAAGTTTCAAGAACGATAGCAAAAATGGGTTCCGTTATCATAGATTATTGTGCAAGGTGTGCCGAACCTCGAAAAGATATTTCTTTGAGAAATTTTACAACAATTCTATGGTCATTGGTTTTGCATGGAACGGTTTTGACCCATTTTGAGACGTAATCGACAGCGAGAAGGACTTACAAGTTTCCAAAAGAATTGGAAAAAGGTCTCATAAAGTCGATACCCCAGACATTAAAGATTTCGATTGTGAGAATGGGGTTTAGAGGCATCATATTTCGTCGAGAAATTTGTCCAAGCATTTGACATCGATCACAAGTTTTGCAAAATTCGAATGACTCTTTGAAAAGAGAAGGCCAATAAAAACCACACTGAAGCACCTTTGTCCACCGTTTTTCGAGGACTAAAATGTCACCGCATGCTTGATAGTGACAACATGAGAGAACACTCTTGATTTCGCAATCTGGAATGCAACTTCGAAAGATTTGATCAGGATAATACTTGAACAAGTATGGATCATCACAATAGAAATATTTCACTTGGGCCATGAATTTGCATTTATCTTTTCTCGACCAAAATGAGGAGTTTCTTTAGTGGCTAAATAGTTCGCTATGTCGGCATACCATTGATCGACGAAGATAAAAAGAAGTTGTTCGTTGGGAAAGTTTTCATTGAGTAGTAAAGGTGATGGCGAGACAAGTGATCGGCTATAACACTATCGGATCTTTTTGTTTTTGATTTAAGGTCAAATTCTTGAAGTAAAGGATCCAACGAATCAAACAAGATTTAGCATCCTTTTTTTGCAAAAAGTTATCGAAGAGCAGTATGGTCAGGTAGATCGTGATGTGTGAACCTATCAAGTAAGGTCGAAACTTTTCGAGCGCAAAAATGATAGCAAAAAGCTATTTTTCGATTATTGTGTAGCTGAATTGAGCATCGTTCAAAGTCATACTTGCATAGCAAATGACATGAAGGATTTTGTTGATGCGTTGTCCTAAGGCAGTACCAACCGCAAAGTTAGAAGCGTCACACATTATTTCAAATGGGATATCCCAATTGGGTGCGCAAATGATTGGAGCAGAAATGAGTTTGTTTTTGAGACGTTCGAAAGAAGAGATACAATTAGAGTTAATATCGAAAGGAATGTCTTCCCCAAGAAGAGTCGTCAAAGGATGAAAGATTTTGCTAAAGTCTTTCACAAAATGTCGGTAAAAGCCAACGTGTCCTAGAAATGATTGAATGACCTTAACAGATTTGGGAATGGGTAGGTCGGAAATTACGTCAACGTTCGCTTTATCTACCTTAATGCCTTTATTGTAGATGATATGTCCAAGGATTATGCCTTGTTTAACCATAAAGTGGCATTTTTTCCAGTTCAAAGTCAAATGTTTTTCTCTACATCGATTTAGAACCAACTCGAGATGATGTAAACAATCAGAAAAAGAATCACCAAAGATAGAGAAATCGTCCATAAACACTTCTAGAAAGCATTCAATCATGTCAGAAAAGATGCCACCATGCATCGTTGGAATGTAACAGGAGCGTTACAAAGTCTAAATGGCATACGTCGATAAGCAAAGGTACCGAATGGACATGTGAAAGTCATTTTCTCTTGATCTTCGGAAGCGATTGGAATTTGGTTATAGCCGAAATAACCGTCAAGGAATTAATAGAATTCATGACCAGCTAAACATTCGAGCATTTGGTCAATAAAAGGGAGATGGAAGTTATCCTTATGTGTTGCGGCATTTAGTTTTCGATAGTCAATGCAAGCACACCAACTCATTTGATTATGAGTTGGAATAAGCTCATTTTAATTATTCTTGACAACGTAAGCCTAGACTTTTTTGATCCAACGTGAATTAGACTAATCCATGAACTATCATAGATTGGGTATATGATTCTATTGTCGAGAAGTTTAAGAATTTCATCACGCACTGCATCTTTAATTTTTGGATTAAGCCTTCGTTGGTCACGAACAGGCTTGGCATCGTCGATTAAATGGATGCGATGTCGAATAAGAGTAGGACTAATTCCCTTTATATCGACGATCGACCATCCAATCGCTTCCTTGGCTTTGACACGGTTGAAAGCAAAGAAATTTCTTGATCAAGAGAAAGAGTCGCAGAAATTATGACGAGAAACGTTTCGTTATCACCTAAGTATGCGTACTTAAGATGATCGAGCAGGGGTTTGAGGTACAACTTTGGGAGTTGCTTGATAAAAGAATTGGGTTGAGACTCGGATTCAACTGAAGGGATTTAAAAGAAAGAGCGCATTCAATCTCATTGGGTATTTCATGAAACAATTTTTCATACTCAGCTTCGCATTCGTCGTTAAGGTCAAGTGTCTCGTTTTCGAAGTTTTCGTGAATCCACTAACTTCTAACCTTTAGTCACGAGGTTTATTCGATTGGCTTTCTAGATTGAAAATATTAAGATCTAAATTCATCTTTCCAAAAGTAATTTTCATCAAACCATTATGATAATTGATTAAAGCATTTGAGGTAGCTAAGAATTGTTGGCCTAAAATCAATGGAATTTGACTCGTAAGGTTTGTCACGGGTTGTGTTTCGAGAACGATAAAGTCAAAGGGGAATATGAATTGCCCTACTCAAATGAGCACGTCCTCGATTTCTCCCATGGGCTTCTTAATGGAACGATCAACGAATTAAAGTGTGACTTTTGTGGGTTTTAGCTCACCTAAGCCTAATTGTTTGTACACGGAGTATGGAACCAAATTGATACTCGCGCCTAAGTCTTTCAAGCATTTGTTAATCGTCTTATCTTCGATTGTACATGAAATCGTAGGACAACCAGGATCCTTGTATTTAACGGGCATGGATTGGGACAAGACTTCACTCAAACTGGCGGCTAAGAAGACTTTTTTAAGCACTTGAATGTGTCACTTTTGGGTACACAAGTCCTTAAAAAACTTCGTATGCGTTGGGACTTGCTGAACAATGTCAAGAAGTGGGATGTTCACTTTCACTCAACTGGAAGGGATTTTACTCGTTTTTTCCAAGGGGTAGAACTTTTTTTAAGAAAGTTTTTATGAATTCTTCCCAAGTTTTAATCGAGTTCGATGGTAAGCTATACAACCATTTTTCAGTGTAATCCGTGAGAGCGAATGGAACTAATTGAGGTTTGATTCCGTCATCGGAAAGTTGTTAGAGTTTCATGGTTGCGCAAACTTGTTCAAATTTAGTCAAGAAAATGTATGGGTCATCGTGCTCGAAATTGCCAAATTTTGGAAGCATGGCAATGTGGTTCGAGTGAATTTCAAAGTGGTTACCCATAGGAGCGGGTAACGTGATGATAGAAGGAATAGAAACTCTATCGGGAAAGATTCTATCCATAAAAGTTCGAGGGGTGTTCTCGGTCGCCATTTCAAGAGGATCATTTGTTTGAGTTAAATGGTAAGTTGTTGAGTCGCAAGTCCAATGATTTGTGGTTGTGTCACAAGTCCAAGTTCTCATGCACAAGTGAAATTCGAGAAGAGAAAGGGTTAGAAACGAGTTTAGTGAATAAAATAAGATTTGAAAAATGAAGTGAAAAATTGTTTTTGTTTTTGTTGTTTTTTTAAAGAAAGAAAACTATTTACTAAGTGAAATTTATTTTTCAAAGAAAAGTTTGATTTTTTTTTTGGCTTTTATTTGTTTTTGAAAAAAAAATTGATTTTTTTTAATTTTCAGATTTTCAAATATTTACCAAAAGAATTTTTTTTCGTTTTAACAAAATGGGAATTTTATTTTTTGTTTTTAAATTTTAATTTTTTTTTCTTTTTGGAAAGATTTTTTTTAATTGAAAATTTTCAAAGGAAAGGAAAAAGGATTTTTTTAGATTAGAAATTAAGTTAAGTAAAATTTACAAGTAAATTTTTATTTTTGATTTTTTTATATGCATGAACTAATGCAACTAAATTAACGTAAAGGACCTAATTACAAATTTTCTGTCCTTAGTAGCTTCTAACCCAAATTGTGTAATCACACTTTATCTCAGATCAACAAAAATATTTCTTAGCTAGGTAACGGGTAGGGGTTAACGGTGCACCACGAATCACCGTTGCAATGCAGCCAAAGGTTTAAGTACCTTCAGAGGAACAATCACTATAATATTTACGAATCATCATAATATTTAGAAATAAACTTTTTCAAAGAAGACAATTGTCAAGAACAATTAACCCCTAGGTAAGCTCATGACACCCTTAAGTCGAATGTCTAATATTTATTATTAGTCAAATTCTACGATGAAATGCGATTTGTGGGATAAGGAATGGTTAATGAAATCCTCCACCTTATGTGAATTGGGGTGTTACCCCTAGAAAATAAAAATAAGACGAGATGAATGCAAAATAGAAATTACATGTGAATTTACTATGCAACTAAAATAAAGTTTGTTTTTGTTTTTGGATTTTGAATTTTTTTTAAATGCAAATGCAAGCAACAAACAATGCAATTCAAATAAAAACAAGGGTTGAAAGCTACCAGAGCATGCAGAATTATTAACAATTTTATTTTTAAGCGATGATTTTTACTAAAAGTAAGCAAAGCAATTCTTTTTACGATTTTCTACTTTGGCAACCTGAAAATAAAGCAAGGATATACACAAATTTTCTTTATATCTCTGTATCGAAGAAGAAACTAAGAGAAAATGAAAAACAAAACAAATGAAATCAAAAGAAGTAAATTTATTTTGTATTTTTTGGTTTTGTTTGTTTTTGTTTTTTTTTAAGTCAAAAGAGTGAAAATTAAACAAAGGTAAACTTAAAAAAGAAATTACTAAACTTGACTTGAATCACTCAAAAGAAAGCAAATATGTTTTTTTAAGATGGACTGAAACAATTTGAAACATCACAAAACACTTTCACAATTTAAATATCAAAGCAAGATTCATAAAATAAAATACACCCGCCCTAAAAACAATTCAAGACTGCAAACTAAAATCTATCTAATACTCTCACGATTTTCCATTCTCTATATAAACGTCGAATCTTCTTTGTTTTTTTTTTTGAAAAATATATATAATCTAAATCACAAAAAATTATGTGGCGAATTTCATAAGAATTGAAATAAAAACGAAAGGTTCGTTGATTTGGCATTGGTCGCAAGTTTCGATGGAGAAAATTTGGGTTGAGGAGATTTCGTGAGGGTTCGATTAGGCAGTTGCGATTCCGATGTCAATTGTGGTGATGAAGGGCGAATGCGGTGAAGATGTTTAGGCGATTTCACGGTGAGGTACTAGTTGTGGCTGAAAGCGATTGCTTGTAGTGAATTGGGTTTGCGATGGTAGTTTGATGAACGGGTTGTGGCTATTTCATGGGTTGAAGTAGGATGAACTTGGCAATGGCGTTGCTGTGCACTGGAGGATGGTAAATGAATGAAGTAGGCTAGGTTGGATATATTATATGCTGATGTGGTTTTGTTGGTGAAGCTCGGTTAGGGCAGTAGGTGGAGAGAGGATGGTGAGTGGCTTTGCAAAATAGGCTACGGTAGTGACTGGTATGTAAGTTCGGGTAGGTTGCAAGTGTGGTTGCAGGTGGTTGAAAGGAAGGGATCAGCGGCTTGTCGAGGTGTTGCACTTCTGGGTTGACAGTGCTGTTGATTATTTGCGGGTTGTATCGGAGGAAACTGGTTAGAAATGGCAGGATATGTGATGAAATGTGATGAAATGTAGTAGTTTTGGAGTATGAGTTGCAGGGTTATGGTGATTGCTATTGTTGTGTGGTGGCAGTTGCGTGATTGAGGAGGTTTGGGGTGATTGTAATGGTGTTGCAAATAGTAATGGTGCACAAAAACCAAAGATTTGAATGTGAGCTGTTCAAGGATATGGTGGCAAAGTTATTGAAGGATGATGAAGTAACAGATGTAAGGTATGGCAGGGAGGAAGTAGGGAATGGTAGTGTGATTGTTCTGCACTGTGAAGGTAGCTTGTGGTGTAGTAGGGGTAAGTAGATGATGATTTGTATGAGGATGGTAAGGCTGCAGTTGTTTTGTTGATATAAAAGTCGGTATGTGATGATATAGCAGTGTGTGATGATATAGCAGTGTGTTGTATGTAGTGGTTGATGGAGAATGTGAAGATGATGAGAGTGGAGCAGTATATGGTGTATGGCAGTGACAATAGAAGTGTGTGAAGTAGTGCATGTCTGTGAAGAGGAGCCTGGTGATGCAACGGTTGTATTTGGCAGAAGAAAATGTTGACAGGGAAGATGGACAGTGGGTTGGAAGATGGCAAATGTTTGTAAATGGAATTGTAATAAAAGAAATTTGTAAATGAAATTGTAAAACAAAGGCAATGTAAAGTGAAGAAAATAAAGTGAATATATTTTTTCTTTTAAAATGCAATTGTGTAATATTTTTAATATGAAAATGCAGGTCAAACAAGAAAAAGCACACACAAAAAATTGAAAGCAAAAATATCACACAGACGCACGTAATACTTTCTTTCTTTTTTTAAATAAATGCAAATACAGAAAAAATTAAAACGCACAAGAATCAAACAACAAATAATTCGAAGAATAGAAAACTAAAATCAAAGCAATTTCCAACAACGCGCCAAAAACTTGTTTAACGACAAATTTTCTATCGAGCAAGAAAATTACCGACAAATTTTGAATTAAATTTTACCGCAAGCGCACGACGTACAATTCTTCTACGTGGCAAGTACGAGTCGATCCGCAGGGAACTTTTTTAAGATTTTAAAACTTTCTAATTAATCAAATTAGACCAAAATGAGAGAAGAGTGTTAACTACAAACAAAATGAAGCTAAAATTAGAATGAAAATGATATTAAAAACTATGAGATCAGAGAACAATTTAGAGACAAATCCACTCTCATATTTTTGTAAATCAACAAACAAATAATCTGCGTTCTCTATTTTTGATAGTTGTTGCATTTATCATAAGTATTGTTTATTTATGTTATTAGTTAACATAACTTAAACCATCAAACTATAATACAACAAGTAACCCACTTATCAGTTCTCATGAAAATGAAGTCAAAACAAAAGCTATTTTAAATATGATCTATTTACTATTGTAATTAGTAATATAGATGATCAAAATTTTCTTTTACTTTCATTTCAAAATCAAAAACCAATTAGCAAATGATGATGTAATTTGTGTTTATGTTGAATAAGAATTGCTCATTTGCATATGCAACATATGCTATCAAACCACTTGTATAAACTTACATCAACATCCACTTTCATGAAGCACAAATAAAAGAGACCATAAATCATAGAAATGTTGAATTCACATAAAGTTAGAGAGCTTCATTACCCCTAAATTGAAGGGGTTTAGCTACTCATTGTGTTATCATATCAACACATGTAAATTTCAACATTAAAAGTGAAAAGAAGTGAAAAATAATTAAAGGAAAGGAGATTAACTACTTACATGAAATAAAATGAAATTAATTACATAAATGTAAATCTAAGCTATGAACATGAAATGATAGAGAGCATAGAAATAAAAATGAACATAAAAGTAAATAAGATCTGGTAGAAAAGAAAAGAGAAAGAGGCTAGGAAGCCATTTTTATATCATGAAACATAGAGCTTACAAATTGCATTTTAGTTTCCTAACTAATTTTTGAAAGAGTAAGAAGATCTTTGCATGTACATAAGAGGGCTATTTATACATGCATAAAACCCTAATTCAATTTTTAGGGTGCTTCCCAAAAGGCCCTTTAGGAAGTGTGGCCACCAAGTAACCATTAGCCACTAATTCATCCATCATCAAATATGCATGAAGATTTGACCTCCACTTAGTTGTCCATTAACTTCTAATTGTAGATTTAGGTAAGTGGATGTGTGGGGTCCTTCATGATTATGTTTTTGAATTTTTCCATCATCTTTCTTTTGTATTCTCTTGTGCATGCATATATCTTTTTGAAACCCTCTTCTATATGCATCCAAATTCCTATAAAAATCATAAAAAAATGTCCAAGTAAAAATTCTCAAATTGATACATGCACAAAAATGACCATTTTGCCCCTGTATGAAGATAATATATGATGATTTGAAAATAATTGAATTTTGGTTTAAACATGTTAAAATACCCAAATATGACATTTATTTAAGCAAAAATAGATAAAATATGGATGTATATGTATGGATATTTACGTGCACATCAATTATAAATAAATAACACCCAGATCAATCTGGTAACACCAACGTGAGATAAATCAAATAATGGGGAACGTATAAAGTTCTGTGAGGTCGTGCCGCTAACGTGGAACGGGTTTTCACCTCGCAAGAATAACATCCATACAAGCAAGAACTGAAATAAATATCAGGAACAAATCCAAATATGAATGAGCACTCATAATATTAAACCAGATTTGAAAGAATGGAAATAAACCGAGTAAAATCCAAACTGGACAGAATGGATAAAACAAGGAAAATAGTCCAACTTGATAGAATGAACTAAATAAGTTAACAATCTAAACTTGACATAATGGACTGAATAAGGTAACAGTCCAACTTGATAGAATGGACTAAATCAATACTTAAATGCCATGATGAGAAGTTGGCTTTACTCTTGACAATTTAAAGATAAACAAATTCAGGAATTCGAATCATATAAGGAAAGGAAATTTTCCAACAAATGACAAGGAAGCTGCACTCCCCGTGGAGTATACGTCTAGTACTATACTACTGAGAAGCTCATATACTCCGTGACACTTCTCTGATAATACCAAGTCGGATCCAACTAGACCTTACCAAGAATCCGAAATTTCCACATCTAAGTGCACAACCGAATCCAAACTAGATGAGATGTGAAAATACCCTTTTGATGGGAGTAACCCCACATAACTTGGCTCCCTCTTGTGCTTTTGGTTTAGTCATTTCCGGCGAATGATAACAAAGCTCGATTGAGCAGCAAATCATTTTTAAGGTAACAATACACTATGAAGAAAGATGAATCCGCTAATTAATAAATCAACTATCGGGGATAATTAAAAGATCGTATATGGAACTTAAATTTCATATATTTACCAGTACTCGTTGATTCCAGATAAGTCCTATCTCTCGGTTAAAATAAATCATTAGTTCTCAAACATTATAAAAATCATCAATTAAAATGATTGAACTAAATTTCCAAATATCAGTAATTAAATCAATTAGTTAAAAATTAAAATAATTAATTAAATTCAAAATAATCATTAATTAAAACGATTAATAAAATTCAAATATAATTATTTAAAATGAATAATTAATTTTAAATATCATTAATTAAAACGATTATTAATTTCAATTATCATTAATTGAAATAATTAATTACACTCAATAAATTAATTAAACTTCATTATCATTAATTAAAATATTTAATTAAACTCAAATAATCATTAGTTAAAAAGATTAAATAAGTATAAAACATCATTAGCTAAACATTATTTATTAAATTGGTTAATTAATCTAAAAATCATTAGTTAAAGAATAAGAGTGGGTTTTGGGTTAACGTTATAGTAACGTACTTGTAATTTCTCGCTATATATACAAGTACGTATTCCCCTCTCTCTTAGATTGTTCTTCTGTATCTTCCTAAAGCTCAAATGCAGATTACGAGAAAGAAAGGTATGAAAGCAGGAAACAGAAGAGTGAATCTAGGTGGAGGAAGCACCACAGCTAACGAAAATGCTCGACCCGCTATAAGGAGACATGCAGGTCGATCGACAAATTCTAATAAAGAGGCAATTGCCAATGTGAGTGCTGGAACCCCACCAGTAGATATGGGGATGATGTATCAGTTCTTCATCAACTCGATGCAAGCTAGAGCAGCGGTCGGGGTAGTTGGAGGTAATGTTGTGAATGTTGGAAGAGCCAATCCTATGGCCCCAGTTAGCAATAACTATGCCAAGCTGACCATGAATTATACTAGTCTGGGAGGGAAGCCTTTTCTTAAAACAAAGGATGTTGTTGAAGTTGAGAACTGGCTTTTGAACTATGAAAGAATCTTTACGGATTTAGGCTTGGATGATGGAGAGAAAAGAACGCTAGTCTCTAGATAGTTTCAAGGGTTGGCGCTTCACTGGTGGAACAATGTGACAATCGAAGTTCTGGAGGAAGAGTTGACATGGGATGATTTTAGAAGAAGGTTCAAGCAGAGGTTCTTATCCGAGGTTGCCAATTCGTTATTAATGAGGAAGTTCATGGATCTTGTATAAGGAGAGATGTTAGTGATCGAGTATGCCGCTAAGATTTATGAGCTGTCTCGATATGCTTATGATTTGGTTGACATGATGTTAGAAGAAATGAGAGATTCATTCGAGGTTTGAGACCTGAGCTAGGTAAAATGACCTTGACTCATATTAGAGAGCCTTGTCATGTAGTGGTGGATATGGCTATTTGCCATGAGGAGATGCTTGCTATGTCTATTAGGGAGAAACAAGTTGATTCCCAGGGCCTTTAGGGAAAGAAAATGAAATTCTTCAAGAAGAAAGGAGTCCAGAAAGAGGATGCCGACAAGAAGGCGAAGGCTAATTTAGTGTGTTATAAGTGTGATACGAAGGGTCATTATGCCAATGAGTGCAGAACTGGTAAAGGAAAGAAGTATGCAAAGAAGAAGAATATGAAACATTACAACTGTGACCAAGTTGGGCATTATAAGAGCTAGTGTCTAGAGCCAGTCCGGATGGACAGAGGGAAAGTGTTTGCTATTGGACCACCATCTTCTTCTAGACCTACTGCAGCAGAGAAAGGGAAAATTGTGATGGAAGGTACGCTTTTGATTCAGAGTATACCAGTTGGGTACTTTTTGATACTGGTGCATCACACTCATTTGTATAGCAGTATTTGGCTGATTGGTTATGTATAGAACCTATATACCTTATTACTTCCTTAAGGGTTGTAAATCCGATAGGATGGCATGCAACTCTTGGGGTGAGATGTGATCTGTGACGCCCCACCTCTATACCCACGCTAGCCAAGGACACTACAAGGTAATGCCGTCAACTAACACGGAGAATAAGGCTGGTTAGGAGCGACCATCTATAGCATTGCTCTAACTATATATTGAATACATCGACAATAAACATACCAAGCATGTCAATGAATACTTAAAACAAAACCATAGTTGGTTGAAAGATCTATCAGAACAGAATATGGCAACTCAAATGTAATATACATCACAGAACAGTAAATCATCATATACACATATACTGATACATAGCAGAGTACACAAAATAATATATGTCAAGTGGTATAGCAAACCATAATATACAGACGAGTCAATAGAATAAATCAGAGTTGCTACAAAATAGGACTACACAAAAAGCCATGACAAAAGAAGCTAGCGGAGTAGTCCATGTGGAAGCAAAATAGGCTAAGTCCAAATGTATCTAACCTGAAACATCTCGGTGTGACCCGAGTATAAAATACACGGGTCAGTCTAGCTAAACAAATCAGTTAGATAAACTGAACAACAATAAACCTGCAAGGTTACAAAGTATAACAAATATCTCTGGAAGAGATAACATAATCATCAACAAAAGATGAATCATATAGAACAAGCCTCATATCATCGGCAACATATAGGAACAAAGGATAAGAATATCCCAAAGCAAGCCATAAGGCAATAACAAATACCAATAAGGTACACAAGTTCCGCAAGGTAAACGCTATGCATCATGCGGCTCATAATGACCAACACCGAAGGGCGATACCAAGGGAATATACATATGAATGAAACATCATAAAATTGCTCGAGCTCGGTACTGTACAAACAAGGATCCATGAGCCCGAAGACTCCAAACCCAATATCACCCATGCGGCTCATAACGACCAACATCGGAAGCAATACTAAAGGGCAACCCAATATCACCCATGCGGCTCATAACGACCAACATCGGAAGCGATACTAAAGGGAAACAAACCCGAAGGCACAAACCCGAAGGCACATACCCGAAGGCAACAAACCGTAGTGGTGAAGGTCAGAGACCCAGTACTGGACACCACTAACTGGCGGAATGTGTCATAACTCTCAAAAAGGAATCCGAAAAGTGGTAACGTGAGTCCCATAACCACTCGTTCGCACTAAACAGTTTAATATCCGTTAGTTAATTTCACACTCAAAGCAGTACAAACTTCACCTCATATCATCGGTAAACCAAACACAAAGGTCAAAACAATCAATCGAATAGGTCGGGGACTAATCGAAAAGATAAACGCACAGATTCATGGTCCGTGTTTTACCTAACCATAATCTCCCTTCCACTCCGCTCGAAGTGTGAAATTGTGTGTGCGTGTTAAATAGAATTTATAAATTGGAGAAACGAGCTTTTAAATGTGATCCGAGAGATTATTTTATAAAAACCCGTGGATGAAGTCAAGAATAAATTATCAAAGTCAAAGATGCAATAACAACTACTAAAAAGCAACTTGAATCGATAAAATTTTGAAAACAAATCAAAATATGCAAAAATAGGCAAAACAGGCAAAACATGAGCAGGTCGGTCGACCGGTTGCAGGGCTCGGTCGGCTGGCTAGATGCAGGAAATAAAAAAAAATCGACATGAGCAGGTCGATCGACCGGTTGCAGGGCTCGGTCGGCCGAACTGCATAAATTTGCAGTTTCTTCCCTTTTTTCCAATGAAATACAAGTTCTTCCAAAATGCGACCGTTCGAGCAATGGAGTTAAGAAGCCTTAGCCAATAGATACCCCAGTTCCATTAGCTCTTCGATTCGCTACCAAAAACATGTTCCAATATCAAAGTTAGGATCTTTAAGGAATTGAACCCAAACACTAAAAATTTGGATATTCACCAATTCAATCCAAACCAAAAGCAAGTGCATATAAACAAGGTGTTAGGAATTCATACCCAACATCTATGAAATCAAGAGAAGTAGGTGTGAGTTCAAAATTCACCTTTAACCCAAACAAAGAAGAAGAAGAAGCTCAACAACAAGGAGACGACCAACCAAACTCTACTCCAACTCAATAAGCTTCAATCTGAGAATAAAACAAGTATCTCCTAATTTAGGTTTAGGAAATTTTTTGAAATTGAAGAGGAGAAGAGTTGGAGAAGATGAAGCAGAGCTTACCAATGGATTCTCTTTGATTTTGGAGCAAGAATCAAGTTGGAAGTTGAAACTAGGGCTTGCAAATTTCTATTTCTCTTTCCCTTCCACCATTTCAGTTTTAGCTTGAGAAATGAAAATGAAAAGGAGATGAATGAAGAGAAGGGGCTGAGCTAGGGTATTTAGTTAAGCTAGTGGGCTGAACCCAACCCAAACCCAATAGAAAAAGTAGCCAAAATTTCACAAACTCCAAACATATCAAAGATTATACTCAAAAAGATCGCAAACGCCATTTTGGAACCAATGAAGGTAGTTTCGAGCTCCAATTCGGCCGTTCGCAAAAAGTAACATTTCGGACCTAAATCCGACTAACGACGCTATATTTAAATATATAATCGTTAAATATGCGGGTTGTTACAGATCTCCCCTCCTTACAAAATTGCGTCCCCGCAATTCCTAGAGACGATATTTGTAACAACTACATACATACAAAATTCAAAAGAAAAGGAAATAAGCTCGAGATGAAAAAACATACTTACCGTTTACAAGATAAGATAGAAAACCTGGATAAGATCGCTCAATAAACTCTCTGGTTTCCCAAGTACAGTCATTGGGATTAGCGGACCATTGAACTTTAACGAGCGGCACGTCCTTGTTTCGAAGGTGTCGCACCTCCGTGTCAAGTACGCGAATAGGTTGCTGTACGATAGATAAGTCCGGTGAGATCTCAAGCTCTTGCAAATCAGGAGAAGTAATAACAGAATCCGACTCCCGAAGACACTTCCGAAGCTGAGAGACGTGAAACACCTCATGAATACCAGATAAATGAGCTGGAAGTGAAACTCTATAAGCCACAGGGCCAATACGTCTAGTAGTAGAAAATATTCCTATAAAGCGAGGAGCCAATTTCCCAGTCGTACTGAAACGCATAACCCCTTTCAAAGGAGAAACACGAATAAAAACAAGATCGTCGATCGAGAACTCGAGAGGCTTCCTACGGTTGTCCGCGTAGGATTTCTGGCGACTCTGTGCCTCTTTCATTCTCAATCGAATAAGATCGATCTTCTCGGAAGAATCACGAACAAAATCTGGACCAAGAATAAGCTTCTCTCCAGATTCCAACCAACAAGAAGGTGATCGACATGGCCTTCCGTATAAGGCTTCGAAAGGAGCCATACCGATACTAGATTGAAAACTATTGTTGTAGGAGAACTCTACAAGAGGTAGATGATCCTCCCAACTACCACCAAAATCAAAAATACAAATACGGAGAAGATCTTCCAAGATACGATTCACCCGTTCAGTCTGTCCGTCAGACTGCGGATGATAAGCTGTAGAAAAATTAAGCTTTGTTCCCAAAGCTTGCTGAAGACTCTTCCAAAAATGACTCGTGAATGAAGGATCACGATCGCTCACAATAGAACTAGGAACACCGTGCAATCTCACGATTTCCTTGACATATAACTTAGCCAAATGCGAAGCTGTTCTATTAGACTTAATTGGGACAAAATGAGCAGACTTGGTGAGGTGATCAACAATAACCCAAATATTAGAATGGCCTGATCTCGAACGAGGTAGGCCGTCAATAAAATCCGTAGATATCTGATCCCATTTCCACAATGGAATTTCAAGAGGTTGAAGAAGAGCAGAAGGACGCTGATGTTCGGCCTTAAAACGCTGACAAGTTATGCAATTACTCACATAACTCGCCACATCGCGCTTCATGCCTTCCCAATAATAAAGACTACGCATATCGGCATACACCTTGCTACTACCGGGATGAATAGTATACTTAGAACGGTGATAGTCATCAAGAATGTCATGCCTAAGTGCAAGATCAGAAGGCATAAAAAGACGGTTCTTCTTATGAAGACACCCATGAGAATCAATGCTAAAATCCCGCAACGCCTCAGCACAGGATCCAGACTCACAAAGCTGAATAAGATGCAACAAATCAGGATCACGCCGTTGGGCATCGGCAATACGATCCAATAAAATAGGTCGAGCTCCCAAACTAAATAATAGGATAGGAGAATCAGAAGATGAACCTCGATCATGAATTTCACAAAAAGATAGAGTCTTAAGAATATCCCATTCGGCAAGCATCATAGAAATAACAGCCGAATGTTTGCGACTAAGCGCATCAGCAACACGATTACCCTTACCAGGGGTATACAGGATATCAAAGTCATAGGAGGCAAGAAACTCGAGCCAACATTGTTGTCTCATATTGAGTTCCTTCTGAGTAAACAAATATTTCAAAGATTTATGATCGGTATAGGGAATGAAGCGCTCGCCCAATAAATAGTGTCGCCAAATCTTCAAGGCAAAGACAATGGCGGCTAATTCAAGATCATGAGTGGCATAGCGAACTTCATTCGGACGCAGTTTCCTAGAAGCATAAGCAACTACCCGATCCTTCTACATAAGAACAGCACCGAGACCACTACTACAAGCATCGGTGTAGACAACAAGATCATGATTCCCCTCGGGAACCACAAGAATAGGAGTATTAGTGAGAAGTTCCTTCAATGCTAGAAAGGAAGCTTCACACTTGTCGGACTAATCAAAACGAATGCCTTTCCGAGTAAGGCAAGTGAGAGGAAGCACAACACGGGAAAAATCCTTAATGAACCGACGGTAATAACTCGCCAATCCAAAAAAATTACGAATCTCATGCACATTCTCAGGCCTCTTCCAATTCTGGATGGCTTCGATCTTTGAGGGATCGACAGAAATGCCATCGGAAGATACAACATGGCCTAAGAACTTAACCTTATTCTCCCAAAAATGGCACTTGGAGAATTTGGCTCTAAGCTGATGATGACGGAGAGTACTCAAGACAATTCTTAAGTGATTAGCATGCTCGGCTTCAGACTTAGAATAAATAAGGATATCATCAATGAAGACAAGGACGAACTTATCGAGATATTCTCGGAATACTCAATTCATTAGATCTACAAAGAAAGCAGGAGCGTTCGTCAAACCGAACGGCATAACGAGCCACTCAAAAGAACCATACCGAGTGCGGAAAGCTGTAAGAGGTATGCTATCCTCCGCGACTCGTAACTGATGAAAACCTGTGGCAAGGTCAAGCTGAGAAAAGACCTTAGCCCCACTCAATAGATCGAACATATCATCAATCCTAGGCAATGGATACCTATTCCTGATGGTTAACTCGTTAAGCTTGCGATAGTCAATGCAAAGCCTAAGAGTTCCATCGGACTTCTTCACGAAGACGACCGTGGATCCCCACGGAGAAAAACTTGACTGAATCAACTGCTTGGACTCAAGCTCTAAAATCTGCTTCTTGAGTTCCTCATTTTCCTTTGTAGACATCCTCGTAGGAGGACGACTAACTGGCTGCGCGCCTGGAATGAGATCAATGCGGAACTCAATTGCCCGCTTAGGTGGCAAACCCGATACAGGCTCAAAAACATCAGAAAAGTCACAAGCAATAGGAATACGAGATATATCATCACCATCTCGCGAATCAAGAGAATACAAAGCCATTTCGGAATTATCCACATCCCGAAGAATAAGAGATAGCTGAGTAGGCGAATCCGGATGTCGAAGATATACAATCCCCTCCGAACAAATAATCCTGGCATCATATCTCACTAGCCAGTCCATTCCCAAAATCATATCAAATCCCAGACAAGAAATAACATGCAGATTCGCACGAAAAGAAAAACCACATAAAACAATCTCAACATCATTACAAAGCAAGCTAAGGGTCGCGGATCCCCCAATAGGATTCACAATCCTTAAAGAAGTAACCAAACAAGAAACATCCAAAGATAAATCATCGACGAGCTTTTTCGATACAAAGGAATGTGAAGCACCCGTATCGAAAAAAACTCGTATACTATGATCATAAAATAAAATAGAACCTTCCAAAATAGATGGAGATATACCTTTGGGTTGAGAAGGACCTTCAGAAGCCTTGGCAGCATAAAGCCTGCTAGACTTGGCACCAGCCGGAACAGTAGGGCAAGCTGAAACATGATGACCTTCCTTCTTGCAATAACGGCAGAAGAGAGGCTTAGGACAAGCTCGAATAATATGATCCGGAGAACCACAATTGAAACACTTTCTAATGAAAGATGTTTCGGAAGACTGAGGCTGAGAGCTAGGACCACAGGTCTTCTTCTTCTTAGAAGGAAAAGGCCTGGACTTCTGAATTGGAAACGGCCTCTTGTTGGGGTTCTTGGAAACCTCAACATCAACATCACTATCACACTCCTTCTCGACGGTCTCGAGGTGAAGTGCCGAATCAACCAACTCCTCAAAAGAAAGTTTAAGCTGGAGCAACAAAGATTTCTTAAGATACTTCTTAAGACCAGAAACAAACTTCAAATTCTTCTTATAAGAAGTGCTGATGAATTCCAGACCATACTTAGATAAAGCCTCGAATGATGCAACATACTCAGAAACAGAAGATTTCCCTTGCTTCAACTCAAGGAAGCGATGGGTCAATAAAACTTTTTCAGATTCAGGAACGAACTTGAGTTCAAATCGCTCCCGAAACTGAGTCCAAGAAAGAGTAGACTCATTAATCTCGGCTACAAGAAGCTCATACCAATCAAGGGCACGCTCTTGTAATAAGCTAGAAGTTACAAGAACTCTATCATGGTCAGAAAGATCCAAACGAGAAAAGATACGCTCGCACGTGCGAAACCAAGCTTGGACTTCAAGAACGGATTCGGAGCCTTTAAACGGCTTTCCTCCAAGATGAGCAAAATCACTGCACTGACGTGCAAAGGCAGACTTGCGAGGTGGAGACACTCGAGGAGGAACTGAAGGCTGAGTGCTCCTAAACAACTCCAAAAACTGATCAGCAGACATATAAACGCCATCCGGATGTGTGCCACTGGATTGCCCAGCATCCGAACGTCGTCCCCTGCCTCTTCCAGCCATACGCTGAAGGTAAGATAAGAACAAGATTATTCACAAGGTAGATATTATAATATGGAATACTACGGAATAGAAATGCATTCCTAGACGTATTCCCAAACTCTATCTAACCTTGATGGAATAAAGAGACACGATGATTCAAAGATTTGTATCACTTGTACACTTTGATGTACCGTAATATGTGCATCTATTCTGTGTTTATCATATTTTATCCTGAACGCAGCTCTGATACCACGTTGTGACGCCCCACCTCTATACCCACGCTAGCCAAGAACACTACAAGGTAATGCCGTCAACTAACACGGAGAATAAGGCTGGTTAGGAGCGACCATCTATAGCTTTGCTCTAACTATCTATTGAATACATCGACAATAAACATACCAAGCATGTCGACATACCCAATGAATACTAAGAACAAAACCATAGGTGGTTGAAGGATCTATCAGAACAGAATATGACAACTCAAATGTAATATACATCACAGAACAGTAAATCATCATATACACATATGCTGATACATAGCAGAGTACACAAAATAATATATGTCAAGTGGTATAGCAAACCACAATATACAGACGAGTCAATAGAATAAATCAGAGTTACTACAAAATAGGACTACACAAAAAAGCCATGACAAAAGAAGCTAGCGGAGTAGTCCATGCGGAAGCAAAATAGGCTAAGTCCAAATGTACCTAACCTGAAACATCTCGGTCTGACCCGAGTATAAAATACACGGGTCAGTCTAGCTAAACAAATCAGTTAGATAAACTGAACAACAATAAACCTGCAAGGTTACAAAGTATAACAAATATCTCTGGAAGAGATAACATAATCATCAACAAAAGATGAATCATATAGAACAAGCCTCATATCATCGGCAACATATATGAACAAAGGATAAGAATATCCCAAAGCAAGCCATAAGGCAATAACAAATACCAATAAGGTACACAAGTTCCGCAAGGTAAACGCTATGCATCATGCGGCTCATAATGACCAACACCGAAGGGCGATACCAAGGGAATATACATATGAATGAAACATCATAAAATTGCTCGAGCTCAGTACTGTACAAACAAGGATCCATGAGCCCGAAGACTCCAAACCCAATATCACTCATGCGGCTCATAACGACCAACATCGGAAGCAATACTAAAGGGAAACCCAATATCACCCATGCGGCTCATAACGACCAACATCGAAAGCGATACTAAAGGGCAACAAACCCGAAGGCACATACCCGAAGGCAACAAACCGTAGTGGTGAAGGTCAGAGACCCAGTACTGGACACCACTAACTGGCGGAATGTGTCATAACTCTCAAAAAGGAATCCAAAAAGTGGTAACGTGAGTCCCATAACCACCCGTTCGCACTAAACGGTTTACTATCCGTTAGTTAATTTCACACTCAAAGCAGTACAAAGTTCACCTCATATCATCGGTAAACCAAACACAAAGGTCAAAACAATCAATCGAATAGGTCGGGGACTAATCGAAAAGATAAACGCACAGATTCATGGTCCGTGTTTTACCTAACCATTTAATCTCCCTTCCACTCCGCTCGAAGTGCGAAATTGTGTGTGCGTGTTAAATAGAATTTATAAATTGGAGAAACAAGCTTTTAAATGTGATCCGAGAGATTATTTTATAAAAAACCGTGGATGAAGTCAAGAATAAGTTATCAAAGTCAAAGATGTAATAACAACTACTAAAAAGCAACTTGAATCGATAAAATTTTGAAAACAAATCAAAATATGCAAAAATAGGCAAAACAGGCAAAACATGAGCAGGTCGGTCGACCGGTTGCAGGGCTCGGTCGGCTGGCTAGATGCAGGAAATAAAAAAAACTCGACATGAGCAGGTCGGTCGACCGGTTGCAGGGCTCGGTCGGCCGAACTGCATAAATTTGCAGTTTCTTCCATTTTTTCCAATGAAATACAAGTTCTTCCAAAATGCGACCGTTCGAGCAATGGAGTTAAGGAGCCTTAGCCAATAGATACCCCAGCTCCATTAGCTCTTCGATTCGCTACCAAAAATATGTTCCAATATCAAAGTTAGGATCTTTAAGGAATTGAACCCAAACACTAAAAATTTGGATATTCACCAATTCAATCCAAACCAAAAGCAAGTGCATATAAACAAGGTGTTAGGAATTCATACCCAACATCTATGAAATCAAGAGAAGTAGATGTGAGTTCAAAACTCACCTTTAACCCAAACAAAGAAGAAGAAGAAGCTCAACAACAAGGAGAAGACCAACCAAACTCTACTCCAACTCAATAAGCTTCAATCTAAGAATAAAACAAGTATCTCCTAATTTAGGTTTAGGAAATTTTCTGAAATTGAAGAGGAGAAGAGTTGGAGAAGATGAAGAAGAGCTTACCAATGGATTCTCTTTGATTTTGGAGCAAGAATCAAGTTGGAAGTTGAAACTAGGGCTTGCAAATTTCTATTTCTCTTTCCCTTCCACCATTTCAGTTTTAGCTTGAGAAATGAAAATGAAAAGGAGATGAATGAAGAGAAGGGGCTGAGCTAGGGTATTTAGTTAAGCTAGTGGGTTGAACCCAACCCAAACCCAATAGAAAAAGTAGCCAAAATTTCACAAACTCCAAACATATCAAAGATTATACTAAAAAAGATCGCAAACGCCATTTTGGAACCAATGAAGGTAGTTTCGAGCTCCAATTCGGCCGTTCGCAAAAAGTAACATTTCGGACCTAAATCCGACTAACGACGCTATATTTAAATATTTAAATATATAATCGTTAAATATGCGGGTTGTTACAGATGTGATCAGTTAGAACTTGATTCGTTAGGTCATAAGTTTGCATGCAATTTGTATGTTTTTTTATTTCGTAGAATTCATGATCATTTTAGGTATGGATTGGTTCGGTAAGTATGAGGTTAGGATATTTTGTCAAGATCAGGAATTATCATTGAGTCACCTAGATAGTCATAACCGAATCATCTTCTCAGTGGAGAATTCTAGCAAGAGTGTTTGTGCTTTGTTAAGTGCCATGGAGGTCGGAGATGAACTTAGTCAGGTTCATGTAGCAAGATAATTTGTAGATGTATTTGAGCCGATCACTGGATTATCACTGAAATGAGCTATAAAGTTTTGGATAGACCTTGTAGCAGGAGCTAAACCTGTCAGTAGACCACCTAAAAGAATGACAACGATAGAGATGAAGGAATTGAAGGTACAGTTGGTGGACCTTGAGGAATTTTATTAGAACAAACAGTTCACTTTGGGGAGAGGCTATGCAGTTCGTAAATAAACCAAATGGGTCATTAAGGATGGCATCGACTATCGTAAGTTAAACGAAAGGACGATCAAGAATAGGCACCCTCTACCGAGGATAGATGATCTGTTTGATCAGTTGAGTGGAGCCAGAATATTCTCCTAATTGGATTTGGCGATGGGGTTCCATTAGTTGTGAGTGGCGGAGGACATCTTTCCTTTGACGGCATTCCAGACTAGATATGGTTCGTATGAGTGGTTGGTGATGCCATTTGGATTGACAAATGCACCTGCTTTCTTCGTTGGTTTGATGAACCGGGTTTTTCGAGAGCACTTGGATAGGTTCGTTGGTATTCATAGATGACACTTTAGTATACCGAAAAGATGAAAGAGAGCATAAGATTCATCTTAGACTGGTGTTGGAGATGCTGAGACAGAATCAGCTGAAGGCGAAGTTTTTCAAGTGTCATTTTGGAAGAAAGAGATTAAATTTCTTAGTCATGTGGTTTTAGACGAAGGATTGTTAGTTGATCCAGTTAAGATTGATGCAGTCAATAATTGGAAGAGACCAGAGACGGTAACCGAGATCAGGGGTTTTCTTGGACTTACTGGCTATTATCTGAGATTCATTAAGGATTTCTCGCAGGTAGCAGCACCTTTGACTAAGTTGACTAGGAAGGATGTGAATTTTGTTTGGTCCAACAAATTTGAGGAAGAGTTTCTTAAGTTAAAGCATTTTTTAACCAATACGCTAGTGTAAGTAGTTCCAGATGGTAATGAAGGGTTGGTAGTATATGCTGATGTATGTGGGACTGGATTGGGAGTAGTATTGATGCAAAGGGGTAAGTTATTGCTTACACATCAAGGCAGCTTAGACCGCACGAAGTTAGATATCCTACTCAAGACTTAGAGTTAGCTATGGTGATATTTGCCTTGAAGATTTGGAGGCATTATCTCCTAAGGGAAAGACATTTGAGTTATATACCGATCACAAGTCATTAAAGTATATATTCTCTTTGAAGGAGTTGAATACGAGGCACCAGAGATGGCTGGAGTACTTGGCTGCTTATGATTTCGGTATAGAGTATACTCTTGGGAAAGGAAATAAGGTAGCAGACGCTCTCAGTAGAAAACATCAGAATGTGGTATTGGCTATGTTAGCAGAATAGAAGGATCTATAAGCTTTAGCCAACTATAGTGTGCGGCCGAGATCTACTGCTAGTTCTGGTCAGGGTACTGCCATGTTGTCCTGTTTGAAAGTTCTACCAGTGTTGATCGAGAGAATTGCTTCTAAACAGAAAGAGGATCCATTATTAGCTAAGAGGATCAGAAGGCTTGAGGTTAGAACTGCGGTCGATGGTTTGAAAGATTTTTGTCTTCACCTGAGAGGATAGTTGAGAAAGAAGGGACGGTTATGTGTTCCAGATGTGGAGAACTTGAGAAGAGAAATTCTTGAGGAATGTCATCGATCCAAGTTTACGATTCATCCTGGAGGCACCAAGATGTATCAAGATATGAAGAAGAGCTTTTATTAGAAAGACCTGATGAGGGATGTTGGCTTATGGATAGGCAGTGTGTAAACTGTCAACAAGTGAAAGTCGAACATCAAAAGCCGAGTGGTTATTTCAGCCTCTAGATATTCCAGTTTGGAAATGGGATTCGATATCCATGGATTTTATTGATGGATTTCCAAGTTCAAGGAGAGGAAATGAAAGTATATGGGTTATTGTAGACAGGTTGACCAAAAGTGTCCATTTCATTCTAGTAAAGTCGACCAGGACGGCACCAATTTTGACGAAGTTGTTCATGAAGAACATAGTTAGACTTTATGGAGTTCCTGATAAAATAGTTAGCGACAGTGTTGCTTTATTCACTAGTGAATTCTGGAAGAGTCTATAGGATGTGTTAGATACTAAGCTCAAGATGAGTACCGCATATCACCTATAGACGGATGGATGGACATAGAGCGTCACTAAGGTACTTGAGGATTTGTTGAGAGCTTGTGTATTGGACTTTGGTGGATCTTGGGAGGACCATCTACATTTGATTGAGTTTTCCTATAATAATAACTATCAGATTGGTATAGGAATGACGCCATTTGAAGCTTTGTATGGAAGACTATGCAAATCGCCAACATGTTGGTTAGAGACTGGAGACAGATTGGTCTTAGGTCTAGATTTGGTTAGAGTAGCGTCAGAAAAGATTGAGTTAATCCGAGGATGGATGAAGGAAGCTCAATACAGGCAGAAGAGTTACGTAGATATGAGGCGTAAGGACCCAGAGTTCTCATTGGGAATAGGGTTTTCATTAAAGTATCACCAATGAAGGGTGTGGTATAATTTGGAAAGTCAGGAAAACTGGCACCGAGGTATATTGGACCGTTTCCAATCATAGAGAGGATTGGAAGCTCGCATATAGAGTAGAGTTACCGAGCAGTTTGGCAAGTTTTCATAATGTGTTTCATTTGTTCATCTTCGTAAGTATGTGCACGATCCAGAGACTACTATCACTCCGACTGCATTAAAAGATCTAGTAGTAGAACCCGATCTAACAGTTGTTAGGAAATCATTTCGGGTAGTAGCGAGAGATGATAAGAGGTTAAGAAACAAGACAGTCAAGTTGGTGAATGCTCAGTGGAGCAACAACGTGAAGGATTGTACTTGAGAAATAGAAGACATGGTTAAGGATACTTATCCTGGGCTGTTAGGAGGGTTTGTCCTATATTTGTTTTACATTTATTTATTGGTTGGTAGGATATACTAGCTTTTGTTTGCATGGTTATTATGCTTGTATGTAGTCCTTACTGAATTTCAGGACGAATTTCTTTAAGAGGGGAGGCCTGTACACCCCTAATTTTTGTTTAAAATTATTTAGGACATTTAATTGGATAAATTAAATAGAATAATTTGGTTGATTAAGGAGTTGAGATTTAATTGTCAATCAACTTGGTCATGGCTAAACTAATGAATGTATAAGTATGGTTTATAATTTATAAGTTAGGAAAATAAGGGGAGGACAATATGGGAATAGCCACACTCATATACCCTTAAACCCTCTTTATTTTCATGTACCATTTCATAAATCAAAATACACATAAAAGAGAAGTTATAGCCAGCCATAAAAACACCTTAGGAGATCGGCAAACTTGGATAATCCAAGAGAGAAAGCAAGAATGATAAAGCTAGGACAAATCTCAAATTCCAACAACTTAATCAAAGTGAATAATAGTCTAAACCATATCATTTATCCTTGTTTTGGTTTGATTATGGATAGTAACCGAATGTATTTTGCTATGTTAATCATGTTTAGATCTAATAATCATTGTTTAGGTAGAATAATGATTTATGGTGATTTATTGGAATTTTTATGAAATTAAAATGATGGGTTTTAAAGTAAAAACCTTAGTAAACGATCTCCAAATGACTTTATTTTTGAATATGTTGTGTAAACATAATTTTGAAGATGTGTTTTTAATATCATAATTTTCGGAGTTAATAAGAATATTTTATGAATTTTCTAAGATGAAAAAGGCATTTATTTTGGGTTTTAATTATTAGAAATAATAAAATAATGAATTTTGCTCTGAAATTTTTATATGATGTAGAGAATGTTATTTCATATTTTTGGTGGATTTTTGAGATTTTTTTTCCAAGTGATTTCGATTTATTATGAATTTTCTAAGCTAAAAAGGCTTAATAATTATATTAAAATATAAATATAATTAATTATTTTGAAAATAATTTTGGAAATGATAAACTCTGATCTATAGCAGTTTTTCTACAAATAAAGTGCTAAAGTATGTCATTAACCAATAGAAATTTGACAAAGAATAGAAGCCGGTGAAAAGAATATACTTTAATTAGCAAAATAACAGTTTTCAAGTTATTTACGACTCTATCATTCGACGTTAACGAAAGAAACTTTCAACTGCATCATTCTGTAGCAGTTCTGGACCCTTCTGTAGCATTTTCGAAAGCACCTTTCGACTTTGTCGAAAGCACTTTTCGATTGCATCATTCGACAGCAGTTATGAACCCTTCTATAACATTTTTGGAATTACCTTTCGACTTAGTCGAAAGCACCTTTCGACAGCATACTTTCTCAGCATTTTCAGACCTTTCTGTTGCATTTTGAAAGCACCTTTGGACTCAGTCGAAAGCTCCCTTTCCACATCAGTTGTATATGTAGCGGAAGCTCTTTTGTAGCAGTTTTCACCAGCTTTGTTTACATCTTTGTTTACAAACTTCAAATAGGCATAACTTTCTAAACGTAATCCCGTTTTTCTATTTGACCGCTCTATGGAATGGAAACCATCATTTGAACATAATGGAATAGGTTAAAGACCTTAATTATACACCTATAAAAAGTCATAGCTAAAACAATGTTTTAAATTTTCGAAGGAGTTGATTTCTTTGCTTTCGAATACTGTTTTCTTTGCCTTCGAAGGGGATACTTTTGAAGGGGTTGTAAAATTATTTTCTTTTAACCAAGTTTTATACTTTCGAACATGGAACTTTCAACTGATTTTGAAGCTAAGCTTCTAAGGTTGAATGCTAATACTTTAATATATTCGAAATGTTTAGAAAGATAGAATTTAAAGTATTATAAAGTAGGAGCCTAATGTTTTTAAGAGCTTTTGAAGGAGGTTATCCAATGAAGTCGAAAGCTAGGTTTCGAAGGTATCGAAAGGTTTTATGACCTAAACACTATATTTAAAGGAAAAACCATGCCTATATTAAAGGAGTTTTTATACAGTTTAAGAAGAATCTATCTTTGATAAATTAAACCCAAAGGAGTTGTATTGCTATGTTGTTATATTGCTTCTTCTAATATGGATATATTCACTTTATAATGGACCCATAGCCACATTTTGGGGGGAAAATGGTAGGAGAACCAGTTAGGTTACCCAGTAGTGAATATAAATTAAATAAGCTCCTGAATGAGTGGAATTGCATCCGGTAGGTCAGGAAAACTAGAATATAGGATGCTAAAATATAAAGGAAAGATATTGGCAGGGGCCAATAGGTTTACAGTAAACCCATGAAAACTGCATGATATTGGCATGAGCCGATAGGTTCATTGTTAGCCCATGAAAACCATGTATAAAAGAGGACGTCATATACGTAGGTTCGTAGTTAGCCCATGAAAACTATGTGTAAATGAAGTTGTCAAATAGATAAGTTCATAGTAAGCCCATGAAAACTATGTAATTGGACAGAGAGTCCATAATTGTTTAACCGATTATTAGTCAGTCGATGAAAACTAATAGGTTAATAGTAATCCTAAAAACTATAATTGAGACAGATAGTCTAAATTGAATAGGGATGGGTAATCCAGAATTAATTCAATTGTGGATGCAGGACCACGGTATATGATTTTATAAATGATTTAGGATACTAGTGAGGAGAAAATCCATTTCACTAAGGGGCATGGTCTCACTAGATATCCAAATGATTTGAGATGATGGACTATCATTCATACCAGACATTATGTTTGACCCAAAGTTTCTATTTTCCCCTTAAACTCTCGGGTACTCGATTGATTTTGAGTAGTTTGAGGTTTAGGGTTTTCAGGTTCTCTTCTTAGACGAATAAGCTTCTAGAGGCATGCATGAGGCATATAATTATTTAGAGATATCTTTTTTCGCTGTGTGTTTTGTTTGTAAAGGCAGATTTATTGGTCTTATTATATACTCTGATAAACCAAGGGGTATCTTCATATGTCGCTCTTGGTGTATGCGTAATAATTATATTTTGCTGAACGTCGTTAATGTTTTGGTGTAATGAACATGAAATGTTTTGAATGGAATGTGGAAATATGTTTTTGAATTATTATTTTTTCCATATTCTTGTGACCTATTTACCAATGAATCTAGTACCGTCGTATTTGGTCGTCGAAGATTAATGAATGTGGATGACTGCAGCATTCGTGGCCATTATTTTTAGGCCTTTAAATAGGGGGCTATTACAGGTATTGGCATGGCCTAATTTATGGAGAGACTATGTATATGTGTTATTTTTATTATTTAAATTTAAAAATATTCAACAAAACATACCCAAAAATCTCGATCTTCAATCGAGGAGTGCCGCCTGGTGTTCTATATGTTATACCCCTATTTCGAACATAGTGGAACTAGTCTCGAGCTCTAATTCGATCATATGCAGAAGAAAACTTTTCAAATCTAATTATTATATTAAATTTTTAATATTAATTTGTACGCGTTTCGAAGTCGCACAACCAAACGATTCGTCTAATTGCCATGAAATTCGACGGCGTAATATAATTCATTATTACGGTTCTAATGAAACTAATTTCTTAGAAATCCAAGACAGTGCCTCGGAATACCAATTTCACAGATTTAAATATTGTTTATATTTTAATTTTCGATATTTATCCAGTCCATTTACATTTGGAAATAAATTTACAAATTGAATTTACCAATATTATTTCTTAATTAAAAGGAGTTAAATAAAATTATTAAATCCATTTAGTTAATATTTAATTCACAATTCAAATATCTAATTACTCCCTATATTTGAATTATCGGTTGTTAAATTCTAAAATTCACTTATTTAAATATTTAAAATTATTTAAACGTTTAATAATCAAATGACCAAAATTTTGGATTGTTACATTTTCCCTCCCCCCACCTTAAATGAATTTCGTTCCCAAAACTCGTAAGAAAGAAAATGCTTCCAAACCCTTTAGTTTAAAACTATCAATTTGAAATGAGTTATTAAACTTATTTTCAAAAACAATTAGCTAGGATAGATTTTAAAATTTCCAAGTCATTCAAATCTATTCACCTATACCAGTTGGTTTCCCACGTTCATTCATTTATCCTAAGTTATAACTCAGAAAATCAAAATTTCAGTTATAAATTTTTTTCCAAGATTCTCAAAAAATTTCTAGCTCTTAATTTTACGGAAAAATTTCGCCAGCGTCTCCTTTGCACTGCTCGATCGGTACAACTACAAATGACCTCTACAGACACTAATCCAATCAAAGAAAACAAAAGCCAAGTGGTCTTCCATATTTGGGGTATAAAATCACCAATCAAATTAAATTTTCTAAATTTACTACGTACCTTTTTCGTTTGATTTATATTTTGGCAAGTACTTTATTATCTTCTATGCAAATGCAGGTGCACAAGAATCAAATAGCGATCTCCTGCATACTTGTACTTATGAAATCTAACTGAAATCAGGCTGACAAAAACAATGTGATGTAACTCTACATGCAAAAACTAGATATAAATCTACATGCGACCAATAACATATCTCAATCATATGCAAAAAAATACAGAGAATATTCTGTAATAGGTGTTATGCATCTAATTATTTCAGATAATAAAGTTAGATCTAAATACCTGGGTTTTTCAATTTTAAAAAAAATATTTTTCAATTTCTCAGACGAGAAAATCAAAGATCAAAATCAAAATGACAAGGAAGGGAATCCTCCAAATAAATCATGGTGAAACTCTTAAACAACATGGAGCATCCAGTGGTATTCCAGTACATCCAACACATCAAATAGAGTGAATAAGTATTTTCCCTTTCCCAAAATCTTCAAAAATCTTTTTCTTTCTTTTTTCAAAATTCCCTAGATTTAAGTCCTAATAACATCAATTCAAAATCCCTTTGTTTATAAATTTAAACTTTATAAACAACGATATATGAAATCACACAACCAATTATTCAATTCAATCAAATCAATCAAATTCCGAGAGTGAATAAACTAAAACTAATAATTAATCAAATTTCATAAGGGAAAACTTGTCACTTAACATTGTTTCGAAATGTCAAATGGCTGACAAACAAATTTTAACTTAGGTTCAAAACTTTCTTGATTGTCCAAAAATATAGATAATTATCTTAGCGTACCATTTTGCTCATTAGCCTTTGCTTATTGCTTAGAAGATTATCCAAATTCACTCGGACAAAATGGTCTGTTATACTCTATGTTTTATTAGTTTCTTAATTATATTAAAATTTTTCTAAATCACTTATATTTTTACTTTATATTTTATTCAATACTAAAATTATTTATGAATTATTTCATAAATTCACACCCAAGTTCCAAAATAATTTATAAAGTCCTATCTTTATAGAAAATCAAATAATAACTTATTCCACTTTATTTACTTGTATAATACTCCTCTATATCCTAAGAGTACATACAAATTTTATTTTACTCTTTTTTCCCAAGATTTGGATGGAGATCCAATCAATTAATGGTTACTTAAAACTGAGTCAACGTATTAACCTTTTTAACTTAGAGTGTTAAGACGTATAATTTTTTCATGGGTTGAACCAAAACGGTAAATAATTTATACTACTTAGAGTTTTAAACAAAAGTTTTGGTTTTCATAAAAATAATGTTTATCAAAACCTTCCTATTTAATTTACCCCAATTTAAACCTATGTTAAATTATTCCACATATATCTTATCCGAGGAATAAAAAAAATCTTATTTAACAATCTTTTATTTGAAATACATTTTCTTTTGGAACCAATTCCCTTTTGGGAAACTTAAAATAAATACCCAATTTTAATTTTAAAACTCAACTTTGAAAGCACATTGCATATACTTTTATATATAATAACTTCAAGCAATTTAGTTATTAAAACTCACGTTGGGTTTATTTGGATTTGAACTCACTTTGATATCACAACGATAAAGATAATAATTTACTAAGTACTCCACAACATTCGCCTGAGCAAACATCTGATTGTCACTTAGAAATTTACTCAGATTACCACAAAATAAATCGAAACAATTTCCTCCTAATTATTCCAAATAAAATGCATTCCATTTAAAATTTTGCTTTTCAAATATTTTTACTTTCAATTACAACTAGAAATACTTCTATTTCATTCCTCAAGAATTCTTTTGAAATTATTTTCAAAAATTTTAGGATTTAGATTCAAAATTCCTTTCTAAACACCTTAACTCACTATTATTAAATGGCGAGTTTTTTACTTAATCATATTCTTCGAACACCTTATAGTCAAATCGTAAAAATTAATTTACAAAGGGTTCGTTTTAAATCAAGCGATAAATGATACTAATTAGACCAAGCACAATTTAGCAATTAACAAACAATAGTCAATGCTTCTCATTTAAGTTAAGCACAACTGAACAAACAATAGCGATAATAAATAAATATCATCACATTTGAACTAATACACTTTATAACTATGAAATATATTTTAATTATAAACAATATCCAGTGAAATGAAGTATGTGTTATTCTAATTATAAATTCATTTGAACCAATACACTTTATAACTATAAAGTATATTCTAATTTAATTAGAATATACTTCATAATTATATTTCGTAAAATGATGTTTAAATCGGTTTAAATTAAATTGAAATCTATTAACAAACAAATGAAAGGAGTATTTTGAAAAAAAATTAAAATAATAATAATAACAAATAACATATCCATTAACAATACATAGCCCAAAGCCCGATGAGATTAAACTCCATCTCTTTAACAATTAGCCCCACTAGCCCATCGACCAACTCATTTTCTATTCAAAACAAAACCCAATCCTAGCCCTAACTGCATTTGTCCCAAATCAGTTATACATACACACACACATATACAGAACAAACTGAAATAGCAAAGTGTTATCGCGAGCAAGGGGGAAACGCGCGGTCGACATTGACGAGGGAAGGTGGCACGTACGGCGATGACGGGAGCAACGACGATGTAGTAGTGGCGCGTTCGTGAGGGCAAACTTCGACCTGGGTTCTTGTGATGCTGGCTTCAGGTGGCGGTCGAGGCCGTCAATTGTAAGAGAGGAACTAAGGCGTGTATTTGGGTTTTGACGTTGGCGATGTTGGATATGAGAAAAAGTCGGAGGCACATTTGTGGAGTAGTAATAGTGAGAGGCTGCTCGTGACCGGGATGTTGGCTGAGGTGATTTTTTTTGCCGCGGTCAATGCATGGATGAAGGAGGCAGTGGTCGATATCAGCTTTGTGTGACTATTTTCTTCGCATTGTTAAGGTGAGTTATCTTATAACTCACACACCTATATCTATGCAAGTTTATTCCGTATGTATGCCTCATTTGGGATTACGTTAATGATTGAAAGGGAATGATAGAATTAAATAAAATTGATGATGTAGTTTCAATTGGTTGATGCATGAATTGGTTTAATAGAATGTTTGAAATATTGGATTTGAATCAATAGTTAAAAATGAATTAAATGGTTAAAATAAGATTACATGTTAAAATTTATATTGTTCATTGTAAGTTGGGTTAAAGTTTGAAAATACATACATTGTTGTATAATCGGAGTTTGCCGGAAAGTAATTCGGATTGATAAACAATTCTGTATCAAGGAATTATATTTTATAGAGTGATTTTGGCTCTAGATGTTGGATTTTCGTTGGATATTTTTTTAAATTATTTAATTTTTTTAAATGAATTACAAAAATGAGGTTTTATGATCCTTATTGGAAATTAGTTTATAAAATATATAGTTAAATCGTAATATCTTCTTAACTTAATACTTATCATAAAATTTCTAATTAAAATTTTCAAAAATAGGTAATATTTATTTACAAAATCATTTCAAAATTATTCTTTATCAGTATATAATTTTGGAAATGCTGAGAAGCAAAAGATAAAATATAGTATTATTTTATAAAATTGATTATGAAAGTAATAAAAAAAACTCAATTTCAAACAATTTTAGTTATAAAAGCTATTTAAATGATTTCAAAAAGAGTTTGAAAGCCTTTGAGAAAATTATATCTTTATTTGTATGTATATGTATTTAAACAGATTTCAGAATAAAGTAAGGTGCCAATTATGAAAAGTAAAGCTTTGTTTTAAAATAAATTTAATTAATATTTTTAAGTTTGTAGTTAGTTTATGGTCATAAAGTGTTTATGAAGTAATATTGTATATATCTATATAGATTTGAAATAAAGCAAATTATCAAATATTAAAATATTGTTTTAATTCAAAGACCTAATAAAGAAATTTTATTTTAAGACTTAAAACTTTGTAACTCTTTTCTTTTTATATATGTGAGCTGTTGGATTTCAGAAGCGATAAAAGTTTAAAAAGTGAATTATAGATAAAATATTTTAGAAATCATTTTCTATATGATAAAATTATAATAATTTCTTTCGACTTATAAACTATTGTCGGCCTTTATTGTATTTAGCTTTTGGCTATTTCTATGCAAGCTTGAATAGGATTTTTGTTGAATTTCTTGATTTTCTATGAAACAAAGAATTTTAATAAACGGTTGAATTGTCGGGAGGTATGTGACACTTTGTACAATTCATTCACTTATTATTATAATTTGTTAAATAGAGTTTGAATGAAAATTACTAGCTTTTAGTAAATACATGAATTTACTATCTAGTACGGGACAGTTGGTTAAATTCTTGTGATTACTGGAGTGACAGTAATTAACATTTAGAGTTGTATTATCTTAGGGTGTTTGGATTTTTGACCGATGGATCCCCGAGAGAAGACAACTCATTTTTCGTCGATCTAAGAATCGATACATTTTTAGATTTGGGTAGGCATATCTCTTTCGGGTGATCTATTATGATGCAAATACGGCCTTCTCTTTCAGAAGGCAGATTTTTGCATGCATCATAATCCATAGATACTACAACCTACCAGTTTATTTTGTTTTATACATTTAGACTATGTTCACCTCTTTCGGAAGGTAAATTTACATAGGACAGATTTGGTACACAGCTGCTCATTTATTTGAGCGGTGTCCCTAATCTGCAGCCTCTTTCGGAAGGCTTACTCTCTATGTAACGGACCCCTTTTGTTAGATTTCGTGTCATTGTATTAAACTGATGGATGACTGTCAATATTATTTCATTATTGATGATTATTTGTTCAGAGATTTTTAGTAGGATATTCTGTATTCTCTACGGCTCTGAGTGTTGAATCTTAAGTTTTGATTACTGATAAGAAATTCAAGCAACACAACGATTCATGAATCTATGACCACTACGAAGACCAGACTCAACGACTCGATGTATGGTTCATATATGCTATATATTTAAGCTAGAGTCAAGTACTATATATATTAGGGTCAAGTCTAGTGGCTATGTCAAAATCCTTTCCTTAAATATCATCACCCCCTCTCGTACACACATATGCATTGCATTCATTTTAAATATTTCCATTTTCAACATGCTTGCATTCAGGTTTCGGAAATGACACGGTTCAATCCACTGAACTGATGCCCTCGGTCGACTAAACCTATGCATAAATTTTAAAAAAATTATTACATGGACCAGTCGACTGAGTGCAACATTCAGTCAACTGAATTAGTGCATATTCAAATATATGTGCACTTTTTGAATTCAGTCGACTGAAGCTATCTGGGCAGTCTACTGAACACTGTATAACTGTCATTTTTTTTGAAAAGACGCTTTTTTTTGAATAGCCTTCTCCCTTACGAAGGGTTGCAGCCATTGATATTCGTTGAGATCTTTTCACCAGAAGCTGCAACTCCTTATCAACTGTATATGCTTGAGTTTCAATGATCGAATCACTTAGTTTACTTTTCTCTCTTTGTCTTACTTGAATTATATTACCTGAATCTATTGCTTTCTTGAATTCATATATTCATTGCTTACGATCACAATTCCATATTTTGCAAGCAATTTGAAACTTCCTATTCTTCATATACATACAATCATACACATCATTCTTGAGGAAAAGATTATAGGATGGATGTACTGCAATTGACAAATCCGTGTTATTAAAAGAACACAAAAGGTCAAAATAATCAATCTACTTTGTATTCAAGTCATGTTCGGTTTCTCAGACGGTTAAGTCTTGTTCGGTTGCTCAGACGGTCAAGTCCTGTTTTGTTGCTCAGGCAGTCAAAGTCCTGTTTGGTTGCTCAAGCGGTGTAAACCTATTCCTCCGATTTAAGTGAAGACTACTAGTTTAAATTCCAGAAGGAGTCTAAGACTGGACGTAGAATAAGAAGTTCGAACCAGTATAAAAATCTCCGGTGTCAATTTTACTTTACCACTATTTTATTTTATAGTTATTTTCCGCACTAGATTATAAGTATGTGTGTGTGTGTGTGTGTGTGTGTTCCATATTACACGATCCTACAACACAGTCACTTTAATTTGGTATCAGAGCAAGGTCTTCTTATAACCGTAACATAGTTATCTAATATTTTAATATGGAAAACAACACTAGCACCGTAACTAACATTAGTTTTCTTAAAGGTCAATCTACTGCATGACCATCTCTATTCAATGGAATGAACTATAACTATTATGCTACTAGGATGAGAATTTATGTACAAGCTAATAGTTATGAAACCTGGAATATTACTCAAACTGAATATACCATACCTACGACAAAATATTCACAATGGTCTAACACATAAAAACTGGATGTTGCTGCAAATGCTAAAGCCATGAATATGTTATATTGTGCATTGGATAAGAATGAGTTTAATAGAGTAAGAATGCGTAAAATGGCTTATGAAATTTGGCATACACTTAAAGTTACAATGTAACAAAGTAAAGCAGAGTAAATTTTCTATGCTCAAAAATCAGTTCCAGAATTTCAAAATGAAGCAAAATGAAACAATAAATGAAATGTACTCTAGATTTCAAAATATATATCATTCTCTATTAGCATTAGGAGAAACATATACGGACTTTGATATTGTTTTTGAAAAATCCTCAACTCTCTAACGGATGAATAGGAACGAAAGGTCTTAGCGATCGAAAAAGCTAACGACATTTCAACCATCAAACCAGAGGAGTTGATAGAAAATATAATGTCTTATGAAGTTAATCTTCAGGCAAAAGGAGTACAAGCTCAAGATAATAAGAGTACAGCATTCTAAGCGGAAAAGGATGAATCAGATTTAGATGAGGAAGATAAGGCATTCATCTCTAAAAATTTCAAAACGTTTTTGAAATTCAAAAAGAGCAACAAATTTAGAAACAAGAATAGCTCCAGCAACAATAACAACAACAACAAACCATCATCTTCTGCTAAAGAATGTTATAAATGTCACAAGAAATGTCACATCAAGAAAGACTGTCCTAATCGAAACAAAGATAAATATAAGCACAAGAAAGACAGATTCAAAAAGAAAGTTTTCTCTATCACTTGGGGCGTAGTGACTCAGACAGTGATACAGAATATGCCAACGTATGTTTTAAGGCCACAAATGACGAGATGAGTGATCTAAATTTTGATGATTTATTGGAAATAAACTCTGAATTAATTGACAAACTAAGAGACATCAAAAGAAAGTATAAAGAAACACTTAAAACATTAAATAGGACTGAAATTAAGGTAGATATATTAAGAGATGAGAAACAAATTTTTGAAGAAGAACTTGAAATTACTCAAGAATCTTATTATAATACGACATCTCAACTTTCTATGTTAAGTCAAGAAATAGAAACTCGAAAAGAAAAGAATGATGCTCTATTGGTTGAAAATCATGATCTTAAAGCTTGGATTAAAATATTGGAATTAGATAATTCTGGTCTTAAAACAAAATTAGATAATATTGCTAAAAATATCACTAATTTTAACAAAGGTAAAAAAATATATTTCTAAAATTATTGAAAATTCTCAGGCTGTTTCAAATAAAAGAAGACTAGGATATAAACAAGTTTCCAAAGTTATTCCATAGAAAAAGAATTCCTTATATAGAAATTTCAAAAGGAAGAATAATAAAATTGAAAACCCTAGTTAAAAAGTTACAAATTATTCTAAATCAATTAAGATTTAGGTTCCTAAAACAAATAATTCTTTAGTTAGAGATAAATATATAAAATCTTTCATAAAAACTATTCATAAAAATAAAGATTTTATTTTTGAAAGGAATTCTGAACCCTCTTGGTTTTGGCTTCTTGAGACCTAACTCTTATGACCCAAATAAAATGGTTGGTTCCAATGTTTATTCTATATTCTGTAGTACCACCTAAAAAGAGAGGAAAATGGATATTGGATAGTGGTTGCTCGGAAAACATGACAGAAAACAAAGAAATGCTAACGAACATTGTCTTCTCAGATGGAGGATCTGTCACTTTTGGAGACAATTCCAAAGGATATATCATCAGCAAGGCGATGTGAGCAATAATGGTATATTTAATTCACCTCTTATTATAAATGTTTTATTAGTTAAATTTAAAACACAACTTACTTTGCATCAGCTAATTACGTGACAATGTGGCTATGAGATGTATTTGACTCTTTATAGTTTTTGAATGCTTACATAATTATCCATGTTAAGTATATACTCTTATCTTATAAATGTTATTAGTTCGAAAACTCACCTTTTTGTCGATGACAAAAAGGGAGAAAAATATTGCTCTTTACTATTTATATGGAACTAGAAGCATGGATTAAGGGGAAGAAACAACAAAGATAAGGCTAGCGTATGTTCAAGGGGAGGTGTAGAACACCAAGGTACGAAGTAATATTGTCGAGATTCATTCATATCAAATGGAGTTTTCATCATCAAAAAGAAGGAGAATGTTGGATCTTAAGTTTTGACTAATGACAAGAAATTCAAGCGACATAACGATTCATGAATCTGCAACTACTACGAAGACCAGACTCAACGGCATGATATATGGTTCATATATACTATATATTTAATCTAGAGTCAAGTACTATATATATTAGGGTCAAGTCTAGTTGCTTTCTCAAAATCCTTTCCTCAAGTATCATCACTCCTCTTGTATACGCGTATGCATTGCATTCGTTTTAAATATTTCCATTTTAAACATGCTTGCATTTAGATTTCAGAAAAGACACAGTTCAATCGACAGAACTGATGCCCTTGGTCCACTGAACTTGTGCATAAATTTTTAATTTTTTTTACATGGACCAGTCGACTGAGTGCAATACTCAGTCGACTGAATCAATGCATTTTCAAATACATGTGCACCTTTTGAATTCATTCGATTGAAGCTATCTAAGCAGTCGACTAAACACCGTATAACGGCCATTTTTTTTGAAAAGACACTTCCTTTTTGAATAGCCTTCTCCCTCGCGAAGAGTTGCAGCCATTCATATTCATTGAGATCCTTTCACCAGAAGTTGCAACGCCTTATCTACTATATATATGCTTGAGCTTTGATGATCAAATCGCTTAATTTACCTTTCTCTTTTGGTTTAACTTGAATTATACTCTCCAAATCTATTGCTTTCTTGAATTCATATATTCATAACTTACGATCATAATTCCATATTTTACAAGCAATTCGAAACTTCCTATTCTTCCTATACACACAATCATACACATCATTCTTAACGAAAAGATTATAGAAAGGTTTTACTGCAATTAACAAATCCATGTTTTAAAAGAACACAAAAGGTCAAGACAATCAATCTACTTTGTATTCAAGTCCTATTCAGTTGCTTAGACGATCATGTCCTGTTTGGTTGCTCAGGCGGTCAAGTCCTAGTTGGTTGCTTGAACGGTTAAAGTCCTGTTTGGTTGCTAGAGCAGTGTAAACTTATTCCTTCGGGTTAAGTAAGGGTTGCTAGTTTAAATTCCATAAGGAGTCTGAGACTGGACGTAGAACGAGAAGTTCAAAACAGTATAAAAATCTCTCATGTCAAATTTTCTTTACTACTATTTTATTTTACAGTTATTTTCCGCACTAGATTATAAGTATATATATATTCCATATTACACAATCTTATAGCACGGTCACTTTCATTGAGGAATTTTGAATTGGTTAAAATATTTTGAGATGATAGTCTATTGAGACTTGATATGTATTTATGAAATGGTGATTTGTTAAATATGCCTTATTTGAGTATTTGTTTCTGGTATATTTTATTTATGACTTATTTGGTTTGTTAAGTCAAAATTTTTGAGATCTGTATTTATTGGTTTGATATGTTTTTCTTTTTGAAATTTTGGGTTTTAGGCATATTTTAAAATAACTTATTTTAGAGTTAAGTCATTTATGGATTTATAGAGTAGTGAATTTAATTAATATGCCTTATTGTGATTATTTGTCCAATATATTTTATATGGCCTGTTATTTTAAGTCATGAAGTTATGGTATTAGTATCTCACCTTTTATTTAGATATAGTCTGACCCGTTTATTATTTTAATATTCTGGTTAGGCCGAGAGTTTACAAGTATAGGGACTCGTTGACTCTTGGATTTGAGTTAGCTTAGTAGTATACTATTTTGACAGTTTTAGTTTACTTCATCATTATGTATATTGACATTCAGTAGCTATGTCATGTATTTTATTCAGTCATTTTATACCTGATATAAAGTATGAAATATGATGCATATTAGAGTGAGTCTACTATTGACATTTTGTATACTCACATCTTATTATGAAATATGTTGTATATTAGTCCGTTGCGATCTATGACTCTGATTCTGATTTTATCTATATTATATATTTTTTTGAATATTTTTAATCGGTGTGTTTATTACTTTGTATTAATATTGCACATGTCAAAATTTCAATTTAGATCCTCAAAAAGGTAAATAAGACTTGTTAGTGTTAGTATAAAGATACATTCACATTTGATCGTCTTTAACCAGCCGTATTCTCCGCATTAGCAGACGACATTACTTGTAATGTTATTTGCTAAATTGGGCATAGCGATGGGGTCGTTACAGCTTGGTATCAAAGCTGTGTTCAGAACATTATAGAATATAATTGACACAGAGTCGAGATCTAAACCAAGATGACCTAGAGTCATGTCCCTTGGGGGTGTAGTAGTTAGTAATTTAATTAACTATTTAGGAATAGGAATATAAATGATTATTAGGAATAATCATAGGGACTTATTTGAAAAATCTTTTAATAATACTATATAACTTATTGTTATGAAAATATTGCAACTCACTTCTATAAAGGGTGAGGTTTAATGGATATTATAAATAAGTAGAAGACTTAGAATTAAATTGTTGTGTCCTGATTTGTTAGTGATCAGGGTGCACAGCGGAAGCTGGAAAATAGCTTTCTGTTGAAGGCAATTGTTTGTTTGTTTGATTGAAATGTATGTTGTTTGCATCAATGGATGTTTGATTGTTTTGAAAAATTTAAATAATTGTTGAATTAGTATCGAGTAGGAATTTTCATCTGAAAATTTATAACATGTTCGATATTAATTATTAAACATTACGGTATCTTCATTTGTGTGGTTACCGCAAAGGAAATTGAAAACTTTATTTTATATAAAATAAAAGTGTAATTATTGGTACAACCAAATAAATACCAAGATGCACGGTGGAATTAAAATTTGTTAAAAATTATTTTAGTTAAATTTTGAAATGGATAGAAAGAACTTTTATAAAAGAAAATATTAAATTTAGTATTAAAAAATATACATAATAAATAAAATAAGATATGATAATAAAATTATTGATTGAGGTATGCTTGGTTGTTTTAAAATTGTAAATGATTGTGCCAAAAAAAAAATATTGAGTAGAAATCAATATTGAGAGTTCGAAACTTGCTCAATAATTTCAATAAGAACTTGCGATGTCTTCAGAAGTGTAGTTATCTGAAGAAATATTGGATATTTAAAATTTACATGAAATGCTAATTCATATTTGTGATTATAAGTAAGATGAATTAAAATTTTGATGTTTGCTTGGGGTATATATTGTTGAATGCATGAATCATGGAATTGTTAATGGTAAATAATTATTCTATAATAACATTAAGATTGATTGAAAGAATTTTAATAAAAGCAAACATCTATTTGAATTAATTTTTTTTGATATTATATATATATATATATATATGGAACTTAATTATGTATATTATAGACAAGCAAATATTTTGGAAAGCACAAAGTATTAAGAGATATATGTATATCATATAAAAATTTATTATTGTGTTAAATTGCCTATTGAGTGCTTTAAGAATTCTGCCCGATGCGCCTGATCAACGTTATCGATAGAAATATCTAAATACTAGGATGAGACACTATATAGATAAAGAATCTAAGACGGGGACGAGAGCATCATTAGTTGACATGGTCGGAGCAACAGTCCCAATATCCCTCTCTACTCTTTCCTTTTGAAAGAAGGGTTTGGATTAGTCCTACTTTTCGGCCTCTTACAGCGTCCTTTCGGCCTGATCTTAGACCTTGACTCACCCTCCATGGACGAACCTTGCGGAGGAACCCTTAGGTTTTTGGGGCATTGGATTCTCATCAATGTTTGCGTTACTCAAGCTGACATTCTCGCTTCCGTTTCGTCCATACCTGTTTGCGTGGACACAATGTTTTAGACAATAAAATATTTTCAGTAATAATACTTAGTAAGTATATGATATCTTTTGGTAAAGAAGATATAATTATGAAATAAGCAAATATTATATACATTAAAATGGATAATCTGGAAGGATTGTTTGAAGGTAAAATAATATTGTATTGTGGTTGTAACAGATGTTAGGATTTTTATTTATATAATTTTCAATTTAAGAGAAGTTTGAATTGAAGCTACAATTTAACTATGATTGTAATAAATTATTGAATGTTAAATACTTTAATTAGCGAATAAAAAGTATTTTCTCAAGTATGGCTTTGCATAATAAAATGAGGTTTAAATGCATTTTTATAAAGCAAAGATAAGAGGGAAGTGCGTGAAAATAATTTGTGGGTAAAATAATTTGTGTATAAAGATATGCGATGTACCAAATAAAAATTTTAGTAAAAGAGAAGAAAATCCTTTTTGTTATACACACACAACTTACTAAATTTGATATTTCTCATTTACTAAAATTTGAAAGTTACTTGTTTGTTGGGATGGTAATTAATTTGAAGGCACTTAATATAAATTGCCTAGTGTTAAGTTATTTTCTTTTCAATAGAAAGGTTTATAATGCAATTATAAGCAACTCAGGTCCTAAATTCATATTTGAAATATAAGTAAAAATTTGAGTTTGGAATAAAGCTGAAAAATAAGGAATATTTTTAAATAAATAAATAAATAAATATATATATATATATATATATATATATATATAACTTAAACTTTTTACTCAAGTTCAATTGTTATTGAAATTTATTTCTGAAAAATGAAGGAAGTTATATCTTTAAATTCTCTGAAAAGTAATTAGACTATTTGGAAATTTATAGAATTTGAATCTAATTAATTTCAATTGGAAAATAATAGGATTTTAGTGAACTTAAATCCAAAATCCATTGAGATGGATATTGATGATAAGTATATATGATACAAATATTTTGTTTTGACATTTTGAAGCTAGAAAAGCTTTTATGGAATAAAGCAATTTATTTTAGAAATTCTAGTTTAAATCAACTTCAGTTAAATTTTTAATTTTCTGTTACGGAGTTTAATAGAGTTTGATTCCCTATATTTTCGATTTGAGATTTCCAAATATTTTGATTTCTGTTTTAAGTTCGGCTGTGGATTTTGATCGTATAACTTTGATGGTTTCTTGATGATTTCAACTCTGATATATATTCGAATATATTTTAGACGAATTTGACATTAGTTGTTTTCTGATTTACACCTTGAATTGTTCAATTTACTGCTTTGGATGTATCTTTTGTTACCCTTGTTATTTCTGAATGCTTGCTGGTATTATAGTTGTTGCTGTTGTAATCTAGAAATTAGTATTTGGTTTCCTTTTGTCATGGATGCCTATGTTATCAGATACTGTATTTTGAGTTGCATGTGGTCGGTGAGTACTTGATTTGTTCGTTCTTGCGCCTAAATTTTAACTGCATTGATTTTATGGCTAAGAAAAATAATGTATACAATCCTGTTTTGTGTTTAGCCCCCTTTTGTGCTGGGTTAATTTAATGATGCTCGATGCACTTAGTGTGTCTTGCGTTGAGTTGTTCTCAACTTGCTGGCGTGCATATCCGCACTTGTTTTGTTTGCATTTGCATTTGTGCATGCTGGTACTTGCATATTTTGCTCTGTCTCGATCTCTTTGATCTTTGGTTGTGATACTTTGATTGTTTTGCTACCCTGTAATTCAATCATGCTGTCATCTTTCCATACATATTGTCATAGGTAATGGCTACTAAAAACAAAAACAAAAACTTAATGGACTAGTTTGAAATCTCATCAAATTTCAATAATGGAGGTCAATTATAGATTCAAGTTTTCATAGGCTGTTCCAACTTTTTATTTTATTTTATTTTTCCAATATAAGATATGTTCGGTATCTGTAAATTTATGGTTTTTAATTTAAATTGTAGTTTAGATCTGACTTTTGTGCTAATAAAAAATCCATTATTTTTCCAATAAAAAATCTATTATTTTCGTGATTAGATCAGTTTGCACGCATGTAGCTATAGCATGCCATTCATACAAAGTGGGCTTATTCACATCTAAGAACAAATATAACTTCATAATGACCGTAGCATAGCTTAAATGCTTAAGACTGATTGCTACACTGTTCATGGTTTTTCTTCATGGTTTTGAGCTTGTTTAGTTAAGCTAGATAAGTATACATTGATAATTTTTTGCCTATCAATCATCATCTGAGTGTCAAATGTTTTCTTGGGTAAAGAAAAACTTATTTAAAGCATGAGCTGTAGAGTTCAAGTGATGACATTCAAGTATACACCATATATCCTACAGTACCTGAATGGTTCAACTTTTTATAAAAAGAAATACGTGCAACAAACTTCAATATCAAATTCCTTAACATCGATTATAAAGAAGAATAAATATTTCATTGAAGTAAGATCAAGTTTTAAAATAGTTTACTTATCTAATACGTTCTCTGCTCTATTCTATTTTGCATGTACTATCATTATAGGTGCATTATGCCTACAACCCATTAGGATAGATTTTCAATTTAGATTTAGGCAAACCGTCGTCATAAGTCTTTGAAAAAAACACTTATTTAACTTTTAAAACCCATGTCTAAAATTTGTGATTTTAAACTTATAAAACTTTGTCGAGAAGAGGCCTACTTGAATGCAAGTTGCTATGCATTTTAAAATCATGTATGCTTATTATATCTTCATACATATATATGACTAATGTTTGAAGTTGAGTGAAGTATAGGTACTTCAGATGGCCTATTATGACTATGTGGCAACTATTAGCATACTTTTGCTCGCAATTAGTAAGGTAATTTACTCTAAAATGCTAAAATAAAGGCACGCTTTCGGATTAAATATAGAATTGTTAGAAATATTAATATATATTGTGTTTCCGACCGTGTGGTCGATGTACATTGTTTATATTATGTTTGTGGAATTTCAAATGGCTCTCCGTACAAATGAGACACTGGTGAAATTTATCAAAAATTTCGACACCTAGAAATTTTTCAATAATTTGTATTCGAAAAAAAAAATCAATAAATGGTCCAATTAAATTTATAACATATGATAAGGTCTAATTCTAATGTCAACCACTTTAGGGAATTGCTTGTTTCAACTCGATTATAAAATTCGAAAGAGAATTAACAGTTGAGTGTATGTGACATCTCTCTATAAGAAATTTCAAGGACGCAATTTTCATAAGGAGGGAGGTCTGTAACAACCATGTTTTCGAACTCGTAATATCATATGAATTGAATTAGAATAGAAGTGTTTGAATTCAAATTTGATAAGTTTAGTTTTTGAAATCAAATTATTATTAAATAAAATCTATTTAATAAAGGATTTTGTTATAGAATTTTGAGTTGGTTAATATATTTCATTTTGGATAATATATTTTAATTCAAATAAATGGAAAATTCGTTCAAGAATGGTCATGCACATGTTTCCGCAAATGAGACACATGAAAGACATTGTGCGCTCCTAACAACCTTTCTTATAATTGCACTCGATACGCTAGTGGGCCGATTCGTTCAATAATAGGAAAAGCTCCAATATATCGAGGTGTTAATTTCCCAGCCCTTCCAAACCTCACTACTTCTCTCATCGGAGAGACTTTCAAAAGGACTGAATCTCTTACTAAGAATTATAGATTTCTACACCTTTGGTTTACATAACTCTTATGTCTGCTCGGGGCTTCCTTTAGCTTCTTTCTAATCATATCAACCTTCTATGAAGCTTCTCGTATCATATCAGGAACAATTATTAACCGATCTTTGGTTTTGATCCAACATGCTGGTGACCTACATGGACGATCGTATAGAGCTTCATATGGTACCATGTCAATACTAGCTTGATAACTATTATTATAGGAGAACTCTACTAGATGTAAATGATTTTCCCATAAGCCTCCAAATTCCAGAATACATGCTCTTAGAAGATCTTCCAAAACGTGGTTGACTCTTCCCATATGTTCATCAGTTTGGGGTGATAGGCAGTGCTTATATTCAACCTTGTTCCCAATGCTATCTGTAATGCCTTCCAAAACTGACTAGTAAAGACTAGATCTCGATCGCTTACTATACCGCTTAAAACTCCATGCAATCGTACAATCTTTTTCATATATATCTCTACAAGGCTTTCCGCTATCTTTGCTGGAATGAAGTGTACACTTTTAGTTAATCGGTCTATGATAACCCAAATGCCTTCATTTTCCTTCATCATTCGAGGTAAGCCATCGATGAAATCCATTGATATTTGATCCCACTTCCAAGATGGAATTTACAGAGGCTGAAGTAACCCTGAAATTTTCCATTGGTCGCTCTTGACTTGTTGACAATTTATGCATCGGCTAACATAAATGGATATATCCCTTTTCATACTTTTACACCAAAATGTGCGATTCATATCTCTATACATTTTGTTAACTCCCGGATGAATGTTAAGTTTGGCTTTGTGGCATTCGGCTAACACCTCCTGCCTAAGACTTTCCACATCTGGAACACAAATTCTCCCATTCACCGTAATGCTCCACTTTTATCTACTTCAAAACTTGAATTTCTTTCTTCTTCAGCTGCCTTAATGAACTTTACAAGCTGTCTATCTTCTCTTTGTTTACTAGTCATTCTTTCTAGAAGAGTTCGAGTTACTACCAAAAAAGAAATAATAGCATACTTTCTAATCTATGCATCTGCTACTACGTCGGCTTTTCCGGGTGTGTATAAAATATATTGATCATAAAATGTAAGAAATTCTAGCCAATGTTGATGTGTGGTGTTTAAATTTTTCTGAGTAAAAAGATACTTTAAAAATTTTGATCCATAAAGAGCTCAAACTTTTCGCTTAAATAAAAGAGGGAATTTAATTTACTAAGGTCAATTCAAAGTTTTACTGAAATAAACTATGAAAAATTCTTAACCAGCAAATAGTGGCTCCATATTTTCAATGTGAACACCATGGCTAATAATTCTTAGTCGTGTGTTGCATAATTTTTCTCATGAATCTTTAGCTGGCTACTTGCATAAGCAATCACCTTCCCTTCCCGCATCAGAACTGCACCAACTCCTTCTCCACAAGCATCTGCATAAATGGTTAATCCACTATTTCCATTTATAATTGCTAGAAATGGAGCAGTTGTTAACCTCGTTTTGAGTTCGTGGAATGCTGCTTCACATTTAGGAGTCCAAATAAATTTAACATCCTTGATGGTCAACTTGTTAGGTGGTAGGAAACCTTTGAGAAGTCTTGAATAAATCTTCTATAATACCCTGCCAAACCAATGCAGCTACGAATTTCTTTAGGAGTTTTTGGTTGCCTCCAATTTAGAGCAACTACAATATTTACAGGATCTACTGAAATTCCATCCCTTAACACTATATGTCCAAGGAATCTTACCTCCTTTTTCCAGAAATAGCATTTTGAAAATTTGGCTTTAAGCACGATATTTTTGAATATCTCCAACATAATTTCTAGATGTCTTTCGTGTTCTTCTTCCTTCTTAGAATAGATAAGGATATCATCGATAAAGACTTACACGAATTTATTGAGTACATCTCTAAATCCCTGTTCATAAGGTCTACAAAATAACGCATGCATTAGTCAGCCCAAAAGGCATAACCAACCACTCAAAGAAAGTGTTAGGACCTTTAAATGTAGTGACATGGATGCATTCTTCTGTAATTCTTAGATGATGGAATCCCATAGCTGGATCCATTTTCGAGAATACTCAAGCATTATGTAATAGATCAAAATGTCATATATTCGGGGTAGAGGATACTTGTTCTTAATCATTTAATCTATACACAACCTTAGAGATCCATTTGACTTGGCAATAAAAACTACTGCCGATCCCCAACTTGAACGACTAGGTCTTATCAACCCTTTCTTTAATAGTTCTTGGGTTTGGTTATTTAACTCCTTCCTCTCCTTTGGAGCCATCCTTCGACCAGATTGTTTAATTAGCCTTGCACCAAAAATCAAGTCAATACGAAACTCGATTTCCCAATATAGGGGTAAACTCTTTACTTCTTGAAAACAGTCTGGGAATTCCTTAATAACAGGTATTGTTTCTAATCCTTTCTAGGATGAATCTAATGCATATAGAAAACTATCCCTCCTTAGACTAGTATCCTCACAAGATATTTCTATAAATTCGCTAACTTTGTTTTCACTAGAACCATTCTTTTTACATAATCTAGAATAGCTTCATGCTTAGTCAACCAATCCATATCGAGTAAAATTTTAAATCCGATAAAATCTAAAACAAATAGGTTAAAAGGGAATTTATGGGAAGAGTGGGAAATTTGGACTTCTTCACAATTCATACAAGTTTAGTAGTACCACATATAGGATTTTTTACACGGATAGAGGTATGAACTAATTTAGGGTCAAGTTTTAATTCATCTACGGTTTCTTGAGCAACAAAACTATGAGAACCTCTTGTATCAGATAATACTCTAACTAAAACATCTTTAATAAAAATATTACCTTCCAACACTCCTTTTCCCTTCACATCCTGAGAGGTTGAAGGTTCATCCTTTATAGCGTTAACTTGGCTTTTTTCCCCTGTGATTGAACTTCCTCCTTTTCCAGTTGTTGGTGTTTTTGTTGGTCTGAGCTACTACCAGATTCTTCTTGTCCAATGTTTCATAACGGAATCCCATATCCAACAAGTCTATAAATGATCCTTTAACATAGGCAGTCATCCATCTTTGGAACTTCTCGTTCATCCCATAAATAAACTTCTCATTTTTCTTTAAAGGCATGTCAATTAGACGGGCCCAAAACAAGGTAATTCATTAAACTTATTTGCATACCCTTCAACGGTCATTTCATCCTACTTCAGATCCATAAAGATTCTGTAAAGACGAGATTCCAGGACGCTGGCATGTACTGCTCCTCTAAGACCTCCTTAAACCTTTCCCGAGAGAAATTGTCTTTTGAATCATTTAGGGTGATGGATTCCTACCAAGCTAGAGCTCCTTCCTGCAATTGCCACGAGGCTAAAAACCTCTTTTGCTCATTACTAATATTCAATGCCTTAAAGATTCTTTTGCATGATTTGATCCAAGCATGTACTTCAATGATAACTTTTGTACCCTTGAATGGTTCCCCCCTAAGATGGTAATTTTTTGGACATGGTGGCAAAATTAACCTGGGGTTGTACGGGATCTATTTCTTCTACAGTAGTGGTTGGAGCTCGATAGTTGGTTGTTGTGTGCTGCTGCTTCCCAGTCTTTGTCCTCTATGAGTACTCATGTCTTACTACTTGAATTTAGAAAGATACATTTAGAATAAAAAGATGAAATTATCTCGGGAAATGGGTATTAAGCATAACACAACTAGATTTTTTGTTCAAATAAGGGTTTTAAATGAGCACTCTCAAAGATTAAACTCATTCTAGGGTATTACTAGCCCTATCTTTAATGAGTCATACCCCACCAAAGCTAAGGTTCTTCCTTAACCTTCAGCTCTGATACCATATGTGAAGACCCATCTTATCGAATCTTAAAAATCAACACTAATACATCCACAGTTTTCACGTGCTCAAAATCCTAGTGCTAGGGAGGCAGATTATCATACGTAAATTAAAGGTAAAAAAATATAAACACAAATGTTGAAATCTCGATTTTACATCGCTTTGATTGTAACAAACTATATAGATAAATATTTGTGTGTACTAAACATTTATGCAGGAGATTTATTGCAGATTCATATTCAGAATGTTTTGAAGCTGATAGTCCTTTGTCTAGAGTCTTTGTATCATTTAGTAATAAAATACCAGGAAGATTAATAAAGTAAGGGATGGATCAATGTCAATACGAGATCGAGTATCTGCCATAAGTATCAATCAAGCAACAAGACTTAGCTGATTTTGTAATATAATGTACATGATTTATTTAGGAGCAACTAGAAAAGAAAGGAAATTCAAAATAAAGTGGCAACTATATGTGGATGGAGCATCAAATAAGTAAGGAGTTAGGACAAGATATGTAATAATTACCACTTATGGACATAAACTACATTACGCAATGAAGTTAGGATTTTTTGCAACTAATAATGTAGGCGAATATGAATCCATAATAGTGGGATTAGCCATCGCTCAACAACTAAAGATTCCAACAATTGAGATTTTTAGTGATTCACAATTGGTGGTGAATATAGCATCCCCACCTCTATACCCACACCAGTCAAGAGTATTACAGAGTAATACTATCGAATAATACAGAGAATGAGGCTATATAGGGTACCACGTGAATATTCCCATGGACTAACATTAGTACATATTTAAACCTCAAATAAATATCTTTTTTTAAACATACATAGTATTAGTACAAAACAATAAACACATGTGCCTCTAGGACAGAGAATTACATAATATACAGCAAATACAGAGAACATAGAGTCAGTCGAACCGATAACATATATAACATATATAATAATAGTGTAATGATACAAAACATCTTAACTATAGTCCACCTCAATATAATTAATGAATAATAAATATATACAACTCAATGTTAAACATATACAGTGATCCCAAGTCATAAAAATATCATATAACAATCCTAATAAAATTCCTCCAAGCCCAATAAAAATCATGTTGGCCATGTCGTCTCTGTACCTAAAATATCTTGGACTGAACTGAATATTATTTTTATAACACACGGGTCAGACTATGTCTAATCAAGGGTACATAATAAAGGTAAAATAATATAAACATTGAATAATAATATAATAACATTAACATCGATAATTATCATAAGATAACATGTTAAAGGATGCATGTAAATATGGTAATGTATGACTAAAATACATATAATGCTATAAATAATCATCAGGGCATCACATCATTCAAAATTTTCAAATCCTTATGAAACAGTCAACATGATATCAAAAGATGCCATCATCCATATAGAAATACATCAAATCAAAAACAAAAGAACCATCACAAATGGGTGAATCACACATATCAAGAAATCATCATCGAACCCAAAAATATCAATAAATAAGATATCACCAAGTATATTGTGACGACCCGCCTTTCATTCCACAGAAAAACGTATCATCATTAAGAAAGAAATAGGTAGAAAAGAGAATAGATAGAAAGAAAGAAACAAAAATATCAAAATCTCATAGCGGAAATGGAAAAATATAATACATCACATAACTATTACATAGTCATTACACATCAGAGTTAATACAATTACAACATCATCACATTAGACAGTCGTGAAGATCTGTCTATCCATTGCATTCCAAAATACAACAGACAAAAGATACCATCACAGCGGAAATAGATACACACACACACACACACGCCAAGACACTTGCTCCAAGCTTTTCCTAAAATTCGTCAAGAAAACCTAATCACTTGGCTACTCATAAAAATTTGAGTACCCAAGAGTTTAAGAAAAACAGAATAAACTCTAGGTCAGACATGGGTCTGGTGTGAGTAAACGGTTAAGTTGTTTAACTTGAAAAATATTTTGAAATAAAAGGTATCTCGTAAGACTCTCTGCAAACAAACACGGACAAGTTTTTCCCTTACGATAACCAAATCATTTGATAGGAAATCTGGTTATATTATAATAGTGTCTAGGGTTTTCAAATAAATATCCACATAGCCGAAATCGTTACATTCATTAAATTCCAGCATACATAGGTATACAATCAAGTCCGAGATCACTTATTGGAGATTGGATTCCATACAATGGCAGGGCTACTGGGGTACCGCCGGTCACAGTATGTGGTCTAGATCACTGTACCGAGGATCCACCCTGATCCCCTGCAACACAAAACCAGAGCTACCCCTTACTGGATAGTCCGAATAAGACAACCCCGCGGTTGTGGCCAACAACCACCCACATAGCCGAATAAAGGGACCTCTAGACAGGGGAAAATCTTATCTTACTTGGATACTACCCACTTAGCCTTGCGTGCACCTCCCATGTTTTAGCCATTCCCATTTGATGAGGCTTGAGGCTACGATTACCTTTTAAGAACACATACTACTTTGTGATGCTCTAAAATTAACAATACTAACCCCAAACTATTTAGAATAATAAAAAAATGAGTTAGATATACCGAATTTGCTGTAGTTCCATTATCCCTAAATGCTCGTTATCATATTATGCACAGAACATTTATTATTCGAAATCCATCACATATTTTGCCTTTCTTGGGTACCATAATATTCTATATTTTTGTTACCCACTTCCTACGTTAGAGTCTAAGGGGTTAGGTCGAAGGTAATCATAACCTAGAGGGTTTGGTGGAACTTTTAAAAATAAAATTTTCAATACCGACTATTATATGAAAATAATTATCGATGTTTTTTCCTCTAATACTTGCATTTCTACAAAAACTGGATTTAGATTTTACTCAAAATCTAGTACTAACATTAACATTTTTACTTTACGTGAAAACGTATCTAATACTATCTCTACAATTAGTTTTATTATATCCTAAACCACTTTAATCATGTAAAGTTCTAGAACTAGACAAAATCATGTTTAAATCATTTTGACCTTTATTAAATTTTGCAAATTCATTTTTGCGTTTTTCAATTTAGTTTTAGAGTCATAATTGTAATTTTCAAAAGAAATATTGCTATTTTTCAAAATATCAGTTTCTTAATTTAATTCATAATTCTTGTTTTTTAACGTATAGTTCTCAATTTCGAGAAGAAAATTTCGAGATTCTGAATTATATAAAGAGAATTGTAATAAATCATTTTTCCTTTTCAAATCGAAAATTTCTTTCGAAATTTTTTCTTTATCTTTTCAAATATAGTGTTTTGTTCATTTAAAAATTCTTTAAGGTTTATGAAATTATTTTTCAAAACACCAAGTTTATTTTCCAAATTTAATTTCTCATTTTCAATTTTGATACATTTCATCTTTTCTAAAACGACAAAATTATGTTTTGAGATCTTATCGATTGTACTAACTAATGCATTATTTTCTTTTATTGAAATATGTAAATCAGAAAGTACCTTTTTATATTCCTCACAGATGGCTCTGATAGTATATGTGATTTTGCTTATTGTATTTTGAACGAATCTTTTTTTGGTCATTATTATATGATGTTGTGATGATTGATAGAATTCCATGTTTAAATACCACTTGTAAATGTATAAGATGTTATATAATGCAAATTATATACTAACGTGAGAGAATGTACTAATAATTATACTAAGTAGAGTAAATTAAGTGAGTATAAATAAGATAGACAATAAAACGAGCACACCAGATATTTTATATTTGTTTGAATCTCCCGTCCTACGTCCACTCTCGAAGCTCCCCTTCGGTATTTACTTTAGCCAAATAACTCTTACTTTGCCCGAAGGAATCGGCTAATACAAAGTAATTCTCTGGCAATTGTGTGTTCCAAATAACACGAATTTTGATTGATAGCACAAATCTTTCTATGATCTCCTTTGAGTATGTGAATGTGAATACTTTGAGTTGCAAAAATAGTTTAACAAAAATTGTATTTTGATTATGATAGATTGAGACTATGTAAGCAAGATATGCAGGAATTTGTAAATAGAAAGTTAATAAGAAATCAAGAGAAAAGATTAATTTCAATTCTCAATCTTTGAAGTATTTATAGGTTTAAGGAGATGTGGATAGGGAGTCATTACTATTAAACAAACTTTGTTTGCTTTAATGGCTACAACCATTGAAAAAGAAATGATTTTATTTAAAATGAAATGAAACATCCTTTCATATTAGAGCAGTTTCCATATAACAGACGTCAGTGGATTTTCCACAGACGTATGTGGCTTAAGAGAATATATTAAGCATAAGTCAATTATGTGATAAAGGATTTAAAATTGATTTCGAGAAAAATAAATGCAACATCTTTGACCAAAGTAAAATTCTAATTTTTGAAGGATTTAGAATCGAAATATGTATGTTTTAAACATGAATGTCAAAAACAACACTAATTTATGCTTAGCCGCAAATCATGATGATCCAAGGTTATGGCATAAACGTTTTTGTCACATAAATTTTAAGAATATCAATGAACTAGCTAAAAATAAATTAGTTAGAGGACTACCAAAAATCAACTATAAAATTAAAAACCTGTGTGACACTTGTCAATTTGGTAAATTAAAGAAAAGTTCTTTTAAATCTAAAAAGGAAATTCCCACAAAGCAATCTCTCGAACTACTTCATTCAGATTTATTCGGACCAACTAAACTACGTTCAATAAATCATAACAAATACGTTTCTGTAATTGTTGATGATTTTTCAAGATATACTTGGACATTATATTTAAAACATAAAAGTGGTACTTTTGAAATGCTCAAAATTTTTGCTAAATGAATTACAAATTTGATGAACTTAAAAATTAAAAGTATATGAAGCGATCATGGAGGTGAATTTGAAAATGAACTATTTACAAATTTTTGCAACAAAAAGAGAGTTAATCATAATATTTCATTTCCACGTACACTACAACAAAATGATGTTGTAGAAAGGAAAAATTGAACTTTAAAAAAATGTGCATGAACCTTACTAAATAGTAGTGGGCTGAAGCTGTTGCTACCGCATGTTACGCTTTGAATCGTGTAACACCTAGACCAATGGCAAAAAACATATGCTATAAAATATTTTTCAAAAAAAACCGAAAGTATCGTAGTTGAGTATTTAGATCAAAATGTTTTAGTTTAAACATAAAAGACTATAGGAAAATTCGATTCTAAAGCTGATGAAGGAATTTTCATTGGCTATTTGGATTGAAGTAAAGCATATAGAATTTTTAATAAACTAACAAACATTATAGAAGAAAGTCTCATGCTTTATTTGTTGAAAATTTTAAAAATAATAAAAATGAAGACGACGAAGAAGTTATAAATAAAACTAATATACCTATACATGAAAATAATAATAATAATAATATCAATAACAATAATGATAATGCGATAAGTTCACCACCTAGGATATTAAAGGACCATCCAATTAATAATATTATCGGTGATTTAAATACAAAGTTATTAACTAGAAAAAAGTTAAATCAAATGAGTCAAGTTGCATTTATACCAAATTTTGAACTGAAGATTACAAAGAGGCATCAAAAAATGATTTTTGGATTATTGCAATGCAAGAAGAAATTAATCAATTTGAAAGAAATGACGTATGAGAACTTGTACCGAGACCAAACGATCAATCCATAATGAGAACAAATAGGTTTTGAAAAATAAAGCTGATGAAAATGGAAACATTATTCTAAATGAAGCTAGACTAGTAGCTCAAGGATACAATCAAGAAGAAGGAATTGATTATGAAGGGACATTTGCTCCAGTAGCACGTCTCGAAGCAATACGAATATTACTTAATGTAACAACCTGGATTTTTCGACGTTTGATTTGGAATATTTAAATGGTTTTAAATATTGAATTTGAATTATAAACTGATTTTAAATGTTTAAAATTTAATATTTTATTTGAATTTCAAACATAACGATTTATTGGATAATTTAATTTTTGAATTTAATAATTGGAATTTGGTTAAATTATTGTGTTTTGAGTTTTAAGCTCGATAAACATAATTTAAAGGCTTGTAAAATTTATAATAATAATAACATAGATAATAAAAGTTTTAAGATTGAATTTAAAAATGATCTGTTCGATTTTAAAAATAGCTTGATCAAATTGACATTTAAAAAATGACCTTCTGAGGCACAGTCTCTGTTGAATATGCGCTTTGCGCTTATATGATTTTTTGTTTGATGATAATAAACATATATACATTCGTTTAAATGTATTTGATAATATACTATTTATTTTCACAGATTAAATAAATATTTGCTGAATAAAATAAATAACACGAAATTTGAATTCAAACGAATATTTTATTCAAACAAATATTTATTTCATCTTTGAATAGTACAATTTCAAGCTCTCGCTATAACTATACAACTTTGATTACAATTACATCACATTTCACATTTACAAATGTCCTCACTACATATCACTCACACTCGTATTTATCTTCAACTCCATTCCAGTTTGAATCCAGCATCTGAGAAATCTGCAAAAATATAAACTAACGCAGTAAAATTGAAAAAGAAATATTTTTGCAATTCAAAAATAAAATATGGTTTTTGAAAATATGATTTGCCTCAGTTATTTGGGTTGTTCGTCATAATTTAAATTTGAATTCATCATACACGAACAACTTGTGACATACACAGTGTATTACTGTATATGCCACAAGGTCGTGCACGCCGATATATACACTTGATTGATTTACAGGGACAGGTGAGCACAGGTCAAACCCAAATGAAAAACCAGGTTCAACACACGTGCAATAACATTGAAAATCACGACATGAGCACAAGGTCAAACCCGAGTTGTGAAACTGGATTCAACACAGGTGCAAATTCAAAAATAAATTCGAATGCAATAAAATGGTCGGGAGTACACATGCCCAGACTCAAGCCAACATGAAACAAGACCAAGTCAGGCTACAACAGATGATCAACCTCAATGGACCAGTGATGCAACTAAGCACAAATCACTTACAACATGTATGCAGCCCAATATACCAAAGTACAACATCACACAATCAAACTACAACAGGCCAGAGGTGAAAACAATACAATACTGAAGTGATGAAGTGCATATAGACAACTGCAACACACATGCACGACTTATGGCAGTGAAACTCAAGCAAGTCAGACCAACACTGCAACTCAAAATGAAACATGGCTGCAGTTACAAACTAGAATGAAAACTGCACTAATCCAGTTCCAATTTTTTTCTGAATCAAGTTAACAACTGCAAGTGCAATTCGAACCAATATGACAGCAATGCACCAATGCAAAATGGACAGCAAACATGACAAGAGACCAAAGTGCAACAGGATGAACGGCAGAGCCAAGCATGATACGAGTGAACAAGTATGGCAGCATGCAAATGCATCAAAGCACAAAAGTGCACAACAACCATCATGAACACAGTGAAGACCACAAAGGCAGTGCACATGTGAATCAAGTGACCAACCAGAAGCTACTGAAGGCAACCACAAGTACAGGTTAAACCAACACAGAAATACACAAGCACAAAGTAGTGGAACTCCAACATATCCAACTAGAAATGCAGACAACAAGTGTCAAGTTGCAAACAAACATGACAGGAAACAAATAACATTGAACATGGTGAAACAGTACAAAAGACAAATTGCAATTCGAACCAACATATCCAACTAGAAGAGCAACCATCAAGTACAAACAATACCATATGGACACAGCAATGTTCAAGACCAAGGTACAAGTCGAAGAGGCAGTGAAATCAATGTTGAACAAGTCAAAAAAACCAAGTCGAAGTCAAGCAGAGAAATGCAAAGAGACCGGTTGCAAATGACAACAAGTATGAAACCATGTCCAAATTGCAATATGCATCAAAACTCATGAATACAGTAGCAAGGTTGCAAGCATATGAAATGCAGACTACAAAGTGTACAACTACAAGATCAGGTCAAAATAAAGCATGAATCACATGAACAAGTTCGAGCATTATAAAGAAACAAAGTACAAATGAACGAAGTTTAACAGTACAAAAAATTCGAATTCATGACAGTGTATCAAGTACGCATCTTTGAGAAAGTCAAAGCCGTGACTTTAGAAATCAAAACAATTTCAAGATGAACGAGTCAAGGCCGAAGCAGTAGAAATCAACACCGTGGTCATCACGAAATAAATCACCGAAAGCATATTCATATTGAACAAGTCAGAATCAATCTCAATCGTTCAAGAATAATAAAGTGGCCGAGATGAAGAATTTGACAAATTCAAATCAACATATACGAAAGCAATTCTAGGAAATCAAATCCTATAAGAACCCTAATCATCACAGGCAATCGTTTATCGAGTTCAAGTATCAACTTAGTAAAGCAAAAAGAAACAGTACATACCGAATTCACAAACAACGAACTCGATCAAGCAACTGCAAACGAGCAATAGTCAACCATCAGAGAAGCAGCGAGCTAGGGCAACATATCTCAGATCGATCGAAGAAATTGAAGCCCTGATTTACACAAGAGCCGAAGCCCTAATTGGAACAAAGGGAACGAAGCCCTAAACAGGACGAAGCCGCCATTACTCTCACGAACGAGACAAAAGGATCGGGTGAAATAAGGGAGTGGGCTGGCCTTATTATTAAAAAAAGGGGGTTTTGTTTTTTAATTTTTATAAAAGGGGCTTTATTATATTGTTAATTAAGGTTTTAGGGTTATTTTCTATTGTTTTTAAATTATTGTTTTTTTTTACGAATCAAAAAATTTGTAAATCACCACCTAGGTTTAGGTAGTGTCAGATTGTCTATTTTGAATTAGTTCAGTGAGCAGGGTGTGCGAGTTTGCAAAGCTCTATAGGCGGGAGCAGTGTTTGCCAGTAAGCGAAACTCTATAGGCGGGAGCAGGGTGTGCGAGTCTAGTAGAGTGTTTGTGAGCGGGAGCAAAAGGGTCTGCGAGTCTAGTAGAGTTTTTGTAAGCGTGATACTGTTTAATTCTAATAGAAATCTGTGAATGCAGCAGTAAGCAGGGGTTGCCGAAGCTGGGTAAATTTTGTGTGTGATTTACTTTTCAGCATATTTATTTCTGCAGTTTATTTCTGTGTTTAAATCGAGAAAATTTGCTATAACCCTATTCACCCCCCCTCTAGGGTTAATCTAGATTCTACAGTCTCAAAATTCAACGAAACCAGTTCCATTAGATCTGTAATGGTGTATTAATATCGGATTTAAAATTTTGTAGTGTTTGGAGTTATCGTTTGGTCGAACGAGATAGAAACACGTTGAAATTAATATCGAAAATTAAAGATAATAATTGGGTCCAAAAAGCTTTCTTCTCCATACGATCAAATCAGGACTCGAAATCTTTTCCATTTCGTTCGAAATAGGGGTATAATATTATAAATGCATAGTGGCATGTGTCGATAGAAGATCGAAATTTTAGGTTGTTAAAAGGAGATATTTATAATTAAATATTATTTAAACTGTCAAAAGTCATGACTGATCTTCCAAAACACACCATCATCGTGTGCTTCCTTTAGTTGTCCAAGAAAACATGCTTCCTCCTTTTGTTTTTAAAACCAGGTCTCCCTCTTTTCTTAATCTTCAGAACCATTCCAAACAAAAAAAAGGATGGAGCTCCTAATGGAGAAGAAAAATATATATGGAATCGATCAAAGCTAAATCGCAAGCCCTTTTATCTCCTCATTCCTTCAGTTCAAAACACGAAAGAAAAGGAAAAAATGGTTCTCGAAATCAATTCGAAGGCATGGGTCGTGGCACGGGCTGTCGCTCTCGACATCGACACAATAAGGCACGCGAGTGGGGGGTTGGCAGCATCGACATCGCGAGGATGAAGCAGCGAAGGAGGCGCAGCTCAGCGCTCAGGCAGGGCATGCATGAGGGGAGGAGCGCGATCGAACGATCGCGATTGAGTGAGAAGAGGGGTCGGAAGTTTAGATTCTCGGTTCGCAAGATGGCCTCGGCAGGCGTTGGGAAAGGGGATCGTGCACTGTAGCTGGAGGAGGTCTTGGTGCTACTGATTGAGATTAGTGAATTATGAAGACTACCTGAATATTTGGAAGGTAATGAATTTATTCTCGATTTTAGATCCGAACAACCTATCAAGACTGCATTGATAAGCGTTTTCTGGCTAAATGAGATGCTTAATGTTTGATTGTAGGCATGTAGGTGGATTTTTACTTTTCTTGGCACTGACAAAAAGTAATCCAGAAGCCATAGGGGAGGTACGCAGCGCAATGACTTCCGTCGTTTTAGGATTGGCTTGTGGTTTGATGAATGATAATGCGACAAGAAGGAATTTTAAGTTAAATGGACGCTATTCGATTTAATTTAAAATTTGGACAGTTTCTAAATTAAAAACCAATGTGAGAAATTCTCACTCATTTGGAATTACCAAGTTTAAATTTTTAATAGATAAAATAAATTATTAGATGTCCGGATGAATTTATATAATTATCATCTGTTGATGTTAAATATATGTAGTAGTATATATATTAATATTTGGAGTGATATTTCCGCACATTATAATGAATGAGACCCTATGTGCCCCACATAATAGCGGATAACCTTATATACCGCGATATCCCTCTCGAAGTGGGATTGATATTATTTTTATACTGTATTAACATCTGTGTATGTAGGGAAACAGGTTAGAGGGATCCAACTGGATTCCACAAATATATTTTTTATTTTTCATATATAGTGATATATGATTTGTGTAAAATAACCTATTATAGATTATTGTAGTGATTGGAATTATTGGATGCTATTGTAGCACTGGCCTGAATTTTGATAATTTAAAATTAAAATTTAACGAAATTAAAAGAAATCTGATATAAAAATATATATTAGAATTGGAGTTATTTTAAAGAAAATTGAATTAGAAAAAAATATAATTGATTTTAGCTATACTTAACTATTGCGAATAAATAATGGAGATCTTTAAAAATGAATTAGGCAAGAGAATTTCTAAATGATATCCTAAAAATATAAAAAGGAGTTAAAATCAATATTTAAAACAGATTGGAAGTGTAAATGGGAATTGTAAGAAAAGGAATTTATATAATGGAGTTAAATAAATAGGATTTGTTTATAAACAGACAAAAACAAAAAAGGGTTATAAAATTTATAAACAACGTTTATAAATAAAGGAATTCGATATCAGATGATAATTGGAAATATGAATTCATAAGGTGAGTTTATATTGGAATATGGAAAACAGGGCTGAGAAAAATAGCAGATTCTGTTTTTAAAGTGGAAATGGTTTGGAAATCGAAAAAGAATCGATATGTTGTGAAACCGGGAGGAAGTTTTGAATTAAATTGATTATTGAGATTTAAAATATATTTTTGTTTATAAGAAGCTAAGTTGGTTTTTCAAAGGGAAACCTTATTATTTAAACTATGAAATTTTAAACTAGCTAGTATTGGAACTCCGGAAACTGGATTTTTAAATATTTAATATTTATTGAAACAAAATTTTAATTTTTTTTATAATCAGTTTTGTAAATTGATTTGTTTTATTTAAATGAGTTATTGATGTTTATTAAAATGTTTGACATTTTAAATAATAACTTAAAACATATTTTAAAATAAAATTACAAATACTATTCTTTAAAAATTCCATTATATATATATATATATATATATATATATATATATATTTTTGAAATGATTGAAAATTTATTTATAAAATTCTCTAGAGATGGGTAAACAAGTTTTAATTTAAAGATGAGATTTTATAAAAGAAACCTTATAAATGGAATCTAGAAATTTAAGAAATTTCATATGATTAAATGCAATGACTTCGAAAATTCGAATTCATTTATAGAAGTTATAAATGGTTGATTGAGATTGTAATTAAGTAAAAGCGGTTAGAAAATCGTAGGAAGAATTTATGAAAATTCTGGAGACTTATGCGATAAGTTATGAGATATTGCCAAGTTTAATATAAAAATGATTTTTAGAAATTATATGTATGAATATTTTCCTAAGCATTGGAGGGAAGGTTTTGGAAATTATTTTTAGTTGGAAATGATTTGGAATAGAAATGATTTCTAAATGTTATAAAATGGAAGTTGGAAAATATTTCTAAGTGCTGAAATAGTGTAATATCGTGTTATGGATTCAAGTGTTGAAATTGTTTTCAAATATAGAATGTTGAAGAGATTGAATATATATATATATATATATATATATATATCTTGGTGAAAATGTTTGGAATAAATATTTTGGAGATTTATAAAATTTGGCCTGGTGACTGCTTATGGATGTTTTATTGATAGTTAAATAACCGACTATCAATATTGGCCAATTTCGTTAACCGTTCCGAAGAGACTGAGATCAAATTTTATTATCCAAAAACTACTTCGATCCGGTTTTAACGTTATGAATGAATGCCGTGAAGATGATGAAGATGGTGATTCGTTTTGTCCCGACCCAGGACAATTTGTATGGACGAATACTATCAAAACATCGTCATTGGAGGACGATGAGCATTCTTAGTAATATTTGTTCTTGAAAAGTAACGCGTAGCCTCGAACTTCATCAACCGGGAATGACTAAAACAGAGAAGATGCAACAAGGCTAAGTGGGTCGCACCCAAGTAGTGTATGCTATTATCTTTCTAGATGTCCTTCGAAACCTTTATATTATGGATATAGTTGTGCATGGAAGGGATGCTCGATGGTAAGGGTGGGAACACCTGGGGTGATAACATATTCGGTCTATCCAGGTCAGGGGTAGGCCGGTCTTATGTATCAGGGGATCGCGGCATGGTCCTCGGTACATTGTTCTAGAGGTGTATAGTGGCGGGCGGTACTCCAGTGGTCCAGTCATTCGTGGGAATCCATTCTCCAATACGAGCTTATGGTTTTGTTTGTAGAACCTAGCATGCTGGAATTTAATGAATGTAACAATTTCAGCTATTTTGAATAATTATTTGCATTTAGACCCTATTATAATATCACTAGATTTTCTATAAAATGTTTTGGTTATCGTATGGTAAAAACCCGTCGTTTTTATGTGTGACATGGTCTTACGAGATACCTTTTTTCAAAGAATTTTGACAGCTCTAATAATTAAAATTAAGTGTGTTTTCTTACGCTAGTTCTCTAGACTGACTCGGGTATTATTTTATTATAATGCTCGGGTCAGACCGAGTATTACAGATTCAGGATAGAGTGCTATGGAGCTCAGATGACGAGCTGGATGACAGTGACATATTTTTGTACCTGGTTTATATTCTTCCGCTGTGTGAGGACAAGTGATTATAACTATACAGATTGATGTATTGATTGTTGTACTGATGATTGTATGTATATAAACTAATACAGATTCTTTTGTATAAAGTCTATTGTTATATATTATATTTTGTTCCGCTGCGATTGTGAGATTCTATGTTATTGTTCTATTTTTCTTCTATCTCTTTCTTCTTCTTTACCCTAGTTATTCACTCTTTCGTACAATTTGGGTTGAACAGGAGTAATTTATTATCAACTCAAAGGATACGAACTGTGGGTCGCTACACTTGGTATCAGAGATGAAGGTTAAGCGAGAACCTTGGCTCTGGTGGGGATTACTCATTAGAGATAGAGTTAGTAATATTCTAGAATGAGTTTGAGCGTATTAATAGATATGAGTGCGTATTTGTTAGCGAGTATAAATGGTTTTATACTGTGGTGACTTATCGGTTGAGTGGAGTATAAATTTTGGTCGAGTAGTGGGACACCACTGAATCGATGGGAGTTTTTAAACATTGAACGTGATAAACTGGCACAGTATTATTTAGAAGCGGTAAATGAAATAATTTTACCTAAATTTTATTTTTTATATAGAAGAAATATTTTTTTGGAAATTATCATAGTGATGTGTTGGTTGTTACTATTTAATCAAAAATAGATTATAAAATTGGAAATGGTTTATTAAAAACCAAATTGGATTGTATAAGTGAAAACCAAATTGGATTGTATAAGTGAATTATACAAATGAGTTAAAAACTACAAATGGGTCCAAATCAGAATTTGGAAAAATTTAAAAACCAGAGATTTTTGAAAGTATTTTCCAAAATGTTTGAAGGTAAATAATAGTAATATTATTTTGGAGAAATTTTTGAAGAGAATTTTTTTTTTAAATGGATTTTGGAAGTGATATAGCACTCAACTCATTTCAGTCGCTGGAAAATAATCCTGGTGATGACTGCAGCATCGTCAGTATTCATTTTTGAGTTTCTAAGTGACAAATTGCTGCTGAAATTAATTTTTTTCAGATTTGTTGGGAAGAACAAGTTTTGTTTTGGAAGTTTCGAAGGAAATTTATTTTGGATAAAAACCAGGATTGGTTTAAAATTTGAAAAGTGTGCTTTTGGAAAATTTGTGATTTCAAAATGATTTGAAATAAAAACTGGGTGTTTGAATTCTGGAATCCTTATTTAAATAATTTAGAAATCATCAGGAAATAAGTGTAAACTTATAAATTGAGAATGATTCAAAATAGGGAAGGAAAAATATGGAATTTGAGTGTAGAAATGAATTTTAACTTAAGTAAAGTGAAAATGGATAAAATTAAACTTAAGCAAAGCAAATTGAGACAAATTAAATGAATTGAATTTGACTCATGAAAGTTAAATAGATTGAATTGGTAAAAGAATATTTGAATTTAACTTAAGCAAAGTAAATGAAATCACTAAATGAAGTGATCATAATAAAGTGGATTTTAACTTAAGTAGTTAAATTAAATTGAACGAATTAAAATTTAACTTAAGCTAAGTTAAATAAAAATTGGGTTGAATTTGGATTGGAGATAATATCAGATTGAAGTAAATATAAATGTTGAATTGTGAAACATTATAAAACCATATGGTATAAATTTTGAATGAGATAAAAATTTAATAACAATTAAAATTATAAATAAATATATTGAAATAACTTGCAAAGATTGAAATTTATGAAATAAAAATATACTTGGGCTGTAAATAAATGTATAACCTCGAACTCAAAATAAAATGTGAATATACTCGAGCATAGAAATTATGGAAATGCGAAAAAAATAAGTGTGTAACTTATAAAATTGAAAAGTAAAATAGAAAATCCGATATAAAAATGGTGTATTTTAAAGTGAAGAAATAAAGTCCAAATTTGAATTACAAAATAAAATTGAACTCAAGTAAATTGGTTGAAGTGTTTTTTGAATTAAAAAAAATTAAATGTTGAATTATGAAGTGGAAATGAACTAATTAAATAATTAAGTAGTTAATTGAAAGAAAATGAATATTAAAATGGGTTGAGTGCAAATAAATCCAATTTGGATATGAATGAATTAAATATAGCCTTGGACATTATTTTAATGAATTGAGTTTGGAATTAAAATTGAAGTGGATTGAATGAAGGAACTAATTTAAATTAATTAGTAAACATAATGAAGATTGATTGAATAAAAATCAAATCGGCAATTTGAATTGGAAATTGTTTACCAAAAAAATAAACTTAAGTTATGGAGTTGAAATAATTTAAAGAAAATAAATTAACTTAAGTAATTATTTTAAATTGAAGCTTGGTTTAATTAATTTGTGAAATGGCTATTTAATATAACAACATGGAATGCTTCCGAGCTAAATTAAATTGATTTGAGTATAGTAAAGGTGAATTGAATGGAATGCAAAATGAGTTGATCAAGAATCAATTGGAAATGGAATATAATTAGATATAAATAAAGTTGTAATCAATTTAAAATAGCTATAAACTAAAGTGGAAATTCTATTAAAGCGAATATTGCCGAATTGCATAGAAAAAAACTGGTCATTTGAAGTAAACGAAAATAAATTAAATTCTGTGAATGAATGGAAAGTGAATAAATTGATTTTTAATATATTTGGAATGAATATTAATTTGTTTAGTACAAATGTGAATTGAATGTAAGCAAATTGGGTTGTAAATCATTTCAGATTGAATGAAATAGTATATCGATTGATTGAAAGCAATTAAATTAGCATCCGAACCTTATAAATTGTTTATGATATATGTTTACATGCTAGTTTATAAAACTTATGTGTTTACACTAGTTAAATAAATGAAATGTCATGGAATTTGTGATAACCCGAATTTCGGGCATCTGTTAATTGAAAATTAACAAATGAAGATTTAAAAATATAATAAAGGTTGAATTATAAATATGTAGATAAATATTTATATTAATAATTTCCTAACTAAAGTATCAAAGTTTGATAATATTAGTTTAATAATCTTCTTTTATAATTATTTAGTTGGACAAATTTATCTTTCCAGAATTAATAAAAGTGATTTTCTAATCATAATATAATATATAGGTATGTATATACATTGAATTGGAAGTTATATTTTTATTGATTTTCAAGATTTATTTAAAGTTGAATTCTATATTCAACACTAAAATAGTTTCTATAAGGCATAAAGTAAGATTTGATAAAGATGTATATATATAAAAATTTCTTTTAAGGTTATACTTAAAATGAAGGTAGTTTATAAATATATAAGGTTAAAAACATATATGTATAAAGATATTTTATTGATTTAAGAAATGAATGAATGCATAAGACTTGGGTAAAATAAGATTTAATAAAAAATATTATATAAAAATACACAAAACATATTAGGTACATTTTAATTACAAATGTAAACAAATTCACTATACATTTTAACAAATGTAAACATTATAAGCATTTAATTCTTGCATTCATACATTTGTAAGGAAATAATCATTTACATTGACAATTGTAAGCTTTGTATTTACAAATGGCATTTGTTCATTTTTTTCTTTAAGAAAATATAATTATCATATTAGAAGCAAGGCTAAAATAAATAAATAAAATCCCTACTCTTTCATTCCAAGGAAAAAAAGGGGGAACTATTCAAGTCTTCAAAATCTTCTTCCATCAAAAAAAAATTAATTAAAACTAAAATCTGGAATGAAGATCGGGCCTGGAAATGAAATCAAATCATCTCAGATCCAAAACAAAAAGATTTAAAGGTTGCAAATCAATTTAACAAGTCTAAATTCAACTCTAATGCCAGAAGATAAAAATCAAGTTTCAAGCAGCAGATTAAACAACGAGCTATCCTCTGTTTTCTGCTAACAGTGAGTAAACATTTTCTTTTTAAAGCTATATTTGTCCATTCTGGTTTATATGTTAATGTGAATATACTTATGAAAATATGTTTGCATGCATTTTTTTTTAAAATCTACACTGGTTGTTGATATACATGACTGTGTATACATATATCAGGCTCTGTTACGATCTTCTGGTTAAAAAATTTGATCTAAAAATTCAAATCTCATTTTACAAACAGTTTTAGGTTTGGAGCTTTGAAGGAAATTTGTTTGTAATAACAAAATCTGATTTTTTTTTTAAAAATACTTTAGGATAAAATTATCAAGTGGGTTGCTGGGAAAAAAGGGAACCACAGTAAACAAACTTTTAAGGCTAAAGGTATGATGATCTAAATTTTACAATTTGATCATGCAATCAAAATCGTATTTAGGAATGTCGAATTTTATTAGTAATTTGGTGATTTTTAAGTTTGTGGACGTTGAGGATTTTGGAGTTGAACGCAAATGGCATTTTGACCAAATTCAGGTGATCAGAGTTTTGGGTGTGGTTGTACTTATTGCTGAAGAAGGAATAAGTGGCGAGGAGCATTGGAAAAATAGGTAGAAGATTTTCTGATCGCCGGAGCATTTTATGGCGACGATGATTTAGGGTTTAAACCACTGTCTGAGTTGATGTCGAATTCATAGTTCATATGGACTCGTCATCGAGTCGAACTCATCGGAGGTAGGGGAATGGCATCGTAGGTTCTCGACGAAGTTCTGGTCATGGAGGCAGGGATGCAGATGGTCGAAGGATGGCGAAGTATGATGTTTTGCGGCAGAGCCGTTTGTTCCAGGTATGGTGGAAATGTCGATTTCGTCTTGGGTTTGATATCGGGTTTTCTGGGTGACCAGATCAAAGGAGGGTGGCGTAGGTGATGTGTGGATGGCCGTAGCATCGGTCGGAGGGAAGCTGACGCCATGTGCACGTGCACGGTTGGGTGGTTGTGCCTGAAGTTGTTCTGTGATGTTGAGGAAGATGGAGTTTTGTTTTTGATCGGGGTGTGCACGGGGAAAATGTGGTGAAGACTCGAGTGTGGCTTCGTGTAACGACCCAGAATTTTTGATAATTAAAATTTGAATATTTAATTAATTTTAAATATTTATAAGTGAATTTATAAGTCGAATAAATTTTAATTCGAATAATTGGATTTAATTGAATAATTAAATCGATAATTTAATATGTTAAATTATGGAAATAATTGAAAATTGAGTTAAATATGATTGAAAATGATTTGTAAAATTTTATTTTATCATATTGAAGTTAGAACGATATTTTAGAACTTTTAAAATCGAATTAAAAGTTAATTTGTGAAAATTGAATATTTTAATATTTAAATCGACTAGTGAAAATAGTCAATTTTTGAACAGTCTCAGAATTGGACGAAACTAGTTCCATTGGATCCGTAATAGTTAGTTATTACCGGATTTCAATTTTCGTGTCAATCGGATTACCGTTTGATCGTGGTAGCTCGAAATGCATCGAATTGTTTTTAATATTAATTTGGCGAGTTAAAATAGCCATTTTTCAAAAAGTCTCGGATTTCGACGAAACCAGTTTCATCGGATCCGTAATGTGATATTATTGTAAGGTTTCAAATTTCATGTCGATTGGATTTACCGTTTGTCCGGTACAAATTAAAACGCCTAGAAAATCGTTTAAATCGGTTTAATTTAAATTGAACGTTTATTACCATAACTCGCACAGATGTCCGAATTAGCTTCCGAAACCTATTCCATTGTGTCCGGAACGCGAGATAAACCCTAGAAACGTCGGTCACTGCGCGTAAATCGGAGTTTGGAAATCCCGGATGAATAGTGTTCAAGAATTCTCTATAAATAACCACCATCACAACTAAAAAAAAAAAAAATATAAACCTAACCCTAATTTATGCACAGCCGCCACCTTAGCCATCAATGGCCGAAAAAAACAACAGACTTCTCCTCCTCTTATCTCTTCATCCACTCAACGATTCAACAAACTCTCAACTAGTAAATCGAAGAGCACGAAGAGCTCTATAATATCAACGGTGATGATCGGGTTTGCTTGAGTGGATCGTCGGCAAAATCGCCTTGAAGTCAGGCCGTTCATCACGCAATTCGAGCCTCATATGGTGGCCGAGCTCCACGTGGGGGTGGCCGAAGTTTGAGCATGTTGGGGGCTTCAAAATGCAAGTTCCTGATCAAATTTCTATCGAGCAAGGAAGTTGAAAAATCAAAACCTAAATTTGAAGAAATGGGTTCTTATGCGTATTGAATGTCTGTAGATGGAACGAGAGGGAGAAGGGGCATGTGCACGGTTCTGATGAAAGGGAGCTTGTGATCTACGGCTATGATAGTTGAGGGTTTAAAATTATAAATTATGTTATAAATTTATGTATATAAATTCGTGTAAAACTTTGAAAATGCATAACTTTTTCATACGAGGTCGAAAACGCACGAAACCAGTTGCGTTGGAATCGTATGGACGAGCACTACGCTATGGAATTGGATTGGAGTCATTTGGAGTTAGTGAGAATTTCGGGTAAAATTAAACGCGCGTTTAATTTTATTTGAAATAAATCGCTAAAACGAAATTGAAATCAAGGTGAGAACTTCTCACTCAATCGAATCAGTTTCGATTTTTTTTTAAATAGTTAGATTTAAAATATTTGAATGCATGTTTGAATGATGATTGTTATCTATTGATTGTTAAAATAGACATTATGCGCCGTTAGTAAGCGGATGTTATTTATTAAAAACGTATACCGCGAATATTTCATAAACAGTGAAATTGGTATTATATATAATAGCAATATATATATATATATATATTGGCATATGTATATATTGGAGTTATTGATTTCCCGCATTTGTTTAGCGGATGAGACCCTATTGCGCCGTCTATTAAGCGGATAATATTTTAAATCCCATATACCGCGATAATTTCGTACTGGAGCGAAATTGGTATTGTGCTAATGTTTTTGGATGCAGGAAAACAGGTTGGAGGGATCCAACTGGATTCCTCGACAGTATTTATTTGAATTCAGATATTTTGATATTTGATGGATTATCATATCGATATATGATGTCGTTGTTGTCGTGATTGACTATTTGGTATGTAGCATCATTGGACCAAATTTGAAACTTTAAAATGATTTTTAAAGTGATTTTTGAAAATATACTATATGTTTGGAAATTGATTCATTTTAAATAAATAAACGATATAATTTTTAATGTTATAAAAATTATATTTTTGAGAAATATAGTTAAAAACTGATTTTTGAAAATACGAGGCTAATGATTTTATAAAATAGTTAAATCGGAATTTTTGAATTTATTATAAAAAGTTGAAAATATAGGATTTATAAAATTTAATTATTTTATAAATCAAAATGGTGAAATTATAAAGGAGATTAAAGATGTTTTAAAATAATAATAATATAAATTGATTTATATAAAAGATTTATAAAATTGATAATTTATAAATGAAAATATTTGAATTATAAAACGAGTTTTTATAAGTGTTAGAATGAATTATGAATGGATTTCATAAATGAATGAAATTTATAGAATTATAAACGGTGAAGTTATAAATGGAATTTTATGAGCAGTAGGTTTATAAAATTTATAAAGTTATTGAAAGAATAGATTTGGATAAATAATTGAATCTTATAAGTTATAAGATTTATAATTATGAAGTTCAAAGGAATGATTTTGCAAATAAATAAATTATAAGTATTTCACTTATGATATGAACTTTTGTTTTATAATTGAGTTATAAATTGAATAGGTTAATAAAGGAATTTATAAAAGGAGTTGTTATAAAATAAATAGAAAAGGAATTTATAAACGTTGTTTTATAAATTCGCAAACGACTTATTTTAAGAAGTAAATTGTTGAAACCTATTAATGGAGTTATATTCACATTTTTGACTGTGAATAATCCTTTGAAACAAAATGAATAGAAATGATGAAATTGTTAACGTAGTATATTCACGTTTTTGAATAGTGGATAATATGTTAAAGAAATTGTTTTGAATGTGATGTTTTAAATAGAATTAAAACGATCTAACAATGTTTTAAAATGTGTTGAGATTCGAAACCATAGATTTCAACATTTATTGTTGAAGTAGACGTTTTCGAGAAATAGAAGGAAATGGTGGACTATAACACTGTTGTTATAGTAAATGATTTTCGAAAGGAAATGTTTTGTATAGTATTGGGATTTATATATCTATTTTAATTTCAAATCCCTATACTAGTGATTGTGGGACGTCATAACGATGTTTTACGTAACATTCGTTTTGGCCCAAATAAATATGTTTAAGAGAATGATTTCCTTAAAGAATGAAATATATACTTAATTTCGATTTAAGTATATTGAATATTTTCTAAGTATTGAAAATAAATAAAATTTGTGAATTACTTATGAATAAATAAGTATGGAAATGTTTTCCAATATTTCATTGAATATTATGAGAATTTATCTTTTTGAAGATAAATTGAAATGAATAATTGAAATCGTATATGCATGGATATTTTGGAATGAAAATTCACTATGGAATTTATGAATGAAAAGGAGAATTTGTTTAAAAATAAATATTGATTTATTTTTAAAGTGTGAAATTATATATCTAGTAAAGATATTTTTGGAAAGTAAATAATTTGGAAAATTATTTGGAATCTGATGATGTTGTGCCTATCCATTGATAGTTCAATAACCGACTATCAATATTTACCTTTGAAAGGTATTTATTGTGATTTGTTGAATTTGAATGCTACACTTATTTTTAAATTATTGCGCTCGTTATTCGGATTACCCATTCCGAATAGAGATACGACGTAATGGATAGCATTGAAGATCGGTGTTGAAGACCGGATATTTGCGAGAGCGATAGGATGACCCGTCGATTGACTCTGCACCGAGTTGCTCCGGTATTGAGTTCTCCATATGTGATGGGAAATCCGATCAGGATTGTGGATATCCGGATTGCAAGGACTTCTTTGTAAGTGCCTTCGGTTTTGTTCGATCCCGGAACAGACTTGTATGGATTGTATGTCTGACATTACAAATTGAGATATAAAGCCGATTTCTTTCAAATATATTTCTGTTGGTGGCGGAGAATTTATTTTTTTAGCTTAACACCCTTTTCTGAGACGTACGAGCTCAAAGGTTATGTAGTTGAAGGTTATCAGCAATATATTCCCAATTTGGTAATGTGACATGCTGAGTGTTGCTGTGAAATGATCATTGTGTTGATCATTTGTGATAGGATCATTTATTTGATCGTCTATCCTGGTGACCATTTCTATTATCATTTGTTGACCCAAAGCATGGCTTTTGTATAAAGTATGTTTTTGTGGACGTGACTTCGTCGAGCCTCACACCTCGGGAATGGTCAAAACAGGAAAGATGCGGCAAGGTTATGAGGGGTAGCGCCCTTTAGGATATGTGCATTTCCTTCTGGAAAAGGGTGGTATCATGGTATGGAGCCTAGATACTTACTCATGTTGAAAACACTTTATGATTGTGTGAATTGATTTCGAGCGCTCGGTGAAAGTTCCCAAAGGACCGGGGGATGGCATACTCGTGTAGTAATTACCTAGTGATAAAGGTAACCCGGCCTTGTGTTGGTAGAGAGCTGGTTAAGTTCTCGGGACGTCCATCCAGAGGCGTTTCCATGTGGCAATGGGAAGTTCCTTGGCCTGATCATTCGTTGGAAATCCAAAGAAACAATACGAGACTTGTACGGTTTTAGTTGTATAACCTGCTATGGAATGTGGCGGTAACCTGCTATTGAACATGGTAGCTATAGTAGGCATAAGTGCGGAATGTCTATGCTGGCTAAGATTTATATTCTACTTTCGAAATATCTCCTACACTATGCACTAGTAATAATATCAAATGTTCTTTTGAAATGTGTATCAAGTATCTTTGACTATCATAAGGAGAAATCTCCTCCAAGTCTGCGTTTGCATTGTGTGTGTGGCGGGAGGTCTTATGGTAGTCTCATTTTTAAAAGCATTGCGAATTGATCTTTAAAAATATTCCTCTACTTTATTTTAAAGATAAATAAACTGTTTTGAGTTCTCACACCAGTCACATGACTGACTCGGAGTTTATTGTTTTCCTTCCTAAACTCTGGGTGCCCACCAATTTTCACACGGGCAGTCAAGAGTTAGGTTTATCAGGATATTCTGGATATTCTGGAGTTGCAGGAGGCAAGATGGATGGCATGGCGTATTATTAGTATATAGTATTTCTTTTTCCGCTGCACTGTTTGTTGTTGTATGTTGTTGTACACTCTGATGATGATGTAATGTAATGTATAAAATGTAATAACTGATATAGTTCTTTGTTTAAAGATTATTCATTTATGTATTATATGTTGTTCCGCTGCGAATTGTGAGATTCTGATGTTGTTCTGTTGTTTTTCTATTCCGTTCTATTTTCTCTTCTCCCTATTTTCTGTCTTTCCTCTCTTCTTCTCTCTCTTTCTTTTTCTTAAAACATTGACAATTCGTATTTCTGTTCATCTTGAGTTAATCTATGGAGATTAGTGTATATTCAAGGTGTACGGATTTGCGGGTCGTCACAGGTGGTATCAGAGCATATGGTTAAGCGACAACCATGGTTCTGTTGGGTATTACTCATTAGAGATAGAGTCAGTAGTACTCTAGAATGGGTTTGAGTGTAATAATAGCTATAAGAGCGTATTTGTTAGTGAATATAAATTTTTTTGTATTGTGTTGACTTATCGGTTGATTGTTTATAGATTTCGGTCGATGTAGTCTAGCTAACTATCGTAGAAAGGGGTTTCTAAACTCTTAAACAAGATAAACCGACACGATATTGTTTTAAATTGGGTAAATGAAATAATTTTACCTTGATTATATTTTATATATAAAGGAATAATTTTTTAGAATTATTAAAGTGTATATAAGTTGATTGTTTAGTTGTTTGAATAATCTAAATAAAAGAATTATTGTATAAGCAAAAGAATTATAAGAGTTGAATTATAATTAAAGTGATTACAATTGAGAAATAAACTTATATATATAAGAAGTGAAACTATATGAACATATTTATAAATATGAGTGATAAATGAAAATGAATTTAAAGTTAAATGGAAATTTACTTTAGAATTGGAAGCTGAATTGATTTATAAGTGGGAATTTAAGTTATGTAAAACCAACTTAAGTTATTTAAATGAAATTCAACTTTAGAAATTAAATTTGATTAAATGATGAATGTAAATAAAGTTGATATGAAATAATGGATATAAATGTTAATTCATTAAAATCTAATGTTATTGAAAGTTGAATAATTGAATAAAAATCAATTAATTAAACCAATTGTAAGCAAAGTAATTTGGTTGTAATTGATATACATTTGTTGTTATATGATTGTTAGTTGATTGTATATAATTCATTAAGTATTAATGAAATTGAAAGTTAAATTAATTGAAATCCCATTTGAAGTTAAGTGAATCTTGAATAGAATTGAATTTGATTTGGAAGTGTACCAACTTGAATATGGATTAGTGGATATAAACTAATTGAAAATGAATGTTAGTAAGAACATCCACTGTTAATGAATCAAATGTGATTAAATTGAAACCCTATTTCATTGAATATTATGAGAATATGAATGAATATTTATTGGTTATGGATGTTAGTTGAATGATAGTTGGTTGATGGTTGAATATATTGCTTTTATTGCATTTGCTATGTTAACATATATAGTTATTATGTTGCTATATGTTGTATATTGATACTATTGTCTATATACATGATTCTCATGTTGTTTGTTGAGTGATTAGTAGGTGCGGATCGCGTTTGCTTCGCATTTGGAGCTCGCTTTCGCGCTATATTAGCCGTATATGTTTGCTAATAAAATATAAGGTACATATCTCGGATTAAATATCGTACTTTTATACTTTTTTCCCTGCGGGATGCCTCATTACTTGATGAGATGTATATTTGTGATATATATACTGTCATTTTTTTTTCGGATCGAGCCGCGCAAAGAGACTATGGCGAATTTTTCCGAAAATTTAAGGCGTTAGAATAAATTTGAGAAAATTGGAAAGTTTTGAAAACTTTAACTTTGATTTGGAATTGAAAGTTAAACAATAGTAGTTGTTTTGAAAAGATAACTAAGTATGATTTGAAAACTTAGTAAAGTATTGTAAGAAATTTAACCATGAATTATGGAAAATTAATCGATTCTATAACTTTTCTTACTTGATAATTTCGAGGACGAAATTCTTTTAAGGGGGGAAGATTGTAGCGACCCAGAATTTTTGATAATTAAAATTTGAATATTTAATTAATTTTAAATATTTATAAGTGAATTTATAAGTCGAATAAATTTTAATTCGAATAATTGGATTTAATTGAATAATTAAATCGATAATTTAATATGTTAAATTATGGAAATAATTGAAAATTGAGTTAAATATGATTGAAAATGATTTGTAAAATTTTATTTTATCATATTGAAGTTAGAACGATATTTTAGAACTTTTAAAATCGAATTAAAAGTTAATTTGTGAAAATTGAATATTTTAATATTTAAATCGACTAGTGAAAATAGTCAATTTTTGAACAGTCTCAGAATTGTACGAAACTAGTTCCTTTGGATCCGTAATAGTTAGTTATTATCGGATTTCAATTTTCGTGTCAATCGGAGTTACCGTTTGATCGTGGCAGCTCGAAACGCATCGAATTGTTTTTAATATTAATTTGGCGAGTTAAAATAGCCATTTTTCAAAAAGTCTCGGATTTCGACGAAACCAGTTTCATCGGATCCGTAATGTGATATTATTGTAAGGTTTCAAATTTCATATCGATTGGATTTACCGTTTGTCCGGTACAAATTAAAACGCCTAGAAAATCGTTTAAATCGGTTTAATTTAAATTGAACGTTTATTGCCATAACTCGCACAGATGTCCGAATTAGCTTCCGAAACCTGTTCCATTGTGTCCGGAACGCGGGATAAACCCTAGGAACGTCAGTCACTGCGCGTAAATCGGAGTTTGAAAATCCCGGATGAATAGTGTTCAAGAATTCTCTATAAATAGCCACCATCACAACTAAAAAAAAAAAAAAAATAAACCTAACCTTAATTTATGCACAGCCGCCACCTTAGCCATCAATGGCCGAAAAAAACAACAGACTTCTCCTCCTCTTATCTCTTCATCCACTCAACGATTCAACAAACTCTCAACTAGTAAATCGAAGAGCACGAAGAGCTCTATAATATCAACGGTGATGATCGGGTTTGCTTGAGTGGATCGCCGGCAAAATTGCCTTGAATTCAGGCTGTTCATCACGCAATTCGAGCCTCATATGGTGGCCGAGCTCCACGTGGGGGTGGCCGAAGTTTGAGCATGTTGGGGGCTTCAAAATGCAAGTTCCTGATCAAATTTCTATCGAGCAAGGAAGTTGAAAAATCAAAACCTAAATTTGAAGAAATGGGTTCTTATGCGTATTGAATGTCTGTAGATGGAACGAGAGGGAGAAGGGGCATGCGCACGGTTCTGATGAAAGGGAGCTTGTGATCTACGGCTATGATAGTTGAGGGTTTAAAATTATAAATTATGTTATAAATTTATGTATATAAATTCGTGTAAAACTTTGAAAATGCATAACTTTTTCATACGAGGTCGAAAACGCACGAAACCAGTTGCGTTGGAATCGTATGGACGAGCACTACGCTATGGAATTGGATTGGAGTCGTTTGGAGTTAGTGAGAATTTCGGGTAAAATTAAACGCGCGTTTAATTTTATTTGAAATAAATCGCTAAAACGAAATTGAAATCAAGGTGAGAACTTCTCACTCAATCGAATCAGTTTCGATTTTTTTTAAATAGTTAGATTTAAAATATTTGAATGCATGTTTGAATGATGATTGTTATCTATTGATTGTTAAAATAGACATTATGCGCCGTTAGTAAGCGGATTGTATTTATTAAAAACATATACCGCGAATATTTCATAAACAGTGAAATTGGTATTATATATAATAGCAATATATATATATTGGCATATGTATATATTGGAGTTATTGATTTCCCGCATTTATTTAGCGGATGAGACCCTATTGCACCGTCTATTAAGCGGATAATATTTTAAATCCCATATACCACGATAATTTCGTACTGGAGCGAAATTGGTATTGTGCTAATGTTTTTGGATGCAGGAAAACAGGTTGGAGGGATCCAACTGGATTCCTCGACAGTATTTATTTGAATTCAGATATTTTGATATTTGATGGATTATCATATCGATATATGATGTCGTTGTTGTCGTGATTGACTATTTGGTATATAGCATCATTGGACCAAATTTGGAACTTTAAAATGATTTTTAAAGTGATTTTTGAAAATATACTATATGTTTGGAAATTGAGTCATTTTAAATAAATAAACGATATAATTTTTAATGTTATAAAAATTATATTTTTGAGAAATATAGTTAAAAACTGATTTTTGAAAATACGAGGCTAATAATTTTATAAAATAGTTAAATCGGAATTTTTGAATTTATTATAAAAAGTTGAAAATATAGGATTTATAAAATTTAATTATTTTATAAATCAAAATGGTGAAATTATAAAGGAGATTAAAGATGTTTTAAAAGAATAATAATATAAATTGATTTATATAAAAGATTTATAAAATTGATAATTTATAAATGAAAATATTTGAATTATAAAACGAGTTTTTATAAGTGTTAGAATGAATTATGAATGGATTTCATAAATGAATGAAATTTATAGAATTATAAACGGTGAAGTTATAAATGAAATTTTATGAGCAGTAGGTTTATAAAATTTATAAAGTTATTGAAAGAATAGATTTGGATAAATAATTGAATCTTATAAGTTATAAGATTTATAATTATGAAGTTCAAAGGAATGATTTTGCAAACAAATAAATTATAAGTATTTCACTTATGATATGAACTTTTGTTTTATAATTGAGTTATAAATTGAATAGGTTAATAAAGGAATTTATAAAAGGAGTTGTTATAAAATAAATAGAAAAGGAATTTATAAACGTTGTTTTATAAATTCGCAAACGACTTATTTTAAGAAGTAAATTGTTGAAACCTATTAATGGAGTTATATTCACATTTTTGACTGTGAATAATCCTTTGAAACAAAATGAATAGAAATGATGAAATTGTTAACGTAGTATATTCACGTTTTTGAATAGTGAATAATATGTTAAAGAAATTGTTTTGAATGTGATGTTTTAAATAGAATTAAAACGATCTAACGATATTTTAAAATGTGTTGAGATTCGAAACCATTTCAACATTTATTGTTGAAGTAGACGTTTTCGAGAAATAGAAGGAAATGGTGGACTATAACACTGTTGTTATAGTAAATGATTTTCGAAAGGAAATGTTTTGTATAGTATTGGGATTTATATATCTATTTTAATTTTAAATCCCTATACTAGTGATTGTGGGACGTCGTAACGATGTTTTACGTAACATTCGTTTTGGCCCAAATAAATATGTTTAAGAGAATGATTTCCTTAAAGAATGAAATATATACTTAATTTCGATTTAAGTATATTGAATGTTTTCTAAGTATTGAAAATAAATAAAATTTGTGAATTACTTATGAATAAATAAGTATGGAAATGTTTTCCAATATTTATTGAATATTATGAGAATTTATCTTTTTGAAGATAAATTGAAATGAATAATTGAAATCGTATATGCATGGATATTTTGGAATGAAAATTCACTATGGAATTTATGAATGAAAAGGAGAATTTGTTTAAAAATAAATATTGATTTATTTTTGAAGTGTGAAATTATATATCTAGTAAAGATATTTTTGGAAAGTAAATAATTTGGAAAATTATTTGGAATCTGATGATGTTGTGCCTATCCATTGATAGTTCAATAACCGACTATCAATATTTACCTTTGAAAGGTATTTGTTGTGATTTGTTGAATTTGAATGCTACACTTATTTTTAAATTATTGCGCTCGTTATTCGGATTACCCATTCCGAATAGAGATACGACGTAATGGATAGCATTGAAGATCGGTGTTGAAGACCGGATATTTGCGAGAGCGATAGGATGACCCGTCGATTGACTCTGCACCGAGTTGCTCCGGTATTGAGTTCTCTATATGTGATGGGAAATCCGATCAGGATTGTGGATATCCGGATTGCAAGGACTTCTTTGTAAGTGCCTTCGGTTTTGTTCGATCCCGGAACAGACTTGTATGGATTGTATGTCTGACATTACAAATTGAGATATAAAGCCGATTTCTTTCAAATATATTTCTGTTGGTGGCGGAGAATTTATTCTTTTAGCTTAACACCCTTCTCTGAGACGTACGAGCTCAGAGGTTATGTAGTTGAAGGTTATCAGCAATATATTCCCAATTTGGTAATGTGACATGCTGAGTGTTGCTGTGAAATGATCGTTGTGTTGATCATTTGTGATAGGATCATTTATTTGATCGTCTATCCTGGTGATCATTTCTATGATCATTTGTTGACCCAAAGCATGGCTTTTGTATAAAGTATGTTTTTGTGGACGTGACTTCGTCGAGCCTCACACCTCGGGAATGGTCAAAGCAGGAAAGATGCGGCAAGGTTATGAGGTGTAGCGCCCTTTAGGATATGTGCATTTCCTTCTGGAAAAGGGTGGTATCATGGTATGGAGCCCAGATACTTACTCATGTTGAAAACACTTTATGATTGTGTGAATTGATTGCGAGCGCTCGGTGAAAGGTCCCAAAGGACCGGGGGATGACATACTCGTGTAGTAGTTACCTAGTGATAAAGGTAACCCGGCCTTGTGTTAGCAGAGAGCTGGTTAAGTTCTCGGGACGTCCATCCAGAGGCGTTTCCATGTGGCAATGGGAAGTTCCTTGGCCTGATCATTCGTTGGAAATCCAAAGAAACAATACGAGACTTGTACGGTTTTAGTTGTATAACCTGCTATGGAATGTGGCGGTAACCTGCTATTGAACATGTTAGCTATAGTAGGCATAAGTGCGGAATGTCTATGCTGGCTAAGATTTATATTCTACTTTCGAAATATCTCCTACACTATGCACTAGTAATAATATCAAATGTTCTTTTGAAATGCGTATCAAGCAACTTTGACTATCATAAGGAGAAATCTCCTTCAAGTCTGCGTTTGCATTGTGTGTGTGGCGGGAGGTCTTATGGTAGTCTCATTTTTAAAAGCATTGTGAATTGATTTTTAAAAATATTCCTCTACTTTATTTTAAAGATAAATAAACTGTTTTGAGTTCTCACACCAGTCACATGACTGACTCGGAGTTTATTGTTTTCCTTCCTAAACTCTGGGTGCCCACCAATTTTCATATGGGCAGTCAAGAGTTAGGTTTATCAGGATATTCTGGATATTCTGGAGTTGCAGGAGGCAAGATGGATGGCATGGCGTATTATTAGTATATAGTATTTCTTTTTCCGCTGCACTGTTTGTTGTTGTATGTTGTTGTACACTCTGATGATGATGTAATGTAATGTATAAAATGTAATAACTGATATAGTTCTTTGTTTAAAGATTATTCATTTATGTATTATATGTTGTTCCGCTGCGAATTGTGAGATTCTGATGTTGTTCTGTTGTTTTTCTGTTCCGTTCTATTTTCTATTTTCTCTTCTCCCTATTTTCTGTCTTTCCTCTCTTCTTCTCTCTCTTTGTTTTTCTTAAAACATTGAGAATTCGTATTTCTGTTCATCTTGAGTTAATCTATGGAGATTAGTGTATATTCAAGGTGTACGGATTTGCGCGTCGTCACACTTCGAGTTATTTGAGTGGATGTGGCATGCTATATCAGTTTTAAAGAATATAAAAGATGACCAGGTTTTGGAAATAAGATTTTTATATCAGGTTCAAGCAGATTTGTTTTTTTCTTTTTCTTTTTACTAGTTTCCAAAATTTAATAAATGTTGTGAAATTAATTATTTGGTTTGTTTAGAATAAACAATTAAATTTAAAATCCCTAAGTATTTTTCTAAAGAAATTTTATGATGGAATTAAGAAGTATTTAAGATCATTGTATTTAATTTTAAACCAATTATAAGATCTATGGTGTTGATTTCAAGCACTAAATTTAGACAAGATATAGGTGATGGGAAGAAATCAATCAAAGGGTAACTAATGTGATAAACCATTGGTTAAGTAGTTAATGCGATTAAGAAATTTATGGGGTTTACTAAAGGGTAATTAATCAGTATAATTAATTAGTGTAATTAATTAAAGGATTGATTAATTAAGAAAATTAAATATGGATTAGTTAATAATGAGTATGATAGAAGTAAATGATAATTAATCAATGTAAATGAATATCGAATTATTAATTTGAGTAATTAATTATGGACAAATGTAATAAATGTGAATGGGTGATAGTTAAATTAATTTGTGTAATTAACTAAAGGCTAATTACTTATTGTACTTAAAAGTGACAATTAAGGATTAATTAATCAAGGTTAATCAATTAGGAAATAATTAAGTGATAAGTAATTAAGAGGTTATTACTTTATATTAAGGAATTATTATAAATAATTACTTAATGAAGTAATTAAAGGAGTTAATTACTCAGTATAATTAAGTTGATGTGGTTAATTTTAGTTAATTAATTCAGTTTAATTAATTAAAAGTAATCTTTGATGTTAAGTTAAGTATAATTACTTAAGGTAATTAATGAGGTATAATTACTTAGTGAAGTAATTAGTGGATAATTACTAGATGTAATTAATTTAAGGAAATTACTTGATGGGTAGTAATTAAAGGATAATTACTTGATGAAAGAAATTAAGTAATGATTACTCAGTGTAATTGAAGGATTAATTTATATAATTAATCAATGAGTTGGTTTAATTGATGAAGTAATTAAGGAAAGTTAATTTCTGATTGTGATTAATTAAGATTGATTAATAAATGTAATTAAGTTAAAGGTTAATTATTATATGAAATTTAAGAAAAATTAACTAATGAAAGTAATTAGAGGATCATTAATTAATGTAATTAATGGAAGTGATCAATCTTGCTTATTAATGATTAAATGATGATGGGTGCTTTGAATTGGTTGATATCTCTGATATGAAGTGCTTTGTGATATGATATGTTGGATGGACGATGATAATGTGATTATCAATCAATTATGAATTGCTGTGTAAAAGTGTTATTCGACAATTAAAGTTGAATTGTATTTAATTGGATAACTTGGGTTTAGATGACATTGGATTCAAAGAGACCGGAGTCGGGTATTAGTAAATACCCGAAACCACTTCGATTCTTTATAATTTGATGTGTGGAATCAATAGGATGAAATGGAATGATTAAAGTGAATTGGATCATTTAATCCAAGTTTGGTACTTAGAAATTAATGTGTGATGTAAGTGATGTCTATAACGACTTGTGAAGTTGTAAAATTGATACAAATTACCCCGGGTTTATATAAGTTGTATGTTTTTGTGTTCCATGTTAGATGGGTTTACTCACGCTGGTTTCCAGCCTGACCCGGGTGTTACTTTGATGTAATGCTCGGGTCAGACCGAGTATTACAGCTTTTCTGGTAAGGCCGTTCTGGAGTTCACGAGGCGAGCTGGATGGCAAGAACATATGGAGCGTTTTCCGCTGTGTGTATTATTGCTGATTATTTGGGACATGTTGTTTTAAACTGTCCAATGTTGCGTAAATGTTGTAACTCTGATGTATAAAAATATAAGAGTACTGATACAGTTCTTCTTTGTAAAACCGTTATTTATGTGATATTATATTTTGATCCGCTGCGAATGTGAGGTTTCTGTGACTTGTTCTGTTTCTTCTTCTTTCTATTCTTTTCTTTTTCCTAACTATCTGTAATTTTCGGCATCGAAAATTCCGGTTCGTTACAGAATTTCATATATTTGGTACTTACATATTTAAATTGAGTAAGTATAGGAACTTGGAGTTGTTTTGCTTGACTTTGATTGCGCAAATTGCGAAAATAAATAAGTTGCTTGCTTAAAAATGCTAAATAAGATACGTTTTCGAATTATATACCAATGAAAATATAAAATATTGATATATATTTTGTTTTCCAACTGTGTGGGTCGATGTATATATATTTATCTCTCTTGTCATATTGCAAAAGGCTCTCCGTACAAGGAAGATTCTGCCGAAATTTTTCGAAAATCTAGCGTGTTAGAAAATTTTTGATAATTTTTGGAAATTTTTTTTAACGAAAATTTGATTTCGAATTGTAATTGGAATAAGATGTTTGGGGTTTAGAATTGAAAACTTGTTGTTTTGGGTGAAACTAAAAGATTAGAAAAGTGGATATCAAATTTTAACTAAGTGGGTTTTAATAAGTTAATGGGTTTAGAGCATTCTTTTGCCTTAGCAATTTAGGGGACGAAATTCTTTTAAGGGGGTAGGAATGTAACGACCCGGATTTTTGGACGTTTGATTTGGAATATTTAAATGAATTTAAATATTGAATTTGAATTATAAATTGATTTTAAATGTTTAAAAGTTAACATTTTACCTGAATTTTAAATATAACGAATTATTGGATAATTTAATTTTTAAATTTAATAATTGGAATTTGGTTAAATTATTGTTGCTTGAGTTTTAACTCGATAATAATAATTTAAAGGCTTGTAAAATTTATATTAATAATAATAAAGATAATTAAAGTTTTAAGATTGAATTTAAAAGTGATCTGTTCAATTTTAAAAATAGCTTGTTTAAATTGACATTTAAAAATATCCTTTCGAGGCACAGTCTAGGAGTTCGACAAAACCAGTTCCATTGGATCTGTAACAGTGTACTATTATCGAATTTCAAATTTTGTAGCGTTTGGAGTTATCGTTTTGTCATACGAGATAGAAACGCGTTGAAATTAATATCGAAAATTTAATATAATAATTAGGTCCAAAAAGCTATCTTCTCCATACGATCGAATTAGGAATCGAAACATTTTCCATTTCATTCGGAATAGGGGTATAACATTATAAAAGCCTAGCGGCACGCCTCAATAGGAGATTGAAATTTTAAGTTGCTAAAAGGAGATATTTATAATTAAATAATATTTTAACCTGTCAACTGTCCGCACTTTTCTTCCAAACCACGCCACCATAGTGTATACGTCCCTTACTCTGGTTGTCCACAAAAAAACGCTTACTCCTTTTTTTTTTTTAAACCTGGTCTCCTTCTTTCCTTGATCTCCAGAATGATTTCAAGCAAAAAAAAGGACCGAGCAGCTAATGAAACCATATATATCTATATATATATATATATATATATATATATATATGGAATCGATCAAAGCCAAATCACAAGCCTTTTATCTCCTTATTCGTTCATTTCAAATCATGAAAGAAGAGGAAAAAAATGGTTCTCAAAATTAATTCGAAGGCATGGATCGCGACATGGGCTGTCGCTCTCGACATTGAAAGCAATAAGGCATGCGAGTGGTGGGTCGGCAGCATCGGCATCACGAGGACGAAGCAAGAGGAGGTAAGGTCGGCGCTCAGGCATCGCACGAACGAGAGGAGGAGCTCGATCGAAAGATCGCGATTGAGCAAGAGGAGGGGATAGAAGTTTGGATTCTCGGTTTGCGAGATGGTCGTGGCAGGCGTTGGGAAAGGGGATCGTGCATTGTAGCCGGTAGAGGTCTTGGTGCTACCGATTGAGATTAGTGAATTATGAAGAGTACCTGAATATTTGGAAGATAATGAGTTTATTCTCAATTTTAGATCGGAATAATCTATTAAGACTGCTTTGATAAGCGTTTTTGGGCTAAATGAGATGCTTAATGTTTGGTCGTAGGCATTTAGGTGGATTTTTACTTTTCTTGGCACCGAAAGTAAGTGATCCAAAAGCCATAGGGGTGGTACGCAGTGCAATGGCTTCCGCTATTTCAGGATTGGGTTGTGGTTTAATGAATGATAATGCATCAAGCATGAATTTTAAGTTAAATCGACACCATTCGATTTAATTTAAAATTTGGAAACTTTGCAGATTAAAAACCAAGGTGAGAAATTCTCGCTCATTTGGAATTACCACGTTTAAATTTTTAATAGATAAAATAAATTATTAGATGCTCGGATGTATTTATATAATTATTATCTGTTGATGTGGAATATATATAGTAGTGTGTGTGTGTGTGTGTATTAATATTTGGAGTGATATTCCCACACAATATAGCGGATGAGACCCTATACGTCCCGCATAATAGCGGATGATCCTATATACCACAATATCCCCTTCGAAGTGGGATTGGTGTTATTTTTATATTGTATTAATATCTGTAGGTGTAGGGAAACAGGTTGGAGGGATCCAACTGGATTCCTCAAATATATTGTTTATTTTTCATATAGGGTGATATATGATTTGTGTAGAATAATCTATTATAGATTATTGTAGTGGTTGGAATTATTGGATGCTATTGTAGCACTGACCTAAGTTTTGATAATTTAAAATTAAAATTTAAGGAATTAAGTGGAATTTGACATATATATATATACACACATATTGGAATTGGAGTTATTTTAGTGAAAAATGAATTAGAAAAAAATATAATTTATTTTGGCTATACTTAACTATTGCGAATAAATAAATGGAGATTTTTGAAAATGAATTGTGCAAAAGAATTTCTAAATGATATCCTGGAAATATAAAAAGGAGTTAAAATCAATATATGAAATAGATTGGAAATATAAATGGGAATTATAATAAAAGAATTCATATAATGAAGTTAAATAAATAAGATTTATTTATAAACAAAAAAAACAAAAAGGATTATATAATTTAAAAACAATGTTTATAAATAGGGAATTCGATATCAGATGATAATTGGAAATGTAAATTCATAGGGTGAGTTTATATTAGAATGTGGAAAACAGGGTTGAGAAAAATAGTAGATTCTATTTTTGAAATGGAAATGGTTATGAAATCGAAAATGAATCAATATGTTGTGAAATCGAGAGGAAGTTGTAAATTAAATTGGTTATTGAGATTTAAAATATATTTTTGTTTTTAAGAAGCTAAATTGGTTTTTCAAAGGGAAACCTTATTATTTAAACTACGAAATTTTAAACTAGTTAGTATTGGAAAACTTCGGAAAATGGATTTTTAAATATTTAATATTTATTGACACAAATTTTTTAATTCTTTTATAATCAATTTTGTAAATTGATTTGATTCATTTAAATGAGTTATTGATATTTATTATAATGTTTGATATTTTAAATAATAACTTAAAACGTATTTTAAAATAACAATAAAAATACTATTCTTTAAAAATGCCATTATATACTTATATATAGTTTGAAATGATTGAAAATTTATTTATAAAACTCTCTCGAGATGGGTAAACATGTTTTAATTTAAAGATGAGATTTTGTGAAAGAAACCTTATAAATGGAATTCTAGAAATTTAAGAAATTTCAAACGATTAGATGCAATAACTTCGAAAAAAATTCGAATTCATTTAAAGAAGTTATAAATGGTTGGTTGGGATTGTAATTAAGTAAAACCGGTTTGGAAATCATAGGAAGAATTTATGAAACTTCTGGAGACTTATGAGATATTGCCAAGTTTAATCTAAAAATGATTTTTAGAAATTACATGTATAAATATTTTCCTAAGTATTGGAAGGAAGGTTTTGGAAAATATTTTTTGTTGGAAATGATTTGGAATAGAAATGAATGGAAGTTGGAAAATATTTCTAAGTATTGAAATAGTGGAATATCGTTTTATGGATTCAAGTGTTGAAATTGTTTTCAAATATAGAATGTTGAAGACATTAAATATATATACATCCTGGTGAAAATGTTTGGAATAAATATTTTGAGATTTATTAAATTTGACCTAGTGACTGCTTATGGATGTTTTATTGATAATTAAATAACCGACTATCAATATTGGCCAATTTTGTTAATCGTTTCGAAAAGATCGGGATCGGATTTTATTATCCTAAAACCACTTCAATCTGGTTTGAACGTTAGAATGAATTCCATGAAGTTGATGAAGACGGTGATTTAGTTTGTCCAGACCCAGGACAACTTGTAGAACCTATTTAATGAATGTAACAGTTTCAGCTATTTGAATAAGTATTTACTTTTAGACCCTATTATAATATCATTGGATTTTCTATAAAATGTTTTGGTTATCGTAAGGTAAAAACCCGTCGTTTTTATGTGTGACGCGGTCTTACGGGATACCTTTGTTTTTCAAAGGATTTTGACAACTCTAATAATTCAAATGGAGTGCGTTTCTCACGTTGGTTTCTCAAACTTACTCGGTGTTATTTTATTATAATGCTCGGGTCGGACCGAGTATTACAGATTCTGGATAGAGCGCTATGGAGCTCAAGAGACGAGCTAGATGGTCGAGACGTATTTTAGTACTTGGTTTATATTCTTCCGCTGTGTGAGGAAAAGTGATTATATCTATTCAGATTAATGTATTGATTGTTGTACTTTGACGATTGTATGTATATAAACTGTTACAGATTCTTTTGTATAAAATCTGTTGTTATATAATATATTTTGTTCTGCTGCGATTGTGAGATTTTATGTTGTTGTTCTACTTTTCTTCTATCTCTTTCTTCTTCTTTACCCTTGTTATTTGCTCTTTCGCACAATTTGGGTTGAACATGCGTGACTTATTATCAACTCAAAGGGTACGGAACTACGGATCGCTACACTTGCTTTCGCATATCATCATGATTTTAAACCTTTTCAAATGGATGTAAAAGGTGCTTTTCTAAATGGCTTTATAAAAGAAAAGGTTTATGTTGAACAACCTTCACTATTTGTTCATAATAAATATCTCATCGTGTATTTAAACTTAAAAAGGCTCTGAATGGATTAAAACAAGCACCTCGTGCTTGTTATGAAAGATTATAAACTCATTTAAAAATTAGCGAGTAGCATGTGCTACGCACATAGGCATTGTTATACTCCATAAATTTTAATCCCAACACTGGGAAGGCGATTTGAGGATGAAAGATTGACTGTATCTTTCATATACATATTCATGCACAATGTACAACGGATACATATGTCAGCACAGATGTGGTATATAGTTAAAGCATTAGTACAAATGAGCATAACAAACATAAATAGTACTTCAAAGCTGGAGTTACGATTAAAAAAAAATTCTCACACGTAATGTTCGTGAAAGCAAACTAATTCAGCCATCATACATCCTGACGTACAATTTTTAAATAAAAAGATCAAAATGAGTTAATGGAAAAAAAGGCGACGTGGAAAACATACAGAAAAATAGTATCTATAGACATAAAAACGTAACTGTCGCTTAAACATGAGAGCATAAACTACCAAAAAATAATTTCTTTGCTTCTTCTCCTGAACCTTGATTCCAGGTGCTGCTACAGCCTATTGGTCTGTATCACCATCCTACGGATAAGGAAAATATGATACAGTTTAAGTTCATAAGCAGAAAACATGTTAAAGTAACACAAGTTAATGATATTAAGTTAAGATATGTAGCTATAGTATGAGTTTGAAATGTTTATTAGTTCAAAGTATAAGTATCCATAAGTATAACAATCAGGTAGGATTTTGTATTGACGAAGTCATGTACCGTTATTTACTAAAACAAAGTGGCATAGGATGTATAGTGTAACATTGTATGTGACATATAATATATATTAGTAGATATAAATAATGCATAGGCAGTAATTGCACATGCTTTTAAATAATTACTGGCAGCGGTAAACGGAGAATGAAATAGTGAAAAAACCATACCAGAATCGCATTTCCCTTTATTAGTGTCTTTCTGGGAGTGGTGGATCAGAAGCACGTTCTACCAGATGGATCACACTATCGTCGACCTAATAAACATAACAAACTATCATTGCTATGCCACCAATCCAATAAAGACAGAAGAGTGACTAGGATTGTAGATCAAACCTGAGCAATCTGTTTCTTTCCTTTGATGTCTGTTACGGACTGTAAGTTATGTTTATTCATATTTGATGGACAAACTAAATTAGAACTTTGATCGCTAGGTGGAGTTAGCTGTAATTTACAAATAATGAAAAACAACAAACTATGTCAATAAGAGTTAAGATGTAGGTACATAAATTATAAGTTAATAGCCATCTGAGATGAGAACGTACCGTCTCAGTCACAACTACATTTTTTGTGACTTTTCTAGTAGTGAGGTAAGCGTCGGCATTATTCATCTCATAGTTATTCGGTCTAAATTCAAATATCGCTTTAAACCCTGATATATGTTGGAAAATCTGGTCAATTTTTTGTGCCTTGTTTTCCTACAGCATGTAACATTTCATATTGGGGCACACTATTTAGAACGTGCAGTTAATGCTGTTATTATCCTCGTAGCAGTGCATATGTAGAGTAATACATAATCGTGCAGATATGAGTACTACTGTTATGTATGAAACGCGACCAGGGAAAGGACAGTCTAAAATTAGTTGGTGCTAACGCAAGGATAAAGCATCATTGGGAGAAATAGTGAACTGATTAGTAAAACTTTTAAAATAATTCCTGGGAAATGCGAACGGTATGGAACAAAAAATATAAACCATATAAACTATGTCACAGTCCACCTAGCTGTACACAGAGCATGTCCAGGTGGTGATGTCTACCTTCGATTTCCTACGTCTACATCTTTTTATCATAATATGACAGTACCCTTGAATCATATTACATTTTACTGTGGTAGGAAATTACTAACCATTAATCATAATATGTGTAAGAATAAAAGAACCTTGGCACTGTAAAATCATTGTGAAAAATTTGTCTACCCTGATGTGAATAACAGGGAAAGAATCTTACATTACTCAATTTTCAAACTCAACTTTGACAAAAAGCATAGATCATAAAATATCTGGTATACACATATACATATACATATGCATATGTATATGTATATATATATATATATATACATATGCATATGTATATATATATATATATATATATTACATGAAAATAGACACAGGGAAGATGTTGCAAAAAAAATTAATCGCAGGGACAAATAAGTTTTTTTTAACCTAAATGAACTTTTTAGTGTAAAAGAGAATGATAGTTGTAACTATCATTCTGTAATTTACACTAAACGGTGTCCTTCAGCATAAAAAACAAACTTCTTGTCCTTAAAACTAAATTTTTCTTCAACTTTTTCCTTAAGCCTAAAAACCCTATATATATTACATACATACATACATACATACATACATATATACATACATACATACATATATATATATATATATATATATCATACATTAAAATGGACAGAGTATAAAATGTATACATCACTAAAATGTATAATTTTGCTTTTTTACCGAGTTGAGGATGGCAAGCATGTCGTCAACCTTATGTCCGAGTAGCCATTCGGTTTCCTTGTCAAAAGACGTAGAGGAGTTCAATATGTCCACATTTAAATGGTGTCTATAAAATAAATTTTAAGTGGCAGTGGTTAATATATCCAAAAAATTGGAACAAAGAATTAGTGAAATGTCACCTTTTTATGGGATTTACTGTCATTCGATGGCATCCATGGCAGAAATAGTTTGTTTCCTAAAAGTGAACCGTTGATTTACAGAACGCATATGAAAATAGTTTTAGGTAGAACTTTCCAATTTTACAATGGTTGCAGATATGACATATATTTTACCCTAAATAAAAGTGTTATTTAAATCAATAATTAATTATACTGGCAGAAATTGTTCAAGTTCAAAATGCAAATGTTGAACATAAAAATGACAAGTGGATCAGACTTCATTTTTTTTTCAAAACCGGAGAATACACATAGTACTACATTGCACAAAGGAAAGGTAAAAAAATATGGTCAACCAATGAAAGGGTATGTACGCTGGCATACAGATGTTATACATATGCATTTTACATATGTAAGCACAGCGTACTAGACAGTTTGCTGTCCTAACATCGTTCAAAAGCTGGATAAGCATAGTATTGATCCTTTCTACAATGCCAGCGAGGTTAGAAGCGGAGTGGTCTATATACTCGATTTTTTTCCACCATCTTGGTTGGATCTATGCAGTGTAAAGAAACAAAGGCAAATGCCATCAAACGGTTAAAAATACTACCAGTTACGAAAAACATACCCGATTTTAACGTCGGTTAGTTCAGGAAAACCAATGTCCAGATATATTTCTGTCGCTTTGGTAGAGCTGAAAGTAAATACACTTGAGAAGGTAAAATAAAAATTAGATGAAATTTTTTTTGGGATGGTGGAAAGCAAGTACACGGAGCAACAGCATACGGTCGTATGTTGCAACTATTAGTGAGGTGACAACAACCATAGGCGATTTCTCAAACTTGTGTACAACGGATTAGTCAAGTAAATCCCTTTGGCTTACCCATAGTAACACGACGCTTATATTCCCATTGTGTGAGAAAGAAAATTAAAACAGTAGTTGATTAATTGCATTAAAAAATTAGGTTAAATTGGCAGCACCTATTGCATTCCACATGCAACTCTCATTTTAGTGTTTGGGTTCCACTTTTAGAAGTTACACTGAATATATTAGTTACAGCATGTAATATACCACACAAATCTGTACCAAGTTATGCATTTAAGACGTGAGTGCGTGTACTTAGATTAATGGAATTACGTGATATAATTGGAGGGGAGAAAAAGTACTGGTAAGGTTGTTTATACGGCATAGTCCGCTTATAAGTGTGCTTTCATCAACAAAGGCAAACTTTTACCGTGGTATTTTGTCTACTTCGTCTGCTACCTTGACTGCTCGGGTATCAGTTCTCAGAACTATTATCCAGTCGTCGTGTACAGTTCTATATTGTTTCAACGTTTTGGACATTGAACCTTGTCACGTCGTACACTGAAGGTTCCGCGAACATACTTTAAAACAGGCGCAGAATATGTTTTTGTACCATTACCATCTTCTCATTTCCCTATCACGAATAACATTGTCTTTGATTGTGAGGATATAGGTATTGTTATATGAACTAATTCATGTAGGGGCATAAACTGACGTACGCATGTACCATTACATGAACTGACATCAAATGTGAGCATGTATTGTGTTAAACAGTGTCAGTGTATTACAAAATAAAGTAGTACTAAGGCCAGTTGTGTACAAACTATGCAACCTTACCACACTACAGTTGACAAATGGTAATATACAAATATATGTTAACTAGTTGTTATCACTTGTACTTGCTGTTATGTATAAGCCGTATGCTATATTTTTCGCAGTTGTAAAACGCAAGTGCACAGAGCAAATAAGTTCATATGCTTACATAAAGACGAGATTGAATTACGCTCACCTTCTTGTGGAAGTATCTGCGACTGATGAACTTCCAAAGGGGATCAATATCACTCTTTATAACGGTGAAAACATTATACAAAAAGTAGAATATGAATGGGTTCCACCGAAATGTAATATTTGTAAATGTTTCAGTCACACTATAGAACAGTGCAACCCAAAGCAGATGTGGATACCCAAAACTAGTAATAAAAATAGAGACAATTTTCAAGAAAATAGTTCAGTAGAAACTCAAGAGCCAAATCTCAATAAAGAAGTAACAAACCAGTCAAGAAGGCAAAAAGACAATGATCGAATCAACCAAGATTTCGATCAAGAAGATAATCCTGAGGCGCTCACCGATCAAGTTGATCAGATCACAGCTATGGAAGTTCATCAGTTTAAAGACTTTGAGAAAAGTTCAACTGTTTCGAATCAGCACAGTACAGAGGAAGGTAGTATTATTAAAAAGGTCTTTAATTCTGAAACCTCTCCTATCTCAGAGCCATGTTTAGTTACAGAGAATGTTGGTACAAAAATAAAGAATATCTTGCATCAAGATAATAACTAGACTTGAAACAGTCGAATGCAGGAGGAGACTCCTTCAGAATTTGCTGCAGAAGTTGAGGATAGGGTGAGCATCAACTCAACATTGTCTCGCAAGAAGGTCTCTCCCCCTAAGAAGGCTGCAATAGCAGGGCCTAGTGACTCAGCCATGCCTCACACAGCTAATTTTGATATTTCTCTAATTGAGGTTCCTGAATTAGAACAAAAGGAAGAAAATGAATCAGTAATGGCTGAGGCTGCCGACCATTTTGATATACCTAATTTACACATTCCAAAACCAAAAGTTACTAGTAAGCTAAAGGGAAGTAAAGAGAAGAAATCTTTCAAACAAAAATACATTTCAATCAATCCAGAATGGGATGAAATGTCTGCATGAGTAAAAGCAAAGAGTGTAGAAAATAAGAGGAGGGGTAAGGGTACTACAGTGTTAGGTACCATTTAAATTTCCTTTTATTATATATATATATATATATGTATGTATGTATATTCGCTTGGAGTGTCAGGAGTATGAATTCCCCTGCTAAATAGTCTGATATCTTATATATGATAAACATTTATAAACCTACTATTATTGCTCTTATAGAAAACAAACTGAATGATGAAAATTATGTTAAATTTTGTCTTAAGTTGTCTAGTAACTTGAAATCTACAAATAATAATGATTGTGACTGTAAAGGAAGAATCATTACTATATGGGACTCTAATATCTGGACAAACTTAAATATTAATAAAGACAAACAGTTTATAGATTGTCAATTTAAAATATTGGTGGCTTTTTGATGCAAGTTACTAGCGTCTGTGATAGTAATTTTGAAAGTGAAAGAAATAACTTATGGTATAAACTAACAGATTTGAATTCAAAATATAATTTTCCTTGGATTATTTTGGGTGATTTTAATACTTTTTTTCATGTTTCAGAGAAATTTGGTGGAAGTAAAATTCCTCAAAGTAAGTTTGATTGGGTAAATAATTTTCTTTTAAACACTGGTCTTATGGAACCAATTATTAGTGGGAATAAATATACATAGAAGTCTGGGTTGGCTAAGAATATTCATTGTAAGTTAGATATAATTTTAATCAACAAAGAATTCTCAAATATTTTCTCAAATTTTATTTGTTCAACTCTAGAACAAAATTCTAGTGATCATATTCCTTTAGTTATTAATCTGTTTAACACTGTGAATTTAAACAAAAAAGTTTCTCCTATTAGATTTAAAAATAGTTGGGTTTTAGAAGAGAATTTTAAAACTTTGATGGATAATAGTTTAAATTTTTCTTGTAATGGTACCAAGCAATTTCAATTTAGTATGCTATTGAAAAATATCTAATACAATATTAAGAATTGGAATAAGAATAATTATTTAAATAATAATAATCTGGATTGTTTAAGAAAAAAATGAAAAATCTTACAAAATCTTGCAGATGATAATCCAGAAGATATGGGTATAGCCAGCAATTTTTTTTGAAAATCAAAAAAATTTATCTACTAAAATTTACAAAATGCAGTTAATGCTAAACAAAAGGCTAAGGTAGACTAGCTAACTCTTGGTGATGATTGCACTAAATTTTTTTATGCTAAAGTGAGTAATAGAAAGAATATTAATAATATTGGTAACATCATAGACAATACCGGTTATCTTTCCAATGCTTATGACAAAATTGCTAATGAAGCTATTGAGTACTATGAGAAATTATACTTCAATGAGAATATTGAAAAAATATTTCCTTATATTATTTGCAAGAATATTTTGAATGATAATGCTTCAGATATTTTACTTGCTCCTGCTTCATTATAGGAAATAAAATATATTATTTTTAATGCCGGTGATAATAAAAGTCTAGGCCATAATGGGTTTAATGCAAAGTTTTACAAAAATCAGTAGGATAATATTAAAAATCAAATTTATAAAGTCATAAATGGATTTCTGGATAGAGGTAGAATTCTTAAAAGTATTAATCATATCTTTATTACTCTAATACATAAAAAGAAAAATCCCACTAATATTGGAGACTATAGACCCATATCTTGTTGTAATTTCATTTATAAAATCATTTCTACTATTCTGAGCAATAGAATTAAAATATTTCTGCCTTTCATCATCTCTAAAAACCAGAGTGCTTTTGTACCTGGTAGATTAATATTAGAAAATTCTATGCTAGCACATGAGATAGTGAGAAAATTCAATACTAAAGATGGTGATAATGTGTGTATAAAAATAGATTTACAAAAAGCTTTTGACAAAGTGAATAGACATTTTATTTATCATATAATGAAATGTATGGGATTTCCTAGTAAATTTTGTGACCGGATCATGGAATGTATTAACACCCCTACCTTTTCTATGCTTATTCAACGTAAATCAGAAGGTTTCATTAAAAGTAATAGGGGTATTAGACAAGGTGACCCTCTTTCACCATATCTATTTACAATGGTTATGGAATATTTCTCTATATTAATGGAAATAGAAGCTATTAAAGGTAACTTTAATCCCATTAATAGAGTCCAACCTTGTATTAATCATCTTATTTATGCTAATGATCTTATGGTTTTTATTACGACTGATAAAAAAATGCAGTATCCATTAATTTTTTTTGACACTTTGAACAAGTATACGGGGTTGCAAATTAACATAGACAAAAGTGAAGCTTATTTTAGTAAATACAGCAGTTATAAAAATGATGTTTTAAATGTTTTAAAAATCACTAAAGGCAATCTTCGTATAAAATATTTGGGACTGCCTTTGTCAGTTAATCAAATCAAAGATTCAGACTGTTCTATATTACTGGATAAAATACAAGAAAGAATGGAAACCTGGTCTAGTAAACTTCTTTCTATTGCAGAAAGAACAGAACTAATAAAAACTGTGGTTTATGCAATCATTCTCTACTGGTTACAAACTTTTCACATTCCTGTAGCTTCTATTAAAAAATTAGAAAGCAGATGTGCCGATTTTTTATGGAGAGGTAAATATCATAAAATTAATTGGGATACTGTTTGTAAACCAAAGATTGAAGGTTGGTTTGGTATTAGAAATATGAAGGACCTTAGTCTAACATGTCATTTAAAATTACTATGGAGATTTCTTAGTGCAGATTCTCTATGAGCTAGATGGATGAAGGCCAAGTGTCTTAGGAAGGGTAATTTTTGGAATATAGTACGAAACAGCAATCAGTCTAATACTTAGAAGCAAATTTTAAACTGCAGAAGTATTGGTAGGTTTCTTTTATAAAGAAATTTTAAATCAGGTGCTGAAACCAGCTTATGCTTTGACCCAAGGTTCAATAATGACTCCTTTGTTAATAAAGTTGGATGGAGTAATTTAGTTATATTTGGTGATTCTAATGCAACTGTGTCCTCTATTACTATAAACAATCAATGGCAACTTCAAATTCACCCAATTACTAACCCACACAAAGATGATATATGTAAAATTCATCTTGGTTGTAATGCAGACAGTGACTACTGGATATGGAAAGCAAACAGTAAAGGAAAGTTTTCTTTTAAAAATACATGAAATGCTATAAGAAATAAAGTCACCAGGTTGATTGATATGGTTGCATTTGGAACAAGGTGAACAGTCCCAAGATGGCATACTGTACCTTCTTTGCTTTGCATAACAAATTGCTAACTTGGCACAAAATAAATAAATGGTGTAATAGCTCTATTTCACTTTGTTCCTTATGCAATCTAGAAAATGAGAGCTCTTGTCATCTGTTTTTTGAATGCAGTTACTCACATTTTATCTAGAAACGCATTCAAGCTAAACTGGGTATTAAAAACAATGACCAAATGGATCTTAAGCAAGCTATTCGTCTTATAAATATCAAGTTCAAAGGAAAATCTATTGAAAGAGATCTTGCTCACATCTTTATTACTACCGCTGTCTATCATATTTGGAGAGAAAGAAATGCTCGTGCTCATAACAAAATTAGTAGCAGTAAAGAGCAAAAATGACTAATTATTGAAACAGACAGTAAGATCCTGTTTCACAAATCAAAGAAAAAAGTGAAAGATCAAACCAAGTTCACAAATTTAGCTGAAGACTGTAGAATAGAAACAGGAAGTATAAGCATCCAGAACATATTTTAGTCCACCCAAAGAGTATACAGATGAGTAATCATTTATTTAAAGAGTATACTTCTAACATTGCCTCTAACAGAGTTCATGTTGCCTGAAACCGAGATCGTGCTGCCTTACAGAGGGTAGAATCAACAGATCTGAGTCGTATTGACTATAGATCTGTTAATTTTAGTAAGCAACTGGAACAATTTCTAACCCACCCAAAGAATATACAAACAAGTAATTATTTAATTGAAGAGTATACTTCTGATAGTGCTTCAAACAGAGTTCACGTTGCATCAAATCGAGATCATGCTGCCTTCCAGAGGGTGGAATCAACATATTTGAGTCGTATTGACTACAGAACTGTTAATTTCCCCTAGGTTAATCATAACTAGAGAAATATTTTCACAGCCGAAGAAATTAAAGGCATGAGAGGTAAATTTAACGAAGGCCTATCGTACTGGAAAAGATGAGAAACTAGTGGAGTTAAGAAAGGAGGAAGCGAAACATAAGTTTCAGAGAGTCGCTATTGTTTTATCTGAAGATAGAGAAGAGTTGGTATGATGTTTGAAGTCGGCGCATTGTTTTTTAGGGTTTCAGAGTACAAGAGGTTGTATCGGGTCTTTATCTGTATCTATAATGTAATTTGTATTAGTGGGCTGGGCCCGGTTTTACTCTTATTCAAAAAAAAAAAAATTATTTCAACCCACAGTCATTAAACTCAGATCCACAGTGACAACAAAAAAATTATATTGGATTCTATAGTGTGTGCATATACGACCACTGCTCCGTGTTATGAAGATAAGATGAATAAATTGCAAAATCTGCATACGAATTTGAAACTTAGAAAAAGACAACAAAAATATTCCATGCACAGGAGAAAAATATAGTGATACGTAGCGGATAACAATACCACAACAGCAGATAATGCGTAACATACAATTTATGTACTTGTGGAAGAGTTTCAGTGAGTATAGTAGTATACATTATTCTGTAAACACGTCAGAAAATGATATTCAGAATAAGCAGTTAAGTCGAAAATATAATATTCAAAGTTCAGTTGTATGACGGGTAGGACGGGCGAATATATGAAGGTAAGCTATGAATGAAGATTCAAACAACACGATTAAATATGAAACAGTGTCAGCGGTATAGTTTCATCGTAATACATACATAGATGGCCGTAAATATGCATAAACATATTGTTAACTAATAGAGTTTACGTGTATATGCATAAACAGTGTCAGAGGTAAATAATCTTTGTTAGAGCTGGTGAAACATTGCAATACTGAAACGCACAGTGCAACAATAGATTGTAGAGAACAATTATTTTTTATATTTTGGCTTACACAACAAACTTATGTTTTACTATGTCAACAGTAGCTGTAATAGCAGGTCATCCATATTCAGAATATGATAAGATGCGAAGACGGCCTAGATCAGCAGAAAATCAACTAAGCGAGTAAGTAAACGAGTCACACCTTACTTGAGCAAGTGGGTAATTTGTTTTACAGATACTTGGTATACACAGATGTCATCAAATTTGGCTGAAATACAGTCAATCAGACGTTCGGCAGTGAGCACAATAATCATGTTTTACCAAACCAGGTAGGTTGTAACGCCAGTGTTGATAAAGTACAGTGGCCACTCATTTTGTTTGTCTACGTTTAAAAATTTAGCAAACAAAGTATTTTTTTTTGTAGCGTTGAACTACTTTTGTAAATGAAAAACACATACCCGTTACGCAACTATGAAACCGTAGCGTTCAAAAATAATTGTATTAGTTGATCATAGTG